>OU342746.1:296629192-297279458 GCA_910589775.1 Avena eriantha | reverse complement strand
TGGTTCATGAAAAGAACAGACATGCAATGATACTGGTGGATCCTTATGTGGTTTTTTTAGAGGAACGTACATGCAATGACACCGGTGGATCCACGTGTGGTTCATGAGAAGAAAACACATCCAATGACACTGGTAGATCCTTATGTGGTTCATGAAAAGAACTGACATGAAGTGACACTGGTGTGGTTCATGAAAAGAACAGACATGCACTGACATTGGGTGAGGTTCATGAAAAGAACAGACATGCAATGACACTGGTGGATCCTTATGTGGTTTGTTTAGAAGAAACACACATGCAATGACACTGGTGGATCCATGTGTGGTTTATGACACACATCCAATGAACTCTAGTGGATCTATCTTGGCATAATTTGATGTATTCCATGATGTATTTCATTATACAAGACACTTTCCATTTTTATACTACTCAGTTTTGCCCTTGGTTTTATGTGGTACTACTTAGTTTTGCCCCCCCTCTCTATCTTTCGTAGAAGCCCAAACATGTGCTCACCCTGTCTGCTACTCCCTGATTGGTTGTCACAGTTGTCACGCGGATCGTGCGCACCAACCGTTGATTCTGTGCGATTCAACGATGATTGTTGCACACGTCGTGCCCTTCACAGTACAGCGTGAGACAACACGGACGTCTCCCTCCGGGAGACTTCTACAGGAAGGAACACGATGCCGTTCATGGAAAAAGTTATCGAGCGGTCATGTCAAGTTTAATCAAGTCTGAAAAGCCTGCTACTGCTACTACAACTCATGCACAGGGCAACAGGATCATCGAGTGCACGATTGTCGACGGGACGCTGCAATTTATTGCCACTTGATTTTAATCAGACATATCCCATTTTGACGCAGTGCTCTCAATCTCACTTCCAACTGGGCCCTATCGCTAGTAAATTCCATGAGTCAAGGGCCCTCGAGTAGATCTAACGTTGCTAGAAATTAGTTCCGCGCCACTTGCATGCAGTGGAATCGAGGTCTGCCATGAGCGTGTTTTCAATGCAGCTCTAAAGTGGAGACCATGGCTGTTTCAAAAAAAAGGGAACCGAAAAAAAGGGTGGAGATCGTGGTAGCCCCCCCCCTCCCGCCCACCACACGTGTCCACTAGAGGACTACGAACGGTCCGGTGTTTATAACCCCCCTCAACCTTCTTCTTCCATGAGCTCGTGTCATTTCCCCCAGTCTGTCTAGTCCCAAGACCCCAATCTACACCTGCCGCGTGCGCCGAAGCTCCCTCATTTGCACTACCTCCTTCCCTTGGTGCGCCATGAGCGTACGCGTGGAGACGATCCGGAGGTGAAGCCAGTTGAAGGCGCAGCAGCAGATGGCTCGGTCGATGCCAAGAAGGCGGAGGCGTCTTCTCCAGGCACGAACGCCGCTCGTCACCGCGCCGTCGAGGGTGCGAACTCATTCATCCAGCCAGTAGCCGTCGCCGCCGAGCAGCAGGTGGTAGCTGTCGCTGCCGAGCAGCAGTTGGTAGCCATCACCACCGAGGAGCAGGTGGTAGCCATCGTCGCCGAGCAGTAGGTAGTAGCCATCGCCGCCGAGCAGCAGGTGGAGACAACGTCGTGGCCGACAACGTCGTGGGTGCCAGCGGCAGATCTGGATGGGGGGCAGGCGGCAGGCGGAGGCAATCCAGTGATCTACGTTGATGACCCCATTGCCGTTCAAGAAATCTTCGACGCAATCACGGAGAATGATGAGTTCGAGGAGGAGGTCCCTGATGAGGAGTCCGAGGTACTGTATTGCTAGCTTCTCTAGTCGCAGCCACAGTTTTCACTGTTCATACATAGGATTTGCTCAATCGTGTACATATTCTTTTTCTCTTGAAGTGGGGTAGTATATATATGATTCGATCAGTTGATTGATGCATCTGCCATCTAGTCACAAAACCCCCAATCCGTCTAGTCACAAACCCCAATCTGCTCATCTGCCATCTAGTTGAGTTTGCTAGTTGAGTGTTGATTTCGATACACACCAGGCCTACAACATTACATTTCTATTCCTTACTGAGCCCAATGATTCAATTTTTCCCCAAAATAGTGCAAGGGCATCTGATGGTCTCGTTTTCTTAGGGATGGTTAGTGGCCCTGAGGCAGCAATGCACATAAACAATATAGGTTGTGTTGTTGGTATTTTGGTTCTCCGACTCCATCGCTGAAAAAATGAGGCCCTAATTTTTTCTCTCATATGAAACCTAAATATCTAATATTTGTATTGTTTTTGATCTATGAATGCGTTGTATGATGCATTTGTATATCCCTGAATATTGTTTTGTACGGTTACATTTCAATTTCTTATTGTGGCCAATGATTCAAATTTGCCCCAAAGAGAGGCAGACACATTGGTGTCAAATTTTTACAGGGATGAGTGAGCGAACCTAGGGCCATGTACAAGATCAATATAAGCTGTGCAATTGTTACTTGGTTCACTTACGCCATCCCTGTAGAAACTTATGAGGCTGCAATCTTTATTCTACATTCATAGAACTATGATATTCGAATTACCTATTTCATGCATTCATAGTGTATAAGAATTACATTTTAGTTTGTCACCGAGGCCGATGATTGTAATTTGCCCCAAAAGAGTTCAAGGGGAGACACGTATGACGGTGTCGTGTTTTAGGGATGGGTTGGTGAACCTGAGGCAGCAATGCACACAAACAATATAGGTTGTGTTGTTGGTACTTTGGTTCCCCAACTCCATCTCTGAAACAAATTATGAGGCCCTTGATTTATTCTCATATGGAACTACATATATGATCCTTGATTTGTTTCTGATCTTTTAATGATTGGTATGATGCATATGTATATGAATGGTTTTGATCATAAGTATTTTTAACATGCACCTGAAGATTAATTGTTTGGTTTTTTATTTATAATTACAATATTTAGGCTTGTTTTTGTACCTAACTATGTATATCCCTGAATAATGTTTTGTACGATTACATTTCAATTTCTTATTGTGGCCAATGATTCAAATTTGCCCCAAAAGAGAGGCAGACACATTGGTGTTAGATTTTTTCAGGGATGAGTTAGTGAACCTGGGGCGATGTACAACAACAATATAGGCTGTGCAATTGTTACTTGGTTCACTCACGCCGTCCCTGAATAAACTTATGAGGCCTTAATCTTTATTCTACATTCATAGAACTATGATATTCGAATTACCTATTCCATGCATTCAGTGTATAAGAATTACATTTTAGTTTGTCACCGAGGCCGATGATTGAAATTTGCCCCAAAAGAGTTCAAGGGGAGACACGTATGACGGTGTCGTGTTTTAGGAATGGGTTCGTGAACCTGAGGCGGCAATGCACACAAACAATATAGGTTGTGATGTTGGTACTTTGGTTCTCCAACCCCATCTCTGAAACAAATTATGAGGCCCTAGATTTATTCTCATATGGAACTACATATATGATCCTTGAATTGTTTCTGATCTTTTAATGATTGGTATGATGCATATGTATATGAATGGTTTTGATCATAAGTAATTTTAACATGCACCTGAAGATTAATTGTTTGGTTTTTTATTTATAATTACAATATTTAGGCTTGTTTTTGTACCTGACTATGTATATCCCTGAATAATTTTTTGTACGATTACATTTGAACTTCTTATTGTGGCCAATGATTCAAATTTGCCCCAAAAGAGAGGTAGACACATTGGTGTCAGAGTTTTTCAGGGACGAGTTAGTGAACCTGGGGCGATGTACAACAACATTATAGGTTGTGCAATTGTTACTTGGTTCACTCACGCCGTCCCTGAATAAACTTATGAGGCTGCAATCTTTGTCCTACATTCACTCTGATGCAATTATTTGTCATTGTGTTGAGATGAAATGATATATGAACCGATCAAACTATTGCTGAGATGCTTTATCTTTGATATCCACAGATATATTGTCTTACATATACATGTTGTCAATTCTTGAGTTGTAATACAATTCAATCATATGTACGAGTTCTAAGTTATGTTCTTAAAAATCAACAGGAGGATGATGATGAAGTGGACGATAGCAAGGTATCCAGGGACAACAAGAGCCACTACATGCTGAGGCGGTTACGGTGTGGGCTAATCCGTTTCCACCATAGGGGGAGACTGTTTTGCCCATTCTATGGCAGAGCAATCAACGTGGATCTAAACAGCATGATCCATCAAGCGGAGGGCGTTGGCAGAGGCAGAGGCAGAAGCCATAGGCCGATTACCTTGGCGCGACACGCAACCTATGGCAAATTCCTCCGGAAGTATGTCAGGACTGGCCTGTATCCCATCGACTAGGCTGTCGCTGCCTCCTGCTGATAAACCCCTGTCCTGCTAGGCATCTCCATGTCCCGGCCTCCTACTGCAGCCCCTGCTTTTATTTTGTTCTAGTTAATTATTACCTGTGTGTGGCATGTAAGACAATATATCCGTGGTGTCTTTGGTGAACCTTATATATTAATCTACTCCTTTATATGGAGTGCCTTAAAGTTTCTAGTGTTCAATTATATTTACTGATCATGCTCATGCACACTACAAAATATTTCTAGTGCTCGATTATATTATAATTTTCAAGAAAGAAATCAAGTTAAATTGGTCGAAATTTTGTATTGAAGTAACTAAATGTATCACACACATAATAAACTAGAAACTAAAATCTAGTTCAAACACATAATATATCACCACCACTTGTTGTCGTCCTTGACTTGCTTCCCCTTCAGCCGCTTGATGTCGCCACCGTCCCAAGATCCCTGCTCGTCCTGAAACCACTTTCTGTCCTCCTCGCGCTTCTTCTCCTAGCCTAGCTTGCAACCAGGGCATAGCTCTCTCGCGAAAAACTCTGCCTTAACCATCCCATCTTTCATGGTAATGAGCTTACTGTACAACTCGTACGCCATGTAGGCGTCTCTGGCTGCATACTCGAGGCGCACCTGGCTCATCGGCTTCCACTCCCAGTAGTCGTGATCGAGTCGCTTCAATTTCTTCAGTTTTTCATAGGATTTATCGATGATTTCCGCTGCCAGATCACCCATGCCATCCTTCGCTGGGTATGATTTGATCTTGTACAGATTTTGGATGTTGATGTGGTGCCCCTCTGAGATTTTTATCAACGCACGAGAAAGCATAATTGTATCATTTGTGATATCCACGCTAGTGAAAGTTATCCCTTTCCTACACAAGAACTCGACCAGAGCCGGACAACGCATCTCAGTTGGTTTACTCCTGCACTTAGATGGTTCTAGGGATGTAAGGGAACAAGGGATGCAGAAGTGGTGATCTCAAATTTAAATTTCACATACCTGCAGAAGTGGTAAACGAGGACCTCCTCGTGTATGGTGATTTGCACGACAGCGATCTCTTGTGGAGGATTTTTTCGCTTATTTGCATGGGTGTACTCCAAGTCTAGCCCCACAAACTTGTGCTTCTCTTTCTCAAGCAATTGCTCAAACCTGGCGAGAGTTGTCTCCACAGTCGCTTCATCATTTGTGTACACCACTGTCAAAGTCGTGGTGCCATGGGGAGGGACCAAGTGGGTCTCTGTTGTGCGTTTCCCATCGTCCATGCCTGCAAGGAAATGGGTGAAAGGAACTGCCTGCAAGGAACTGCCTGTGAGAGGAAGAAGAAGATGAACCGACGGTTCCAGAACAGAGGAAGAAGAAGCGCCCAGGAAATACTGCAGAGGAATGACTGAGGAAGAGGAGTGACTGCAGAAGAAATGTGGTAACTGCAACTTTCGGTTCGAGAACTCGCCGTGGTTACGTGGAGATCGTGGCAGTGCTGCCGGTTCAGCAAGTGGGGCCAGTTCCTGCGAGAATATGAAATTAGATGTGCATTTATCTATGCGAGAAATTGAGAGAAGTCATTTATATTTTTTCTTTCATAATTAAACACAATGAAGTTGGTACAGCCCAAGAGATTTGAACAAAAGAGATTTGCTAGTTTAACACACAACAACACTTACATGCCCAACATGGCAGAACTTGGAGAGCCCCAGAACTTGAGCTACCACAGAGACCTCGGCAGAGGTGAAAGAATTGGTGCGGGTGCAACCATGGCGGTGGCGAGTTCGGATTCTAGAGGAGGAAAACAGAACGGAGCATGGTCGACAAGGTGATAGATCTCACCGGGAACCAATTCTCGTCCCCGACCATGCCATGGGTGCGTCCATGGTGAGGGCGAGCTCTGACTCGGGATGGGGAGGAGAGCGGGGCCGAGCAGCTTCGTCACTTCCAGCTCTGTGCCATGGCCGCGACCACATATTGCCGCTCCGGGGAAGAAGACGCGTAATGGATGCAGGAGCCAACACTGCAAGCCTACAGGGAGGAGAGTTGGGCCGAGCAGGTTCGTCCACGTCCCAGCTCCGCGCCATGGCTGCGACGCCCCACAGATTGCTGCTCCGGGGAAGAAAAAGACGCGTAATGGATGCAGGCGCCAACGCTGCAAGCCTAATTGACACCTAAGCAACGGGAGCGACATAACGGCGAGAACTGACAGGAGGGGCCCAACTTGACAGCCGTTAGCCTGATTTTTGTATTGAAACGTAAAGTTGAATTCGTACCGAAAAAGACCCTCTGAGTATTTGGCACACCAACTGTAGTCATCGCGGATGATTTCAGGGAACTTGGGTACCGCGTTGCCTGGACACCCCAACTTTCGGGCCGCAAAATGATATTCTCACATGATAGACCCTATGGCTGAGGCATAGGGTGTGAAAGACATCTTCTCTCTATCATTGTTTGTTACAGGACATTGAGACATACTCAATTTGCAATTCTTCATCATGGGTGTAAACCCCTCTTTGGTGTTCTCCATTTTGAACCTCTTCAAAATCTTTTCGATGTAAGTACCTTGACTTAACGCTATTAGGTGCCTTGATCTATCTCTATAGATCTTGATTCCTAATATGTATGCAGCTTCACCTAGATCCTTCATGGAAAATTGGTTACTCAAATATGTTTTCACGCTTTTCATAAGATCCACATCGTTTCCCATGAGTAATATGTCATCCACATATACCACTAAGAAAACAACTGAGCTCCCACTCGCTTTCTTGTAAACACAGAACTCTTGTTGATTTTGTACAAATCCAAAACTCTTGATCACTTGATCAAAATGTTGGTTCTAGCTCTAAGATGCTTACTTCAATCCATAAATGGACCGTTCAAGCTTGCATACATTTCCAGCATCCTTAGGATTAACAAAACCTTCCGGTTGCATCATATACAACTCTTCATCAATATGACCATTGAGGAATGCGGTCTTGACATCCATCTGCCAAATTTCATAGTCGAAATGTGTAGCAATTGCTATTAAAATCCTGACAGCTTTGAGCATCACTACGGGAGAGTAAGTCTCGTCGTAATCAACTCCTTGAATTTGTCAAAACCCCTTTGCGACAAGTCGAGCTTTGTGAACGGTCACATTACCATTTGCATATGTCTTTTTCTTAAAGATCCACTTATTTTCCACGGCCTTGCGGCCTTCTAGAAGATCTACCAAGGTCCAAACTTGGTTCTCATGCATGGATCCTATTTCGGATTTCATGGCCTCTAGCCATTTCTCGGAGTCTGCACTATCCATAGCTTCTTTGTAGTTTGCAGGTTCTTCCTGTTCATCTAGGATGACAGACATTACAAGACTATTGTACCAATAAGGAGTGGCACGAACTCTTGTAGACCTGCGAACCTCAGGAGTCTCGACGTCATTGTTTTGATCATCATTAATGGGCTCTTCTTCCATGTTGGAGAGCGGTATCAGAACAACTTTCGTTGCGCTACTCGGAATTTGGAGAGAAGGATCAACAATTTCATCTAACTCAATTTTCCTTCCACTAACTCCTTTAGCAAGAAACTCTTTCTCGAGAAAGGTGCCAGTTTTTGCGACAAACATTTTGCCTTCGGCTTGGTTGTAGAAAGTATACCCAATGGTTTCCCTTGGATATCCTACAAAGATACATTTTTCCGATTTGGGTTCGAGTTTGTCAGGTTGTAGTTTCTTGACGTAAACCTCACATCCCCAAACTCTCAGAAACGACAACATTGGCTTCTTGCCATGACATATCTCATATGGGGTTGTCTCCACGGATTTGGATGGTGCTCAGTTTAAAATAAAAGCGGCGGTTTCTAACGCGTATCCCTAGAAAGACACAGACAAATCAGTTAAAGACATCATGGACCGTACACTATCCAATAGGGTTCGGTTACGACGTTCTGACACACCATTATGCTGTGGTGTTCCGGCTGGCGTAAGCTGTGGGACAATCCCACAGTCCTTCAAGTGCATGTTAAAATCATAACTCAAATACTCGCCTCCTCGATCCGATCGAAGAGGCTTGATTTTCTTGTTAAGTTGATTCTCTACTTCTTTCTAAAATTCCTTGAACTTTTCAAAGGTTTTAGACTTGTGCTTCATTAAGTAGATGTATCCATATCTGCTTAAGTCATCAGTAAAGGTAACAAAGTAACGATAACCATTGCGTGTCGAGAAACTCATTGGTCCACATACATCCGTATGTATGATCCCAATTAGGTCTACAGCTCTCTCCACTATTCCGGAGAATGGTGTCCTAGTCATCTTGCCCATGATGCATGGCTCACATGTATCAAGGGATTCGAAATCCAATGATCCTAGAAGCCCTTCTGAATGAAGCTTCTTCATGCGCTTTATGCCAATGTGACCAAGACGGAAATGCCACATGAACATGGAATTATCGTCACTGTGCTTACAACGTTTAGCATCAACACTATGGATGTGTGTATCACAATCAAGATCAAGTAAGAATAAACCATCACATACAGGAGCATGAACATATAAAACATCATTCATATAAATTGAACAACCACTTGTTCCTGATTTAAACGAATAACGGTCTTGCAACAAGCGAGACCCACTCACAATATTCATACTCAATGCGGGTACATAATAGCATTTATTCAAAACCAATAATAATCCTGACGGTAGACGGAGACGTAGGGTGCCGATGGCCATCACTTTGACTCTCGAACCATTGTAGACGCGCATCGTCACCTCGTCCTTCCTCAGGCGCCTCCTACTCTACAGATCCTGCTAAGAGTTACAAATGTGAGCAACAGATCCGGTATCAAATACCCAGGTGTTACTCCTGGCGCTTGTAAGGAATACATCAATAACATGCATATCATATATACCTTTGTCCGGAGTGGCTATCTTGCCAACTCGCTTGTCTTCAAGGTACTTGGGGCAGTTGCGTTTCCAGAGCCCATCCCCTTTGCAGTAGAAACACGAAGTGTCGGGCTTAGGGCCAGGCTTGGCAGTCTTTGAGGTGCTAGGAACAAACCTTCCATCCCTCTTAGACTTCTTTCCATTTCCTTTCCCCTTTTGCCCCGGTTTCTAAAAGTTGGTGGTCTTGTTGACCATCAACACCGTGTGCTCCTTCTTGATTTCAACCTCAGCAGTTTTGAGCATGGCGAATACCTCAGCAAGGGTCTTAGTCATCCCTTGCATGTTGTAGTTCATCACAAAGCTCTTATAGCTAGGGGGTAGCGAGTGCAGCACCCTATCAATTGCGAGCTCCTCCGGGATTTTGCAATCCAGGGCGTTTAAGCGCTTAACGTAGCCAGACATTTTGACCACGTGCTCACTAATACTACTGTGCTCTTCCATTTTAGCAGAGAAGAAGAGCTCGGAAGCATCATACCTCTCTGCACGAGCCTGTGGAGCAAAGACGGCCTTGAGATCCTCAATGATCTCAAAAGCATTCATCTTCTCAAAACTCTTTTGAAGCTCCGGCTCCATGGCATAGAGCATTCCACTCTGGATGATGGAGAAATCGTTTGCCTTGGACTGCCAGACATTCTTTTCGTCCTGGGAGGCGGAATCTGCAGGCTTAGCCGGAAGCTCAGCCTCGATGACATAAGTCAACTTGTAGGGGACTAGGAGGATCCTAAGATTGCGGAACCATGCTGTGAAGTTGGTTCCATCAGTTTTCAGCTTGTCCTTCTCGAGGAAAGTGCTAAGGTTGAAGGTGGGTGGGCGAGACATCTATAAAGGATTTGCAAAGTATTTAGACTATGTTCATAATAATGAGTTCAGGTTTCAACCAAAAGAACTCCCACTTAAACGAACATCCCTCTACTCGTTCAGTGATCACATGATCCCTATCCTCTGCCACTCCCCTGATCGTCACGGCCATCAGTGCAGTATCAAAGGTGGACATTCCCTAATGTCGATCACATCAACCATGTGATTCATGCTCGACCTTTCGGTCTCTTGTATTCCGAGGCCATGTCTGCACATTCTAGGCTCACCAGTCCTAACTCGTGTGTATTCACAGTGCAACATGGCTTGCACCCACTGTATGTGAACGTAGATATGTCTGGCCCCTACTCACCGCAGAGTGCCTCATACCGAAGAACTTTCTTGGTGGTGCACACATAAGGGGAATACGATAACTGGAATATTATGAGGGATTATCCCATTATGCTACCGTCTTATATAAGTATACCAGCATAATGAGTAATACTTCAAAAGTAAAGTGTTATGACATGGTTATAGCTTTATGATCATCGTCAATAGCTTCAATGAGAGTTTCACAAACTTGTCATTGCCACGTTATAATACTTGCCCCTATGCAATACTAAAGATAGACGCTTCTATATTATCTATTGCATGTTTTACGTGGCTTTAGGGCTTTCGCAGTAGAACCCCTTCCCTCCTACGAACGTCGAGCCACAACATGGATTCAATGATTGCTGTTCTTCTTCCCTTTTTAGGGCCCTCCAGTGTCAATGCCATATCAACTACTATAGAGAGACAGACACCCCCCCTAAGCCACTTTGATTTGTGGACCAGTCTCGTGAATCACCACGTGAGGTCGGTTGGGGGCCACTTCATCAAATAGTGCCGCAATATGAATAATAACATTAAAGAGGGTAGGAACTAGAGAATCAATGCCCACATATTGATATGTGTTCTATCCGTACAATATGTCTACCCATAGACCCGCTCTGATACCACTGAAGGGTTCCGTAGCACAAAACAAAAAAATTCTATCTACTCGAACACTAATACCAGGATCTATACTATGTAGACATAAGTAACGGAGAAGGGATACGGTATTCATACCTTTAAAGACCGAGGCACGCCTTACGCAGGAAGGCGTATATTGATGAAGACGAGAAGCACCCCAAGTGTTGTGCCTCTGAAGTTCGTCACACGTTTGGTGTAGGAGACGTCAACCGTACTCCGGTCCAGCCGAGCAGCGGAAGAAGTAGATGTCGGATCGCAGATCACACGACGGTGGTGTGAATGTGGAGAACTCACCCACGAGGTCCTCCCTAATATTACGGATAAGTCCTCAATGGATGAGAGAGAGAGAATGAGAGGGAATGGGATGATTCCAAAGGGGGAGGGGAGACCCCTATATATAGTGGGAGGGGGCGCACCACCCAGGGGCCAGGCGGTGTGGGACTAATCCCCACACCTGCCGGCCACCTTGGGGCAGCCGTCGGCCCTAGGTCGGCCCCATTGGGGCGGCCCACCAAGCCTAGGCCGGCTGGCCCCCTCTCCCTAGGCGCCATGCCCTATTGGGCCTCCCTTCGGGTGAGGCCCATTAGCAATAGGATGCCTTTAATAATAAAATAAAATATATATTTAATATTAATTCTCCAATTAACATTCAAATATACATATTACATTATTCCTTTACTCCGGAACACCTTCCGGACCCCTTCCGATCTCCATCGGATGTAACCCATAACTATTCCGGTTTCTCTCTCTCTCTCCATTTCTCCTACGATACCTCATCTACCCTAAGCGTCCTTAGCCTTAAGCATGGCATCCTTCGGTTTGGAAACACTCCGGACATGATTGAGACTACTCTCACATCAATGATCAACAGAGGGACCTGGATGGCCATGTGACCCCCGTGCGTTTCACGAATATAACCGCTCGAACCGTGAGATAGTCGTTCCCCGTTCCCTTTGTCATTCGATACCTAATTCATCCGAGACTTGATCTTCGGTATCTCCATATCTTAGTTCGATGTCATTACCGATGAACTTGTTTTCTCGTTCTCATGTCGTTGCATTCTGTGACCTAGTCACATGCTTGCAAGCTTCATTAATACAACATCACCGAGATGGCCACATGTATCTGTCTATTACATGGACTAGACAAATCCTGGTCTTGATATGTACTCCTCAACACATCCCTTCGGAAAACCTGAGTGGCACCTTTTTGATCACCCTTTTACAAGATGATTCTTGATAACCATCAAAGCTTCTTCCGGAATGGTGATTTGCATTACCTCACAGTCAAAGGATCAGGTTGCGAGGTTCTCTGTGTTTTATCATCAATGGTGAACTTTGTAACTAGATCTCATTAAGATATAACGGTCGGATGTTTGTCTATCATGTTATTCAACTAATAACATGACCTCATTGTTAGTTGGCATAAATGCCAATGATCTTGAAACCTAGACCATCCTCATGACCAATGAACTAGTTCGCTAGAGATAACTAGAGACACAGTTTGTTTACATGCCACACGTGTATTAACGTTTCGTATTAACACAGTTATAGCACAGTATGAAACGTATTATGAACATATAGGAGATATATCAAATAATACACTTTATTATTTGCCTCTAGGGCATAACTCCTTCACATAGATCCCTAGTTGAGATCGGGATGTATGTAGCACATCCGAACTTACACAGATGGAAAATGCTGGGAGGATTTCCACGTACCAATTGCAGAGGGGAAATACTGTGATATGCAGTAGGTCACAATTGGATTAGGTCAGTAGCATGTAAAACTGCGTGAATCCAACACGAGGTTGGCAAGCTGCAATTCATTAACAAAGGTCTTGCAATGAGTTTGATCATCTTTATTAGGGACTCAACCAAACCATTTTGAGTGTGGATATATGGAACAGAGTGCTGAACTTCAATCCCCAAGGCCATGCAATAGCCATTGAAGGCGTGTGAAGAGAATTCTGCAGCATTGTCCATGCGAATTGATTTAATTCGACTTTCTGGATAATGGGCCTGTAACTTAATTACTTCCCTCATTATCTTAGCAAATGCATGATTTCGTGTGGAAAGAAGACACACATGTGACCATCGTGTAGATGCGTCAATCAAAACCATGAAATACCTAAATGATCCAGATAATGGTTGGATAGGACCACATATATCACCTTGAATTCGGTCAAGGAACTGAAGTGGTTCACCTTGTATTTTTAGATGCGAAGTCCTCAAAATTAGCTTCCCTGTAGCACATGATATACACACAAAGTCTGGTGACTAAGGGAATTTTTACTCTTGCAAATTATGACCAATGGAATTGCTAGTAATCTTTATCATCATCCCGATGTTGGGATGGCCTAGGCGATCATGCCAAGTTTAGAATGCGTCAACATTCTCGAAGATTACCTTGTAAGCAACATGTTCTACGGGCTTGATGTACATATAGTACAGTCCGGATGACAGAGAAGGAATTTTTTCAAGTACTTGCTTGCCATATCCGTAATCTTTTGTAAAGAGTAGATACTCTTCTTTGTTGTCTTCATGGGTTTCAATGTGAAAACCATTCTTATGGATATCTCGATAACTGATTAAGGTGCGCGACGAATCGGGATACAACAAGGCATTCTCAATTGTCACTTGTGTACCGTTTGGGAGGGTAAATATGGCATGTCCAGTGCCAACAATTACCGTATCGCGTCCAGCGATAGTCAAAATATCTCCATTCATCTTTTTCAGAGTATGAAAATATTTCAACTCCCTTAGTATAGAGTTTGTGGTAGCACTTTCCACAAGGCATAATTCCTCTTCCATCGGATTGTCCCCGTAGAGAGCTCTTTCCTCTTATTCCGGCGACCGCCGGAGTTCCTGAAGTGCTCTCGCCGGAGCAGTGCTTGATATCGTGTTCAAGAATGAAATCATGTTCTTTATTGATGATTGATACAAGCTTTTATACAGTTCGAAGAGGCACAAGTGTGTCGGTTTCCTGAAGAGCGGGAGCGATGAGGCAGTTCCATGATCGATGGACGAAATCTCCAGGAGCGTCTCCACGGAGTAACCGTCGGGAACGGAGATGTCGGTTCCCAGGCGTGGAACGGCATCTCCTAATTAAGCGGAGTTTGTATCCAATCAGGGATAATTATTCTTCACAATTACCATCGGGTTCATATAACACGGGGTCCATACAACACGTACCCCTGGTTCATGGCAGCAACTACAATTCTGCTTTTTTTAGAGAAACACATCCCACTCACTCAGCAATAAAGCTGTGATTAAGTCCTCAGTTTAAGCGACGACATCATTTTTTTCAGAATGTTGTTCTTTTCGTCTCCTCTTCTTCCTGCGGTACAAATGAGCCCAGATGAATCTGTAACCGACGAGGTAGACGAACGAGTCTTATAGATATTACTCTAACCAATGAGTGCTTCCTCTTAATCATCAATAGGTGGAGTGGGCATTTCCTTAGAAGGTACTGGTATGTGCTGAACATATGGTGTTTTGTTTAGAAAGAAATATTGATGTGCATAATTTCATGAGTAAGTAGTATGAAATTTATTTGCTGAGTTACAGATGCAAAACCCTGTCCCATATGATATCCATTAGAGAATATTTCTAACTATGTAAAAAATAGCGTCTTGGTATGGCAATAAAAATTGATAATGGTGCATATTCAAACATGACACCGTGGTAAATGGTTTGAAAATCAGCTTGGAACACGTTCTCATTCCTCTATATTGTAGGGACAATTTTCTGTAGCCAAGTGATGCAGTTTCTGTTTAGATATGCAAAGTATCAGCTCTTTTAGTTTGAGTTGTCGATGTCTGACTTACAGAAGATTTTGTAAAATTTATTTTTCCAGTAGTATAGAAGGAAAAAAATATGAAATTATCATATTTCTTGCAGTATAGAAGGATCCAGTCGTATTTTTTTCTTTTTTTATACAACATAATTGTTTTTCCGCAAATTCTTTGTTGGGAGAGGAACTACCTTGATTTAGCATGACGCCACCACCTTCACAAACCAAGTAGTACTCGCTGCTAATTGCATTATCGGGCAACCCTATTTACTAAGGTTATAAAGTAACATGATCTTATGTCCTACTATTCTATCAATCTTATTTAAGATAATCTTTTTTTGTAAATAACACTTAAGTTGGAAGCTACGGTGATTGTACATTTTATTTTATGTGCAGTACCAATACTACATGGCTATATGCATTTCTATAGAATTTTCCGCAGCAACGCGCAACACAAGGTTTGGATCCTGGCACCGCCGCTCTGGTCAGTGCACCCAGCGGCGTGACCCATTCGGTTCGCGATGTTTTTTAGCCAGCGCCGGCGGCCACCGCTGCCGATGACGTTGTGTTTCTAGCTAGTTTCCACGCTCTATTCCCGCTCGCGCTATGTTTCCCACCATTTCTAGCAAGCTCCCACCACTTCTGGTGAGGTCCTACCGCTTTTGGCCGCCGACTATAAAGAGGAGTGGCCAGACGCGGTGGGAACGACGTAGATCCCCCACCATGCTTGGCCACCATATTCCCACCAATCGCGCTCGCGTCCCTAGTTGAGGAGATCCGGAGACATTGCCGGCGCAGGACCAGCACGCGAACCTTGCCGCTATCCAATCGGCGCACGGGCAGGAGCTACGGCATGGGAGATCTCAGTGGCCAGCAAGGGCCAATCAATCAGACCGCCAACCAGCGTTTTGAGTGGGACGTCCTCCACGACGTCATGCTGGCGCAGCACCTCTGGCGACAAGAACTCACTAGTTCACTTGGAGTGCCTCGAAGCGGTGTGTGCCAACCTCGACGACGCGGGCACGCATGCTCGCCTCGACCGAGCTCAGGAGCTCAACGCGCAAAGAGAGATCTACCGCTCTCTCGAAGAGGAGTGGGGGCTCGTTAACCCGCCACGATCGAATAATGAGGCCATCTTCCGCGGTCGCACCGGTGGAAGGCGTAACCAGCGTCGTCGCCGCACTAGTTTAGTTCATTCTATTCCATTCAAACTATTGTAAAAGTGATCTTAACTTGAATGGAATTTCATTATTGCAAAGATTACATAGCGCATTAACTACGATTACATAGAGGAGTACATATGTCCTCGTCCTCGGCGGAGGAGTGGTAGCGGTGGCGACACATGATCTCGTCGAAGACCTTGACGGTGAGCATTGCCATAGTCATCGAATTTGAAGAAGAGAAAGTGCCCAACATCGATGACGTGCGCGTGGGCGAAATCCCCCCAGCCGTGGTGGAGGTATATCTAGCCTAGACGGTCGAACAACACCTCCACGGTGACAGCAAGGCACCTGCCCATCAACCACAGACGCAGAGTTGTTAGGGAGCCTCTCCCAAGGCTCAGCTCGAGAGGATGGTGATGTCAAACTCGAATCCAGAGAGGTGGACGACGAAGGAATCAAGCGACGATGGACGGTGGTGGCAATTCATTCTAGCCACGGCCCTGCCTCTTCCTCGTCGACCTTGGCCACGCCCCGAGGGCTATCCTAGTCACCTTCCTCTAGATCCTATGCTGCCAGCCATGGCTACCGATGGTGTGTTATGGTGAAGCGGGAGAAACGATGGAAGATGGGAGTAGAAGAGGCTGGCCGCGAGTCAGCGTGTTTAAAAAGTCCAACCGACCAAGGTATTGGATGTCAATACGGAGGCCAAAACGCCAATAGGTGTTGGGTGGCGTCGCCAGCGCATGAGTAAAGCAACAAGCCCAGTGTATGAATCAGCTACCTCCATTGATGGCTAGGGGGTAGGAGATCCGTGGGCCGCTACCATACGGGTCCGCTGTCCATGCAGGAGAGGACACACTCAGTCCGCAGCACGTCCGGCCAAACACATTCACCATCCAAATTTGGTACACGGATGGATCACACCAGACAGGGCAAACACATTCACCATCCAAATTTGGTACAGAGATGGATCACACCAGACACGTCGGTCCGCCTCACGCCGCTGGAGCTGTCTAGACGGACTGGTTCAGAGCGATTAGGTCGCGCCACCGGATTGCCCAAAATGCCCAATGTGACCCGTGGCAGTGATCAGGTTACCACATTGGAGAAGGCCTTATAAAAAAATTAAAGAATATGCTATACATAACGCTCTTCAGGTATACACTTCTACAGTAATTTTGGATAATTGAACAATTCGCTCCTATTTGGAAGACCAGTACGGAAATTTAATCATACATTGAACAAATGAATGCTCACACTATTTAACATACAAAAATGGATACAAACTGTAGATTTTTACTTTACAGAAAGATTGCAGTTTGGACAAGTACCAATGCTTAATCTTTGCTCACTACTTAAAATGTTTATGGCTAAGCATTGCTCACTAGTAATAAATTTGCTCACACCAGGGCAGCTATTTTCTTTCTATTACAAGACAGCATCACAACATTCCAAATAAGATGTTTTACACAAACTGACTTAGCTACAGCAGCCACCTGCATGTTTGTAATATTTTGCAACTAAGTATACTCTAGTAGTGCTAAAAAGCAAATACATGAGTAAAGAACGACAGGTTAAGCTTCCCAATGTCAGAGCAATGACTTTTACACCAATACTATAGTATATGGAGCTAACCAAAAAAAAAAAGACAAGACATACGCCAGAGAAACATCTTAACAGAAATAAACAAAACTAGCACACAACTATATTTTATAATTCTTTATGGCGTCTTGTCTATATGATCCTTCCTGTCACATAAACCTATTTAAAACATAGATGAACAATTTACTGGATCTCCCAAATAATATGAAAATAAGGATGCTACAATTTGGTCTAATATCGAAACTTTGAATTCAGCAGAGAAGATATCCACTGAAAATTCATTTTGATAAATGAATACAATCGCATTCATTTCAGCTAGAGAGTTTACCAAAGATTTAATCAACAAGGGACCAAATAAACGAATAAAATTTCGCCAGAAACTTTGTTCACGGACCATTTGCATAGACATGCTAAATCAGTATAAGGCAAGGGAATCCTAAACTCAGAGTTAGATCCAACCCAACCCAGTTACACACCAAAGTTTGGCCGAAGTAATAGAACTCATTGAGCTAGTCAATCATTAAAGAAACATATGTAATCAAGTACACACTATAAGAGAATTAAAAATACATAAACATTTGCGAGAGAAATAATTTAAGTGCACACAGAAAGATCAACAGATAACAAGTATTAACCCATAATAACACCTGAGGAATATCATTCATCCAACATAGCAGCAGTTGCAGCATGCAAACCACTCAACAGTTTCTCAATGCAAGAATAGCAAATGAATTAACATTTGCTAAAGAAGCATCTTGTTAACAGAAAGAAGTAGGCAAACATATTTTAGGAGTCTTCCCACTTGTCTTGTGCTCCTTATGCCCCTCCCTGCCAAATAAGCAAATTTAAAACTTAACTGAACAGTTGTTGTCCCTCTTACATAATTGTGAAATAACACATAAACCAAAGCAATTCGTAGCAGTAGAGTAGCAAAATACCGAAGGACATGGCTTCATGTTGCTCAATCTTCAACCCTCATACTTTTAGCCCCTTCATCTTAGCTTGAAGTCCACGCACCTTGGCCTTGCCATCCCCAGAGAGAGCAATAGGTGGGCACAGGATGGAATGATTGACACCAAAATAATTTTCCATGGCAGGGGTTTCGGAATAAGGGACACGCATAAAGCTAACATCCCAAAGGCACAAATCGACACGGAGCAAGAAGTGCACAGTGGTTGGAAAGCTGCCCCAAGAATGTCCCTGGGTGAATTCACCGAGTGCAAAGTAGATGACATGGTCTTCCTTCGAGCTCAGGAAGGGGTACATCGGTGCGAGAGAATAAGGGCTATGAAACATGCTCCGTATCTGCCTAAAGTTGTTGTAGAACCCAGGCATATTCCAGAGATCATCCATGCTGAGCACGTCTTCGATAGTCCACTTCAAGTCGTCCTTCAGTCTCCAGACCCTCACACTGCGGTGCCTCATGTTCTGACCATCCATACGAGTGATGAAACCGTCAATGGAAACTAACTTTATGAAGCCCCCAACACAGCCCATGGTTCGGCAGGCTCTCAGATCAGCGACGACCGCCCTGCCAAGGGGGCTAGTCATGTGCGGAGGAGGCAGAGCCAAGAAGTGGAAGTCAACAGGATCAACGCCGTCGGAAAGAACATCAGCACAGTCACAGTACATGACGCCATATAAGAGATCCACCCAGTATCCACGGCCATGGAAGGAGAACACCTCGTCCGCGAAGAAGGAGTAATCAGGGATATGCGTCTTGGGGAAGTTGGCCCTCTTCATCATCTGCCATGGCGAGGTGGATGAGGACGGCGAGGTGGATGAGGAAAGCGAGGTGGATGAGGACGCTGAGGTGGGCGAGATGAAAAGAACATCAGGCCATTCAGCAAAGCCATCCTCGGAGAGAGAGATGGGCGCCTGCCCAGGGATGACCAGAGAGTAGGATCTTTCGTCGCCGTCATGGGGCACGGCGAGAACACGATAGGTACGGTTCGTAAGGTGGTCGCGAGGCACGGCCGGGATCATGCGGAGAGACCTATCAATGGTGTCGAAGATGAGAAAGATCTCGCGATACTGATTTTCTGGAAGAGTCGATGAGATAACAATCACGTTATCGTCGACGTTGTTGATGGCGGTGAATTGGCTGCCGCCTCGGAGGGCCAGCCAGGACAGCTTTGGCGCAACTTCAAGATGTGCTTCGAGGACCAGGCCAGACACCACGGAATTTAGGACTTCGGCGTCCCCGTCGAACCCGAACAACTTCACCCCTCCAGAGGACAGGCGAACCACCTTGGAGTCGGCGGGATTGCTAACTTCCGTCTTCACGTAGCTGTGCAGGAGGGACAGGGAAGGCGAGGGCGGAGACATGGGAGCCTGGGACGGAGAGGAACACGAACACTAGGGTTTCAATCGAATCCGGTTTCTCAGGCCGCCTGATGAAGGAAGACCAGATGGAGAACCGCCGTCGGATGCCAATAACGCGGATCGGAGGGTGGATATTGCATCTTAAAGAAGAAACGGGTAGCGGAATCGTGAGATGAAGAACGCGTGGACTTGATGCACGATGAACCGCGCGCACTCAGAGGCATACTCTCCTTTTTTTTTCCACTGCGAAGTGCGAACGCGCTAGCCGTTTTCCTAGTAAATACTCCATGTTATGGATCGGAGGGTGAATACTAAGACAATATTCCTGATAAAATAAAATAACATAATTTAATTCAAAATTTATGAAACTATAACTTGATCGGTGGTATTATGATTATTATTTGGAAAACTGAGGACATAAATGATAAAAACATTTTTACTACCTCCGGTCTAGTTTATTAGGCACGCATGCAGTTTAAGAACAACTTTGACTATTAATTTTTCCAAACAAATTTTATATATCACAAAAATTATACCATCGGATATATCTTTCAAAAAATATTTTCAATGATATATTTTTTGAAAAATATATTGCATATTTTATTGATCAAAATTGATGGTCAAAGATTTTCTTAAACTACGTGCGTGCGTGCCTAATAAACTGAACCGGAGGGAGTAGTTCGATAGATAAGAAAATCAAGGACATGGTTCTAAAGAACTACTCCCTTTGTCCCGAAATAAGCAACTCAACATGTTTAGAGGTGCATGTATTAGACAAGTTTTAGGTTATAGATACATAGGAATCTTGAAAAAAAAATAGTTTTTTTAACAAACAGGCAATATTACCTCGTCTAAAAAATAGAAGAGAATTGACGTGTTAATTAATAGGAAACCGGCCTAAAACCGATACAAACACCCTCACCGACCATCATGAAACATGACCACCTCGAGGGCACACATGGCTAACCTGGCTACCAACACAAACCGCACACACCCCACCGAAGCAAGGGCCATCGTCAAGGTTGCCCACAGGTGTCATCTCATAACTCCACAAGACAGCGACTCCGACTCCAGTGAAGAACGACCACCTAAGAAGCCAACGCCGCAATGGCCTCATGAAGCCCACACCGGTTTATGCCAAACACACGACCCTTCGCATATATGACCGGCAGCTCCGACTCTGATGATGAGCTCCAAAAAGGAGATGGGCGAGACTCGCGCCGATGAAGACCTTCCTGACCGAACCGCACCACGCAGGGCATCATTGCTACATGCCCGACGCAGGGCATCGCTGCCACTCACACGACGCGACAGCAGCTCCGACTTCTCGTCAAGGGCAGCCCAGCACGAAAATCCATCGAACACGCTAGAACAAGAGTCGACTACCAAAGTCTTGCCACGACCAGATCTTCACTCATCAACGTCATCATTGCCACACTAGCCTCCATGCGGAACTCTTGCACTGTCGGCTGACCTCCTACCAGCCACGATGCTACATCGCCTCGGCGACCAGCCACCACCATGTTCCACGGGTCCCTCTAGCAAGATCCGGCTCCAAAATATTGCACCCAAGAGAGAACACGACACAAGACTCGTCGCCAATGTCCTATCCGAAGAGCCCAGATCTGGGGTTTCCCTCGGACCAAATCAGGTGGGTATGTGGACAACACCATCAACGCGTCTAGCAAGGATGCGGTGCTGTTGGGCGTCACCGTCGATGTCTCCGACCGCAGCCGGAGACAAAATTTCGCCAGCAGCCACACACTCAGCCCTGGATCGGGCAGACCACCTGAATCCCCGCCTCTAGAGCATGCCAACGCCAAGCCTCCACTGCTGCAGCCAAAGACCCTGCATAGGAAGCGACCGCTGCCAGCCTGCCACGACACAGGCCCTCACAACCCAGAATCGAGCCGAGATCGGGATCGCTTGCCGCACAGCAGCATGACCCCTCTCCTCCGCCTCCGCCACTCCACCTCGCCCTACCCCATCTCCTCCGCCTCCTCCACTCCACCTCGCGTCGCCGCGACCAGCAGAGTGCGCCGCGCCGCCACCTTCCTAGGGTCGGCGCCCTGGCTTCCGGGCTCCGCCGCGCAGGACACGGCCAGAGGATCCTTGCCCACCATTTGGGGATGGGGCCCGCCGCCACCGCGATCAGACCCGGCAGCAGCAGTGGCGGGACGGGGAGGGCCGCCGCCGGGTTAGGGTTTGTCGCCCCCGGGTCGCCAGGGAGACGACACGGGAGCCGCAGGGGGCGGGGACCGGGGGGGAGGGGGTAATGGTGTCGGGGGGATGACCCCCGGGTAGGCCAAGACGGGACCAACCGACCGGCTCCAAGGATCTCATGCCGTCTGGACCCAGATCAAGGAACCACCGCCGGATGGAATCCCCCACCCAGTCCGCATTCAAGTTTCCTCGGCTGGCCCGTCTAGCCGGGTAGCTAGAAGAACTGGCTGGGAGGCCGCTCCTAGCCGGCCGCCTCGAATCCGCTGGCCATGGTACGGTGGGAATGACGCTTCTTGCTGAACGCACCTTTGACCGGACAGGCTGGCTGGCCTGACCGGTGCTACCGGACAACTATGCCAAACCTGGAGGCTGATGAGCAAAGCAAGGGCTGACGAGAAAAGCTCCGGCTTACGCATAAAGAGCCGGCTGACGAATGAAGAGCCAGCTGGCGAGTAAAGCAGGGGCGCTGGACACTATAGCGTGGTCCTCCCCTGTACTGGAAGCTTGACTGGACACGGGCCTACCGTTTGGCCCTGTTCAGCCGGCCCACTTTGTAAGGCCCGAATCCAAACAGTAAGAGAGAATTGCTTATCTAACACTAGTTCCAAATATAATTCCTTATTTGACACTAAAAATATTCCACTTCCCTGTATGACTCCTTGCGTAAATATTTTGCCTCATATGACACTAGCGTTGGTTCCGCTACATCCTTCCGTTAGTTTTTTCTCAGATGGACGAGAATACCCCTGATTAGTCGCTACCTATTCAGCTTGGCCCGACTGAAGCAGAACCATCCCGAGCGAGTCCATTATCCCCGTTCCAGTCTGACCCACGCGAGCGCTAGTGGCGGCGCTGGTGGTGGCGCTGGTGGCCTGCTCGCCACGGAGGCGGTGACTGCTGGCTAGGGGCGACGGCGTCGGCGTGAACTGAGGCGCCATAGAGCATTGGAGCAAGAGGTCTCTGTAGGTGGCGGACCAAGCGGGACAGCGGAGGGCCAAGGCGGGGCTCTGGACGGCGGCCAAGGCGGGGGGAACGAAGCGGCTGCGGAGGGCCGGTCCGAAGTGGCTGTGGAGCGCCGGTCGAGGAGTTTAGCTGCAGGATCGGATTTTGCTCGGCTGCAAGTTTGGCCGTGGGTGCAGGTCGACAGTTACCAGTCCAGTCTAGTCCATGGGTGCAGGCTCGGCAGTTGACAGTCCAATCTAATTATTTGAATTAGCATTCGAGTTATCAGTCCAAATGAACGTTTGTTTCTGTTTTTTTTTGGTCAAGTATTCCCATATGACACGGTTTAGTGACTATGAGTTCAGAAAATAAGCAGCCTAGATACGTACCGAAAGATTGAATATCTTGCACAGGGCATACGGTCAAGTCTCAAGTACACACGTAAACAGTACTATCTTTCAATTAAAATCGGTTCCATGAGTCACATGTTCTGGTCTCATTTCGTAATTTAACCATGAGCAGATATATCACACAGTCCAATTTATTTTTATCAGATTATGCACTAGGGGCAAAATCGTCTTTCTATGTCTCCAATTAACACCGTTAGCTCTCAAAATGCACTAGAGTGTCATCTAAGGCAAAACAATTTACACTAGGTGTCAAATAGGGAAGTAAAAAAAATTCGGTGTGAAATAAGGAATCATAAGTAGTGTCAAATAAGGAATTCTCTCAAACAGTAAACCCTACAACCCATCTTGTAAACTACCTCCTCAACCAGTATATAAGGGGGTAGTGCTAGGGTTCTAAGTAGACACAAGTGGAAGCGTTTCTAGAGAACCACAAGTTAAGTAGCTAAGGAAACAGCTCAAAGAGCACCTGTATTGGGCATTCGCCCCCTTTGATAGTAGATCCTTGCAGGAGTAGGAGCTTGACCTCGCCAAGAGGGCTCCGAACCTGGACACGTCGCTGTGTTTGCAGTATCTGTGCCCAACCCGTTGCGAGTAGCCACCGATAACATCCTGATTGTCCCCGTCAAGCCATCCCCGATGGTATTGCCGTGTTCCACTCCACGACAGTTGGCGCCACCGTGGGGCACATCGCTTCGACTGGGATCATCTTTCGCACGGGACTTCCACTCGTCACCGGTGAGCGAGTCGTCTCTGGCCTCGTCCTCACTCTCGGCTCCTTCGACTGCGTCCTCAACAACGCGTCCTGCTTCGCTAGAGAGATTTTCCCAAGCGGAGGCTCCATCATGCACTTCGGCGAGCACCGCGTCTACGTCGCCACCATCGATAAGGCTTTCCCTCTTGAGCTCGTCACCATCTCCGGCGCGCCCCCGGGTTTCTCTGCCTCACATGTCGCTAGCGGCAGCATCGAGGTCATGATGGCAGGCTCGATGGAGAACCGTCGCCCACCTCTAGAGCGCAATGATGGCCCAAATTACATCGAGCTCGTTGGGGAACCCCAAGAGGAAGGTATGATGAGCACAACAACAAGTTTTCCCTCAGTATGAAACCAAGGTTATCAATCTAGTAGGAGCAAGGAAACACCCCAAAGGTGTAGCTAGCTGAACGTTGGCAGGGCGCACTACCGGCGCCAGCAGCAACGTGCAGACCTGCACAACACAACCACAGAACTCTGTCCCCAACTTGCGATGAGGTTGTCAATCTCACCGGTTTTGCTGAAAACAAAGGATTAAACGTATCAAATGGAAGGAAACAATAGTTTGTAGAAAGTAAACACAAAGCAGTAAACTGTTTATAGATTGAATGTAAAAGAAAGGACCGGGATCGATAGTTTACTAGAGGTGGCTCTCCTTAAAACAGATAACATGCTGGGTGAACAAATTACAGCGGGGCAATTGACAAACATCGAGAAAGCAATACATGCATATACTAATCATCTTGACTCCTTTGGAACTTGATTGGGCATTACAACATTAGACATAGACCGCCATCCAACTGCATCTATGACTAATAATCCACCTTCAGGTTATCATCCGAACCCCCTCTAGTATTAAGTTGCAAGCAACATATTATTGCTTTACGAATTGCGGGTAAAGTAAACAATAAGATTGTTCTATGAACAAAGGATTATTGTTTTCTCCCTAGTAGCAACCACACATCTAGTACCTTAGAGATTTTTGTCACTTCCCCAGATTACCAGAGGCATGAACCCACTATCGAGCATAAATACTAACTCTTGGAGTTGCTAGCATCTACTTGGCCAAGATAGCTACCAACAACGGAAAGCATGCAAGATCACAAATAACAAAGACATGATAGAATCAATAACCAATCTGAAATAGCATCTCAATATCCATTGGATCCCCGCAAACACAACATGCAGAATTACAAATAGATGATCTTGATCATGAACGGAGCTCACAAGATCTAGACATGGAAGCACAAAGGAGGAGAACCAGCCATCTAGCTACTACATGGACCCGTAGTCCAGAGATGAACTACTCACGCATCACACCGGAGGCTTGCATGATGATGAAGAAGGCCTCCAGGGTGAATTCCCCTCTCCGGCAGGGTGCCGGGAAGAGCTTCAGATCCCTCCCGATCTAGGGATGGAGATGACGGCGGCTACAGACTCTTTCGTGGATTTTTGATCGGGTACTTAGGGTTTTCGTCCCGAGGGCATTTTATAGGCGGAAGGAGAGGCCGAGGGGGTGCTGGGGTCGGCCAGAACACCCCCTGGCGCGGGCCAGGCCTGGCCGCGCGGCTAGGTGGTGTGGCCGGCCCCCATCCCTTCTCCGTCTCGTATTCTGGCATCTGATGACTTCCGGAAAAGTAGGCACTTTGGATTTTGTCCCGTCCAATTCCGAGAATATTCATTTATGACTTTCCTGGAACCAAAAACAGCAGAAAACAGGCAGCTGGCACTGTAGCTCTTGTTAATAGGTTAGTCCAAGAAATCGTATGAAAAGTACTCCAAAGTGTGGACAAAACACAAGAAAGTGGATAAAACCTAGCATGGAACATCAAAAATTATAGATACATTTGCAATGTATCAACATCCCCAAGCTTAACTCCTGCTCGTCCTCGAGTAGGTAAGTGATAAAAAGAAAGAATAATTTTTGAGGTGACATGCACCATCAAAGACTTGATCAAAGTATTTGTAAAACATTCAAAGCTGGGATCATAGTACTTCAATCATAACATGAAAGACAAAGTTCTAGCAATAAGATAAAAAAAACTATGATGCAACATGAAAAGTCATAAACAAAAGATTCATGAATAACAATGCTTTACAAGATGTTTGTTTGTTTCACATAAAGAAAACATAGCATAATAGTATTCAGCTTGTCCCTCATAGAGTAGCAAATATAAATGCATATGTCGTTGTATTGGGAACGGCAGTACCTGAAGAGGTTAGATAGAGGTGTGGAGACTAGCAGAGAAGCTATCGACGGCGTCCGCAGGCGGGATTGGATACGAGCAAGCATAGCTGGACGCAGGAAGTACCCAGGTTCGGAGCCCTCATGGTGAGGTAACACTCCTACTCCTGCCTTATCTGACTATGTGGGATATACGAACTACAAGTGCTCCCCGAGCTGTATTTACTAGCTACTGCCTTAAACGCTAAGAGACCAACCGACTGTCTAACTGAGCTAGTGCGTGTGCTCTAGGTGAGAGAACTAGCAGGGAGAGCTAGCTCCCTGGGAGTGATCGATCAATCCATGCCTGAATGAGTGAATGAGTCCCCGTGAATGAGTCCCTCCCTTGCCTTATAAAGGTGGCCAAGAGACATGGTGGGACCCACTTGCCTAATTAGTACTATGCATGTGTCATCTGATAAAGTATACATGATGTCATACATAGTGTACACTATTTGGCATGTCATCTGATAAAGTAGTATGGGTTGTCTCTTCTCAGTCTTGTCGTTGTCCTTCTTCTCTGGTACTTGTCTTTAGTCTTGATCGATAGCAGCAGCAGGAGGGAGCTGCCAGGTGCCTGGGAGAGGACCGGCTGCTGGGCAGAGCCAGGGGTGGCGATCCGGCTGGGGAGGCCCAGCCGGGGAGACGGTGACGACGGGAGCCGGGCGAGCCGGCCTGCAGTCGCCCAAGGCCCAGCCGATGGGAGCCCATTAGGGTAACAGCCCAGCCGGGCGAGGCGGCAGCGGCCCATCCGCGTGGAGGCGGTGGACGCCTAGTCGGGCGAGGCGGGACGAAGGCCGGGCGGGCCTCGCGGGAGCAGCCCAGCCAGGGAAGGCGAGGCAGGCCGGCTGGGGGAGGCACATTCGGGGCGTGGGGGTGGCGGAGCCCAGCCGGGGAGGCTGGGTGGAGCGGTGGTGGTTCCGATTGGGCCAGCCGGCCCAAGCGCGAGGTGGGCAGCGTAGGTAGCGGGGAAGGAGCTGGCAGGCCGGCTAGGAGGCCTCAGCCGGCCCGGGATGCCCGGTGCTGCTGTTTTCCTCTTTGTTTGTATCTGTTTTTGCCTTGTTATCCACCTTGACTACTTCTTTGGGGTACCCGGGGATAATCCCCCCGACACTAGCCCCCGAGCGCGCGCTGATTTCATCGGGAGGGGAAATTCGCACGAGCTCCACAAAACTTTCCATTGTCGTTGTAGATGGAGTGCTTGAATAGCGTCCGGCTGGACACCTCCTGCTCGGGAAGCAACACAACTACCACGGGGGCGCGCAAGCGCACCCGCGGGGTGTAGCCCCCGAGATTCGGAGTAGCCGACGAAGACAGGTGCTGCGAATCTTCTCTATCTTGCCCGTTTCGACACCTCGAACTTGTTATCCGGCTGAACGCCTTCAGCCGGACTAGAGCACTTGATTACACCGGGGGCGCGCGAGCGCACCCAGTGGGTGTAGCCCCCGAGATTCGAAGTAGCTGGCGACGCCAGGTGCTTTGAATCTTCAAATGCCCTTGAAATCCGACTCGGTGCAGTCGTGCCAAAACAAACAAACAAAATTGATTGTCAGTACATTAACATGTAGTACACATGCTGTCAACCGGATAACGGTTTTATTTTTCAAAAACTAGCTCGTGCTTTTCTGAACACTTAGTCACTTTCTCGTGCGCTCTGCTGTTTACGCTGTGTCCTAGCCAGCCGGGTTGCGGTCTAGAGCCGGAACCGAAGGGGGAGCTGACAGTACATTGCACACGGTACTAGGGGCTGAGCAGCCGGAAAATACCAACTAGGCACAAGGCCGGAATGTCCGATCTGTCGCACCCGTCGCCGTTTTTCATGTGGGATGCCTCGGGCTTTTGCTCTTGCTAGCCGGACAGCTGGGTTGCGGTCTGTAGCTGAGACAAAGAGTGGGCCTCTGACACCATCGCACACTACTCAGTCGGTTTACGAGTTTAGCAGGCCGGGCCAACCGGCGAGCCCCCGGGTAGGGGTTGCCGGCGCCGGAAAACTGAAAGCAGGAAGGAAAACAACATCTAGCGAGACCTCGAGGGTTGCTCGAGGTTGAAAAAACACTCACATTGTAGCTGTCGGTGTAGTAGGGTCGAAGACGCGATTCCCCAGACGTTGCGGTTTCTAAAACGGTCCAACTAGCGTTCCAGCCGGATAGCCTGGCTCCAGCCGGACAGGCAACCAAACGCGGCGTAGCCGGATTCGGTTCCTAGCCGGCCAGACAACCAAACGCGCCAGGACACGCCGAGCCGGCCTGGCCCAGCCGGAACGGGCCCAGCCGGCCGAACCGGCAACCAAACGGGACGAAGTCGCGCGAGGTTTGCCCGATCCAGCCGGAACAGGTTTGAACCGGACGAATCGGACAGATAAACTGGAGTCAGACGGACCGAAATGGTACGACTGAAACTGTCATAGCCGGATCTGAATTTTGTTTGCCCTTTTTTCAGTCGTTCTTTCCCCAACCGACTACGCATAGCCGGTCCTTTTCTTTTTTCTTCTTATCCGATCATGCACCATCACCACACTCAGCCGGTGCCACCTCCACCTTCCTTTTCTTTTTCTTATTTTCTCTATTTTTCTTTCTCAACGGACTATCCGCAGCCGGCCTTTTTTTCTTTTCTTTTTAATTTTTTCCTCTTCCTCTCCTAACCGTCCGCCTCATCCATCCGTCTGGGACAGAGCAAGGACGCGCGCGCGGCCGGGCAGGCGACTAGCAAGCACAGCCGGCGCGGTCTCGCAGCCGGGTGCGCGCGGAGGCGGCTGGCATCGCGGCGAAGCCGGCAGGCACGCGGCACGCGGGGCCTGCGGGCGGAGACGGAGGAGCTGGGCAGCGGCGCACTGCAGGATGTGCGACACGCGCGGCAGCCGGCGGTGCCGCGACGCGCGGTGGAGAGGATGCAGGGGAACGCACGAGCGGCGGCGCGAGCTCGCGGGGTAGGGGCGTCGGTGCCCGACGGGAGGAGGGCGAGCTTGCTGCGGCGAGGAGGCGGTCTCGCGCAGGCGCCAGGACGGTGGCCCGCGAACGTGATGCTGCTAGGTGGAGCGGCGATGGGGTCTGCACGCGCGGTTGCCGTGCTTGTCTGCGGGCGTGGAGACGCTCGCGGGAGAGCCCGCCGGGCGCCGGACGCGCGCGAGGACCCGGAGGTGCTGCAGGGGGCGAGGCCGGACTCGCGGTCGGAGGCGGATGCGGCGGGGTTGGCGGTGATGCGGACGACGAGGTTGACGGCGCGGGCGGGCTCGGAGGCCTGCAGCTGCGGTTCGGGAGGAGCGCAGCGGCGCGGAGGAGCTTGCTGGGGAAGCCGCCGGAGGCGCACGCGGATGAGCGGCCGAGCCGCAGAGGCCGAGCGCGGACGAGCAAGGGACTCGCGGCGGCACGCGCGCGCACGTACGTATCCATGTACGCGCAGTGCCGCAGCTGCGTGCCTCCGCCTGGCTCGTGGGTGCGCGCGCTAGCGGGCTGCCCCGCCTTGGTTGCTTGCTGCCTTGCCGCTGCTAGCTCACGCGAGCGCGCTGCTGGCCCATTGTACACGAGGAAGCGCAGCGACGAAGGCCGGCGCAGGCGCCGTAGCGCACGGCCGCGCGGGTCGTGCGGCGGCGACAACGCGGCAAACCTGCTGTAGGGCGTGGACAGATGTGGATGCGTAAAGACGGCGAGCCGCGGGCGGAGGAGGCAGAGGCGTGGTCGGACATGGCAGCTACAGGCCCGGATGCCGCCGTGCCGAAATGTTCGATGATGAACGCGGCGGCACGGACGACGCGAAGACGGTGAGGACGGCGAGCCCCCGGGCCCCTTGGTGAGGCGAAGGCGACGACGGCGCGACAGCCGCCGAGCCCCCGAAAAACTTGGCAAAGCGGAGTCGGAGACGACGGCACGGAGGCGGTGAGCCCCCGAGCAACTCGAGACGATGTCGGAATCGACGATGCTGATGAAGAAATCGGTCCCTGATACATTGCAAATGTATCTATAATTTTTCATGTTCCATGCTTGGTTTTATCCACTTTCTTGTGTTTTGTCCGAACTTTGGAGTACTTTTATTGTGATTTCTTGGACTAACCTATTAACAAGAGCCACAGTGCCAGCTGCCTGTTTTCTGTTGTTTTTGGTTTTAAAAAAGTCAAAAAATGAATATTCTCGGAATTGGACGGAACAAAAGCCAAAGTGCCTATTTTTCCGAAAGGGATCAAGTGCCAGAATACGAGACGGAGAAGGGCTGGGGCCCGGCCACACCACCTGGCCGCGCGGCCAGGCCTAGCCCGCGCCAGGGGGTGGTCTGGCCGCCCCAAGCACCCCCTCGGCCTCTCCTTCTGCCTATAAGTTGCCCTCGGGACGAAAACCCTAGGGACCCGATCAAAAATCCACGAAAGAGTCTGTAGCTGCCGTCGTCTCTGTCCCTAGATCGGGGGGATCTGAAGCTCTTCCCGGCACCCTGCCGGAGAGGGGAATTCACCCTGGAGGCCTTCTTCATCACCATGCAAGCCTCCGGTGTGATGCGTGAGTAGTTCATCCTTGAACTACGGATCCATGTAGTAGCTAGATGGCTGGTTTCTCCTCCTTTGTGCTTTCATGTTTAGATCTTGTGAGCTCCGTTCATGATCAAGATCATCTATTTGTAATTCTTACATGTTGTGTTTGCGGTGATCCGATGGATATTGAGATGCTATTTCAGATTGATTATTGATTCTATCATGTCTTTGTTATTTGAGATCTTGCATGCTTTCCGGTGTTAGTATCTATCCTGGCCAAGTAGATGCTAGCAACTCCAAGATTTAGTATTTATGCTCGATAGTGGGTTCATGCCTCTGGTAATCTAGGGAAGTGACAGAAATCTCTAAGGTACTAGATGTGCTGTTGCTAATAGGGAGAAAACAACGATCTTTTATTCATAGAATAATCATATTGTTTACTTTATACGCAGTTCGTAAAGCAATAATCTGTTGCTTGCAACTTAATACTGGAGGGGGTTCGGATGATAACCTGAAGGTGGATTATTAGTCATAGATGCAGTTGGATGGCGGTCTATGTATTATGTTGTAATGCCGAATCAAGTCTCAAAGGAGTCAAGATGATTAGTATATGCATGTATTGCTTTCTCGGTGTTTGTCAATTGCCCCGCTGTAATTTGTTCACCCAGCATGTTATCTATCTTAAGGAGAGCCACCTCTAGTGAACTATGGATCCCAGTCCTTTAGTTTACATACAATCTACAATCTTTTACTACTTTCTGTTTACTTTCTGCAAACTTTTACTTCTTTCCATTCGATACGTTTAATCCTTTGTTTTCTGCAAAACACGGTGAGATTGACAACCTCATTGCAAGTTGGGGACAAAGTTCTGTGGTTGTGTTGTGCAGGTCTCCACGTTGCTACTAGCACCGGTAGTGCGCCCTGCCAAAGCTCAGCTAGTAACACCTTTGAGGTGTTTCCTTGCTCCTACTGGTTCGATTAAACCTTGGTTTCATAACTGAGGGAAACTTGCTGCTGTGCTCATCATACCTTCCTCTTGGGGTTCCCAACGAGCTCTACATCAACACCACGCACCAAGCACTTTTCTGGGCGCCGTGTATTGAGCCATCAAGCGATTTTCTGGCGCCGTTTTCGGGGAGTCAAGGACATCTTCACAAGGGGAGTCCCTCATAACCAATCTCTTTACTTTGTTGTTTTTGTTTTGCTTAGTTTCTTTTTTTGCTTTGTTTGCTTGCTTTGTTCTTCAAAAACACAAAAAAATTAGTTTTACTTGTTTGCTTTCTTATTTGAAAACCCAAAAAAATGACTACTCTTGAAAACACTAAGTTGTGTAACTTTACTAGCACCAACAACAATGATTTTATGAGCACACCTATTGCTCCACCTATGGCTAAAAATACTTTCTTTGAGATAAAACCTGCTTTGCTCAATCTTGTTATGAGAGAGCAATTTTCTGGTATTGGTAATGAAGATGCTGCTTCCCATCTAAATAACTTTGTTGAACTTTGTGAGATGCAAAAGAATAAGGATATATATGGTGATATTATTAAACTAAATTTGTTTCCTTTCTCTTTGAGAGGAAAAGCTGAAGAATGGTTGAATTCCTTAACTAGGAATAGTATTGATTCTTGGACTAAGTGCAAAGATGCTTTTATTGGAAAATACTATCCTCCTGCTAAGGTTATATCCATGAGAAGTGAAATAATGAAGTTTAAACAACTTGATAATGAGCATGTTGCTCAAGCTTGGGAAAGAATGAAATCTTTGGTAAAAAATTGTCCCACTCATGGACTGACTGCTTGGATGATCATCCAAACTTTTTATGCAGGATTGAACTATTCTTCAAGGAACCTATTGGATTCAGCTGCTGGAGGTACTTTTATGACCATCACTTTGGGTGCCGCAACAAAACTTTTGGACAATATGATGGTTAATTATTCTGAATGGCATACTGAGAGAGCTCCACAAGGTAAGAAGGTAAATTCTGTTGAGTTAACCTCCTCCTTGAGTGATAAGATTGATATAATTATGTATATGCTTATTAATAGGAAAGGCCATATTGATCCAAATAATGTTCCTCTAGGTTCTTTGGTTGCTCAAGAAGAGCAAGTTGATGTGAACTTCATAACAAATAATAACTTTGGCAACAATGCTTATGGCAATAATGCTTATAGGAACAATTTTGGTAACAACAATTATAAGCTATATCCTCCCAACAATGGTAATGCTTATGGAAATTCTTACAACAATAATAAGAGTGCTCCCTCTGAACTTGAAGTTATGCTTAAAGAGTTTATTAGTAAACAAACTGCTTTCAATAAAACTATTGAGGAAAAACTCTCTAATGCTGAAAGGAATATAGCATCTTTGGCTGAAGCTCAATCTACTTTGAATAAAATGGCTGCTAAACCTGAAACTAATGAGAATCCCTTTGCAGCTACTAATGCTATACAAGTAAGATTTGATGAAAATGTTAGACTATTAGCTGAATTACATGCTAAGTGGGAAAGAGAAGATGAAATTTCTAGAAACATTAGTGTTTCTACTATTACCACCACTAGTGTTGAGGCTAGTAATAGTTCTACTACTTTAGATGATAAAGTTGATTTTGATCTTGATGGTTGCAACATCTCTGAAGTTATTAAGTTCCTACAAAAGCTTGCTAAAAGTCCTAATGCTAGTGCTATGAACATGGCTTTTACAAAACACATTACTGATGCTCTCATAAAGATTAAAGAAGAAAAGATGAAACATAAAGCTTCTATTCCTATAAAGCAAGAAGATGGTTGGGAACCCATCATTAATATGAAAGTGAATGACTTTGATTTCAAAGCTTTGTGTGATCTTGATAGTAGTGTTTCTATTATGCCTAGAAGGATTTATGATATGCTTGATTTGCCTCCTCTTAAAGATTGTTATTTGAATGTCCCACTTGATGCTAATGCTAAAAAGAAACTCATGGGGAGTCTTAATTATGTTCTTATTATGGTTAATGATTCCTATGTCCCCATTGATTTCTATGTTTTGGATGTTGAATACAATACTTTACTTTGGGAAAACCTTTTCTTAGAACTGTTGGTGCCATCATTGATATGAAAGAAGGCACCATTAAATATCAACTCCCACTCAAGAAAGGTATAGAACACTTCCCTAAAAAGAGATAAAATATTTCTTTTGCTTCTCCTATGAAAACAAAATTTGGTCTTAATGCTTCTTCATTCGAGAACACTTGATTCTTTCTTTGGTTCTTATGCCTAACTTAAAGGCGTTAAAGAAAAGTACTTGTTGGGAGATAACCCAAGAGTTTTAGTTGAGTCTTGGAAGTTATTACCTCTGCAAAAACCTCTCCTTATCCTTTTTATTTGCTTTTTGTGCCAAGAGTAACCTCTAATGAGAGTGAAGTAATGGATGAGAAAGTTGTTGTTCCGAAACAGATTTCTGTGCTTCACCGTAAACATTCCTGAGAGAGCTCTGTATGTCAGATTGAGCTGTAATTTTTTGTTCTTCTGCCCCAGGTTGTTATCTAACTTTCGTTAGTTCAACACTTTTTCATTTGAGCAACAGAAGGTCTTCGAAAAAATTCTTCTTTACCTGCTGGTCTGTTTTGACAGATTTCTGCCATTTTCTGCATTTGCTTCTTGTTACTTCCTTCTTGAATTCCTTTGGGGAATTGAGCTTTTTTAGGGAAGTGCTACAGTAGCTAGTGTTCTAATGGAAGTTTATTTGGTGTTAGAACTGAACCTTGAGACTTATTTATCTTAAGTGCACTAATGTTGCTAATGAGATTGTGTGAAGTTTTGTATGAAAGAAAATTTTCAGGTGTATGGAAGGAATGGATAATGAGATGAAGGTAAAGCTCAAGCTTGGGGATGCCACGCGTGTCACCCCAAGAAATATCCAAGAAGTACAAGCGTCAAAGCTTGGGGATGCCCAAGGCATCCCCTTCTTCATCAATAAAAATCCCAGGTTTCTTCCAAACGCTTCATTTTTATTGTTTCGTGCACAGTTGTGTTTCTCTTGGAGCGTCTTATTTTTGTTTTCGTTTTGGTTTTTAGTTTGCTTGGTTTGCTTAGTTTTCTGAATAAGTTGTTTGGACCCCCTCTTTCACACTTTGGTTTGCAAATAGTTTGGTTTGGTTTGGAAAAGAGTAGGAAAGTTCATGCTTTTGTGGTAAAAAGAGCTCGTTTTTGACTGTGGCTATGCTTTGTCATGCCATGCTTGATATTGTTTTGGCTTTATGCTTAGTATTCTTTGCTGTAGCATGACTTGTTATAAACAATTGAGATTGCTTAATGTGCCTTGGATGAATCATGCGTTGTTTTAGCATATTAAAGCATAGTATAGTGGTATTCTCCTTTGATGCTTTATTTGGGTTGACTTGGCGCATGCTCGCACCATGTTATGACTATCTCAAGTCACCATAGCCTTTATGATCCTTTAGTTTTCAACTTTTAGTATCACTTTATGCTTTGATCAATGATGTTTTGTCGCTCTGCATGATTATGGCCATTATTGCTCTCTTAGTTTGTCGCTCCCAGTCTTTTGCTAGCCTCCACAACAAAGTATGAGTTCCACTCATGCATCCAACTCCCTAAACCAAGTTTTTCCAAAGAGTCCACCATACCTACCTACTAGCTTACGCTATTCCAAGTATATTCGTGCTTTTTTTTACCTTCCACTTGTTATGAGAAAACTGGTGATTAAAGCTCTCACGAACTTGATGGCACACTTTACTTTTTTGCCTCTAATAAACTTGAACCATTGGGTCCTTCTTTGTTGCATATATGCTTGCGCTTTATAAGTTGAAATTAGCAAAACCATGTTTCATGGGGAACGCTTTCAACATTGCACTTTTACTTTGTACCCCGTTGATATTATGTTCTTTTGCTTACGGATCCCGGCGGTGTGAAATAAATGTGGAACTTGTAAGATCATGGAGTTTGTATGTGTGTTAGAGAAATGCCTGGGCCGCTAGCCTAAGCCATGCCTAATCATGGTGGAAACTTGCAGCATCACCATAATGAGCACTCTATGAAGCATCCTCAATAAAAACCTATGCAAATAGCAAATAAAAAGATCGCTGAGATGCTCATTGTCTGCTTGCCTTGTCATTTTGATTATGGGAAAGCTCCCGTATCATGTGCAAGGGGTACCCCGTTGGCGGTTCTTAATGATACACATATACTTACAATGCCAAGAGCTTACTCGTGACTGAAGTTGAGTAGCATGAGGATCGGTCTTCGTAAGTAAGGGGCATGAGATTTCGGTTTATAACTTGTCAAGCATATCCTCTTAGTTGTGTCACTTTAACCTTAATCACCTTCAAGATGCTTATGATAGGGGCAATGAGAGCTGAAAGCTATAAGTACCATAATTTTTGGAAGCTCTTTATGAGACTTTAATCCCTACTTCCTTTTACAAAAGGCCTTTCTTCCACCATTATATTGAGTCTCCACCTTCTATATTTATGCACCTACTTTGAGAGCATAGTGGCCATTCTTAGTTCTATGTGCATTGTCCCAAGACTAGTTGATTGATGCATAACTTGTTATTGCTTGTTTGAAACTACTGTATCTAGTCACTCGTATGAACTTTGAAGGTGTCCTATGCATTTATATTTGCTACTCTATTGAGGGACAAGATGAATACTTTTATGCTATATTTTCATTATGTGAAACAAACAAACGTCTTGCAAAGCATGTTATTCATGAATCTTTTGTTTGGGCCTTTTCATGTTGCATCTTAGTTTCTTTGCTTATTGCTAGAACTTTCTCTTTCATGTTATGATTGAAGTACTATGATCCCAGCTTTGAGTTTTCCAAATACTTTGATCAAGTCTTTGATGGTGCATGTCACCTCAAAAAATTATTTCTTTTTATCACTTACCTACTCGAGGACGAGCAGGAGTTAAGCTTGAGGGTGTTGATACATTGCAAATGTATCTATAATTTTTGATGTTCCATGCTTGGTTTTATCCACTTTCTTGTGTTTTGTTCCAACTTTGGAGTACTTTTATTGTGATTTCTTGGACTAACCTATTAACAAGAGCCACAGTGCCAGCTGCCTGTTTTCTGTTGTTTTTGGTTCCAGAAAAGTTTGAAAATGAATATTCTCGGAATTGGACGGGATAAAAGCCAAAGTGCCTATTTTTCCGGAAGGGATCAAGTGCCAGAATACGAGACGGAGAAGGGCTGGGGCCCGGCCACACCACCTGGCCGCGTGGCCAAGCCTGGCCCGCGCCAGGGGGTGGTCTGGCCGCCCCCAGCACCCCCTCGGCCTCTCCTTCCGCCTATAAGTTGCCCTCGGTACGAAAACCCTAGGGACCCGATCAAAAATCCACGAAAGAGTCTGTAGCTGCCATCGTCTCTGTCCCTAGATCGAGGGATCTGAAGCTCTTTCCGGCACCCTACCGGAGAGGGGAATTCACCCTGGAGACCTTCTTCATCACCATGCAAGCCTCCGGTGTGATGCGTGAGTAGTTCATCCTTGGACTACGGATCCATGTAGTAGCTAGATGGCTGGTTTCTCCTCCTTTGTGCTTTCATGTTTAGATCTTGTGAGCTCCGTTCATGATCAAGATCATCTATTTGTAATTCTTACATGTTGTGTTTGCGGGGATCCGATGGATATTGAGATGCTATTTCAGATTGATTATTGACTCTATCATGTCTTTGTTATTTGAGATCTTGCATGCTTTTCGTTGTTAGTAGCTATCTTGGCCATGTAGATGCTAGAAACTCCAAGAGTTAGTATTTATGCTTGATAGTGGGTTCATGCCTCTGGTAATCTGGGGAAGTGACAGAAATCTCTAAGGTACTAGATGTGATGTTGCTACTAGGGAGAAAACGACGATCTTTTGTTCATAGAACAATCGTATTGTTTACTTTACACGCAGTCCGTAAAACAATAATCTGTTGCTTGCAACTTAATACTGGAGGGGGTTCGGATGATAACCTGAAGGTGGATTATTAGTCATAGATGCAGTTGGATGGCGGTCTATGTATTATGTTGTAATGCCCAATCAAGTCTCAAAGGAGTCAAGATGATTAGTATATGCATGTATTGCTTTCTCGTGTTTGTCAATTGCCCCGCTGTAATTTGTTCACCCAGCATGTTATCTATCTAAGGAGAGCCACCTCTAGTGAACTATGGATCCCGGTCCTTTACTTTACATACAATCTACAATCTTTTACTACTTTCTGCAAACTTTTACTTCTTTCCACTCGATACGTTTAATCCTTTGTTTTCCGCAAAACATGGTGAGATTGACAACCTCATCGCAAGTTGGGGACAAAGTTCTGTGGTTGTGTTGTGCAGGTCTCCACGTTGCTACTAGCACCGGTAGTGCGCCCTGCCAAAGCTCAGCTAGTAACACCTTTGAGGTGTTTCCTTGCTCCTACTGGTTCGATTAAACCTTGGTTTCATAACTGAGGGAAACTTGCTGCTGTGCTCATCATACCTTCCTCTTGGGGTTCCCAACGAGCTCTACATCAACACCACGCACCAAGCACTTTTCTGGGCTCCGTGTATTGAGCCATTAGTCCCGTGCGAAACGGAACTTCGGCCGAAGCTATCTTGCCCCACGGTGGGCGGCAACTATCGTTGTATTGGGAACGGCAGTACCTGAAGAGGTTAGATAGAGGTGTGGGGACTTGCAGGGAAGCCATCGATGGCGTCCGCAGGCGGGATTGGATACGAGCAAGCGTGGCTGGACGCAGGAAGTACGCAGGTTTGGAGCCCTCGTGGTGAGGTAAAACTCCTACTCCTGCCTGATCTGACTATGTGGGATATACGAACTACAAGTGCTCCTTGAGCTGTATTTGCTAGCTACTGCCTTAAACGCTAAGAGACCAACCGACTGTCTAACTGAGCTAGTGCGTGTGCTCTAGGTGAGAGAACTAGCAGGGAGAGCTAGCTCCCTAGGAGTGATCGACCGATCCATGCCTGAATGAGTGAATGAGTCCCCGTGAATGAGTCCCTCCCTTACCTTATAAAGGTGGCCAAGAGACATGGTGGGACCCACTTTCCTAACTAGTACTATGAATGTGGCATCTGATAAAGTATACATGATGTCATACATAGTGTACACTATTTGGCATGTCATCTGATAAAGTAGTATGGGTTGTGTCTTCACAGTCTTGTCGCTGTCCTTCTTTTCTGGTACTTGTCTTTAGTCTTGATCGATAGCAGCAGCAGGAGGGAGCTGCCAGGTGCCTGGGAGAGGACCGGCTGCTGGGATCGATCGATCCCAGTGAGCTGGCAGAACCAGGGGTGGCGATCCGGCTGGGGAGGCCCAGCCGGGGAGACGGTGACGACGGGAGCCGGGCGAGCCGTCCTGGAGTCGCCCAAGGCCCAGCCGGTGGGAGCCCATTAGGGTAACAACCCAGCCGGGCGAGGCGACAACGGCCCATCCGCATGGAGGCGGTGGACGCCTAGTCGGGCGAGGCGGGACAGCGGTGCGAAGGCCAGGCGGGCCTCGCGGGAGCAGCCCAGCCGGGGGAGGCGAGGCAGGCCGGCTGCGGGAGGCCCATCCGAGGCGCGGGGCTGGCGGAGCCCAGCCGGGGAGGCTGGGTGGAGCGGTGGTGGTTCCAACTAGGCCAGCCGGCCCAGGCGTGAGGTGGGCAGCGTAGGCGGCGGGGAAGGAGCTGGCAGGCCGGCTGGGAGGCCTCAGCAGGCCCGGGATGCCCAGTGCTGCTGTTTTCCTCTTTGTTTGTATCTGTTTTTGCCTTTTTTATCCACCTTGAGTACTTCTTTGGGGTACCCGGGGATAATCCCCCCGACAGCATAGGACACCTTCAAAGTTCCTAAGAGTGACTAGATACAAATAGTTTAAAACAAGCAATATCAAGTTATGCATCAATCAACTAGTCTTGGGACAATGCACATAGAACTAAGAATGACCACTATGCTCTTAAAGTAGGTGCATAAAGGTAGAAGGTGGAGACTCAATATATAATGGTGGAAGAAAGGCCTTTATAAATGGAAGTAGGGATTCAAGTCTCATAAAGAGCTTCCAAAAATTATGATACTTAATAGCTTTCAGCTCTCATTGCCCCTATCATAAGCATCTTGAAGGTGATTAAGGTTAAAGTGACACAACTAAGAGGATATGCTTGACAAGTTATAAATCGAAATCTCATGCCCCTTACTTATGAAGACCGAACCTCATGCTACTCAACTTTAGTCACAAGTAAGCTCTTGTCATTGTAAGTACATATGTATCATAAAGAACCGCCAACGGGGTACCCCTTGCACATGATACAGGAGCTATCCCATAATCAAAATGACAAGGCAAGCAGACAATGAGCATCTCAGTGATCTTTTTATTTGCTATTTGCATATGTTTTTATTGAGGATGCTTCATATAGTGCTCATTATGGTGATGCTGCAAGTTTCCACCATGATTAGGCATGGTTTAGGCTAGCGGCCCAGGCGTTTCTCTAACACACATACAAACTCCATGATCTTAGAAGTTCCACTTTTATTTCACACCGCTGGGATCAATAAGCAAAAGAACATGATATCAACAGGGTACAAAGTACAAGTGCAATGTTGAAAGAGTTCCCCATGATACATGGTTCTGCTAATTTCAACTTATAAAGCGCAAGCATATATGCAACAAATAAGGACCCAATGGTTCAAGTTTATTAAGGGCAAGAAAAGTAAAGTGTGCCACCAAGTTCGTGAGAGCTTTAATCACTAGTTTTCTCATAACAAGTTTAATTTGGAAGGTAAACAAAAGCATGAATATACTTGGAATATCATAAGCTAGTAGGTAGGTATGGTGGACTCTTTGTAATAACTTGGTTTAGGGAGTTGGATGCATGAGTGGAACTCATACTTGGTTGTGGAGGCTAGCAAAAGACTGGGAGCGACAAACTAAGGGAGCAATAATGGCCATAATCATGCAGAGCGACAAAACATCATTGATCAAAGCATAAAGTGATACTACAAGTTGAAAACTAAAGGATCATAAAGGCTATGGTGACTTGAGATAGTCATAACATGGTGTGAGCATGTGCCAAGTCAACCCAAATAAAGCATCGAAGGAGAATACCACTATACTATGTTTTAATATGATAAAAAATAACGCATGATTCATCCAAGGCACATTAAGCAATCTCAATTGTTAATAACAAGTCATGCTACAACAAAGAATACTAAGCATAAATCCAAAACAATATCGAGCATGACATGACAAAGCATAGGCCACAGTCAAAAACAAGCTCCTTTTACCACATAAGTATGAACTTTCCTACTCTTTTCCAAACCAAACCAAACTATTTGCAAACTAATGTATGAAAGAGGGGGTCCATCCAATTTATTCAGCAAACTAAGAAAACCAAAGCAAACGAAAAACCAAAAAGAAGACGCTCCAAGAACAACACAATTGTGCATGAAACAATAAAAATGAAGCGTTTAGAAGAAACCTGTGATTTTTATTGATGAAGAGGGGGATGCCTTGGGCATCCCCAAGCTTTGACGCTTGTACTTCTTGGATATTTCTTGGGGTGACATGCGTGGCATCCCCAAGCTTGAGATTTAGTACATCCTTCATCTCATTACTCATTCCTTCCATACACCTGAAATTTTTCCTTCATACAAAACTTCACACAATCTTTATTAACAACATTAGTGCACTCAAGATAATAGGTCTTAAGGTTCAGTTCTAACACCAAATAAACTTCTATTATAACACGAGCTACTGAAGCACTTCCCTCAAAAAGCTCAATTCCCCAAAAGAACTCAAAAAGGAACCAACAAGAAGCAAATGCAGAAAATGGCAGAAATCTGTCAAAACAGACCAGCAGGTAAAGACGAATTTTGTCAAAGCTCTTCTGTTGCTCAAATGAAAAAGTGTTGAACTAACGAAAGTTAGATAACAACCTGGGGCAGAAGCACAAAAATTCACGCCTCAAAAAGACGTTCAGAGATTTTACACGAATTTTTATGGTGAAGATTAGAAATCTGTTTCGGGACAACAACTTTTCTAATCATTACTTCTCTCTCATTAGAGGTTACTCTTGGCACAAAAAGCAAATAAAGAAGGATAAGGAATGATTATTACTGAAGTACTAACTTCCAAGACTCATCTAAAACTTTTGGGTTACCTCCCAATAAGTACTTTTCTTTAACGCCTTTAAGTTAGGCATAAGAAGCAAGAAAAAAAATCAAGTGTTCTTAAATAAAGAAGCATTAAGACCATATTTTGTTTTCATAGGAGAGCCAAAATAAATCTTCTCTCTCTTATTAGGGAAGTGTTCTATACCTTTCTTTAGTGGGAGTTGATACTTAATGGTGTCTTCTTTCATATCAATAATGGCACCAACAGTTCTAAGAAAAGGTCTTCCCAAAGTAATATGACAAGAACCATTGCATTCAACATCCAAAACATAGAAATCAACGGGGACATAGGCATTGTTAACCATAATAAGAACATCATTAATACTCCCCATGAGTTTCTTTTTGGCATTATCATCAAGTGGGACATTCATATAACAATCTTCAAGTGGAGGCAAATCAAGCATATCATAAATCCTTCTAGGCATAATAGAAACACTACTATCCAGATCAATATGGGCTTTCCCATTAACAAGCATAGACATAATAACATCAATTTTATCACTCAAGGAGGAGGTTTGTTCAACATAATTTACCTTCTTACCTTGTGGAGCTCTTTTAGTATGCCATTCAGAATAGTTAACCATCATATTATCTAGAAGATTTGTTGCAGCACCCAAAGTGATGGTCATAAAGTTACCTCCAGCAGCAGAATCCAATAGATGTCTTGAAGAATAGTTCAATCCTGCATAAAAGGTTTGGATAATCATCCAAGTAGTCATTCCATGAGTGGGACAATTCTTTACCAAAGTTTTCATTCTTTCCCAAGCTTGAGCAACATGTTCATTATCAAATTGTTTAAACTTCATTATTTCACATCTCATAGATATAATCTTAGCACGAGGATAGTATTTTCCAATGAAAGCATCTTTGCATTTAGTCCAAGAATCAATACTATTCCTAGTTTAGGAATTCAACCATTCTTTAGCTTTTCCTCTCAAAGAGAAAGGAAACAATTTCAGCTTAATAATATCACCATCTACATCCCTATGCTTTTGCATCTCATAAAGTTCAACAAAGTTATTTAGATGGGCAGCAGCATCTTCATTACCAATACCAAAAAATTGTTCTCTCATAACAAGATTGAGTAAAGCAGGTTTTATCTCAAAGAAAGTATCTTCAGGCACAGGTGGAGCAATAGGTGTGCTCATAAAATCATTGTTGTTGGTGCTAGTGAAGTCACACAACTTAGTGTTTTCAAGAGTAGTCATTTTTTGTGTTTTCAAATAAGAAAGCAAACTTGTAAAACTAATTTTTTTGTGTTTTTGATAAACAAACAAGCAAACAAAACAAAAGTAAACTAAGCAAAACAAAAATATCAAAGTAAAGAGATTGGTTATGAGGGACTCCCCTTGTAAAGATGTCCTTGACTCCCTGGCAACGGCGCCATAAAATATGCTTGATGGCCAAAATTATATCAAGCTCGTTGGGGAACCCCAAGAGGAAGGTATGATGAGAAAAACAACAAGTTTTCCCTCAGTATGAAACCAAGGTTATCAATCCAGTAGGAGCAAGGAAACACCCCAAAGGTGTAGCTAGCTGAACGTTGGCAGGGCGCACTACCAGTGCCAGCAGCAACGTGGAGACCTGCACAACACAACCACAAAACTCTGTCCCCAACTTGCCATGAGGTTGTCAATCTCACCGGTTTTGCTGAAAACAAAGGATTAAATGTATCGAATGGAAGGAAGTAATTGTTTGTATTGTTTGTAGAAATTAAACACAAAGCAGTAAACAATTTATAGATTGAATGTAAAAGAAAGGACCGGGATCCATAGTTCACTAGAGGTGGCTCTCCTTAAGATAGATAACACGCTGGGTGAACAAATTACAACGGGGCAATTGACAAACATCGAGAAAGCAATACATGCATGTACTAATCATCTTGACTCCTTTGGAACTTGATTGGGCATTACAACATTATACATAGACCGCCATCCAACTGCATCTATGACTAATAATCCACCTTCAGGTTATCATCCGAACCCCCTCCAATATTAAGTTGCAAGCAACAGATTATTGATTTACGAATTGCGTGTAAAGTAAACAATATGATTGTTCTATGAACAAATGATTGTTGTTTTCTCCCTAGTAGCAACATCACATCTAGTACCTTAGAGATTTCTGTCACTTCCCTAGATTACCAGAGGCATGAACCCACTATCGAGCATAAATACTAACTCTTGGAGTTGCTAGCATCTACTTGGCCAAGATAGCTACTAACAACGGAAAGCATGCAAGATCACAAATAACAAAGACATGATAGAATCAATAATCAATCTGAAATAGCATCTGAATATCCATCGGATCCCCGCAAACACAACATGCAGAATTACAAATAGATGATCTTGATCATGAACGGAGCTCACAAGATCTAGACATGGAAGCACAAAGGAGAAGAACCAGCCATCTAGCTACTACATGGACCCGTAGTCTAGAGATGAACTACTCACGCATCACACCAGAGGCTTGCATGATGATGAAGAAGGCCTCCAGGGTGAATTCCCCTCTCCAGCAGGGTGCCGGGAAGAGCTTCAGATCCCTCCCGATCTAGGGATGGAGATGACGGCGGCTACAGACTCTTTCGTGGATTTTTGATTGGGTACTTAGGGTTTTCGTCCCGAGGGCATCTTATAGGCGGAAGGAGAGGCCGAAGGGGTGCTGGGGTTGGCCAAACCATCCCCTGGCACGGGACGGGCCTGGCCGTGCAGCCAGGTGGTGTGGCCGGCCCCCAGCTCTTCTCTGTCTCATATTCTGGCATCTCATGACTTCCGTAAAAATAGGCACTTTGGCTTTTGTCCCGTCCAATTCCGAGAATATTCATTTTCTGACTTTCCTGGAACCAAAAATAGAAGAAAATAGGCAGCTGTCACTGTGGCTCTTGTTAATAGGTTAGTCCAAGAAATCATATGAAAAGTACTCCAAAGTGTGGATAAAAGACAAGAAAGTGGATAAAACCAAGCATGGAACATCAAAAATTATAGATACATTTGCAATGTATCACACAACGTGGACGGACACGCCACCAACTCGCGCCTCCCGAACCAGGACCTGCTCAATGCGTCCATTGAGCACCTCCGCAACCCCATCACCCCCATCGAGGCGGATCCAGCTGCGGCTGCGATAGCCCTGGAGACTACTTGTCAGAACCTTCTAGAGGAGGCTGGCAAAGTAGTGGCCGCCCAACGTCGGATGAACGCGACCATGCGGGAGTACAACATCGTGCACGGCTTCACGTGCTTGCCTGGCACCAGCCGCCTGGCCTAGCCACAAGGCCGAAACCTTGGTTTGGAAATGGATCGTGTCGCTGATCCGCGTACACCCGCGGTGCAGCCGGTCTACAACACCCCCGCCAAAAACATGAGGGCCGCGGAGGCGGCAGTTGTAGAGCTAAGCCACTTGGAGGGCGAGGAACTGCTCCATCAGTAGGCGTGCGTCCAGCTCCTCGTGGTCATGACAAACAAACAGCAGGCTGAGGCAAAACTCAGCATGGCCGGCAATAGCAGAACCCAACCGGCTCGCCGTATGGCGAATCCGGGTGCAGGCGGAAGCAAGGCATATTTCCCAAATGGAGCAAGGCAGAGCAACCGCCCATGCGGTGGATCTGCAGGCCGTGGGCACAACGCCCGCGACACGACAGCTATTACCAGCAAAAACCGCAAGCCGGCCGACGAAGTCAGAAAAGGCCAAGCGCTACCCAAGTCCCGCCTATCCGGCCGGCTAGGACCGCTCGAGCCGGAGGAACAACAAGACGCACATGCACAAATCGACCTACTGGTCCAGTCACGTGCGCTAGAGGAAGAAAGTCCAGCCGGCCCAAGATGTTTCAGACCACGCATCCAGAATGAACCGTTTCCAAAGGGATTTTCGCTCCCAAGGGATATGCCGAAATACAACGGCTCGGTCAAGCCAGAGGACTGGCTGGTGGACTACACCACCGCCGTGGGCATCACAAATGGCAACCGCCGGGTGGCAGTGCGCTACGCCCCCTCATGCTCCTCGACTCAGCCAGGACGTGGCTCAACAGCCTCCCCAACAATAGCATCAATGCGTGGACTGATTTTGAGAAGGCGTTCGTCCGCAACTTCACCGACACCTACAAGCGCCCAGGATGACCCGGCGAGCTCGCTCTTTGCATACAGAGCCCGGATGAGTCTGACCGCTCCTACATCACTCGATGGACGAGCATGCACAACTCGTGCGAGGGGGTACGCGAGCAGCAGGCCGTTGACTTCTTCATCAACGGCTGCAGAGACGTCACCATGATCAAGCATAAGCTTCGCCGGGTGGTGCCCACAACCATGGCACAGACCATGGCCATCGTGCACAAGTATGCCATGGCCGATGCGGCAATGAAAAGACCCGTCCGGGTGGACGACCAAGGGCAAATAATCATCGACGTCGCCATAGATCGGAGCCAGCCAGAAGGAAATGACCACAATTCCAGGCGGCACGACAACCGCCACGGCAAAAGAAAGGACGACCAGCCGAATAACTAGTACGGTTCCAGGCAGGTAGCGGCAGTGCAGGAGGATCCGGCTGCAGGCGGAAGCCAGAGACAAAAGCCCGATGACCGGCCTTCAAGTCCCAAGTACACCATTGAGTCAATGCTTGATGGGCCATGCAAGTTCCATAGCGGAGGCAACAAGCCGGCTACGCATACCACACGCCAGTGCACCTGGATGAAGAAGATGGCAGAGATTGCTGGCACGCCGGCAGGACAGGCGCCGCCTCCTCCAGCCGGTGGGCCGCCAGGCGATCGCAATAACTAGCGTCGAAGGGAATATGATGACAACAACTACCCCCGCCAGGTGGGAAACTACCACATCTTCACCACGGAGCCGGAGACCAAGCACAACAAGAGGCGTCGCGAGGCGGAAGTGAACGCAATCGTTCCTCCCATTCCCCAGTACCTCAACTGGTCGGAGCAAGAAGTTGCATGGAGCTAGAAGGACCAGCCAGCTGAGCTACCTCACCCAGGCACCTACACGATGGTTTTGGATCCTATCATTGTCTCCCAGAAGCATTCCTGCAGGTTCTCCCGCGTCCTTGTAGACGGAGGGCGCAACATCAACCTCCTGTACCACAGCTCGCTCGACCGGCTCGGTATCAGCGAGTCGCAGTGGAGCCGTCAAGCACCTCCTTCCACTGAGCCGTCCTAGGCCCGTCGCACTTCCCCATCGAAAAGATCCGGCTGGACGTAATTTTCGGCACGGAGGACAACTTCTGCCGCGAGCCCATCCGGTTCGAGGTGGTCAACCTCTGCAGCGCGTACCACGCAATCCTGGGGCGCCCGGCGCTCACCAAGTTCATGGCGGTACCACATTACGTGTACCTCGATATGAAGCTACCAGGGCCCAAAGGCGTCATCACCGTGGCTAGTTGCTACAGACGGTCTGTGGAGTGCGCCATAGACGGGTCCAAGATAGGGGAAGCCATGATCATCGTGGAGGAGAAGCGCATAATCATGCAGAACGTGGCAGCCCTGTAGAAGGACATGCCGGCTGGCAAGCCCAAGCCGGCTGGGGAAGCACAATTCAAGCCGTCCAAGGGCACGAGAAAGATCCCGTTGAACAAGGCTGAGCCGGACAAGTTCGTCCTGGTCGGAGACGGCCTCAACAGCAAATAGGAAAGCGCGCTCGTCGACTTCCTCCATGAGAATCGAGATATCTTCGCATGGTCCCCCAAGGACATGCCAGGTCAAACAGTCACTACGCCGCTTCGCGGAAGGAAAAAGAAGAACCATTGGTGAGGAGATCACCCGGCTGCTCGCAGCCGGATTCATCATGGAGCTTTTTCACCCGGAATGGTTGGCAAACCCCGTACTCGGGCTAAAGAAGAACAAGACTTGGCGCATGTGTGTTGACTACACCAGCCTGAACAAAGCATTCCCCAAAGATCCATTCGCCCTGCCAAGGATAGACCAAGTGATTGATTCCACGACCGGCTGGGAGCTGTTGTCGTTTCTGGACGCGTATTCCGGCTACCACCAGATCCGGCTGAACCCCGCTGATCAAATAAAGACAGCATTCATCACTCCTTATGGAGCCTAGTGCTACACCACAATGTCGTTCGGACTGAAGAACGCTGGAGCAACATACCAGCGCTGCATGCAGAAGTGCTTGCAGACTCAGATCGGTCAAAACGTACACGCCTACGTCGATGATGGAGTGGTCAAGACCAAGGAGCGCCAAACACTCCTTGAGGACCTGAAGGAGACATTCACCAACCTCTGTCGGTTCCAGATGAAGCTGAACACGGAGAAGTGCGTGTTCGGTGTTCCAGTCGGCCAGCTCCTAGGTTTTATCGTATCTGAGCGAGGAATCGAGGCGAACCCAGAAAAGATCAGCGCAATCGAGCACATGCAGCTGCCCAAGAACTTGCGAGATGTCGAGAAGTTCACCGGATGCCTGGCCTCCCTCAGTTGGTTCATCAGTCGGCTGGGCGAGAAAGCACTCCCACTGTACCGACTCATGAAGAAGACGGACAAATTTGTCTGGACATCACAAGCGGATGAAGTCTTCCGCGACCTCAAGCGCATGCTCACCTCACCACCTATTCTGGCAGCACTAATAGCAAAGGAGCCCATGTTGATGTACATCGCAACAACCAACAGGGTTGTTAGTGTGGTGTTGGTAGTGGAGAGGCCGGAAGAAGGAAAGGCGCAGCCGGTGCAATGACCGGTGTATTACGTGAGTGAGGTACTCTCGCTCTCGAAGAAGAATTACCCTCATTACCAGAAGCTGGTGTACGACATGTACATGGCCTCCAAGAAATTGAAGCACTACTTCCAAGAACATTCCATCCAGGTGGTGGCGTTAGTGCCGATCTCGGAGATCATCGGCAACAGAGACGCCATAGGCCAGGTGGTAAAATGGGCCATAGAGCTCGCTGCCCACAACATACAGTACGAGCCAAGAACGGCGATCAAGTCTCAGGCCTTGGTGGATTTCCTCGTTGATTGGGCAGAAACACAGTACCTGCCGCCTTGCCCCGACTCCACGCATTGGAAGCTACATTTCGACGGCTCCAAGATGTATGAAGGGCTCGGAGCCGGAGTGGTCATCACCTCTCCAAAAGGAGACCGGCTGGAATACATGTTGCAGATCCATTTTTGCGCGTCTAACAACATCGCTGAATATGAGGCGCTCGTCCATGACCTCAAGATGGCAAAGGAAATAGGCATCTGACGCATCGTATGCTTTGGCGACTCTGATCTGGTGGTACAGCAAGTGTCGGGTGATTGGGACGCCAGGGACGCAAACATGGCTCTATACCGTTTCTTCGTACAGTAGCTATGTGCCTGTTTTGAAGGGTGTGAGTTTCACCATGTTCCCAGGATAAACAACGAGGCCGCGGACACGCTCGCCCGCATCGGGTCAACAAGACAAGCAATTCCGCTTGGAGTCTCCCTTGAGCACCTGCGCAAGCCGTCAATCACGTCGTCTCCTGAATCCGACTCCATAATGCTGCACGCGGACCCGGGGACTGCCGGCTCCAGGACCTCCACGACGGCTTCACCACACCTGGGGACTGCCTGCTCTAAGACCTCCGCGACAACCTCACCGCACCCGGGGACTACTTCGCTGCACCTGAGGACTGCCGGCTCCAAGACCTCTGTGACGGCTTCACCACACCCGGGGGCTGCTTCGCCGCACCCGGGGACTGCCGGCTCCAAGACCTCCGCAACGGCTTCACCGAACCCGGGGACTGCTTCGCCGCACCCGGGGACTGCCGGCTCCAAGATCTCCGCGATGGCTTCGCCGCACCCGGGAGTTGCCGCGTCTAGCCTAGAGGTCGCCGGCTCCGCTACTCCACCCAGTCGGCCTCTAGACGGGCCCGACCCGGCTATCCGGGCAGAAGTGAATCTGCTGATGCAGGCGGTACGCGCCATCCGGGAAACCCCAACATGGGCCAAGCTGTTCATGGATTTCCTGGCTAGAGGAGAGCTGCCTGAAGAAGAGGTAGAGGCAAGGCAGGTGAAGCGCAGAGCCAGCACATACACTATCATCAACAACAAGCTCTACAAGCGCAGTGTTGGCGGCATTTATCAGCGATGTGTGAGCCAGGAGGACGGAATCCGGATGCTGGTTGACATCCACCAAGGCGAATGCAGACACCACATCACGAGCCATAGTGGCAAAGGCATTCCGCCATGGGTTCTACTGGCCCACGACACTACAAGACGCTGAGTAGATCGTCAAAGCATGCAACGGTTGTCAGCGGTTCAGCCAGCAGAAACACACTCCGTCTACAACACTCAAGACAATTCCCATCACCTGGCCGTTTGCCGTCTGGGGGCTGGACATGGTCGGCCCTTTCAAAACAGCCAGATCCGACATGACACACTTGCTGGTGGCGGTGGACAAGTTCACCAAGTGGATAGAGGCAAAGCCAATAAAGAAGCTGGATGGACCAACGGTGGTCAAGTTCTTCACAGACATAATCACACGCTTTGGCTACCCCAACAACATCATAACCGACAACGGCACAAACTTTGCCAAGGGAGATTTTGCATGATTCTGTGGAGACAAAGGAATCCGCCTGGACCTTGCATCTATGGCACACCCCCAGTCCAACGGGCAGTGTGAGCGAGCAAATGGCTTAGTCTTAGCTAGAATCAAGCCCCAGCTGATCGAACCACTGATGCAATCCCCCGGCTGCTGGATTGAGGAGCTGTAGGCTATGCTTTGGAGCCTTTGCACCATGCCAAACCGGTCCACCGGCTACACTCCTTTCTTCCTCGTCTACAGGGCGGAGGCGGTTTTGTCCACTGACATCGAGTTCGACACACCCCGCAAACTGATCTACACAGAACAACAAGCCAAAGAAGCACGGGAAGACAACATCGATCTCCTTGAAGAAGCACCCGATCTAGCCTTGTCCAGATCCTCCATCTACGAGCAAAACTTGCGCCTCTACCATGCCAGCCGGATCCACAACGTCTCGTTCCGCGAGGGCGACCTGGTGCTAAGGCTAATATAAGACACCAAGGGGATGCACAACCTATCTCCGCCTTGGGAAGGCCCATTCATCATCAGCCGGGCACTGTAGAACAACTCATACTACCTCATCGACACCCGCCAGCCGAAAAAGAACAAGATGGATCGCTCAGACGAAGAAACTGAACGCCCATGGAACACGAGCCTGCTTTGCCCCTTTTACACTTGAACAAGAAGTGTATGTATCTTACCTTCATGTAATGAACAAGCATGGGAGCCTCGACACTATCTCGGGGACTCCGCAATAAATAAGCAAGTCATGCTGCACAATTTGGTTTCCGGGCTGCATTGCTCTAACCCCGGAGTCGGCGATCCGTCTCGAGGACTCGCCGGTTGGCCCACACGGCTGCACGACCCACGCGGCAAAGTACTGTACGCGGTTCCTAGGGCTTGCTCTTCGGTTCTGGCTGCAGACCGCAAGCCGGCTGACAGATCTGGCAAGAGCAGAACGCTCGAAGGCCCTTACACGAAAAAGCCACGAGGAAAACAAAAACGTCTAGACATCCCAGCTGCGCTCGCTCGCCCAAGGCCAATGACCCAAACCCAAAGTATCGTGCAGTACGCCTACTAAGCTACCCCTTCGACTCCGGCTAGAAGCCAGCAAGGGAACATCATCAAAACTGGCCAATGCTCACTGAGAAAAGGGCAAAGACATTGTATTTGCATGAAACAACAAAAATTTCAAAACTAGTAAATCTAAAATTATAGTTTAAACTTGCATATGCTTAATCGAGCAAACAACTTGTTTGTTTCTATGTTTGCATGAGCCAAAGTTCCACGACAAACACCCAAGCCGGAGGCAAGTAACTTCTAGGCGACAGCAGAGTAAGTCAAGGAGATTCGACCTGGCTGTATCCTCCAGCCGGCCTGAACCTCGGGGACTACACCCTGTGGGTGCGCTCGCGTGCCCCCACACAGAAACCTGCAAACAAACAACACAAAGATGCTCCCACAAGAGTTCAGTAACAAGGAAAAAGACAACTTTTCAACAGGACAAAGAAAAAACAAGTTTTTTAGTCACAAATACTCCTAGCATACCGGGATCAAGTTCACTGCTGGGCAGAAGGGCCGGAGGCATCGGCTGGAGCTTGGCTGCTGGAGGCAACGTCTGCCAAGGCGGTCCGGGCCTCAGCCGGGGCATCAGCACGTGGCGCATCCGGGTTGTGGTAGTCCCGCTCCGTGCCAGCCGGGTCACTGAAGTCCCTGTCCAGCGCGACGAAGCTCCCAATCTTCACGCCATAGGAGCGGATGCCGGGAACCTCGGCACGAAGCTGGTCATAGCTGGTCCCTTGGCGAAATCCGCGGGAAAGGCTCCGCAGATCCACATCCGGGTACCAGGACTTCAGCAGCGCCAGCACCATCTCCGCACCACCACGAGCCGCCCACTCCCGAGCCACGTTCATGAGGTCCAAAGCACCTAATAGACGCTCGGCCAAGACGTCCATGGTGGCCGGCAGAGCAACGTCAGGCCAGACGTAGTCATAAACCTCGAGAGCGGTGGCACAAAGCCGGTTTGCCTCCTCACTGATGACCGCCACCAGCTCCCCCGGGTGGAGATCCCGCTCCGGATCCGTCTCGGGAATCTGGCCAAGCGCCTGATCTGTCACCTTAGGATACTGAGCTGCAGCCGAGAAAAGAGATAACAATCAATGTTGACGGCAAAGGGAAAAACGACAAAACATTCAGGAAGTTAAGGCACTTACTGACGACGATCTCGGCAATCTGGCAGAGCTCTCCCAGCGCTGCCGCCTCCTTGGCCTTGGAAGCTTTGAGGGCATCCTTCTGGGTGGCGTAGAGCACCTCTAGGTTCTTCAGCGCCTTGGCCTGGGTGTCTGCTGACTTGTGTATTAACGAGCACGTTGGGGAACCCCAAGAGGAAGGTATGATGAGCATAGCAGTAAGTTTTCCCCCAGTTATGAAACCAAGGTTATCAATCCAGTAGGAGTAAGGAAACACCCCAAAGGTGTAGCTAGCTGAACTTTGGTAGGGCGCACTACCGGTGCCAGCAGCAACGTGGAGATCTGCACAACACAACCACAGAACTCTGTCCCCAACTTGCGATGAAGTTGTCAATCTCACCGGTTTTGCTGAAAACAAAGGATTAAACGTATCGAGTGGAAGAAAGTAATAGTTTGTAGAAAGTAAACAAAAAGCAGTAAACAGTTGATTGTAGATTGATAGTAAAAGAAAGGACCGGGGTCCATAGTTCACTAGAGGTGGCTCTCCTTAGATAACATGTTGGGTGAACAAATTACAGTCGGGCAATTGACAAACATCGAGAAAGCATACAAGCATATACTACTCATATTGACTCCTTTGAGATTCGATTGGGCATTACAACATTATACATAGACCGCCATCCAACTGCATCTATGACTAATAATCCACCTTCAGGTCATCATCCGAACCCCCTCCAGTATTAAGTTGCAAGCAATGGATAATTGCATTACGAATTGCGTGTAAAGTAAACAATACGATTGTTCTATGAACAAAGGATTGTTGTTTTGTCCCTAGTAGCAACAACACATCTAGTACCTTAGAGATTTCTGTCACTTCCCCAGATTACTAGAGGCATGAACCCACTATTGAGCATAAATACTAACTCTTGGAGTTGCTAGAATCTACTTGGCCAAGATAGCTACTAACAACAGAAAGCATGCAAGATCACAAATAACAAAGACATGATAGAATCAACAATCAATCTGAAATAGCATCTCAATATCCATCGGATCCCCGCAAACACAACATGTAGGATTACAAATAGATGATCTTGATCAGGAACGGAGCTCACAAGATCTAAACATGATAGCACAAAGGAGGAGAACCAGCCATCTGGCTACTACATGGACCCATAGTCCAGAGATGAACTACTCACGCATCACACCAGAGGCTTGCATGGTGATGAAGAAGGCCTCTAGGGTGAATTCCCCTCTCTGGCAGGGTGCCGGGAAGAGCTTCAGATCCCTCCCGGTCTACTGATGGAGTCTTTTGTAGAATTTTGATCGGGTACTAAGGGTTTTCGTATCGGAAGCATCTTATAGTGGGAAGGGGAGGCCGAGGGGGTGCCTGGGCTGGCCACACCACAACCTGGCGCTAGCCAGCCTAGCCACGCGGCCAGGTGGTGTGGCCGCCCTCTGGCCCCTCTCCGTCTCGTATTCTGGCTCCGTGTGTCCCTCGGTGAAAAACTGACTTTGGCTTTTGTCCCATCCAATTCCGGGAATATTCATTTTCTGACTTTCCTGGAACCAAAAACAGCAGAAAACAGGCAGCTGGCACTATGGCTCTTGTTAATAGGTTAGTCCAAGAAATCATATGAAAAGTACTCCAAAGTATGGACAAAACATAAGAAAGTATATAAAACCAAGCATGGAACATCAAAAATTATGGATACGTTAGCAACGTATCAACATCCGCAAGCTTAACTCCTGCTTGTCCTTGAGTAGGTAAGTGATAAAAAGAAAGAATAATTTTTGAGGTGACATGCACCATCATATACTTGATCAAAGTATTTGCAAAACATTCAAAGCTGGGATCATAGTACTTTAATCATAACATGAAAGACAAAGTTCTAGCAATAAGACAAAGCAACTATGTTGCAACATGAAAAGGCACAAACAAAAGATTCATGAATAACAATACTTTGCAACACGTTTGTTTATTTCACATAAAGAAAACATAGCATAGTAGCACTCAGCTTGTCCCTCATCGAGTAGCAAATATAAATGCATAGGACACCTTCAAAGTTCATAAGGGTGACTAGATACAAATAGTTTAAAACAAGCAATATCAAGATTATGCATAAATCAACAAGTCTTGGGACAATGCACATAGAACTAAGAATGGCCACTATGCTCTCAAAGTAGGTGCATAAAGGTAAAAGGTGGAGACTCAACATAAAAGTAAAAGAAAGGCCTTCATAGAAGGAAGCAGAGATTCAAGTTTCATAAAGAGCTTCCAAAAATTATGGTATTTGTTAGCTTTCAGCTCTCATTGCCCCTATCATAAGCATCTTTAAGTGATTAAGGTTAAAGTGAACAAACTATGGTGTATATGCTTGACGAAGTATAAGTTGGAAATCTCATGTCCCTTGAATACGAGGGTTGCTCCTCATGCTACTCAAGTTTAGTCACCGGTAAGTTCTTGTCATCGTAAGTACATGTGTATCATAGAGAACCTCCAACGGGGTACCCCTAGCCCGATGATACGGAAGAATCCCCATATCAAAATGACAAGGCAAGCAGACAACGAGCATCTCATCAATCTTCTTATTTATCATGGGAATATGATGCTTTTTTCTCTCTTTCCTCTTTTCTCATATCTTTTTTCTTTTCTTTTTCTCTTTTTTCTCAATACCTCACTCTTTTTTTATAACAAGAATGCTTCATAGACAGCTCATTATGGTTACGCTGCAGGTTTCCACCATGACAACATGGATTAGACCAGCGGCCCAGGCGTTTCTCTAACACATATACATAACTCCATGGACTTACAAGCTCCCCTTTCATTTCACATCGACGACATCCATAGACAAAAGAGCATGATATCAACTAGGTACAAAGTACAAGTGCAATGTTGAAAGCGTTCCCCATGACAGCATGGTTCTGCTAATCCCCAACAAATAAGTGCAAGCATATACAATATAGATGACACAATGGTTCAAGTTTATTAAGGGCAAGAAAAGTAAAGTGTGCCTTCAAGTTCGGGAGAGATTTAATCACTAATTTTCACATAACAAGTTTAATTTGGAAGATAGATAAAAGCATGAATATACTTGGAATAGCAATTGCTAATAGGTAGGTATGGTGGACTCTTTGGAATAACTTGGTTTAAGGAGTTGGATGCATGAGTGGAACTCATACTTGTTTACGGAGGCTAGCAAAAGACTGGGAGCGACAAACTAATAGAGCAATAATGACCATAATCATGAAGAGCGACAAAACATCATTGATCAAAGCATAAAGCGATACTACAAGTTGAAAACTAAAGGATCATAAAGGCTATGATGACTTGGGATAGTCATAACATGGTGTGAGCATGTGCCAAGTCAACCCAAATAAAGCATCAAAGGAGAATACCACAATACTATGCTTTAATATGCTAAAACAACGCATGATCCTTCCAAGGCACATTAAGCAATCTCAATTGTTTATAACAAGTCATGCTACAGCAAAGAATACTAAGCATAAAGCCAAAACAATATCAAGCATGGCATGACAAAGGATAGGCCATAGTTAAAAACAAGCTCTCTTTACCACTTAAGCATGAACTTTTCCTACTCTTTTCCAATCCAAACCAAACTATTTGAAAACCAATGCATGAAAGAGGGGGTCCAACCAATTTATTCAGCAAACTAAGAAAACCAAGCAAATGAAAAACCAAAACAAAAACGAAAAATAAGACGCTCCAAAAACAACACAACTATGCATGAAACAATAAAAATGAAGCGTTTGGAAGAAAACTGGGATTTTTATTGATGAAGATGGGGATGCCTTGGGCATACCCAAGCTTTGACGCTTGTACTACTTGGATATTTCTTGGGTTGACATGCGTGACATCCCCAAGCTTGAGATTTAGTCCATTCTTCATCTCATTACATCATTCTCTCCATACACCTGAAATTTTTCGTTCATACAAAACTTCACACAATCTTTATTAGCAACATTAGTGCACTCAAGATAATAAGTCTTTGGGTTCAGCTTCAACACCAATAAAATTTTCATTAAAACACAAGCTACTGTAGCACTTCCCTTGAAAAGCTCAATTCCCAAAACAGAACTCAAAAAGGAACCAACAAGAAGCAAATGCAAATAATGGCAGAAATCTGTCAAAACAGAACAGTAGGTAAAAACCAATTTTTTCGAAGACGTTCTGTTGCTCAAATCGAAAAGTGTTGAACTAACAAAAGTTAGATAACAACCTGGGGCAGAAGCACAAAAATTCACTCCTCGGAACGATGTACATAGATTTTACACGAATTTTTACGGTGAAGCACAAAAATCTGTTTCGGGACAACAACTTTACCAAGCATTAATTCTTTCTCATTAGAGGTTACCCTTGGCATAAAAACCAAATAAAAAGGATAAGGAGAGGTTATTAATGAAGTAATAACTTCCAAGACTCATCTAAAACTTTTGTGTTATCTCCCAATAAATACTTTTCTTTAACGCCTTTAAGTTAGTAATAAGAAGCAAGAAAAAGAATCAAGTGTTCTCAAATGAAGAAGCATTAAAACCAAATGTCTTGCCCTTACCTCTCTTACTTTTATTCTTAACCTTGAGGAACATATGATTGTTTGGTGGAGAAGCAAAGTGTATGGTGCCCTTTTCCACATCTATTATTGCTCCAAGGAGTTTCAATAGGGATCTTCCAAGTGCGATTTGTCCTTTTCCTACACATTCAATAACAAGATAATCAGTAGAAACCATTTTCCCTAGGATCGTTGTAACACTCTTTCAACTATTCCAATTGGTGATATTGTGGCATTATTAGCAAGAAATATTTCTTCTCCTCCTTTAGAAAGTCCCCAAAGATTTAAAGATTTATAGATATCTTTAGGCATAAGACAGAATTCAGACATAATATCACAGCGAGCATGAAAAGTTTCATTATTTATAACAATCTTTACTGTGGGAAGCCATTTTGAGGGTTCGGAATTTATTGGAACATAGTAATGATGCTCTCTAAGTGTATTATAGCAATCTTTTAAACTAGCAGTGCTGGTCTCAAAAGAGTTCAATCTAGAAAATATGTTTATAAAGGAAGAATCAGATTTGCTAGGCAAGTTGTAAGTAAAGACCAACTTCTTTATGGCATTAAAAGCATCATCCTCATTGCATTGGAGAAAATCTCCTCCCACTACAGCATCCAAAGCATATCTATAGCAAAGAGCAATTCCAAGTTAAAAACTGCTAAGGAACAAGCTTTGAGTCATTTTAGGTTCAGTTTTTTCATGTAGATCAGAGATTCTAGACCAAGCTTCTTTTGAAACTCTCTTCAATTCCTTGCTTAAAAGTGAAAATCATTTCCTCAGGTGGCATAGTGATTGGAGCAATGCTAGACATAATGGCAACTTAAGATAGGAACTCATAATAATTTTTTTGTGTGTTTTTAATAAAGAAAGCAAACTAGTACAACTATTTTTTTGTGTTTTTGATAAAGAAACAAACAAACAAAGCAGAAATAAACTCAAAAAAAAACAAAGTAAAGAGATTGGTAATGAGGGACTCCCCTTGTGAAGATGTCCTTGACTCTCCGGCAACGGTGCTAGAAAAGAGGTTGATGGCCCAAGATATCTCGAGCTTGTTGGGGAACCCCAAGAGGAAGGCATGATGAGTACATCAGCAAGTTTCCCTCAGTTATGAAACCAAAGTTATCGAACCAGTAGGAGCAAGGAAACACCTCCAAGGTGTTGTTGCCAACTTGGAATCCTGCACAACACAACCACAGAACTTTGCCCCCAACTTATAGTGAGGTTGTCAATTTCACTGGTTTTGCTGATAACAAAGGATTAAACGTATTGTGTGGAAGAAAGTAAAAGCTTACAGAAAGTAAACAGAAAGCAGTAAACAGTTATAGATTGATGGTAAAAGAAAGGACCGGGGTCCAAAGTTCACTAGTGGTGGTTCTCTTTAAGATAGATGACATGTTGGGTGAACAAATTACAGCAGGGCAATTGACAAATATCGAGAAAGAAATACATGCATATACTAATCATCTTGACTCCTTTGGAACTTGATTGGGCATTACAACATTATACATAGACCGTAATCCAACTGCATCTATGACTAGTAATCCACCTTCAAGTTATCATCTGAACCCCCTCCAGTATTAAGTTGCAAGCAACAGATAATTGCTTTACGTATATGTGAAGTAAATAATACGATTGTTCCATGAACAAAGGATTGCTTTTTTCTCCCTAGTAGCAACAACACATCTAGTACCTTAGAGATTTCTATCACTTCCCCAGATTACTAGAGGCATGAACCCACTATCTAGCATAAATACTCCCTCTTGGAGTTGGTAGCATCTACTCGACCAAGATATCTACAAACAACAGAGAGCATGCAAGATCACAAATAACAAAGACATGATAGAATCAATAATCAATCTGAAATAGCATCTCAATATCCATCAGATCCCCGCAAACACAACATGTAGATTACAAATAGATGCTCTTGATCATGAACGGAGCTCACAAGATCTAGACATGGTATCACAAAGGAGAAGAACCAACCACCTAGTTACTACATGGACCGTAGTCCAAGGATGAACTACTCACGCATCACACCGGAGGCTTGCATGGTGATGAAGAAGGCCTCTAGGGTGAATTCTCCCCTTCGATAGGGTGCCGGGAAGAGCTTCAGATCCCTCCCGATCTAGGGATGGAGATGACGGCAGCTACAGACTCTTTCGTGGAATTTTGATCGGGTACTTAGGGTTTCTGTATCGGAGGCATATTATAGGAGAAAGGGAAGGCCGAGGGGGTGCCCTAGGTGGCCACACCACCCCCTGGCGGGGGTCAGGCCTGGCCGTGCAGCCAGGTGGTGTGGCGGCCCTCTGGCCCCTCTCCGTCTCGTATTCTGGCTCCGTGTCCCCCTCGATGAAATACTGACTTTGGCTTTTGTCTCGTCCAATTCCGAGAATATTTATTTTCTGACTTTCCTAGAACCAAAAACAGCAGAAAACAGGCAGCTGACACTGTGGCATCTTGTTAATAGGTTAGTCCAAGAAAGTGTATAAAAAGTACTGCAAAGTGTGGACAAAACATAAGAAAGTAGATAAAACCAAGCATGGAACATCAAAAATTATAGATACGTTTGCAACTAGATCAAGAAGATCCCTCTCCCGGCCAGGTGCGGCAGCCGGCAAGAAGATCGCCGCTCACACCCTGTGTGTGGGGCCATCGGCTCTGTAGCCGGTAAACCCCAGCCAAGAAACAACACAGAATCCCAAGCCGGTACAAGACAAAGACTACAAGACAAAAGAAAAACGACAAAGCATCTGCACCGTCAATCATTTCAAATGAGCACGCAAGAACTTCTCCATGGGGCCAAGTCCTAACGCGCTCGGGGACTAGTGTCGGGGGGATGACCCCCGGGTAGGCCTAGACGGGACCAACCGGCCGGCTCCAAGGAGCTCATGTCGTCTGGACGCAGATCAAGGAACCACCGCCGGATGGAATACCCCACCCGGTCCGCATTCAAGTTTCCCCGGCTGGCCCGTCTAGCCGGGTAGCCAGAAGAACCGGCTGGGAGGCCGCTCCTAGCCAGCCGCCTCGGATCCGCTGGCCATGGTACGGTGGGAATGACGCTCTTTGTTGAGCGCACCTTTGACCGGACATGCTGGCTGGCCTGGCCGGCGCTACCGGACAACTGTGCCAAAGCTGGAGGCTAACGAGCAAAGAAAGGGCTGACGAAGAAAGCTCTGGCTTACGCATAAAGAGCCGACGACGGATAAAGAGCCGGTTGACGAGTAAAGCAGGGGCGCTGGACACTGTAGGTTCTCCCCTGTACTGGAGGCTTGACTGGACCCAGGCCTACCGTTTGGCCCTGTCCAGTCGGTCCACTTTGTAAGGCCCAAATCCAAATAGTAAATCCTAGAACCCATCTTATAAACTACCTCCTCAACCAGTATATAAGGGGGATAGTGCTAGGATTCTAGGTAGACACAAGTGGAAGCATTTCTAGAAAACCACAAGTTAAGTAGCTAAGGAAACAACTCAAGGAGCACCTGTATTGGGCATTCGTCCCCTTTGATAGTGGATCCTTGCAGGAGTAGGAGCTTGACATCGCCAAGAGGGCTCCGAACCTGGGTGCATCGCTGTGTTTGCAGTATCTGTGCCTAACCCGTTGCGAGTAGCTACTGATAGCATCCTGATTGTCCCTTCAAGCCATCCCCGATGGTACTGCCGTATTCCACACCACGACAAATGGTAACAGGCGTAATCTTGCAAAAATTAGTCACTTATTTTGTGATAGAGAGAGTATCTGATATCTACTCGTTGCATCTACTTGTGTAAAGTCAGGGGCAAATGCAACTATCCAAGAAACACAACGATCCCCACCACCGGCACAAATGACTTGAATAGAACACTAACTTCAATCAAAATAGTTATATGTGCTAACGGAGCTCGTGAGTGCAAGTAACAATAGCAGCAAGACATGCATAAAATGGGCAACACAAATTTTAAGTTTCATCATTCATAAAAACAGCGGCGAAGCAAATAACCAAGGGTGGGTTCAGTGCTGATCATCCAGAAGTCAAGCAGCGGGGCAGCAGGTAATTAGCCATAGTTGTGCACCAATTCATCTTGGCTCTGTGAATCTTTGTGTGACATTTTGATGTGTCACCAAACCTTGGAAGGTTTGTGAGGTGACAGAATGATTTATACGGCTTGTATATTTGTGCTATTGTAGCACGTACATTGTGAGAAAACTTTGACTTCTTTGCTTTCACGAACATGCTCGGATACATGGAGAGCTCCCGAATTATGCACTTCTAGATACCTGTGTAAACGCTCTCTTGGTAAATGAGAGGCGGTGAGTTTGTGGAACACCAATGTCAGTAAGCCTATATAATGATTCAGATTAGTTGTGCAGCGGATAACATAATTTACGGAGGAAGCTTATTCATTACTTTTTCTGTATTTCATCAAAATGCTTGTTGCACATAATTCACGGCTACTTGCATTTTCTTATGCCTGATGAAGTTCAGTTTGCCAAAAGACGTGGAGCTGTATATCATCAAGGTAACTAACTGAACAAAGTCTGTAAATTTCAAGGGTCCAATCAATTCCATATGCTAAGGATTTTTTGGTTGTTTGGGAGAACAACTTGTAGATTTTAAAATTTCTTCTATACATACTCACTCCCAAATTAAATAGATGCGCACAAAGGCTTATGGAAGTGAGTCATTTGATTCAGTCGTACTGATGTTACAATCGGATTAATATGCTCGATGGATATTAATATGCTAGGATTGATATTTTGCAGGAAATTTCGGGAGGATAATGGTTCGGGCAAGAATAAAGATTCCTATGTTTGAGTTGAATAGATGCTTGACCAGTTTGAGAGTATATGGTGTACACACCCAGGAGATTAGGGAGACGTGTGCACCTAATCCAAGAGCTAAGTCAGTGGTCGTTGAGGAGCAAGTCATGTACTAGCAAAGAAGATTCCTATCTATTTCTGGACTATTCCAATAATATTTTTTCCACTAATCCATACATGTATGATGTATCTGCGATTATGCAACTCTGGTTAAACACCTGTATGTCCATACCTTTGTCCTGACTATACTAAGTACGTATGTGATGTCTTGATCTGATTTCTCTTCATGGCAAAATGAGCTTGGTTCTACACAAACTCAAAAGAATTAGTCATGTTATTCATTTTGTCAATTCAGTAACCTTCCTAGTTCTTTCTCAAAAACCTAATCAAATTAAACCATCTGAAAATACCCAACCTTTTCTGCCACAGTATTCAACTTCATTCTCACTTCTTGTGAATGTCCACCTTTTGTTATTCTAAATCTATCCCTTGACAACCTTTTTTTGTACCATAGTAGAAAATAAGAAGAAAATGTTTAGTCAACCTCCAAATCTGGATGGTTTGCCACTGAACTTTCCCGTAAAGCAGAATGGTTGTACCTGCACTTCCCTTTAAACTTTACGCTACCCCACATAACACCATATCCAATTTCGCTTGCAGTTTACCCCTTTCTATCAGGAGGGATTATCCATTCCCGTTATTGTTCAAATTTTCTTAGTTATCATAGACTACAAAAAGTTGTACCATGTTGGATTAGCTTTTACCCCAAAATACAACAAAGTGGAATACACTGTTTAGTAAGAACAAAATGGAAAGCATCTAATGTGACAAAAAAAATATGCATTGAATATTTATTTTATTTTATTTTTTGCGAAACGTGGCGGGAGCGCTGCCTATTCGTTAAGAGGAATAGAGTAAGAACATTTTACAATCGAAACCACACCGGTTGTTGCATGCGGACTACTTTCAACTCGGATCCATGCCTACCAAACCCAGAGGACTCAACACACCACGAGCCTGACCTATCTCTTGGAAAGCTAAAAAAGCCACCTCAACGTAAGTGAGAAGCTTCGCATAAAAAATACGGTGGTTCCGCTCTTTCCAAACATTCCACATGCTGTAGATGATCGGACCACCTCGGGATCGCGCCCTTTCCTTGGTGAAACCTTGACTCCTTGAGTGAGGGAACTCCACCATGAGTCAATGGAGTCGACGCTGTGGGGCGTTGGGTCCGACATAGTCGTCCGACCAAGCGTCAATTGTGTTCCACACAGCCATCGTGAAGGGGCAATCTTTGCAGAGGTGCTGGGATGATTCCGGGTGGGATAGACAAAGCTGGCAAATTGGATCATGCGACCATCCTTTAATGGCGAGGAGGATGCGCTGATCAAGGACAAGCTAGGCAAAAAGCTTGTACTTGGGCTCAGCATAAGCTTGCCAGATCTTTGTCGAGTCAAACTTGGAGAAGGAGCCTCTAAATTGGACATGATAAGCCGATGCGGCAGAGTACACACCGTTCTCCGTCCATAACCAGCGGATAGAATCCGCCTGGTTTGGGATAAGCTAAACCGACCGTAGGATGGTGGCAAGGTCGATGAACTCCGTGAACTGCGTTGGGTTGGAAATTCATGCAACCGAGTGGATCCAGGCATCATTTTAGAAGTTCAAAACTGACCGTTTTGTTCTTCTGCGTGGCAATCTTGAACAGCTCAGGAGCCCTCTCGCACAACGGACCTATAGGCGACCAGTTGTCGTGCCAGAATAGCGTCGTTCTTCCATCTCCCAAGGTGATCTTGGTGGATGTGCGGAAAAGTGCCAGGTCGGATGCATCGCATGGAAGTTTAGATCCCACCCACGGGGGATGCTCTCAGTCCATTGAAGCCATGACCATCTCAAGCGCAGAGCTCTACTGAAATGGTCAAGGTCCGTGATCCCAATGCTCCCAAGATATTTGGGTCGACACACTGTCTTCAATTAACCAAGTAGTGACCTCCGCTGACAGAATCTTGGTCAGCGCCATTCCACAGAAACCTACGAGAGATGCTTCTAAACTTATTCTTTGCCCACTTTGGTATAAGCATTGAAGGTGGAATGCGATGATTGCCGTCAGCACCGCTTTGGCAAGACAAACTCTAGTAGCCATGTTCATGTTCTTTCCCATCCAACGTGGAAGCTTGGCGTGTGCCTTGTCGATGAGCAGTTGGAGGTTCACCCTTCTCAGTCTCTTGAAGTGCAGAGGTAGGCCGAGGTACTTTCCAGGGAATTATGCAATCTTCGCAGGGAAGGATGCGAGAATGGTGGTCATATCAATGTTGTCGCATCTGATGGGATACACCTCTGATTTGGTCGTGTTTGTTATCAGCCCTGTTGCATTGCCAAAAGCTGCCAAAATTTTAGAGATGGCCAGCATGTCTTCGAAGACCGGGTTGGCAAAGATACCGGCATCGTCAGCATATAAAGATACACGGAAGCGTGCTGATCTCGCCTGAATTGGGCTTAGGATTCCTCTCTCGGTGGCAAGCTCAAATATGCGTTGAAGAGGGTCGATTTCCAAAATAAATAGCATGGGAGACAACGGATCACCTGCCGAAGACCTCTTGTCGTGGCGGAAAGGGGTGCCTAGATTTCCATTCAGTAGCACTCTGGAGGAGGCGGATGCAAACATATGGTAGATCTAGTTTCGCCATCTCGGACCAAACCCCAGCTTCTCCAGCACCTCAAGCATGTAGGGCCACTTTACAGAATCGAAGGCCTTGGCGACGTCAAGCTTGAGGAAAAGCCCCGGCTTTTCGGCGCCATGCAACTCTTTTTTGAGGTTCTGTACATGCGGGAAATTATCGTGGATACATCTCTTTTTTACGAAGGGGCTCTCGTGGGGATAGGATATATGGAAGCAAAGGAGCCAAACGGTTTGCTAGCAGTTTGGAAAAAATCTTCGAACTATAAATGAGTCTAATAGGTCTGTAGTCCCCCACTCCAGCCGCATCGGCCTTTTTTTGGAATAAGGAGAATGTTAGCCGAGTTGACCAAGTCAGTGCAGCCTCCGCTGTGATATACCAGGTGTTGAATGGCAGTCGAAACATCGTCTTTGATTGTCTCCCAACATGCCTTAAAGAAAGCGTCGATGAATCCATCTGGGCCAAGTGCTTTAACCCATGGAATAGAGAAGACCAACTTCTTTATTTCTTCCTCTTCAAAAGGTTCCTCCAACGCTGAAAGATCATGTGGCTGGTATCTGAGGTTGTCCCAATTGAGCGCTGTGGTGCGAGGGTGAGCGATGATATGCATTGAATTAGGGATATTATAACCGCAACAAAAAGGAGGCATCTCAGGCCATCACCTGTTTTAGCCATTGGATTGTGTCTCTGAGTGTTTGATAGCCGTTTTATGTGCCATTTGGTCCCGCGTGGCCGCTACTGGGCCAGATATCCCGCAAGCGGCTACTCTGGACGTCAAATCGAAGACCTCTCGTTCGATTGCCAACATATGGTCCCCAAACAGCCACAACAAAATCGGTGCCAACCCATCCTCTCTCTGCACCCCACCCTCAATGCATCCTGTACCCACCTCTCCCGAAGGTGGCGAAACCTAGATGCGCCGTCATTTCCTTCCAATTATCATCTCGTGGCCTAGGACGAAACCTAGGTGCAACACCGCTGCCGCTGCAACATGTCGTGACCTAGGGATCTAGATGTCTCCGGGCGACATGGTGTGGTTTTGTTGACGACCGTGGGGGTGAGGAGATCTCGATTTAGAAATCGTGATTCCCATGTGGACGCTGAAGCAGTTCAGTTATGCCTCTCATAAATCGCAACCTCCATCCAGCCCAGCCCTTGTGTAGTTATTCACTGATTTCGATTATAGGTTGCACAAATTGGGAACAGCCACCTCCTTCTCTTTGTTTTCATGGAACAACAACACCTATCGAGCCCTTGATTCAGCCACTCCTGATACGCTACGCCCGAGGAAAGCTGCTGGTTCTGGTATTTTCTTGCTTATAACTTGGAGCGTTGTTTTTGTGCTTAAATTGAGAAAATGCATGTGCTTCATTCCATCTCACTTACAAAATCATTTGCTTTGCAGGTACAAATGTGGGTCTGTTCTCTGGAGCTACGAAGGTTCAGTGATTGTCATGGATGCAGTTCATTTTTTCTAGCGAAATTGACTACATGATGCATCTGAGAACCATATATCAATTGGTATGTCTTTTGTAAATCAGTACCAGAATAGGTCTTGATGTGCATATCAAATATATGTGACTATTGAAATGTGTGAAATAATTTTTGGGCACTCAAATATGTGTGTTGAAAATAGCAAGTATGTGGTTAAGACATACATTTTGATGTGCCTGTATGCTTCACCAATAGATTTATTACTATTATTCCTTGATGCCTAGGAATACACACTTGTGCCATGCCCGCACAAACAACTATGTTTGTAACGCCATACTTACCAGCTTCTGGCATGCAAGAAACTATACACCTTTGTTTTCTCATGATTTATATGTTTGTTTGCTTATTCTGAATTCCTCTTTGCTTCTCCAACAGCGACTCCAGGATACAAACTTCGTAACATGAAAAATAGTCACTACTTTTGACAGTCAAGAACTGTTCTAACACTTGGCTCATATGTCTAAACTAAATGTACATGATATAATACTTATATTAGCTCTGCTAATTGTGTACATAGATTATATCTCAAGCACAATGTTCTGAGATTAGATTCCTCTCAATTCTCTGTATTTTAATCACAAACTAATTAGTTCATGCATCTTTTTTTCTGCCAAAAGATGTAGAAAATAAAGCAAGGATTGATAGTCTCTTATTTTCTCCACTAAAGCAAGGTGCAGAAAATTATGCTCTCTGATCTAATGTCTACAATTTTAAATACATAAAACTTCACAGATAAATCGAGATATATTTTTATCTGATTTTCTATAGTCCTAATAGATCGGACGCGGCAACGTGCGCCATCGTGATCTAGTTTTCTCTCACGACATCAGCCCTTTTCGCCGTCCGATGGCATCTCTGGCTATTCATGACCGTCTAATGCACGCTAGCTCCCACATGGGCCACTCCTGGGCCGGATATCCCTACGGCCGCTACTCCGGGGTTCAAACCTGAGGCATGTCGTTCACTTGTACTAATCGGCGTCCGATCCTGACCGAGCGGTTGTGATATCTTCCTCCCATTCCACACCGACCCTTCCATCTCTCTCGCTTCCCAGCTCCCAACCCGACTTCTCCTCTCCCGCGCGATGGGTCACCGCCACCCCCGCCATTACCTCCAGCTCGAAGTCCCTTGCAGCTCCATCCTCAGGTCTAGACCTCCGTCCGGACACAATTCCCGGGAGACAACTATGTCTGCTCCGCTCCATATCATCCTTCGCATTTGGCCGGAGCTCCTCGTTGTTACAGTCGGCGACGACGACAATGGCGCATGACGTCTGTGGAGGTGACAAGGAGACGGGAGGAGGGAAGGTGGTTGTGGATGAGTACGGCTGCGTCTGCTACTCTCTCGCGTTGTTGGCCGGCTCGCAACATCTCCCAGAGAACTTCTCTGTCGTGGGCCGCGGCACAACTTGGATTCCCTCATTGCCACTCGTGTCTCTATCTCCGCCACAACTGTTGCTCTCTGATCCTCTGTAACGCCTCTTCCTCAGCTGCAGTATCTGCTGGTGAGCTCCTCTGCGATGTCTCTCTCGACTGTTCAATTCCACGTGAGCTCCTCTTGATTGTGCTACGAGTTTGCTTATGGAATTTTAGACTTTCATTGGATACAAAGTTAAAGCATATCTCTTTTGTGTATTTGTGTTTACTGCGGCTCTGATTTCAGCGCTATTGAATTGGTTGGTTCATAGGAAGTACTCCCACTTCACAAAGCTAAAACATCTTATATTTTGAATCGAAGGGAGTATATCTATGGAAATAGTTAGATGGTGATCCCACTACAGGACATCCCAAAAGATACGTAGAGATATAGTGTGTATTTCAATTTTTTCATAAAATTCATGCTAGAATATTGTAAGCCCGATGGACACTTTCAGGTATTTGCAATTACATTGCCAAAAAATATGATATATTCTTGAAAAAATACCACTGAATATGAGCCTTGACTGTCAGATTACTTATTCTGGAGCAGCACTATACAAGCAAAAGATATATGCACTTTTGTGCAGTAGCCCAAAATCTCTTGAAGATTTGCCATGTCACTTTCTTCTCCAAAATAATTGATGCATTAGATATTTTGAGAGTTCCATGCATAGTATTGCTGAGTGCAGTGGTGATTTGGTCATTTTGTGGATGTGGTTCACTGTTGTTGTAAAGCAATTGTCCATTTCTCTCCTCTCCCTCCCCCCCACCCCCTTCGCTTTGAGAGTCCGCAAGATCTGTCGGGGCGCTCCCGAGCCCTTCTTGCCGGCGGGAGGTGGCGGAGGAGGGCCGCCGGAGTAGCAGTAGGCTGTAGGGTAGGTAGCTTGCCGGTAGTGGGCGGTCTGCCCAGATGCGGAGTTTTGGATCTGATGGTCCAGATCCTGGCTCTAGGGTTCGCCGGAGTTGCCCTCTTGCTCCTTTGGTTGGGACGGCAGGCGGCGGCGGTGACCACCGCATCGTCAAATAAAGTTAGGGACCTTCTCTGCCCCCTCTTCTGGGCTGCTCACTGGTTTCCCCATTCTCCAACGGCCGGCCATGGCAGCGAGGGGAAGAGGATGGGGTGTGCCGTGGAGCTCAGGTTTGGAGGAGGTGGGGGAGTTCGCGTCCTGGTGTTTGTGTGCGGCGCCGGGAGTAGGTTGTTCTTGCTACTGCTTTGGCTTCTTCTTCATCCCCGTGGAGGCAGGGGATGAAGGCGGCTTCGGCGCGGTGGGCGGCTACCTCCCCTCTCATCTCGCGAGGCTACTGGTGCTCCCCTCCAAGTCAAGGGCGCCACCTCCTCCTGGCCGGCCGTGGTGGTGAGGGGGAGGACGGTGGTGGCTCGGAACTTCTCGGTGAGCACTACTGGCCTTATCTTCTGCGAGCGGATCAAGCGACTGACAACTTCGTCGTCGCCATCTCCGGCTGATATGGTGGCCCATTTTCAACCTCCTCCGAGGAGGCCCTTCTCATCCTGCACCGGAGCTCGACGCCTTTCTTTCTCCAAGTGGTTCTGTCCCCGGAGTCTTTGAGGTGGCCGGAAGCAGCGATTCTTCGCCGGAGCAACACTCTCGAGCACTTCTTCTCGGATCTCAACGCTGGGCGCGTGGAGGTCGCCAGCGACTGTGGCAGAGGCACCAAATGACTTGATTGCTTTTTATCTTTCTGTTCTAGGGTGTTTTCTAAAAAATGGAAGCCTTATCTTAGATTAGTTTGTTGTGCTGGGCCTCTATGTAGTATGTACCTGCCACACGTTTTAATATGATGATGTGGGTGCTCGGCACCCTACCACCGTTCAAAAAAAACTGTTGTTGTAAAATACTTGATGCGTATGGGATTATATGTATCCCCATATTTGTACCTTTGGTTCATCTATATAAATTTTTATCATAGCCTTTGTAGGTTTTTGTTTCTTTCATATGTTCTGCTGCTTTCTTCTATCCATGTTTGATTGCATAATGCAAAACATGTTGTGTATACTGATTCAAAGATAATAGTAACCTTGCATATTTGATTAAGTGAGGCAACAAATCAGTATCTTGAACTGGCTTGTATTGTTGTCTTCGCTGTTCTTTAAGTGGAAGGTCTGGGAGGTCAGTTTGGCATTTGCATGCAAGTTCCTTTTGAGCCTTTTGAGCCAGGAAAGTCCGTAAGAGCATCTTGCGGCTATTGTGTTTTACTTCGGGACAAGTATATCTGTAGCTACCATATTACTTTCCTGATACTGATTAAAAAATAACTATTCAATTATCACAAATATATGAGTTAGTTGATTCAAATTTAGTTCTCATTAGTTAATGGAAATTAACTTTCGTATTCATCGTGCCTATATATTGCTCAAATTCCTTCCATTTACCATTAAATAGACGGGCGCGCAACGCGCCATCATAGTCTAGTATTAGCATTACAGGAAACTGCATTAGACCGGTTTCTAAAATCGTGTAGCCGGCAAACTTCATGACCATTCGTTGACGCTGAAACAGGTTCGAAGTGATGGTATTAAAAAACATGTGCATGTTAAGAATAGTACCTTGGGTTCTCCTAACGCCTTGTATCCTGTGGTGTTCGTTTCTTTGGACGATATGCCGTCTGATCCAACAACGGTCTCACCTGTGTGCTTTATTTATAAAACGGGACGAAAGCCTGATTTGAAGAGGAAAATAGTACCGGTTTAGGATTTGTACATCTGTATATGGGTCGATCGGTTGTGATTGTGACCCATCCTTGTACGACACGGCTTGACGATGTCGTGTTCTTGTACGACATGTCCCGATCGATGTCTTGTTGATATATAAAGAGAGGAAGCCCACGTTGGGTGTTTCACAACAAAATATTCTTTTTTACTTGGTATCAGAGCATCGTTTCCAATCTCGGGCCTGCATGCCGTGATTTCTTCCGTGATGCAGATCTCTACCTCCGCTGGAACCACCACCACCCTCTCCAAATCCCTCTGCACTTCCTCTCTTACAACGTCCGCTCCCGCCGCCTACACCCATACCATCACATCACGGTATGTCTCGACCGCACGAACTACTAGTTGTGGAGGACACAAGTTGTCCCCAACATCGCCGGCCAAGGATGGCTTGGCTTCCTCGACGGCAGCTACATCGCCCCGCCACAGACAATCACCACCGGAGAAGGGGCGAGCGCCGCCACTCAGCCCAACCCCGTGTATGCCATCTGGTAGAGAGGGTTTTGGGAATCCTCCTCGGATCAATGACCGAGGAAGTCCTTGGACAGATGGTTCACCGGACCACGTCCGTCGCCATCTGGAGCACCGTCACCTCCATGTTTTCCGGCCAAAGCAGGGCTGACATCCGCCAGATCTGTCACCGGTTGACGATGAAGATGAATAAGAAGGACATGACCGCCACAGATTACTTCAACAAGATGGTCGGCAATCCCATCTTCGATGACGAGCTGATCGACTATATGGTGGTGGGGCTAGGCTCGCAGTTCGAGGGATTGTAGTCGTTGCTCACCGTCCTCAACAACACCGGCCAGGCCCTCGTTGTCTCTGATTTTTACTCCATGCTCCTCTTGTGTGAGGCCATCCACGAGCAAAACTCTCAAGCCGGCGATTTCACCTCCTCAGCCAACTCCGCAGCCCATCGCAGTGATCAAGGATGAGGTGGTCATTTGTTCGACAACAACAACAACCCTGTGGCCGTCCCTATGGCGGACAGAAGCACCAGCCAGGCAGCAGCGGTGGTGGCAATCACTACGGCGGCGGCGAAGGCAACACCTCCCGTCGTGGAGGCAACCAAGGCAACAGTGGAAACTGCGGCGGTGGTGCCAATGGTTATAGAGGCAACAACTATGGTAATGGGGGAGGCAAAAACGACAATGGTGGTTGTGGTCGCTTCCGGCCCCAATGCCAAATTTGCAAGATCTAGGGGCATGAGGCTTTGGCGTTTTGCAACCGTTTCAACCATGTGAATCAATTTGATGATCAGTGGTCTGGCAACTCGGCTTCTTCCTCGTTCCATGATGATCGTCCATGGGTAATAGATTTGGGGCAACAAACCACTACACCAACGACATGGAGCACATGGCCATCCACGAGCACTGCCACGACAAGGATCAAGTACAAGTCGCCAACGGTACAGGTGAAAGAACATTTTATGATCCCTATAGTTTTGTGTGTTAGATAACAATATCAAGGATTATTTAACTATGTATTGAGTGCTGCAGTATTTCTCCAAAAAGAACTACAAAGGAAAATGCAGCAAACAGATGTTCTAGGGGACAGATTGATGAGGGCAAACCTCTAGGGTGGCCCGATCTTCACGGATCTCGTGGACAAATCGATGGGAAAGCGAGGGGAAAGGGAGAAGATAGCGGAAGCGGACGCACACCTCACGAAGAACACGATGAACACACGCAAAACACACACGATACAAGGCCGATTGCTCTCATCGGTGGCCACCGGTCCGATAGAATCCTCGCAAGGAAAGATTGGTCAACGTGCTCCGTCGATCCCACGCGGAGAGGGAAGAACACCTTGGAGAGGGTCTTGACGTCTTGGAAAAGGGACACCGATGCCAAGGCCTTGTACAACGAGGGAGGCGCGATGCAAACTCCAACGAGGTGGTGACGATAATCGATCTCCTTTGGTAGAAGGGGATGAGGCAAAACTAGGGATTCCACAAAGGGGGTTTTCTTTAGTCTATCATCGATGCCTAAGGGATACAATGAGGGGTGGGGGCTCTATTTATAGGCCGGCCACAAGTTCAGGGGTAGTTTGGGCATAAAACTAGGGTTTGGTGCGGAATAGAGGGGTACATGGGCCAAGGGCCCAGATGTTGGCACGCAGGCCCATCGCGTAGGCCGGACACTCCGGGTCGAGTGGGCCGGACAGTCCGGGGTGGCCAGACACTCCGGGTAGTGTCCATGTAGAGTCCGATGTAGCACACAGAATATCCGCGCCAGGACGGGGCTGGGTAGGCCAGACACTCCGGTTGAGTCGCGCCGGACAGTCCGACTGCGCCGGACACTCCGGCTGGTTCCGTGCAGACACTCCGGCTCAGGTAGCTTCAGGACAGGTGCAGCTTCAGGGCTCGTGGGTCGACGTGGCGGGGGTTCGTACCTGATGATGCACAGAGTAGTGGTATGAAGTAGCAAGCCATTCAAGAGGGTAGGAAGTGGGTTCTCATAGCGGAATGGATTCACCTTTGGAGTCCATGGCGACTTGGCATAAGTTGGATACCATGATGTGGTAACGACCGAAGGTCGGGCTACATCATCTCCCCTCCCTTCAAAAAGAGTCGTCCTCGACTCTACACGCTCATCACAAAGTAGAAGATGTCGAGAGACCTTCTTGATCCTGGGGTTCACTATATAGTCTTCCTCGAAAAGATTGACTTGACAACACTTCAATGTTCCTTCGCCTTCCATGAAGCCTACAAAGCTCACAACAAAATCGAAGCAACACTCAAAGCGTAGCCAATTCATGAAGATTATAGAATGAGTCCTCAAGTAGAAGGAAGTCACCTTATGTTGTAGACATAACTCGTTGAAGGATAGCCCTAGGTAACTCTCTTCGATGCATCTTGTCAACTCTTGATCCATAGAGATTGACGCGTACGCAATTGTACCTTCACACAACAAAGACCAAGCAACATATGTTTGTGTGTGATAGAGGAGCATGTCATTTGTGGCATGTCCATTCTTGTTCACAACACTATTAGCACAACTCAAGTATCGCAAACGAAATGCGTGTGCAAGGTCAAAGTGCATGGAAGTTAATTGAACATCATCCAAATGTGGGAACTCAAAAACTCCATATAACATCTTAGTGTAGCACTCAAAGCAATTGACTAAAATCTTGATCAACATCTTTGATGCAAAGCTAGGAGAATTTGGCAAAAACACATGAGGAAGAATATCCAAAGCAACAACATTATGTGTGCAAACCAACCATTGGAAAGAACAATTGTTCAATATGTTGGATGCCATACACATATCATCAAAGGCCAAGATCATGGGAATATGAGTATCGCACGCCGAAACACAAGCAACATGTTTGCAAACCAACCAAATGAAAGAGCAAGTGGTCCTTATGTTTGTTGCAACAACAATACGAGAGACTTGGAAGCTCTCATGACAATACATGCTCAAAATGGCATTATGGTTGCACACAAAACATTGGAAAGAGAAATTGTTCAACATTTTTGTGGCAACACACAAAGCATTAATATCCAAAAGCAACGAGACATGATTGTCACAAGGTGAAAGAATACCATCAACATACTTGCATTCAAACCATAGGAAAGAGCAATTTCTCAACATGAAAGATGCAAAGCATGCAAAAGGTATCAGAGCTGGGTTCGATCTTGAACTCACTTGGGGGATGCTCTCTAGAGCTCTTTTTGTCAATTCGTGCTCAACCGAGGTTGACATTCTCTTGCGGGTACCTACACACATCAAGCACAAAAGGAAGAACGTGTGTGTGCATGGTAGAGAAATACATCATCCATCATGATATATCTCTTCTTGTGCACATCACCATTAGTGTCAAGCAAGTGTAACATAGGTGCATGGTGAGTATGTAAGCGGTGAACATGCTTATCATGGTAATCATCAAAATCTCCAAAATTTGAGAAAGCTATGGGGGCCATCTCAATATAAACCATATTAGAATCATTGTTGCAAGCAAAACAAGTGAAAGAGCAATTATTCAACTTATTGCAAGCAACGGGAGAGATTGTAAAACATCCATGACAAAGCATGGTTCGATGGGTACCATTGGTAACATCATCGCAAGCAAAACATTGGAAAGAGCAATTGTTCAACAAAGTGCAAGCAATGATATCATCAACGTAATGTTTAAAGCATGGCATGTCTATGGCAACATCATCACAATCAAATAATTTCACATGCTCAACATTATGCAAAGGCAAAGTATCACATGGAAATACCAATGAGTCATATGTGATATCACAAACATCATCCATAGCATGCCAATAATCACAAGTCATCATGTCCACTAGTGGGATCATGGCATCATCAACACCCTTATTTTTACCTTGTTCATACCTCTCATATGAAGTGGGTGTTGTGGTAGCATTGCCCTCCATGTGGGCGACTTCTTCATCATGTATGGGGATGGCATCATCTTCATCCACCATGTACATCTTCTTGGTTGGAGGCATCATCATCTCCAAGCTTAGAGCTTCTTGATCCATGGAACCTAGCAAATCATGAGAAAACACACTAGAGGTTGAGGGTAAGTCGTTAGAAATCAAAGTGGTCTCACATGACCTATCAACTACCACTCTCAACTCACTAGGTGTATCACTCATGCCCTCCAAGTGGAAGCACTCAATCTCACGTATGGTGGAGTCACTCATCGCACTCTTGTTTTCACTCAAGTGTGCTAAGTGGCTCTCATGCTCACATGGGATTGGTACCACATCATCACTCAAGCATGTAGGGGTAGGCTCGGTTCTCTCAACTCCATGCGCCTCCTTTGGTGAAGGGAAAGTCCCATGCTCACCATTCTCGACCTTGTCGTCGCCGTCTTGTGGTAGTGGTGGAAGTAGGCTCATGTTGTTGTCGAGAGCGGTGCTCGGATCGACTTCATCACATATGTGGCCTTGGCTTCCTCCATCTTGAATTGTAGACTCTTGGCGTGAAGCTTGATGGCGTGGAGGAGAGCTTGCTCTTGGTGCCCTTTTGGTGGTGGCACGAGTAGTTGAAGGCGCATTATGATGGTGTTGACGGAGGTCATTGGTGTGCCTTGCTAAAGGTTGATGTAGATGGCGCACTTGGTCATCCACATGACGCTCGCGATGATGCTCCTTGTCCTTGGCACTCTTCTTGGTGAGGCGTTGTAATAAGCGCAAAGCATCATTAGTCTTGGCCATCATGCTCATGGTTTTTGTGAAGTTGTTGTCCATGTCACTCTTGAAGTTGTTGAGGGAGCTTTCGAACATGTCCATGTGATGGTGGACCTTGGCGCTCTCAAGGTAGAGGCTCCCTCTCGGTCGATGCGACTTGAGGAGATTGTCGTTGTCGTTCTTGAAGTCGTCCATGCTTGGGGAGTTATTGTTGTTGTAGAACTCCATATCACCCAAGCACGTGGAGCCATTGTCGGTGTAGTGCTCCATCATGTCATCCATGCTTGTGGAGGCATAGGCATGGTGGCTCATCGTGGATTCTTCATAGATATCATCCTTGGGTCCGGAGTCCCTAGACATGATTCACAAGACCAAGTGGTGTATATGGAAGTGGTAGGGGTTAGGAATGCAATGCTAAACCTTACTTTATCTTGAAAGATAGTATCGTGCAAGTGGCAACACTTGAGAGCAATGAAAACCAAGCAAAGTGAAGTTCACGCGGAACACCCAAAACCAACTAACCACTAAAAAACACACACACAAAGCTTATGGTGGATAGGTATGGAAGGTGGCATGTCAAGAACCAATCCGAACTCAAGATGTTGTAATGGCAAGTAAAGAACCACAATGATCACAAAGCAAAACAAGTCAATCCACAAGAGGAAATATGTACAAGGAAACACACACGGTGGGATAAATGGGACTTGCGCGACGGATAAAGTGAGCTAAGAACCAAATGATTACCTAGCGAATACTATAAGCTCGTGTCGCACAAGTGCAAGGAGAGACACTAGTTCGATTGCAATAAATTGGTGGGCTACAAGATATGCACAATAAGTACCACCTATTTGATGTTCATCGAGCTTGCGCTTCCTATTCTATGAGGCACTTGTTTCTTTCTTTATCTTTTTCTATTTTTTTTCACTTTTCTTTTCTTTTTCACTTGCCCCTTCCTTGTGCCAACAACTATACAAGATAACTATATGAGATAGCGCGCTCACAACTTTTGCTCGGAATTCTACAAGGTATCAAATGTGCATAGCCCAAGCAATCATAGGAGGAACTAGTCTCAATAGGTGTTTGTTGAACGCAAAGATAGTGTGGCTCACAAAGGGATGCAAGTGGGGAGAAGTCACGGAATTTTTATACCTTTCGTCGCCGATCTTCACCCTTTATTGGTGGATTCCGCCTTGCTCACGGAATTTGGATAGAGTAGATAGCATGAACCAAAGAGATAGTGATGTAGAGCTCTTTCTCCTCTTCAAAACGAGCTAAAGAACACCAAAATATGAGTTCGTATGCAAAAGTTATGCTCAAAACCGTGAAACAGATTTGTTGTCTGCAAGGGGGGGCGGACAGTCCGGGGCGCGCAGGCCGGACAGTCCGGCAGGGCCGAATATTCCGGTCAGTTTAGGCCAGAAACTCTGGTGGGGCGGATATTCCGGTCCATTTTGGCCGGACAGTCCGGTCCGGTCGTACCAGAACTTTCAGAACACGAACAGGACGAGTTTTGACGGAAAAACTCGAACGAAAACATCAAATTGATGGGGGAAATAAATGAATTAGGCTATGGAAACGCAAGGGAAGGTAGATCAACAAGTTTAGCAAGTAATCCACGGATCAAAACCTATCAAAACGCACTTAAATCACAGATCGATCCAAAACACGAAATTGGGGCTATTTTTTGGGGATTTTTGAGTTTATGGGGGAAAAGACCAAATCGATCAGGAATCCGTGGCAACCAAAAGCTTCTGATACCAGATGATGAGGGAAAACCTCTAGGGTGGACCGATCTTCACAGTTCTCGTGGACAAATCGATGGGAAAGCGAGGGGAAAGGGAGAAGGTAGCGGAAGCGGACGCACACCTCACGAAAAACACGATGAACACACGCAAAACACACACGATACAAGGCCGATTGCTCTCACTGGTGGCCACCGGTCCGATAGAATCCTCGCAAGGAAAGTTTGGTCAACGTGCTCCCTCGATCCCACACGGAGAGGGAAGAACACCTTGGAGAGGGTCTTGACGTCTTGGCAAAGGGACACCGATGCCAAGGCCTTGTACAACGAGGGAGGCGCGATGCAAACTGCAACGAGGTGGTGACGATAGTCGATCCCCTTCTACCAAAGGGGATTCCACAAGGTGTTCTTTAGTCTATCATCGATGCCTAAGGGATACAATGAGGGGTGGGGGCTCTATTTATAGGCCAGCCACAAGTTCAGGGGTACTTTGGGCATGAAACTAGGGTTTCGTGCAGAATAGAGGGGTACATGGGCCAAGGGCCTAGATGTTGGCACGCAGGCCCATCGCGTAGGCCGGACACTCCGGGTCGAGTGGGCTGGATAGTCCGGGGTGGCGGGACACTCCAGGTAGTGTCCGGGAAGAGTCCGATGTAGCACACAGAATGTCCGCGCCAGGACGGGGTTGGGTAGGCCAGATACTCCGGCTGAGTCGCGCCGGACAGTTCGGCTGCGCCGGACACTCCGGCTGGTTCCGGGTGGACACTCCGGCTCAGGTAGCTTCAGGACAGGTGCAGCTTCAGGGCTCGTGGGTCGACGCGGCGAGGGTTCGTACCTGATGATGCACAGAGTAGTGGTATGAAGTAGCAAGCCATTCAAGAGGGTAGGATGTGGGTTTGCATAGCGGAATGGATTCACCTTTGGAGTCCATGGCGACATGGCATAAGTTGGAGACCATGATGTGGTAACGACCGAAGGTCGGGCTACATCACAGATTATCCGTCCTGGCCTCAATCGACAAAGAGGGACAAGGCGTGTCATGCAGTATGGGGGACGGAGTTTTCCTCGGATTTTCCGACTAGGGCCGGACCTTTTTCCTTGGTCGAATAATCTGACCCATCCGCCACCTAGGGAATTTTCTCCAAGCGGCCAAGGCGCGTCACGGTGAGTGGGGGCGGAGATTTCCCCCGAATTCTCCGACCAGGGCTGGACTTTTTTCCTCGGCCAGATAATCTGCCCCTCCCAGGGGCTAGATAATCCGCCCCCAGGGATTTGTCACCAAGGAACCAAGGCACGTCACGCTGAGTGGGGGTGGAGTTTTCCCAGATTCTCCAACCCGGGCCAGACCTTTTGCCCTGGCCGGATTATTCGGCCCCCACTTGGGCTAGATTATCTGGCCCCAGATTGCTCCAACGGCAGCTTTTCATGATGAGGTACATATACCCCTTCATAACTTCAGTTGAGACTCTCTCGGATCCAACGAAAAAGCTAACCCCTGTTAAAATCGATTCTTCGAGAGTTCTCCACTTTCAACCACCTGAAGGCTTTGATCTTTGGGGAATCGAAGGAGGAGGCCTCGATCTACATCATCACCAATGAAGATCTTCACTTCCTCTCCCATTCATTTGGGGGGATTTCGATCTAGAGTTTCTTTGAATTTCTAGATCGTGGTTTCATTATTTGATCACTTGTTTTATTGTGGCAGCTTGGTGTCATCATGGGAGCCTCCAATTCAGTTGCGGATGTGTGCCCCGGTAGCGTTGTAAAGGCACCGGTATCCGCCTCGAAGGGTACCACATAGTGGAAAGGAGGATCATGCTAGTTGTGGCGAGATCCACCGGAGAATAGGGTGAGGCATATTGTGGTGTGGTGGTCTTAGTACCGTCCGCACCTCCAACGCAGATGTACTTCCCTTAACAAGGAAGGAACTGCTGTAAATCAAATCATGTGTCTCCGTGTGCTCCACTACGGTTACTTCATTCCTATCACCGCCTTTACTCGCTTAGTAGCTAGGTTGTCATATAGGGAAATTCATCTTAGTTGCATATCTAGAGAATTTACCTTTGTGTTAAGCCTAAAATTGAAAAAGAGTTAAAATTTGGAGTAGCACCTATTCACCCCCCCTCTTGGTGCTCATACAATCCATTTCAATTGGCCAGAGCATCGGCTCTTTATTCGAGATTTACTGCTTAAGAAAGTATGGGTACTCGAGGAGATGGTAGTGAGGCTAGGGATAAAGTCACCATGGATGATCTCAAGACTTTAGAAAAAAACTTGACAAAAACCATGGAGACTCAGTTCCATGAAATGCGTGAAGTGATAGAGTGTCTCATGCCAACCCTAGCCACACCTCCCCTTCCTCTAAGGCTACAACTCCTCTTTCAAAGGACAAATCTAAGGCTAACTCCGGGGAAAAGGAGTTGGAGGATGAAGATAAAAATAAGAGCTCCTCTTCCAAAAAGGGAAGTGGCAAGGAGGATTATAGTGAGGTCTCTCACTTATACTCACCTGATCCACCAATCCCTCACCCGCATATAAACAATAGGGGTGATCCACCCAAGCTTAGTGCATCTTCTTTTAATCAATGGAATTTTTTGATGAAATCTCATGTGTGCGGCTCTTCAATCGAGCTGTGGAAGATTATAGTGAATAGACTCCATGTTGTAGATCCATCAAACATGAAGAGAAGTGGTTGATAGTCAACTCGACGCCACTGCTTTGCACATGATCCAACTTGGTGTGGGTCCCAAGGACATGCTGCACATGGAACATCTCAATATCACAAAGGAAGCTTGGGATGCCCTCACCGAGTTGTTCATCAGGAATGAGAGCATGAGGAGAAACCGTTATGATGTTCTAAGCAATCAAGAAGAAGGGTTTTACATGTTGGATGGTGAAGACCACGAAGACACGTATCAAAAACTCAAGGCCATTTCCACCACATTTAGAAATCATGGTGCCACACAAATTGATGATGCATGAATCAAGACGAAATACATTAGTGCTCTCATGCCATTTGAACCCACTGACTTGAAGATCCTCCAAGGAAGACACAGTTATCACCAAATAACTTCCAACGAAGTTATGCAAGAAATGGATGCATTCAAGGTCGCGGCCAAGAACGCTCAAGCTGCTTGTGTGCGAGCAATTGGAATGCAAAAAAGGTGTAAATGTTGTCTCGAAGGCCAACATTGTTGAGCAAGAAGAAGATGATAGGAACATTGACATCGCTACCATGAGTTTCCTCGAGGAGGTCAAACGACCTCATGGTGAGTATATGGCGTTCTATGCAAGAAACTTTTGGAAAGATCTGGCAAAGGAAAAGTCTGAGCTTGAATGCAAGAATGGATTTAGTGGATGAAAGGAAAACGGTCCAAAATTGAGATCTCGTTACAATTGCGGAGACCATTTACATTTTTTTGCTGAGCATCTGATGGCTCCAAATATAGCCATCTTCCACCGCATTTGAACATTGTTTTTAGTCAAGCAATTGACAAGAAACTCTCTAGGCTTGCCACTAATGACTAATAATTGCAAAGATATGCAAACCATTGCTTTGAATTGTGTTGTGCAAGTGATGGCCCAAAATATATCGAGCTCGTTGGGGAACCCCAAGAGGAAGGTATGATGAGCACCACAGCAAGTTTTCCCTCAGTACGAAACCAAGGTTATCAATCTAGTAGGAGCAAGGAAACACCCTAAAGGTGTAGCTAGCTGAACGATGGCAGGGCGCACTACCAGTGCCAGCAGCAACGTGGACCTGCACAACACAACCACAGAACTCTGTCCCCAACTTGCGAGGAGGTTGTCAATCTCATCGGTTTGCTGAAAACAAAGGATTAAACGTATCGAATGGAAGGAAGTAATAATTTGCAGAAAGTAAACACAAAGAAGTAAACAGTTTATAGATTGTATGTAAATTAAAGGACCAGGATCCATAGTTCACTAGAGGTGGCTCTCCTTAAGATATATAACATGCTGGGTGAACAAATTACAGTAGGGCAATTGACAAAGATCGAGAAAGCAATACATGCATATACTAATCATCTTGACTCCTTTGGAACTTGATTGGGCATTACAACTTTATACATAGACCGCCATCCAACTGCATCTATGACTAATAATCCACCTTCAGGTTATCATCCGAACCCCCTCCAGTATTAAGTTGCAAGCAACAGATTATTGCTTTACGAATTGCGTGTAATGTAAACAATACGATTGTTCTATGAACAAAGGATTGTTGTTTTGTCCCTAGTAGCAACAACACATCTAGTACCTTAGAGATTTATGTCACTTTCCCAGATTACCAGAGGCATGAACCCACTATCAAGCATAAATACTAACTCTTGGAGTTGCGAGCATCTACTTGGCCAAGATAGCTACTAACAACGGAAAGCATGCAAGATCACAAATAACAAAGACATGATAGAATCAATAATCAATCTGAAATAGCATCTCAATATCCATCGGATCCCCACAAACACAACATGCAGAATTACAAATAGATGATCTTGATCATGAACGGAGCTCACAGGATCTAAACATGAAAGCACAAAGGAGGAGAACCAGCCATCTAGCTACTACATGGATCCGTAGTCCAAGGATGAACTACTCACGCATCACACCGGAGGCTTGCATGATGATGAAGAAGGCCTCCAAGGTGAATTCCCCTCTCCGGCAGGGTGCCGGGAAGAGCTTCAGATCCCTCCCGATCTAGGGATGGAGATGATGGCAGCTACCGACTCTTTCATGGATTTTTGATCGGGTGCCTAGGGTTTGATGTCTACGCACTTCTATTCTTGTAGACAGTTGTTGGGCCTCCAAGTGCAGAGGTTTGTAGAACAGCAACAAGTTTTCCCTTACGTGGATCACCCAAGGTTTATCGAACTTAGGGAGGAAGAGGGCAAAGGTATGCCCTCTCAAGCAACCCTGCAATCAAGATACAAGAAGTCTCTTGTGTCCCCAACACACCCAATACACTTGTCAGGTGTATAGGTGCACTAGTTCGACGAAGAGATAGTGAAATACAAGTGGTATGGATAATTATAAGTGGTAACGGTGATAGAAAATACTTTGATGGCATAGAAGAGACTAAAGAAAAACTGAAATAAAGATGGAAGCAAGCAAACATGTAACCGATCTAATAGCAAACGGTGTTTCAGTGCTTCGAAACAAGGCCTAGGGATCATACTTTCACTAGTGAACACTCTCATATAAATATATTATCTTCATGATACTACTCTTAACTACTCTCCGGTTGAACACTCTAATCGATGGTAGGGCTATAACAGCACACCTCAAAGTAAGCCTTTCCCATCTAGAAAACCCCACATTGTCACCTTGAGCACTAGATGGTTCCAACAAACACCACAATTTCATAGAGACATCCAACTCCAAATATAACTCATAACAAGTATTTGTAATCTCTAGCCTAAGTGCCACCATGGTGTGCACGCTATCACTTTCACACACATGGGGAGAGCAAAGATCTATTAAAGCACTTGAGTAGCAAGGTAGATCTATAGATTACAAGCTCATGATCTCAATAAGATCATGCATAGAGAGAGAGATGAACACATAGCTACCGGTAGAGCCCTTAGCCTCGAGAGAGAACTGCTCCCTCCTCATCATGGGAATCAGCAACAGTGATGGAGATGGTGGTGGAGATCGATGGAGATGGCTCCGGGGCACTTCCCTGTCCCGACAGGGTGCCGGAACAGAGACTTTCTGTCCCCTGAATCTCCCCTTCGGTGGCGGCAGCGCTGCGGAACTTTTCGTGGCTGGAGGCTTTTCTATTTAGGGTTTTGGTATCGGGAGGCTCTTATAGGCGAAGGAGGCAAGTTCGGTGGAGGCCAAAGGGGCCCACACCACCTGGTGGCGTGGCCAGGGCTAGCCCGTTCCACCATATGGTGTGGCCAGGCCCTGGCCCTCCTCCGTCTCTGCTTCGGGCTCCGTGAGTCTTCCGGTAAAATAGGAACTTTGGCTTTTGTCCCATCCAATTGCGAGAATATTGATTTTCTAACTTTCCTGGAACCAAAAACAACAGAAAACAGGCAACTGGCACTATGGCTCTTGTTAATAGGTTAGTCCAAGAAATCATATGAAAAGTACTCCAAAGTGTGGACAAAACATAAGAAAGTAGATAAAACCACGCATGGAACATCAAAAATTATAGATACATTTCACATGTATCAACATGCCCAAGCTTAACTCCTGCTCGTCCTCGAGTAGGTAAGTAATAAAAAGAAAGAATAATTTTTGAGGTGACATGCACCATCAAAGACTTGATCAAAGTATTTGTAAAACATGGATAGCTGGGATCATAGTACTTCAATCATAACATGAAAGACAACGTTCTAGCAATAAGACAAAGAAAGTATGATGCAACATGAAAAGGCACAAACAAAAGATTCATGAATAACAATGCTTTGCAAGACGTTTGTTTTTTTCACATACATAAAACATAGCATAATAGTATTCAACTTGTCCCTCAATAGAGTAGCAAATATAAATGCATAGGACACCTTCAAAGTTCATAAGAGTGACTAGATACAATAGTTTTAAAACAAGCAATATCAAAGTATGCATCAATCAACTAGTCTTGGGACAATGCACATAGAACTAAGAATGGCCACTATGCTCTCAAAGTAGGTGCATAAAGATAGAAGGTGGAGACTCAATATAATGGTGGAAGAAAAACCTTTGTAAAAGGAAGTAGGGATTCAAGTCTCATAAATAGCTTCCAAAAATTATGGTACTTATTATAGCTTTCAGCTCTCATTGCCCCTATCATAAGCATCTTGAAGTGATTAAGGTTAAAGTGAACAAACTATGGTGTACATGCTTGACGAAGTATAAGTCAGAAATCTCATGTCCCTTGTATACGAGGGCCGCTCCTCATGCTACTCAAGTTTAGTCACCGGTAAGTTCTAGTCATTGTAAGTATATGTGTATTATAGAGAACCGCCAACGGGGTACCCCTTGCCCGATGATACGAAAGAATCCCCATATCAAAATGACAAGACAAGTAGACAACGAGCATCTCAGCATTATTCTTATTTACCATCTGAATATGGTGCTTTTTTCTCTCTTTCCTCTTTTCATAGTATCTTTTTTTCTCTTTTTCTCTTTTTTCTCAATATAGGACTCTTTTTTTATAAGAAGAATGCTTCATAGACAGCTCATTATGGTTACGCTGCAGGTTTCCACCATGTCAGCATGGATTATACCAGCGGCCCAGGCATTTCTCTAACACATATACATAACTCCATGGACTTACAAGCTCCCCTTTCATTTCACACGATGACATCCATATACAAAAGAGCATGATATCAACTAGGTACAAGTACCAAGTGCAATGTTGAAAGCGTTCCCCATGAAAGCATGGTTCTGCTAATTCCTGTCAAATAAGTGCAAGCATATACAACATAGAAGACACAATGGTTCAAGTTTATTAAGGGTAAGAAAAGTAAAGTGTGCCATCAAGTTCGTGAGAGCTTTAATCACTAGTTTTCTCATAACAAGTTTAATTTGGAAGGTAAACAAAAGAATGAGTATACTTGGAATAGCATAAGCTAATAGGTAGGTATGGTGGACTCTTTGGAATAACTTGGTTTAGGGAGTTGGATGCATGAGTGGAACTCATACTTTGTTGTGGAGGCTAGCAAAAGACTGGGAGTGACAAATTAAGAGAGCAATAATGGCCATAATCATGTAGAGCGACAAAACATCATTGATCAAAGCATAAAGTGATACTACAAGTTGAAAACTAAAGTATCATAAAGGCTATGGTTACTTGGGATAGTCATAACATGGTGTGAGCATGCGCCAAGTCAACCCAGATAAAGCATCAAAGGAGAATACCACTATACTATGCTTTAATATGCTAAAACAACACATGATTCATTCAAGGCACATTAAGCAATCTCAATTGTTTATAACAAGTCATGCTACAGCAAAGAATACTAAGCATAAATCCAAAACAATATCAAGCATGGCATGACAAAGCATAGGCCACAGTCAAAAACAAACTCTTTTTACCACATAAGCATGAACTTTCCTACTCTTTTCCAAACCAAACCAAACTATTTGCAAACCAATGCATGAAAGAGGGGGTCCAACCAATTTATTCAGCAAACTAAGCAAACGAAAAACCAAAACGAATACAAAAAAGAAGACGCTCCAAGAACAACACAACTGTGCATGAAACAATAAAAATGAAGTGTTTGGAAGAAACCTGGGATTTTTATTGATGAAGAAGGGGATGCCTTGGGCATCCCCAAACTTTGACGCTTGTACTTCTTGGATATTTCTTGGGGTGACACGCATGGCATCCCCAATCTTGAGCTTTAGTCCATCCTTCATCTCATTACTCATTCCTTCCATACACCTGAAAGTTTTCCTTCATACAAAACTTCACACAATCTTTATTAGCAACATTAGTGCACTCAAGATAAATAAGTCTTAAGGTTCAGTTCTAATGCCAAATAAACTTCCATTAGAACACTAGCTACTGTAGTACTTCCCTCAAAAAGCTCAATTCCCCAAAAGAACTCAAAAAGGAACCAACAAGAAGCAAATGCAGAAAATGGCAGAAATCTGTCAAAACAGACCAGCAGGTAAAGACGAATTTTTTGGAAGACCTTCTTTTGCTCAAATCAAAAAGTGTTGAACTAACGAAAGTTAGATAACAACCTGGGGCAGAAGCACAAAAATTCAAGCCTCAAAAAGACGTTCAGAGATTTTACACGAATTGTTCTGTGAAGGACAGAAATCTGTTTCGGGACAGCAAATTTCCCAATCATTACTTCTCTCTCATTAGAGGTTACTCTTGGCACAAAAAGCAAATAAAAAGTATAAGGAGCGGTTATTACTGAAGTAATAACTTCCAACACTCATCTAAAACTTTTGGGTTATCTCCCAATAAGTACTTTTCTTTAACGCCTTTAAGTTAGGCATGATAGTTTGAGAAGATGCTCACATAAGAAATATGACTTGAAGTAAAAGAGAGCATCAAGAAGCAAATTCAAAACACATTTAAGTCTAACCGACTTCCTATGCATAGGAATCTTGTAAAGAAACACGTCATGAAAGCACAAAGCAACAAGCATAGGAAAGCAAAACAAGTGCAACTTCAAGACTTTCAACAGAAAGAGGGGAAATTTAATATTGTTGAGACACATAAAACCTTGTTTCCCTCTCTCTTAATAACTTTCAGTAGCATCATGAATAAAATTAACAATATAACTATCACATAAAACATTCTTATCATGAGCCACATGCCTAAAATAATTATTACTCTCCATATAAGCATAGTCATTCTTATTAATCGTAGTGGGAGCAAATTCAACAAAATAGCTATCATTATTATTCTCATCACCATGATCATCAAATATCGGAGGCAAATTGTAATCATAATTAATTTTCTCCTCAATAGTAGGTGGATTGAAAATATCATATTAATCATTGCAATCATCATATATTGGGGGTATAGTATCATCATAAGCAATAGAATAGTTATCTTCCAAAGTGTGTTCATTTGTAAACATGTCATCATTGGAAGGAACATGGATAGCACTAATAGTACAACAATTATCATTATTTTCAAAATTGGTACCCAAGAGATTTTCAATATCAAAAGAAGTTTCCTTTTCCCAATCATGATCACTACTATAGGTAACAGGCATAGGAACATCATCGAGTTCAGAATCATCAAAAACTATAATAGGAGCAACATGCTTAGGGGAAAATACCGTTTCCTCCCTTCTTTTACTCCTCCTTTTCTTATTTATATTCTTCTCTTTAGGAGGGAGAGGCTTGAAAGGAAGCTTCTCCATATACCCTGGTTCATTGTTAGAGACAATAGAAGAAACTTTGGACGATTCCTTCTTTTCATTAATAAGATCAAAACACATATTAGTCTTGTCATATTTTGGTAAAATCTCATCTTCTATAATATTTTGTATGTAAGTATTTGTGTGACAATTATCAACACAATAAAGATGAAAACCTTGCAGGACACTATTCATATCAAAAGCACTCATATCTACCAAAGAGGTTTTTCTTGATAATTCTTCACACCCCAAAAATAATGTAAGTTCATCGTGCTGATTAGGAGTGATCATGGCATCACAATATAAACTTGCAGTACTCATTGGATTAGAAGGGCTATTATTATGGCCTGAGCATTGAAAATTGAAATGACCCACTTTAAAGCAAAGTTCACAAATAAAAGGATAAAGGGCACAAACTTTTTTACCAAGATCATTTAAATCCCTATACCACATTCTAGTTTTTTCATTCCTGTGGGTGATACAATATTCTTCTTCAATTTGATTATCCTCACAAGGTCTATGTATTCCACAAAAATTAACATGCTTATAAGAAATAGTACTTTCAGAGGTTTGAGCATGTTTATTGCTATCATTAACAACAATTTCATTTTCCATGCAAGTGTCTTTAAAAGGCTCATGATACATGTCCCACTTTTCTTTAGGAGAATTAATATGAGAAGCAAAGGATCTAAAACAATCAATAAGAATTTGAGGATCAAGACCATATTTAGCACTAAGCTCTTGAAAATCAGTTGTTTCAGCAAAAGACTTAATGCAATCATACTCATAGTTTATACCTAGTTCTTTACCTTTGTTGTTATCCCAATCTTCGGTATTGCTTTGAATTGTTTCAAGAAGATCCCACTTAGCTTTCACCTCCTTACTCGTGAAGGATCCCTCTAAACAAGTATCTAGATAGTCCTTGTAATGTCCTGAAAGCCTTGCATAGAAATTATTAATAACAATATTCCTGGGGAGCTCGTGAATGGGACATTTGAGCATTAGTGACTTCAGTCTCCCCCATGCTTGGGCAATACTTTCTCCATCATGAGGATGGAAATTATAAATATAATTCCTATCTTTATGAATTTCATGAGGAGGATAAAATTTAGAGTAAAAGAGAGATTCAAGTTCCTTCCACTCCAAATGATGAGGATCATCTAGTAGCTCATACCACTCCCTTGCTTTGCCCTTAAGTGATAAAGAGAATAGCTTCCTCTTAACTTGGTTCATTGAAATACCTGAACACTTGAACAACCCGCATAATTCATGTATAAAGAGTAAATGATCACCATGATGGACAGTTCCATCTCCAAAATAAGAGTTATTCATAACACGTTCAACAATTTTTATAGGTATTTTCAAAGGGATGCTTTCAGTATGTGGATTTAAAATATCACAAGTATCATTAGAATTACCACATATGGGAGATAAAGTATCATCAGAGCAAATTTTCTTCTTTAAAACTAGGGAACTAAAAAGATCATTTTCATACAAACTAACTTCCCCAAGCTTAGATGTTTCCATAGCATTAGTAACCAAGGTGTTCAAAAGATTCATACTAATAACATTGCTATTAGCATGCAAAGAAGGTTCCAAGGGTTTTTTAATTTTCTTTTCAAAGAATTCATGTTATACATTAGGAAAAATACTAAAAAGCTCTCTAATTTTGTTGTTTTTTTCCATTAAGTCTAACTAGTGAAAACAAGAAACAAAAAGACAAAATTGCAGAATCTAAAGGAAATAACTTCGAGCACTCACACCATAGGATGTGAGGACCTTTTACCTTACCTCCCCGGCAACGGCGCCAGAAAATAGGCGTTTGCCGTGGGAGGTTCTTCTTCTTTAATCCTCCGGTGTGAATACCTTTTACCTTACCTCCCCGGCAACGGCGCCAGAAAATAGCTTGATGTCTACGCACTTCTATTTTTGTAGACAGTTGTTGGGCCTCCAAGTGCAGAGGTTTGTAGAACATCAGCAAGTTTTCCATTAAGTGGATCACCCAAGGTTTATCGAACTCAGGGAGGAAGAGGTCAAAGGTATCCCCTCTCAAGCAACCCTGCAATCAAGATACAAGAAGTCTCTTGTGTCCCCAACACACCCAATACACTTGTCAGGTGTATAGGTGCACTAGTTCGGCGAAGAGATAGTGAAATACAAGTGGTATGGATAATTATAAGTGGTAACGGTGATAGAAAATACTTTGATGGCGTAGAAGAGACTAAAGAAAAACTGAAATAAAGATGGAAGAAAGCAAACATGTAACCGATCTAATAGCAAACGGTGTTTCAGTGCTTAGAAACAAGGCCTAGGGATCATACTTTCACTAGTGAACACTCTCATATAAATATATTATCTTCATGATACTACTCTTAACTACTCTCCGGTTGAACACTCTAATCGATGGTAGGGCTATAACAGCACACCTCAAAGTAAGCCTTTCCCATCTAGAAAACTCCACACTGTCACCTTGAGCACTAGATGGTTCCAACAAATCCCACAATTTGATAGAGACATCCAACTCCAAATATAACTCATAACAAGTATTTGTAATCTCTAGCCTAAGTGGCACCATGGTGTGCACGCTGTCACTTTCACACACATGGGGAGAGTAGAGATCTATTAAAGCACTTGAGTAGCAAGGTAGATCTATAGATTACAAGCTCATGATCTCAATAAGATCATGCATAGAGAGAGAGATGAACACATAGCTACCTGTAGAACCCTTAGCCTCGAGAGAGAACTACTCCCTCCTCATCATGGGAATCAACAACGGTGATGGAGATGGTGGTGGAGATCAATGCAGATGGCTCTGGGGGCACTTCCCCGTCCTGGCAGGGTGTCGGAACAGAGACTTTCTATCTCCCGAATCTCCCCTTCGGTGGCGGCGGCGTTGCGGAACTTTTCGTGGCTAGAGGATTTTCTATTTAGGGTTTTGGTATTGGGAGGCTCTTATAGGCAAAGGAGGCAAGGTCGGTGGAGGATAGAGGGGCCCACACCACCTGGTGGCGCGGCCAGGGCTGGCTAGCACGCGCCACCATATGGTGTGACCAGGCCCTGGTCCTCCTCCGTCTCTGCTTCGGGCTCCCTGACTCTTCCGGTAAAATAGGAACTTTGGCTTTTGTCCCATCCAATTCCGAGAATATTGATTTTCTGACTTTCCTGGAACCAAAAACAGCAGAAAATAGGCAACTGGCAATGTGGCTCTTCTTAATAGGTTAGTCCAAGAAATCATATGAAAAGTACTCCAAAGTGTGGACAAAACATAAGAAAGTAGATAAAACCACGCATGGAACATCAAAAATTATAGATACATTTGCAATGTATCAGGGTTTTCGTCTCGAGGGCATATTATAGGCGGAAGGAGAGGCCGAGGTGGTGCTGGGGTCAGCCAGACCACCCCCTGGCACAGGCCAGGCCTGGCCGCGTGGCCAGGTGGTGTGGCCAGCCCCCCAGCCCTTCTCCGTCTCGTATTCTGGCATCTGATGATTTCCGGAAAAATAGGCACTTTGGCTTTTGTCCCGTCCAATTCCGAGAATATTCATTTTCTGACTTTCTTGGAACCCAAAACAGTAGAAAACAGGCAACTAGCACTATGGCTCTTGTTAATAGGTTAGTCCAAGAAATCATATGAAAAGTACTCCAAAGTTGGAACAAAACACAAGAAAGTGGATAAAACCAAGCATGGAACATCAAAAATTATAGATACATTTGCAATGTATCAACATCCCCAAGCTTAACTCCTGCTCGTCCTCGAGTAGGTAAGTGATAAAAAGAAATATTTTTTGAGGTGACATGCACCATCAAAGACTTGATCAAAGTATTTGCAAAACATTCAAGGCTGGGATCATAGTACTTCAATCATAACATGAAAGACAAAGTTCTAGCAATAAGCAAAGAAACTAAGATGCAACATGAAAAGGCACAAACAAAAGATGCATGAATAACAATGCTTTGCAAGATGTTTGTTTGTTTCACATAAAGAAAACATAGCATAATAGCATTCAGCTTGTCCCTCATAGAGTAGCAAATATAAATGCATAGGACACGTTCAAAGTTCATAAGAGTGACCAGATACAAATAGTTTAAAACAAGCAATATCAAGTTATGCATCAATCAACTAGTCTTGGGACAATGCACATAGAACTAAGAATGACCACTATGCTCTTAAAGTAGGTGCATAAAGGTAGAAGGTGGAGACTCAATATATAATGGTGGAAGAAAGGCCTTTATAAATGGAAGTAGGGATTCAAGTCTCATAAAGAGCTTCCAAAAATTATGATACTTAATAGCTTTCAGCTCTCATTGCCCCTATCATAAGCATCTTGAAGGTGATTAAGGTTAAAGTGAACAAACTATGGTGTACATGCTTGACGAAGTATAAGTCAGAAATCTCATGTCCCTTGTATACGAGGGCCTCTCCTCATGCTACTCAAGTTTAGTCACCGGTAAGTTCTTGTCAGCGTAAGTACATGTGTGTCATAGAGAACCGCCAACGGGGTACCCCTTGCCCGATGATACGGAAGAATCCCCATATCAAAATGACAAGGCAAGCAGACAACGAGCATCTTAGCAATATTCTTATTTATCATGGGAATATGGTGCTTTTTTCTCTCTTTCCTCTTTTCTCATATCTTTTTTCTTTTCTTTTTCTCTTTTTTCTCAATACCTGACTCTTTTTTTATAACAAGAATGCTTCATAGACATCTTATTATGGTTACGCTGCAGGTTTCCACCATGATAGCATGGATTAGACCAGCGGCCCAGGCGTTTCTCTAACACATATACATAACTCCATGGACTTACAAGCTCCCCTTTCATTTCACATCGACGACATCCATAGACAAAAGAGCATGATATCAACTAGGTACAAAGTACAAGTGCAATGTTGAAAGCGTTCCCCATGACAACATGGTTCTGCTAATTCCCAACAAATAAGTGCAAGCATATAAAACATAGACGACACAATGGTTCAAGTTTATTAAGGGCAAGAAAAGTAAAGTGTGCTATCAAGTTCGTGAGAGCTTTAATCACTAGTTTTCTCATAATAAGTTTAATTCAGAAGGTAAACAAAAGATGAATATACTTGGAATAACATAAGCTAGTAGGTAGGTATGGTGGACTCTTTGGAATAACTTGGTTTAGGGAGTTGGATGCATGAGTGGAACTCATACTTGGTTATGGAGGCTAGCAAAAGACTGGGAGCGACAAACTAAGAGAGCAATAATGGCCATAATCATGCAGAGTGACAAAACATCATTGATCAAAGCATAAAGTGATACTACAAGTTGAAAACTAAAGGATCATAAAGGCTATGGTGACTTGCGATAGTCATAACATGGTGTGAGCATGCCCAAGTCAACCCAAATAAAGCATCAAAGGAGAATACCACTATACTATGCTTTAATATGCTAAAACAACGCATGATTCATCCAAGGCACATTAAGCAATCTCAATTGTTTATAACAAGTCATGCTTCAGAAAAGAATACTAAGCATAAAGCCAAAACAATATCAAGCATTGCATGACAAAGCATAGGCCACAGTCAAAAACAAGCTCTTTTTACCACATAAGTATGAACTTTCCTACTCTTTTCCAAACCAAACCAAACTATTTGCAACCAATGTAAGAAAGAGGGGGTCCAACCAATTTATTCAGAAAACTAATAAAACAAAGCAAACGAAAAACCAAAACCAAAACAAAAAAGAAGACACTCCAAGAACAACACAACGGTGCATGAAACAATAAAAATGAAGCGTTTGGAAGAAACCTGGCATTTTTATTGATGAAGAAGGGGATGCCTTGGGCATCCCCAAGATTTGACGCTTGTACTTTTTGGATATTTCTTGGGGTTACACGTGTGGCATCCCCAATCTTGAGCTTTAGTCCATCCTTCATCTCATTACTCATTCCTTCCATACACCTGAAATTTTTCCTTCATACAAAACTTCATACAATCTTTATTAGCAACATTAGTGCACTCAAGATAATAAGTCTTAAGGTTCATTTCTAACACCAAATAAACTTCCATTAGAACACTAGCTACTGTATCACTTTCCTCAAAAATCTCAATTCCCCAAAAGAACTCAAAAAGGAACCAACAAGAAGCAAACACAAAAAATGGCAGAAATCTGTCAAAACAGACCAGCAGGTAAAGAAGAATTTTTTCGAAGATCTTATGTTGCTCAAATCAAAAAGTTTTGAAATAACGAAAGTTAGATAATTACCTGGGGCAGAAGCACAAAAATTTGCGCCTCAAAAAGACGTTCAGGGATTTTACACGAATTTTTACGGTGAAGCACAGAAATCTGTTTCGGGACAACAATTTTTCCAATCATTACTTTTCTCTCATTAGAGGTTAATCTTGCCACAAAAAGCAAATAAAAAGGATGAGGAGCGGTTATTACTGAAGTAGTAACTTCAAGACTCATCTAAAATTTTGGGTTATCTCCCAATAAGTACTTTTCTTTAACGCCTTTAAGTTAGGCATAAGAAGCAAGAAAAAGAATCAAGTGTTCTCAAATTAAGAAGCATTAGGACCAAATTTTGTTTTTCATAGGAGAGGCAAAAGAAATCTTATCTCTCTTCTTAGGGAAGTGTTCTATACCTTTCTTTAGTGGGAGTTGATATTTAATGGTGCCTTCTTTCATATCAATAATGGCACCAACAGTTCTAAGAAAAGGTCTTCCCAAAGTAATAGGACAAGAAGCATTGCATTCAACATCCAAAACATAGAAATCAACGGGGACATAGGCATTGCTAACCATAATAAGAACATCATTAAGACTCCCCATGAGTTTCTTTTTAGCATTATCATCAAGTGGGACATTCAAATAACAATCTTCAAGTGGAGGCAAATCAAGCATATCATAAATCCTTCTAGGCATAATAGAAACACTACTATCAAGATCACATAAAGCTTTGAAATGAAAGTCATTCACTTTCATAATAATGATGGGTTCCCAACCATCTTCTTGTTTAATAGAAATCGAAGCTTTATGTTTCATCTTTTCTTCTTTAATCTTTATGAGAGCATCAGTAATGTGTTTTGTAAAAGCCATGTTCATAGCACCAGCATTAGAACTTTTAGCAAGCTTTTGTAGGAACTTAATAACTTCATAAATAATTGCAACCATCAAGATCAAAATCAAAATTTTCATCTAAAGTAGTCGAACTATTACTAGCCTCAACACTAGTGATAGTGATAGTAGAAACACTAATGTTTCTAGCAATTTCATCTTCTCTTTCCCACTTAGCATGTAATTCAGCTAATAGTCTAACATTTTCATCAATTCTTACTTGTATGGCATTAGTAGCTGCAAAGGGATTATCATTAGTTTCAGGTTTAGCAGCCATTTTATTGATCAAATAGGATTGAGCTTCAGACAAAGCTGATATATTTCTTTCAGCATTAGAGATTTTCAATTGTAAACTAGGAATTTCCCTATTTAGACTCTCAAGTTGATGGCTAATGTTCTTCAAAATGGTAGATTGTTCCTCCATAGTTTTAGTGAATAGTTTATTTTTCTCATATTGCATTTGCATGAAGTTTTTAGTGGCTCTTTCAACTTCTAAAATTCTTCCTTCACTAGGTAATCCAAGTTTACCAATATAGCCATAAGTATTATTAGGAGGGCAGGGCCTATAATTGTTATTACCATAAGCATTGTTGCCAAAATTGTTATTTCTTATGAAGTTCACATCAACTTGCTCTTCTTGAGCAACCAAAGAGGCTAAAGGAACATTATTTGGATCAGTATGGGCTTTCCCATTCACAAGCATAGACATAATAATATCAATCTTATCACTCAAGGAGGAGGTTTCCTCAATAGAATTTACCTTCCTACCTTGTGGAGCTCTCTTAGTATGCCATTCAGAATAATTAACCATCATATTGTCCAGAAGTTTTGTTGCAGCACCCAAAGTGATGGTCATAAAGGTACCTCCAGCAGCAGAATCCAATAGGGTCCTTGAAGAATAAATCAATCCTGCATAAAAAGTTTGGATGATCACCCAAGCAGTCAGTCCATGAGTGGGACAATTCTTTACCAAAGATTTCATTCTTTCCCAAGCTTGAGCAACATGTTCATTATCAGATTGTTTAAACTTCATTATTTCACTTCTCATAGATATAATCTTAGAAGGAGGATTGTATTTTCCAATGAAAACATCTTTGCACTTAGTCCAAGAATCAATACTATTCTTAGTTAAGGAATTCAACCATTCTTTAGCTTTTCCTCTCAAAGAGAAAGGAAACAATTTCATCTTAATAATCTCACCATCTAAATCCATATGCTTTTGCATCTCACAAAGTTCAACAAAGTTATTTAAATGGGTAGCAACATCTTCATTACCAATACCAGAAAATTGTTCTCTGATAACAAGATTGAGCAAAGCAGGTTTTATCTCAAAGAAAGTATCTTCAGGCACAGGTGGAGCAATAGGTGTGCTCATAAAATCATTGTTGTTGGTGCTAGTGAAGTCACACAACTTAGTGTTTTCAAGCGTAGTCATTTTTTTGGGTTTTCAAATAACAAAGCAAACTAGTAAAACTAATTTTTTGTGTGTGTTTTTGATAAAGGACAAGCAAACAAAACAAAAAGAAACTAAGCAAAACAAAAAAAAGCAAAGTAAGGAGATTGGTTATGAGGGACTCCCCTTGTGAAGATGTCCTTGACTCCACGGCAACGGCGCCAGAAAATATCTTTGATGGCACGGTGTTGACATGGGAGTTTCTTCTTCTTCAGTCCCCGGCAACGGCGCCAGAAAATATGCTTGATGGCCCAAAATATATCGAGCTCGTAGGGGAACCCCAAGAGCAAGGTATGATGAGGACAACAACAAGTTTTCCCTCAGTACGAAACCAAGGTTATCAATCCAGTAGGAGCAAGGAAACACCCCAAAGGTGTAGCTAGCTGAACGATGGCAGGGCGCACTACCGGTGCCAGCAGCAACAGGGAGACCTCCACAACACAACCACAAAACTCTGTCCCCAACTTGCGATGAGGTTGTCAATCTCACCGGTTTTGCTGAAAACAAAGGATTAAACGTATCGAATGGAAGGAAGTAATAGTTTGCAGAAAGTAAACACAAAGCAGTAAACAGTTTACAGATTGTATGTAAAAGAAAGGATCGGGATCCATAGCTCACTAGAGGTGGCTCTCCCTGGCACCCTGCTGAAGAGGGGAATTCACCCTGGAGGCCTTCTTCATCACCATGCAAGACCCCGGTGTGATGCGTGAGTAGTTCATCCTTGGACTACGGATCCATGTAGTAGCTAGATGGCTGGTTTCTCCTCCTTTGTGCTTTCATTTTTAGATCTTGTGAGCTCTGTTCATGATCAAGATCATCTATTTGTAATTCTTACATGTTGTGTTTGCGGGGATCCGATGGATATTGAGATGCTATTTCAGATTGATTATTGATTCTATCATGTCTTTATTATTTGAGATCTTGCATGCTTTCCGTTGTTAGTAGCTATCTTGGCCAAGTAGATGCTAGAAACTCCAAGAGTTAGTATTTATGCTCGATAGTGGGTTCATGCCTCTAGTAATCTGGGGAAGTGACAGAAATCTCTAAGGTACTAGATGTGCTGTTGCTACTAGGGAGAAAACAACGATCTTTTGTTCATAGAACAATCGTATTGTTTACTTTACACGCAGTTCATAAAGCAATAATCTGTTGCTTGCAACTTAATACTAGAGGGGGTTCGGATGATAACCTGAAGGTGGATTATTAGTCATAGATGCAGTTGGATGGCGGTCTATGTATTATGTTGTAATGCCCAATCAAGTCTCAAAGGAGTCAAGATGATTAGTATATGCATGTATTGCTTTCTCGGGGTTTGTCAATTGCCCCGCTGTAATTTGTTCACCCAGCATGTTTTCTATCTAAGGAGAGTCACCTCTAGTGAACTATGGATCTCGGTCCTTTTTACTTTGCATACAATCTACAATCTTTTACTACTTTGTGTTTACTTTCTGCAAACTTTTACTTCTTTCTATTCGATACATTTAATCCTTTGTTTTCCACAAAACACGGTGAGATTGAGAACCTCATCGCAAGTTGGGGACAAAGTTTTGTGGTTGTGTTGTTCAGGTCTCCACGTTGCTACTAGCACCGGTAGTGCGCCCTGCCAAAGCTCAGCTAGTAACACCTTTGAGGTGTTTCCTTGCTCCTACTAGTTCGATTAAACCTTGGTTTCATAACTGAGGGAAACTTGCTGCTGGGCTCATCATACCTTCCTCTTGGGGTTCCCAACGAGCTCTACATCAACACCACGCACCAAGCACTTTTCTGGGTGTCGTGTATTGAGCCATCAAGCGATTTTCTGGTGCCGTTGCCGGGGAGTCAAGGACATCTTCACAAGGGGAGTCCCTCGTAACCAATCTCTTTCCTTTTTCTTTTTGTTTTGCTTAGTTTCTTTTTTTTTGCTTTGTTTGCTTGTTTTGTTCTTAAAAAAAACACAAAAAAATTGGTTTTACTTGTTTTGCTTTCTTATTTGAAAACCCAAGAAAAAACGACTACTCTTGAAAACACTAAGTTGTGTGACTTTACTAGCACCAACAACAATGATTTTATGAGCACACCTATTGCTCCACCTATGGCTGAAAATACTTTCTTTGAGATAAAACCTGCTTTGCTCAATCTTGTTATGAGAGAGCAATTTTCTGGTATTGGTAATGAAGATGCCGCTTCCCATCTAAATAACTGTGTTGAACTTTGTGAGATGCAAAAGCATAAGGATATAGATGGTGATATTATTAAACTGAAATTGTTTCCTTTCTCTTTGAGAGGAAAAGCTAAAGAATGGTTGAATTCCTTAACTAGGAATAGTATTGATTCTTGGACTAAGTGCAAAGATGCTTTTATTGGAAAATACAATCCTCCTGCTAAGATTATATCCATGAGAAGTGAAATAATGAAGTTTAAACAACTTGATAATGAGCATGTTGCTCAAGCTTGGGAAAGAATGAAATCTTTGGTAAAGAATTGTCCCACTCATGGACTGATTGCTTGGATGATCATCCAAACTTTTTATGCATGATTGAACTATTCTTCAAGGAACCTATTGGATTCAGCTGCTGGAGGTACTTTTATGACCATCACTTTGGGTGCTGCAACAAAACTTTTGGACAATATGATGGTTAATTATTCTGAATGGCATACTGAGAGAGCTCCACAAGGTAAGAAGGTAAATTCTGTTGAGGAAACCTCCTCCTTGAGTGATAAGATTGATATTATTATGTCTATGCTTGTTAATGGGAAAGGCCATATTGATCCAAATAATGTTCCTTTAGCCTCTTTGGTTTCTCAAGAAGAGCAAGTTGATGTGAACTTCATAAGAAATAACAACTTTGGCAACAATGCTTCTGGTAATAATGCTTATAGGAAAAATTTTGGTAACAATAATTATAAGACATATCCTCCCAACAATGGTAAATCTGAATTACCTAGTGAAGGTAGAATTTTGGAAGTTGAAAGAGCCACTAAAAACTTCATGCAAATGCAATATGAGCAAAATAGACTATTTACTAAAACAATGGAGGCACAATCTATCATTTTGAAGAACATTAGCCATCAACTTGAGAGTCTAAATAGATAAATTTCTAGTTTACAATTGAAACTCTCTAATGCTTAAAGAAATATATCATCTTTGTCTGAAGCTCAATCTTCATTGATTAATAAAATGGTTGCTAAACCCAAAACTAATGAGAATCCCTTTGCAGCTACTAATGCCATACAAGTAAGAATTGATGAAAATGTTAGACTATTAGCTGAATTACATGCTAAGTGGGAAAGAGAAGATGAAATTGCTAGAAACATTAGTGTTTGTACTATTACCACCACTAGTGTGGAGACTAGTAATAGTTCTACTACTTTAGATGATAAAGTTGATTTTGATCTTGATGGTTGCAATATCTCTGAAGTTATTAAGTTCCTACAAAAGCTTGCTAAAAGTCCTAATGCTAGTGCTATGAACATGGCCTTTACAAAACACATTACCGATGCTCTGATAAAGATTAAGGATGAAAAGATGAAACATAAAGCTTCTATTCCTATGAAGCAAGAAGATGGTTGGGAATCCATCATTAATATGAAAGTGAATGACTTTGATTTCAAAGCTTTGTGTGATCTTGATAGTAGTGTTTCTATTATGCCTAGAAGGATTTATGATATGCTTGATTTGCCTCCTCTTGAAGATTGTTATCTGAATGTCCCACTTGATGCTAATGCTAAAAAGAAACTCATGGGGAGTCTTAATGATGTTCTTATTATGGTTAATGATTCCTATGTCCCCGTTGATTTCTATGTTTTGGATGTTGAATACAATGCTTCTTGTCCTATTACTTTGGGAAGACCTTTTCTTAGAACTGTTGGTGCCATCATTGATATGAAAGAAGGCACCATTAAATATCAACTCCCACTCAAGAAAGGTATAGAACACTTCCCTAAAAAGAGAGAAAAGATTTCTTTTGCTTCTCCTATGAAAACAAAATTTGGTCTTAATGCTTCTTCATTCGAGAACACTTGATTCTTTCTTTGGTTCTTATGCCTAACTTAAAGGCGTTAAAGAAAAGTACTTGTTGGGAAATAACCCTAGAGTTTTAGTTGAGTCTTGGAAGTTATTACCTCTGTAATAACCTCTCCTTATCCTTTTTATTTGCTTTTTGTGCCAAGAGTTACCTCTAATGAGAGTGAAGTAATGAATGGGAAAGTTGCTGTCCCGAAACAGATTTCGGTGCTTCACCGTAAACATTCTTGAGAGAGCTCTGTACGTCGGATTGAGCTGTAATATTTTGTTCTTCTGCCCCAGGTTGTTATCTAACTTTCTTTAGTTCAACACTTTTTGATTTGAGCAACAGAAGGTCTTCGAAAAAAATCGTCTTTACCTGCTGGTCTGTTTTGACAGATTTCTGCCATTTTCTGCATTTGCTTCTTGTTAGTTCCTTCTTGAGTTCGGGGAATTGAGCTTTTTGAGGGAAGTACTACAGTAGCTAGTGTTCTAATGGAAGTTTATTTGGTGTTAGAACTGAACCTTGAGACTTATTTATCTTAAGTGCACTAATGTTGCTAATGAGATTGTGTGAAGTTTTGTATGAAGGAAAATTTTCAGGTGTATGGAAGGAATGAGTAATGAGATGAAGGATGGACTAAAGCTCAAGCTTGGGGATGCCATGCGTGTCACCCCAAGAAATATCCAAGAAGTACAAGCGTCAAAGCTTGGGGATGCCCAAGGCATCCCCTTCTTCATCAATAAAAATTCCAGGTTTCTTCCAAACGCTTCATTTTTATTATTTCGTGCACAGTTGTGTTCCTCTTGTAGTGTCTTCTTTTTGTTTTCGTTTTGGTTTTTAGTTTGCTTGGTTTGGTTAGTTTTCTGAATAAGTTGGTTGGACCCCCTCTTTCACACTTTGGTTTGCAAATAGTTTGGTTTGGTTTGCAAAAGAGTAGGAACGTTCATGCTTTTGTGGTAAAAAGAGCTCGTTTTTGACTGTGGCTATGCTTTGTCATGCCATGCTTGATATTGTTTTGGCTTTATTCTTAGTATTCTTTGCTGTATCATGACTTGTTATAAACAATTGAGAATGCTTAATGTTCCTTGGATGCATCATGCCTTGTTTTAGCATATTAAAGCATAGTATAGTGGTATTCTCCTTTGATGCTTTATTTGGGTTGACTTGGCGCATGCTCACACCATGTTATGACTATCTCAAGTCACCATAGCCTTTATGATCCTTTAGTTTTCAACTTGTAGTATCACTTTATGCTTTGATCAATGATGTTTTGTCGCTCTGCATGATTATGGCCATTATTGCTCTCTTAGTTTGCCGCTCCCAGTCTTTTGCTAGCCTCCACAACAAAGTATGAGTTCCACTCATGCATCCAACTCCCTAACCAAGTTTTTCCAAAGAGTCCACCATACCTACCTACTAGCTTATGCTATTCCAAGTATATTCATGCTTTTGTTTACCTTCCACTTGTTATGAGAAAACTAGTGATTAAAGCTCTCACGAACTTGATGGCACACTTTACTTTTTTGCCTCTAATAAACTTGAACCATTGGGTCCTTCTTTGTTGCATATATGCTTGCGCTTTATAAGTTGAAATTAGCAGAACCATGTTTCATGGGGAACGCTCTCAACATTGCACTTGTACTTTGTACCCTGTTGATATTATGTTCTTTTGCTTACGGATCCTGGCGGTGTGAAATAAATGTGGAACTTGTAAGATCATGGAGCTTGTATGTGTGTTAGAGAAACGCCTGGGCCGCTAGCCTAAGCCATGCCTAATCATGTTGGAAACTTGTAGCATCACCATAATGAGAACTCTATGAAGCATCCTCAATAAAAACCTATGCAAATAGCAAAGAAAAAGATCGCCGAGATGCTCATTGTCTGCTTGCCTTGTCATTTTGATTATGGGAAAGCTCCCGTATCATGTGCAAGGGGTACCCCGTTGGCGGTTCTTAATGATACACATATACTTACAATGACAAGAGCTTACTCATGACTGAAGTTGAGTAGCATGAGGATCGGTCTTCGTAAGTAAGGGTCATGAGATTTCGGTTTATAACTTGTCAAGCATATCCTCTTATTTGTGTCACTTTAACCTTAATCACCTTCAAGATGCTTATGATAGGGGCAATGAGAGCTGAAAGCTATAAGTACCATAATTTTTGGAAGCTCTTTATGAGACTTGAATCCCTACTTCCTTTTACAAATGGCCTTTCTTCCACCATTATATTGAGTCTCCACCTTCTATCTTTATGCACCTACTTTGAGAGCATAGTGGCCATTCTTAGTTCTATGTGCATTGTCCCAAGACTAGTTGATTGACGCATAACTTGATATTTCTTGTTTGAAACTATTGTATCTAGTCACTCTTATGAACTTTGAAGGTGTCCTATGCATTTATATTTGCTACTCTATTGAGGGACAAGCTGAATACTTTTATGCTATGTTTTCTTTATGTGAAACAAACAAACGTCTTGCAAAGCATGTTATTCATGAATCTTTTGTTTGTGCCTTTTCATGTTGCATCTTAGTTTCTTTGCTTATTGCTAGAACTTTGTCTTTCATGTTATGATTGAAGTACTATGATCCCAGCCTTAAATGTTTTGCAAATACTTTGATCAAGTCTTTGATGGTGCATGTCACCTCAAAAATTATTTCTTTTTATCACTTACCTACTCGAGGACGAGCAGGAGTTAAGCTTGGGGATGTTAATACATTGCAAATCTATCTATAATTTTTGATGTTCGATGCTTGGTTTTATCCAGTTTCTTGTGTTTTGTTCCAACTTTGGAGTACTTTTCATATGATTTATTGGACTAACCTATTAACAACAGCCAAAGTGCCAGCTGCTTGTTTTCTGCTGTTTTTGGTTCCAGGAAAGTCAGAAAATGAATATTCTCGGAATTGGACGGGACAAAATCCAAAGTGCCTATTTTTCTGGAAGGGATCAAGTGCCAGAATACGAGACGGAGAGGGACCAGGGGGCCACCACACCACCTGGCCGCGTGGCCCAGCCTGGCCCGCGCCAGGGGGTGGTGAGGCCAGCCCTGGCACCCCCTCAGCCTCTCCTTCCGCCTATAGGTTGCCCTCAGGACGAAAACCCTAAGTACCCGGTCAAAAATCCACGAAAGAGTATGTAGCCGCCGTCGTCTCTGTCCCTAGATCGGGTGGGATCTGAAGCTCTTCCTGGCACCCTGCCGGAGAGGGGAATTCACCCTGGAGGCCTTCTTCATCACCATGCAAGCCTCCGGTGTGATGCGTGAGTATTTCATCCTTGGACTACGGATCCATGTAGTAGCTAGATGGCTGGTTTCTCCTCCTTTGTGCTTTCATGTTTAGATCTTGTGAGCTCCGTTCATGATCAAGATCATCTATTTATAATTCTTACATGTTGTGTTTGCGGGGATATGATGGATATTGAGATGCTATTTCAGATTGATTATTGATTCTATCATGTCTTTGTTATTTGAGATCTTGCATGCTTTCCGTTGTTAGTAGCTATCTTGGCCAAGTAGATGCTAGCAACTCCAAGAGTTAGTATTTATGCTCGATAGTGGGTTCATGCCTCTGGTAATCTGGGGAAGTGACAGAAATCTCTAAGGTACTAGATGTGATGTTGCTACTAGGGAGAAAACAACGATCTTTTGTTCATAGAACAATCATATTGTTTACTTTACACGCAGTTCGTAAAGCAATAATCTGTTGCTTGCAACTTAATACTGGAGGGGGTTCGGATGATAAGCTGAAGGTGGATTATTATTCATAGATGCAGTTGGATGGTGGTCTATGTATTATGTTGTAATGCCCAATCAAGTCTCAAACGAGTCAAGATGATTAGTATATGCATGTATTGCTTTCTCGGTGTTTGTCAATTGCCCCGTTGTAATTTGTTCACCCAGCATGTTTTCTATCTAAGGAGAGCCACCTCTAGTGAACTATGGATCTCGGTCCTTTTTACTTTACATACAATCTACAATCTTTTACTACTTTGTGTTTACTTTCTGCAAACTTTTACTTCTTTCCATTCGATACGTTTAATCCTTTGTTTTCCGCAAAACACGGTGAGATTGACAACCTCATCGCAAGTTGGGGACAAAGTTCTGTGGTTGTGTTATGCAGGTCTCCACATTGCTACTAGCACCGGTAGTGCGCCCTGCCAAAGCTCAGCTAGTAACACTTTTGAGGTGTTTCCTTGCTCCTACTGGTTCGATTAAACCTTGGTTTCATAACTGAGGGAAACTTGCTGCTGTCCTCATCATACCTTCCTCTTGGGGTTCCCAACGAGCTCTACATCAACACCACGCACCAAGCACTTTTCTGGGCGCCGTGTATTGAGCCATCATGTGTCCAAGGCAATATATAGGCTGCACGGAAGATAAATGGTATGGAAATCTAAAGCATCGCGACATGGATAACAATAGATCAACAGGAGGAAGTAAAGACTATAAATGCAAAATAGGTAGAAAGGGGGAGAATGCTCGCCTAGGAAACACTACCGAAGATACATTATCCGAAGAACTTGTCGATACTCGCATCCACTCAATGGCCTAATCCGTGAAGAAGCAAAGCACTAAAATAAACACCAGATGCACTATTTAATACTATGGTGGAAGATCAGGCATGATGCGTGCATGATGCATGACATGGAAAAGGTGTGGTGCAATTAGGCAATATTAAGCGGAACCGGGGTCCCGACAATGAATTAGATGGTTCATGTTATTTAGATACCCCGCAATTTTAGTGTTGTATTAATAAGGCAAAACATGGCATCAGTTCACTACACAAATTTAAATGGAGGCGTGACAAGACAAAACTAGCCCGCATATAGTCTCCATATTTAATATGGGTGAATCGGCATAATGCCCCCAAACCACACAATATGAATGCGCCATGAAAATTTATATGCAACATGTGAATATTATTTATAAAATAGGGGTCTCAGGAAAAGGGGTCAGAAATAGGTGTTTGGAGGTCTTGGGGTTCGCCAAGGGTTCAGGTTCGGGCTCTCCGAGATCGGTCCTCGGATCCGGGGTCTTCGGATTCCATGAAGGAGGACCCGTGGTCTTCGGTGCCGGTGGTTCATCGGGTTCCTCCGGGTAGGCATCGATCTTGTTTGCCGAGACGGTTCGAAGAGATTGACGGATATTGGGGCCGATTAGTCGATTATGTTCTGAAGATCTTGTCGAGATTAGCTTCGGTCTATGGCAGTTATCTGGTTTGCACTTGAGCAACTCCAATACCGTATCGCAACATCACTTGGTGTTCGTGAAGAGGCTAGTGATGACGTGCATGCACAGGAAGGGTCACGTACGGAAGCTCCATGCGATGACGTGCAGGTCGCGCGCGTGGAAGCACATGAGGAGGTCATCGCATTGTTGGCGCAAGGCAGGGCTCAAGGAAGCTCTGGGCGAGGAGGCGCGGGACACCAGGTCGCGGCGGCGAGTAGTGGCACGGAGGAGGAGGTCGCTGAGGCGAGGCCACGACAACGACTCGAGGAAGACCTCGCACGCAGTAGGGAGCCTAGTGGCGGCCGACGTCGACGGAGGAAGAGAGAGGGCGACAGGGCTACAGGGGATGCGGATGAGTGGCCAGGCCGAAAAAGGGAGGTCAGCCCCTGCAGGTGACGACGGGAGGCTTGGGGTGATCGCAATGCAGAGCTTGGAGGTGGCCTATAGGGAGCGTTGGGGTCGTGGCGCAGAGGTCAAGCGGGACAGAGGGCTCGGGGCTTCTCGACGGGGAGGCAGAGCGGAGCGTCGGCGGACCCCACGATGGCGTTGGTCATTGTCAGGAGAGACAGGGCTGATGAAGAGGCGGGCGGAGGCCATGGGTGTCGGGCTCGAGTGGGTGGGGAACCCGATGGTGGCGGGGTCTGCGAGGAGATCGTGGGGATGCGAGGGTGGAGCCTGGTGGTGCAACGGCGACTCTTCTCGGGTCGGTGAGGAAACGAAAGTGTGGAGGCATTCGCGATGGGGAAGGAGAGGTGGGAGCGTGTCAGTGGGGTGGGGCCCGCGTCGCGGTAGGTGGAAGAGCGGGGGGTGGGGATCGTGATTGCGAGGTGGACTAGATCAAGCGGGGGAGGCGGGGTTGCTTGTGCTCGCGTCGGGGTTGCATGTGCTCGTGTCGGGGTTGCGGGACAGGGCGCTGCTATGCACCGCAGCAAGGAAGTGGGGCCGGGGTGCAGGACGTGCGTGCATCGGCTGTGTGTGTGCGCTATTGCACGCCACATCGTGAAAGGCAGGGTGCGGTGATGACTGCAAGTGCATATATCGTTTGTAGCTAGTTTCAAAATAAAGATATCAATCCCACAGGGAGGAGGAGTTTGAAGTCTAATAACTCTTTGAACTAAATACTGAAATAGTAAAACTAAATAACGTTCTAAGTAACAAGATAAAATGCGAGTTTTGTGTAAAAGATATTTTTGGGTTTTCAAATAAGAGAACAATAAGTAAACTAAAGCTGTAAGTAAAAAAGAGCATGCAAGTATTATTATGAAAGTCTGCAAGATGATGGAAAAAGTTCTCAGGGAGTAGTGGATACACCGCTAGTAATTAGAAAGAGTGATCAAAATTATTATAATGAATAGCCAGCAACCATATATGTGTGGGAGGAGCTCCATATATGGACGAATAGCCAGCAACCGCTGCACACATCATCCTCATAACCACAGCAGACAGCAATCGACATCAATTGAATTACTGTGCTATTAAGGGACTTTACCCCGTAGGATGTATCCCATGACATGGACAATGTTCCGTGAGTTCTCCTTGGTTCCCAAGTTGATACGTAAGGAACGGCAATAGCTTTATAGTCACCGTAAGTGCTCTCATCCCTTCGTCTACCAACGAGTAGTTCCCTCCATCTAGTCCTCAGTGAGGAAAATATTGAGTGGCGCGCTTCACCCAACATCAAGATGAAGGAAATCCAACAGAGGCACATAATGAACAATATGACATAATAATCTTTATCTCAATTCAATCTCATACTAGGGTTTCACCATCTCCACAAGAACAAAGGAAACTACTCACACATGAAGGCAATCAACATCATGGATAGAATATGGATGAAGTATGATGATACAATTGAAGACAAGTGCAAATCCAATATTCAATCTAGAATTACAACAAGTAACTAAAGGGGATCGGTGATGGAGATGTTGTTGATGAAGATGACGATGTAGATCGATGTGGAGCCCTTCAAGATCCTAGTCCCTTCTCCTCTTGTGTGATGGTGATGGTGTAGATCTGATTGGAGGCAGCTATGGCGGTGGCACGGTGGTAGGGCTCCGCCGTGGTGGAGGATATGGATTGGTGGCTCTCTGTTGGGTCCTCCCTCCTTTATATAGGCCTTGGGGGTGCCCTCCTAGGGTTCCCCCAATACCGTCATATGACTTAGGGAAGGTTCTAGAGCTTTTCTAGGGCAAAATCCCGTCGTTTGCGACCTTTTTGGCAACTATAAGGGCGGAGCTATACGACCAGAAAAATAGCTCCGGCTGTATAGTTGCTTGTCACACCGTCTGTACCCTTTAGTATTTTGGCTGCCATTTCTTCATACGAACTCCGTTTTGGGTGTTTTTGGGCTCGTTGAGTTCGTATCGTTGAGGGCTACAAACCCATGGTATTGAATATTTATTTTTAGAAGTTGGAAAATTCACTTTTCCAACCTCTCAAATGGCTAAGTCTGGTACCTACAGCTCCTCCATACCATGCTCTCTTTGTTCCTTTTGTCTTTGTTTTATCCATAATTATCATCAACACCTACACACATGTCATAGACAAGGAAAGTGATAAAATTCTACCTAAACTACTAAATGTGCAAAGCTCATATGAAAGTAAATGAGAACTAGAAGTCATGCATATAAGGCATAGTTATAGCTGGAAGAAACATGATATGAGAGATAAATGGCTCATTTTGTATGGCTAAAAGAGGTGGTATTTCACAGCCATCAACTTCCCCAAGCTAGACCTTGCTCGTCCTCGAGCAGGAAGGGTCGATAATAAATTAATGGTTGTGAAATAGCTTATCATTGGAAATCAATGCCTTGCATCCTTATTTCTTCTACAAGCTCGAAGAGATAAAACATGTATTCATACAAGGTAACACAAGCTTAGTTATAAAGACCACTAAAGATTCATCAAAACTTATATGCTCCATGTCAATAGTGAATCTACTTGCAGACAAACTTGTGATCCTCTTATTGCACCTTTTGTATAACTTTTCATATCATTATTTTTATGAGGCAAAACTTAGTCACAAATAGATGTCAAACATAAATATGAATAAAGTCTAACCAATCATGTCATCTAGTTAAGGATCTCAAGTGCAAACATCAGTTATTGGGATTTTAGAAAGTTTATCTCTTAGTGACGAGATTTATGCCAAAAGGAAATGCGTGAACATGTCAAAAGAAGCATAGCATTAGAGTCTCTTTTGGTCATCCACATCAATGAATCATGGCTATCAAGCACCCATTTTCTATTCTTTGTCTTTCTAAAACTTCAGTTCATCAGTAATGAGATCATGCCAAAACTTAGTGTGTTTAATCAGACTATGCAGGCAAAGAATGGATACTCGTGACCATTACCAAGGTTTCCCTTTTTGGTATAATGATTTCTCATAACGGTCATAGGAGTATTCCATCTTTTTCTTTGAACGCAGGCCCATGAGAATACCAATGCATACCCAAATATAGCATTTCTGCTACATATGTTGGGCAACTCATAGCCAAACTCCAAGAGTTTCCTCTTATTGGACTGTTCAAAGGCCAGCGGAGTTGTTAGCATCCCATGTTGTGCAATAGTGGTGCAGACATGCATAAAGCAATATCATACTTTAATCAACAAGTCAAGATTTGGCATGCATCTCAATTACCGCTAAATATTAGTTTCTTCAAACATATCCTTCAAAGAGTACTATCAAGTCGATCATCACATCTATGGTGTTGAGCATCTTTAAGGCTAAACTCTTAAGACAATTAATCAACACCTTATTTAGCATAGAACTCAAAACTTCGAAATATCATTTCAAATTGACAACTCCTTCCGTAAGCAAACTATCAAGTCTATTGTTTTGACATTATGGGGTCGAGCATAACCTATTCATTTAAGACAAAGCTATTTAGTGACAACCAACAAATTTCAAAATGTCTTGATCAAGTATTCATTCTTTCCAAGTGTAGAGATTGTGGCAATGTTTTCTAGAGGATCACAAATAGTGTCACAAGCTTGATAAACAATTTGGCAAGATGCATACAAGATCTAAGTCAACTCCTATGGTGCCTATCATGAGCAAGTGTATCCCCATATGAATACAGAACTAGACTCACTTAAACAAGCATTCAAAAACATCGGGTTACATGATTGCATTAAACCTTCATCGAATACGAACATTGCAGAAGACTCTACACATGCAGAAGTAACCTCCCCAATCTTAGAACTTTGCAAGAACCAAACTTGAGTATATCACCAAAAGAAAAGAGAAAATACAGTTTCCAAAAGAGAGTGTGATAAGTGGTTACCTCCCCAAGCTTAGTTGAAAACAAGGGTGACACACTTTACCGTTGAGGTACAAGTAACCTATCTTTTGATGGACAAAGAACCTTTGCTTCAACATGTATTTCTTGATATGGCCTAGTGTGCCTTCCTTGAGGACCTGCTTAAAAACTAAAAAGGAAACGAAATATTTTTGTGTTTTTGAAGACATGGGTTTAGCTCACAAGTGATAAAAATACAAGTCCCACTGAGTCGGTTCATCAACCTAAGCTCCACGCTTAAGTCAACAAACTAGTTCTAGAAGATGCCTCTCCTAGATTGTGATGAGGTGCAAGTGAAACAGGATACGAGACACGAGTGTGCAACCCCTATGCGCCTATAAAAGAGGTTTGAGTTGGAAGGTTTTACCAGACACTGATTGTCGAAGCGTTGAATTGAAGCAACCAAGTGGCTCCTATGAGTGTTTGCACGGTTGGCACTGCCGTACATGTCGTCACACAAGGTTCAAGTCCCTACGAAAATAACACACAAAATAAAATGCATCGGTTTGGTATACGAACATAATTCGTTTACCCCACCGATAAAAGGAAAGGAAAAAAGAAAACATGAACTTCTATAGGGCGTTACAGTCTAGGAGGTTTCTGAGGTAGAAATTTATTGCTTACATATGCTCGACTTCTCTAGATCATGGGAGAAGCTCCTAGGTGGTGTTTCGAGGTTTTTAAAAGAAGAAAGAAGAAGAAAGAATAAAATTTTGAGCAATGTTTACCTTCTAGTTGGCGTTTGAGGGGTTTTCCCATCTATACGGGCGCAACTATATGGTCGAACCAAAAGGATCCTGCTGTATAGTTGGTCGTTAAACTTACTGTACCTTGGAAAATAATTTTGATGAAGGCATCGATATCTATACGGCTGGAACTATACGACCGAAATTGTTATTCCCGCCGTATAGCTGGTCGTTAAACCTTCAGTATCCTGGAAAAGAATTTTGACAAAGGCATCGATAACTATACGGCCGGAACTATATGGCTGGAATTTTTATTCCCGCCGTATAGTTGGTTGTCAAACCTTCTGTACCTAAGAAAGAAAATTTGTCGATGGCAAAGATATCTATACGGCCAAACTATACGGCTGGAATTTTTTATTCCTGCCGTACAGTTGGTCGTTAAACCTTCTGTAGACATCAAAAAATTTCTATTTCTTCGAGAATTCTTTGTTATCATGAAACTTAGCGAAACAACTTGTTTTAATAGTAAAATAACAACTTTAATTTTCGACCAACAACAACATGTATAAAACGGGATTTAAGTACAGCCGAGTTATGCAACACATAGTAACAATAAATTCTACCTTTTGAAAACTACAACAAGATAACTCTAATAGCAAATCATGCAAAGAATAAAAATGCCAATGCAACATGAATGCATCAAGACTCAAGACACAAAACTAAGAAAGACACCTAATGACTCCCTAGTTGCCTTCCGAGAAGCGCTTTCTTATAAGCAAGTAGACTGGCTTTTCTCCAATTTGATTTCAATAGATAGGAGCCAGAGAATAATTTATTCTTACCTCTAGAAGAGGTTTGAAGCACTTACTATTATATCATGGTCGAAGTCTCACCCACTTGCGGTGCATTGGAGTCTCGTAGATAAATGTGTTATTGCTCACAAATGATAATTGATGCGCCATGTGTGGTGAGCATACCTCCCTAGATATTTTCAACAAAAGGATTAGATATTTACATGTAAAGTCAAACATTTTACCTTTCATAGCATCATTGGGATACAATTCATAGTACTCTTCTTGGGTTACACTATCATGAGGAAACACTTCATAATACTCATCTTTAGCAGTAGGGAAAATTTCAAAAGTGTCTCTATTCTCTAGTTCATCACCCTTGCTAACAAGTTCCTCAGTTCTAGAGTTACAATCCAATCACAAAAAGAAGCATCATCAACAAATGTTTCATCAAAGATGTGCTCTCCCAAAACCTGCTCATTAATACTACATGAATTTATCTCCAGTTCATCATTATTAGTGTTCTCCAAATGAGTATCTAGGCATAAAGGCTCCGCAGATAAATTATCTTCAGTTTCAACACAATAAGAATCATTACTAGAGACTAAGGCATCATAAACAAACTTATTATTAGTAGAATGATGTTTGTCTTCAACCTCACCTTTTTGGTATTCCTCCTCGTTATCTAGTGGTTCCTGCAAAATGTTAGTTTCGGGAACTATTGTTTTACATAGTTCCTTACTCTTTATCACAAGTGCATTCCCACTAAAATGTTCTTGACAATAATTGACAATATAATCGATAATACTATTAAACCTTGCTAAATCCTCATTATCGCTAATTTTCATAATAATACCAATTTTCCTAAGCAGCTCATGAGACCCTGCATAAACTATGTATTCCAAGAGTTTTACATTATTACCATTTATGTGAGTATTGGTTGATAAAAATTCTTTAAAGATAGGAATGTATTCATAATCATAAAGCTTGTTAGGCTTACCATTATATTGCCTCATCCCTTCGAATAAATTTAACAAATTACTAGAACAGTAATCCACCTGCTTCCACATGTCCAGTAGTTGCATATCCTCAAGGATTAACAGTTCTTCTTCGTGTTCATCCTCTTATTGGGAAGGAACTTCATCCTTCTCCAATGGGATTTCCTGTCCCATGTTAATAGCATCACAATATTCATAGAAAGATTCATTTTCTAGTTCCTCACCAAAGTCCCCAAAATCACTGTCTAGGCACGAATCCTCCTAAAAAACAATCATCATAAGATCGGGACTTATAGAAATCGTCATTAGATAATGAGATATCATTTGCATGCATACTTTTTGTGTGTGGAAAGTTATTTTCAGACATAGGAGATTCATGTGGTTGATCAAGTTGCTTCTCTTCATTCTTACTAAGATAATTCGCGAGTAGCTCAGCGATAGTCTTACCTTCCACTAGTTGAGAGGGTGAAACATCAAGTTCCACCTCTTTATTAGCAATGTCTTCAGGCGGTTTCGGTGGAGGTTCTTCATATGATGTTGCCTTCTCTTTAGCTTTTTGATCCTGCAAAAGGCTAGGTTGAAATCTGCTCATAAACAGTGCAAGCTAAAACATTATCCATAAAGTACTCACATCAACATGAATATATGTGATAAACTTCTTCAATTATTTCAACAAGCTCCTGGCATATTTCTCGAATATTTTTTAATAGAAGAAAGCAATTCTGAACAACCAGTATAAAGCGCAAATTCTAGAACTTCCATATCAACTAAGCTTTTAAACTCATTTCTATTATAAGATTCTAATGCGGGATCAATGTTATACTTACATTGGTAGGCGATATGATCTTTAGATCCAAAGAATCAACAAGCAAACAAGTATGAGGCACATAGCATGGATGAAAAATCATTCACCAGAGCCAGCCATTGATTCAATATTTCTCGCAACTTCTCCTCCCTTGCGAGCTTCTCCTGTTCAAGAGTAGTCTTCTTGGAAGACATGATTAGTAAAAAATATTTTTATGGGTTTTTGATTTATAAACAAAAGCAAAAATACAAATGCAGCAAATAAATAAAGCTTCAAACAAAATCTAGCAAAACAAAAATAAATAAACAAAAGCTAAAAGACCTACAACGCTTAGCTCCCCGGCAACGGCACCAGAAAATAGCTTGATGACTGCAAGTGCACAGATCATTTGTAGCTAGTTTCGAAATAAAGATATCGATCCCACAGGGAGCAGGAGTCTGAAGTCTAATAACTCTTTGAAGTAAATACTAAAATAGTAATGCTAAATAACATTCTAAGTAACAAGATAAAATGCGAGTTTTGTGTAAAAGAAATTTTTGGGTTTTCAAATAAGAGAATAATAAGTAAACTAAAGTTGTAATTAAACAAGCGCATGCAAGTATGATTACGAAAGTCTGCAAGATGATGGAAAGAGTTCTCAGGGAGTAGTGGATACACCGCTAGTAATTAGAAAGAGTGATCAAAATTATTATAATGAATAAGACCATTTATGATATGTGTGGGAGGAGCTCCATATATGGACGAATAGCTAGCAACCGCTGCACACATCATCCTCATAACCACAGCAGACAGCAATCGACATTAATAGAATTACTATGCTATTAAGGGATTTTACCCCGTAGGATGTATCCCATGGCATGGACAATGTTCCGTGAGGTCTCCTTGGTTCCCAAGTTGATACGTAAGGAATGACAACAACTTTATAGTAACCGTAAGTGCTATCATCCCTCCGTCTACCAACGAGTAGTTCCCTCCATCTAGTCCTCAGTGAGGCAAATATTGAGTGGCGCGCTTCACCCAACATCAAGATGAAGGAAATCCAACACAGACACATAATGAACAATATCACATAATAATCTTTGTCTCAATTCAATCTCATACTAAGGTTTCTCCATCTTCCCAAGAGCAAAGGGAACTACTCACACATGAAGGCAATCAACATCATGGATAGAATATGGATAAAGTATGATGATACAATTGAAGACAAGTGTAAATCCAAGATTCAATCTAGAATTACAACAAGTAACCAGAGGGGATCGGTGATGGAGATGTTGTTGATGAAGATGGCGATGTAGATCGATGTGGAGCCCTTCAAGATCCTAGTCCCTTATCATATTGTGTGATGGTGATGGTGTAGATCTGATTGGAGGCGGCGATGGCGGTGGCACGACGGCAGGGCTCTGCCGTGGTGGAGGATATGGCTTGGTGGCTCTCTCTTGGGTCCTCCCTCCTTTATATAGGCCTTGGGGGTGCCCTAGGGTTCCCCCAACACCGTCATATGACTTAGGGAAGGTTCTGAAGCTTTTCTAGGGTGAAATCTTGCCGTTTGCAACCTTTTTGGAAAATATACGGGCGGAGCTATACGACCAGAAAATAGCTCCGATCGTATAGTTGCTTGTCAAACCGTCTGTACCCTTTAGTATTTTGGCCGCCATTTCTTTATACGAACTCCGTTTTCGGTGTTCTTGGACTTGTTGAGTTTATATCATCGAGGGCTACAATCCCATGGTCTTGGATATTTATTTTGGGAAGGTGCAAAAATTCACTTTTCCAACCTCTCAAATGGCTAAGTCTGGTCCCTACAGCTCCTCCATACTATGTTCTCTTTGTTCCTTTTGCCTTTGTTTTATCCATAATCGTCATCAACACCTACACACATGTCATAGACAAGGAAAGTGATAAAATTCTACCTAAACTACTAAATGTGCAAAGCTCATATGAAAGTAAATGAGAACTAGAAGTCATGCATATAAGGCATAGCTATAGCTAGAAGAAACATGATATGAGAGATAAATGGCTCATTTTATATGGCTAAAAGAGGTGGTATTTCACAGCCATCATGCGACAGGTGTGCGGTGTGTTTAGGGCTAGGTGGTTTGGTCAGGTTAGGGCAGGGTTAGGGTTTGGGTAGTCTAGGGTTAGGTTTAGGTCTAGATCTTTTAGGGTTTGATCTGCCGGGGTAGTAGGTGGCCTTGCCTACGGGCTAGGCTGCCTCCCCCGGTACAAAATAGTTTATCTTTACTTATTTCGATTTCAAACACTTCTGCAAATATCTTTTAGACAAACAAAATATCCGGAAGAGACCGGAGTTTTGATTTGAATAAAGAGAGGGGTATATTTAGAGAACAATGGTAGGCTTTTAGAAAATAGTTTTAGGAAAACAAATGCGTGCTGACATGACGATGCTCAAATGCAATGTGGCATGATGTCATGATCATGCAGTCATGATGATGCGCAAAACAAAAACATAGCGATTTTGTAGTAGTGGTTTTACCCGTGGTGCTACAATTCGACACCACTAACAATGGATCTCGCCCTCGAGATCCTCCTCATGGTACGGGGAAGAAGGCTGATGATCTGAGTCTTCTCGCTTCGTGTAGGTCCTTGTGACACCACTAAAAAAGATTCTTGATCCATCTTGAAATTAGCGAAACCACCAATAAGGGGTCATTGCTCATGTTCGTCATGAGGACCGTGTAAGACACAGACGACGGTAGAGGTCTCAAAAGGTAAGGCCACCTCTAACTTTTGTAGAATGAGTCGAATTGAATTGGTCCACCGATTCAATCTGTAGAGCAAATGATAAGAGTAGTGGTATGGTCGCGACTCCATCCCGTACTCAAAGCATTACTTTGTACATGACTAGAATTAAGCAACCAACTCTCAGAATCAGACTAAAGATATTGATAAACAACGTTTGTGAAACAATGGATCGATGTAGGCTCTTCATCGGATTTGGCGTAGTGATGTCATCGCGTTGCGGACCATCGGAAGATACAAAAGAAAAATCGTATGAAAAGACACAATGATTAGGTTCAACGATTGTTTCATTGGCATGAACAACACATGCTCAAGGTATACTCCAAGTTCACCAATGCTCATCCTTATCATATGTTTTTCAACAATACGGATATCCATCAAGAGGCACATACAGATAAAGAGTTCAAGGTCAAAAGATTGGATGAAGGGTACAACAAGGGAGGTGCAGACTCGATGATTGTAGCACCACCATTATAAAAGGGAGGAAGAGAAACCCTGAAGGTACGGAAGAAACCCAACCACGCGAAATCCCAGACTCGAAGAAAAGATAAGAGTAGATTCAAAACACGCAGAGGTAAGAGGAGAATAGCAGGGGGTAAGGAGTAAAAGTAGATCTAATAAGATCTATCCAACTGCTTTTGCAAAATAGTTTTGACACTCTACATCGGACGTTAGCTAGGTTATCCTACAGGCTGGACCAGTGGGGTATCGCAACTGCTGAGCTCTGATACCACTTTTGTAACACCCTCAAATCAGCCCTATGCAAGTTTCAGCGATTCCCGCCAAACCTGCATAGAAACGATTCAAAGATGTCCACCAGGCACTTGCGTGCGGGTAGAAAACGAATTAATATCATTACCCAATAGTCCACGATGGAACCCACAGAACATACATACACAACAATGACTTATCGAGTCAAGAATACAGATATACAGTACAAATATCCAAATCATCTTGAAAACGATGCACATCCGAGTATGGATAAGAAGCAAATTGGGCTAAGAGCCCTGAAGAATAACCAATGGTGTCCATAACCCTGCCCAGGCCAAGCCATAAGGGTAACCCTGCTAACGACGTCGAACTCATACCTATTAAACAAAAAGGGGTGCCGACAAAGGGCAAAGGAAAAAGGGAGCGGTCAGTATTGAGGCCAGTACATGACGAGTCTAGAATTTGGTGGCTCTCGCCTACATAGGTATGGTGGACTGAAGCGGCAGCGAAGCATGAACTAAACAACCTATATAGACTCGATACAACATCCGTCTCGCAGAGAGAGATAAGAAACACCTATTCAGATCTAACCTGATACTAACACCAATCATACCCATCCCGGTATTCCCCCCTCGAGACCAAACGAGGAAGCCAAACCGAGGAACTCACACAGTTGGCAGTTTTATTCATTCCATTATAGTTGCAGCACTTACTAGTCAGATATAGATAGCATGAGTCATCCTGAGATCATAAGCAGTGGGCAGTTTTAGTTAGCCATTCCGTTGTAGTTGCAATACTTACTAGCCAGATACAATTAGCATGAGACATCTCAAATCCAGTAGTTGTTGGCACTTTTGTTTACTCATTCCATTATAGTGAAACTGATTACTAGACATGTCAGAGTCAAATTTATAGCACTACTTTAATTATAGTTGTCTATGATCGAGATGCTATGCTCCAAGTCATCCATAACCATGAACACGGCTTTCAGAAAGTTTTACCCTCCAGGGGTGCACAAATAGAACCACATGCACGATCAACCTTAAAAAACCCAAATAAAAACCCAACGAGGCTTTCACGACAAAGCAATCACAAGATTCATAAAATATTTCAGGGGGTCACCCCATTAATCTACCCGCAACAAATTTGGCTGGCTCTGAGACGGACCCAAGGTTTGTGCCAATGGTTGTAAACGACTAGGAACCTAAAAGTGTGACTGGGCTTGTCGATACCACAAAAACATTCCACAATTCCTCAATAGTACAGGTGCTCCATGCACAATCATAATAAAGCAGTAAAGCATGGCATAAGTTCAAGATAGTAATAAAGCCCCAAACTACTTTGTGGCCCCAAGAAATATGAAATGAATCAAGCCCTGGCTAAGGGGATTCATGGTCTCACATGCGGATAGTGCGATAGTCAAGGAACATGTATCAAGTACTCGGGGCCTACGAGACACAAGTGAGCGGTTAAAAACCAAATATTAGCTATTGCCCACCAGTGCCTCTACATTAGTTATATCTATTCCCAGCATTTTAATCATCAAGTTATAATTAAAGCCATGATCATCTACAACATTAAGCATGTGGCAATCTCCAACAACTATGGAACTTGACGACTCGGACCAACACCTGAGGAAGCAACGACGACTCGCAAGGCCAACTATCTACCAAACAACATACAATAGGAGGTGTCCAAGGCAATATAGAGGCTGCACGGAAGATAAATGGTACGGAAAACTAAAGCATCGCTATATTGATAGCAATAGATCAAAAGGAGGAAGTAAAGACTAGGTACAAAGGGGGAGAATGCTCACCTAGCAAACACTACCAAAGATACATTATTCAAATAACTTGTCGATACTCGCATCCACTCAATGGCCTAATCCGTGAAGAAGCAAAGCACTAAAATAAACACCGGATGCACTATTTAATACTACGACAGAAGATCGGGCATGATTCGTGCATGATGCATGACATGGCAAAGATGCAGTGCAATTAGGAAATATTAAGCGGAACCGGGGTCTCGACAATTATTTAGATGGTTCATGTTGTTTAGATACCCCGCAATTTTAGTGTTGTATTAATAAGGAAAAACATGGCATCGGTTCACTACACAAATTTAAATGGAGGCTAAACAAGACAAAACTAGCCCGCATATAGTCTCCATATTTAATATGGGTGAATTGGCATAATGCCCCCAAACCACACAATCTGAATGCGCCATGAAAATTTATATGCAACATGTGAATATTATTTATAAAAATGGGGGTCTGGGGAAAAGGGGTCACGCATAGGTGTTCGGAGGTCTTGGGGTTTGCCAAGGGTTCAGGTTCGGGCTCACCGGGACCAGTCTTCGGATCTTCGGATACGAGGTCTTCGGATTCCATGGAGGACTCGTGGTCTTCGGCGCCGGTGGTTCATTGGGTTCCTCCGAGCGGGCATCGATCTTCTTTGCCTAGACAGTTTGTAGAGCTTGATGGATGTTGGGGCCGATTAGTCGATTATGTTCTGAAGATCTTATCGAGGAGGCACGGGATGCCAGGTTAGGGCGGCGAGTAGTGGCATAGAGGAGGAGGTCATTAAGGCGGGGTCACGACAACGACTCTAGGAAGACCTCCCACATAGCAGGAAGCCTAGCAGCGGCCAAGGTCGATGGAGGAAGAGAGAGGGCGGCAGGGTTGCAGGGGATGCGGAGGAGTGGCGAGGCCGACGAAGGGAGGTAGGCCCCTACATGTGACGATGGGAGGCTTGGGGTGCTCACAATGCAGAGCTTGGACGCGGCATGCAGGAAGCGTCGGGGTCACGGCGCAGAGGTCCCATGGGGCGGAGGGCTCAGGGCTTCTCGACAGGGAGGCAGAGTGGAGCGGCGGCGGATCCCACGGCAGCGCCGGTCATCGTCGGGAGAGACGGGGATGAGGAAGAGGCAGGCGGAGGCCATGGGTGTCAGGCTCGAGTGGGTGGGGAACCCGGTAGTGGCAGGGTCTGCGAGGAGATCGTGGGGAGGCGGGGGTGGAGTCTGGCAGCGCGGCAGCGGCTCTGCTTGGGTCGGTGAGGAAATGAGAGTGCGGGGGCATTTGCGATGGGGAAGGAGAGGTGGGAGCGCATCGGTGGGGTGGGGCCCATGTTGTGGTAGGTGGAAGAGCGGGGGGTGGGGTTCGTGACCACAGGGTGGACCGGGTCAAGCGGGAGAGGCGGGGTCGCGTGTGCTCGTGTTGGGGGTGCGGGACGGGGCACTGCTATGCACCACAACGAGGAAGTGGGGCCGGGGTGCAGGACGTGCGCGTGTCGGCTATGTGTGTGCGCTGCGGCACGCCACAGTGTGACAGGCAGGGTGAGGCAGTTGTGCGGTGTGTCTAGAGCTAGGTGGTTCGGTCAAGTTAGGGCAGGGTTAGGGTAGTCTAGGGTTAGGTTTAGGTTTAGATATTTTAGGGTTTGATCTGCTAGGCTAGTAGGTGGCCTGGCCTATAGGCTAGGCTTCCTCCCCTGGTACAAAATAGTTTATATTTATTTATTTATTTTGATTTCAAACACTTCTGCAAATATCTTTTAGACAAACAAAATATCCGGAAGAGACTGGGGTTTTGATTTGAATAAAGAGAGGGGTATATTTAGGGAACAAACGTAGGATTTTAGAAAATAGTTTTAGGCAAACAAATGCACGATGACATGACGATGCTCAAATGCAATGTGGCATGATGACATGAGCATGCAGTCATGATGATGCGCAAAACAAAAACACAGCAATTTTCTAGTAGTGGTTCTACCCGGGAGTGTTACACATAGGAACCCCAGTGACAGAAAGGGTAGTATGGTCTTTGCTTAGCGACCCATTCGGGATCACAACAACATCACCACTTAATGCTTTGATATATGTTTTGCACTTAATAATCGTTTGTAGCCCGTGGCTTCGTGGTGCACTCGGTTGGATCAAAAGACTATTGATATGCATGCTGCATCACATGGGCTCTAGTATATTAGATGTGTTGCCCACAAGAGATTATCCCTATTAAAACATTACACATGACTATGCTTATTATTATCTTTTATCCCATATGATGTGCAACAATAGGTGGATCTTCAAGCTTGGCCTATCTCCATCCATTGAATCAACCGACTATAAAAGTAAACTAGATTGGTCTGATAAAATAAGGTAAAATGAAGAAACAAAGTCTTGTAGATGAGTCATTTTTATTTCCTTTTAGCATTGCTTTCTAAGGTTTGATTAAACCTAGTACTTCTAGGGAAAAAGTTATTATACTACATAAGTGAATCCGGATCGAAGGTATCAACCATTTTTTCTAGCACTGTTGTTGGGGAAGCAATTTTGCTATCCTGGTGAGGGCACTAGAGACCTTGTTTAAATTTTTATTTTTTATTTGTAGTTTATTACTTGTTTTTAGTTCACTTACTTGTTATCTAATTGAAAACCCCAAAAAATAGTTACTTGTTATTTGTTTTCTTTACTTAAAAAATACCAAAAAGAAAAGAGCCATGGCTCAAAAGAGACATGGGGAGTATGCTACTCCGAGTGATGATTTTATTCGTGCACCTATTACTCAGCCCGCTCCTGATGTGGAAGCATATGAAATTAACCCTAACCTTTTAAGTTTGGTTCAACAAAACCAATTTGGGGGTTCATCTTTTGAGGATTCAGGTTTGCACTTAAATACTTTTACTGAAATTTGTGACATGATGCGTATTGATGATGTAGACCCAAATGTCGTTAAACTACAATTGTTTCCTTTCTCTCATAGAGGAAATGCTAAGGACTGGTTGCTAGCTCTATCTAAGGGTACTATTAAATCTTGGGAAGAATGTACTAATTTTTTATGACTAAATTTTTTCCCCCAGCCAAAACTATGCAACTAAGATCCAACATTACAAGTTTTAGACAACAAGATCGGGAGCCACTAGCGCTTGGATTGGAAAGGATGAAAGAAGCCGTAATGAACTGTCCTAGTCATGGGATGGAAGAGTGGCTTATATTATATTTATTTTATAATGGCCTTAACACAATGTCTAAGTCTATGCTAGATACTTCAGCAGGAGGAACAATCATGGGAAAGCAAGTGAGTGTTACAAAGAAGTTGCTTGATGATATGCAAAATAACCATGGCCAATAGCATGTGGAAAGAACCTCAAAAGGGTGAATTCCATCACCAAGGTAAATAATGAAGAGCTTACATCTAAGGTAGACGAGTTACTCAATATAGTAAATGGTAAGGAAGATACCCAAGTTAATGCTATTGCTATCGATGTTAATGATGTTAATTTTATAGATCACACCCCTTATAATCCTGCTTGGAAGAATCAAAATTATGCTTCTAATGTTCAAAAACATTATTCTAATCCTACAGGAGCTCCTTCAATAACTATGATAATCATAATGGAGCAAATCATGGCAATCTCTCGTTTGAGCAAACTATTAGAAGTTTTATGCAAGCTCAAACAGAGCAAAATAATATGCTCATAAAAATCATGGAGAACCATGAAAGTAGTATAGGAAAATTATCTAACTAAGCCGTTGTAATTAGAAATTATGTGCATGATCTATAGGAAAGGACAAAGACCGTGGAGGCTCAGTTGGGCAAGTTAGCTGAGAGCCAAGCTCTCATACTAGCAAAGTTTGCTGGGAAGCCCGAGCCAAATCCAGTAGAATACCTCAAATGATGAGGATGGAAACAAATGAAGAGAAGGGTGAAGAGCTGGATTATAGCAACGCGCCAACACCTGAATACACCATGGAAGATCTACTAAAGATGATCACCGTAAAGAATCCTAGTTTAGAACAAGGTAATGATGCTATGTACCAACAATTTATTCAACAAGTAGCATCTAAAGTTCGAGAATTAGAGGTGGAGTATAAGAGACTAGCTGATAAGCTTCCGCCAAGCTAGATGATATATTTGAGCCCTCTATTAAAATTAGAGTTGGGATTAATGAGATATCTGCACTTTGTGATCTTGGTGCAAGCATCTCAACAATTTCTAAAAGTTTATTTTACAAGTTAAACTTGGTGCCATTTGCAACTACTGAATTAAGACTCCATCTTAATTAAAGGTTGTCCCGCTCTTATTGGGATAAACAAGCTATTGGGATAAAATAAAACATAGTTGTTGAAATTAAAGGTAGTCCCGCTCTTATTGATCTTGTTATACTACCTCCATCCCAAGGCTTATGGCATATAACTTTTTTGAAAAGTCAAGCCATGTAAAGTTTGACCAAACTTTTAGAAAAAACTAGCAAGAAATATTATATTATATAGATACCATGTGAAAATATGTTTCATGATGTATGATAGGGTATGGATTACATAGTGTAAATATTAATATTTTTCTCTAAAAACTTGGTCAAACTTTTGAAAAAAATTATATGCCTTAAGCCATGGGATGGAGGTAGTAGTAGACATGCCTGAAGATCCCATAGCACCTATAATTCTAGGTAGGCCATTCCACAGATGGCTCCCACAAACATGCACTAATGATGACATCTTTGTCGAAGTAGTTCGCATGTCGATTCCCGCAATTAGTCGATTAGCTACAAGAAGATTTCTCCTTGTGAAGATCCGCACGATCAAGTGCTCCAAGTGTCGCACTGTAACATCCCAAAACTTTAATCCAAGGTTATTAAGATCCAAATCATCAACTTTTAGAGTTAACAAAAACTTTTCCAATGAAAATTATTAAAGCATTCATATGTGTGTGCATTTAGATAGGAGTTGTTTTAAATTGCCATGATTAAGTGATCCATTCCTTGTAAAATGATTCTTAGGTGAATCCAACATCGTCTAGATCATTCCCAAACAAATCCCAAAGAAAAACAAATCAAAATGAATAAAATAACGAAATGGTCATTTGTGCCATTTTAACTACCATGCCTACTTTGGCTATTACTAGGACTCAATTCTTAACAGAAACAAATGTGGATCTTTGCACCCCTTGCTAGTACATGTAGTGATGTACCAAGGCCCACTTTGTGATCTACCAAAAACTTTCAAACACTAATTTTAAATGACATTTGAAAATTGAATCTAGTGTATGTATCAAGATCACACTATTTCAAAAACCACTCAAATGAGCTCCATTTTCAAATCCCAAGAAACCACGGATGCTTAAGCATGTGATCACCAACTCCACCAAAATTCAGCCCAAAATTCAAAAACTTTTCTCATGCGGCCATTGTGTCGAACAGGTGGCATGCAGAAATGAAATGGCCTAACTATTACTGTTTCTAATTAAGCCATTGTCCCCCAATTGACCCTTTTTACTCTCCCTTGTCCCCCTGAGTCCAACCAAGTCATCACTGACCTACCCCTTAGCCACATCAATAGTGGAGCGCCGCCCCTTTTTGGTCACCACCGGCCAGCAGAGGGAAATGCGCCACAGACCACGCCGCGCCGTTCCAGCACCACCACTAGCTCCGTCTAACCCTACCGCACCTCCCTGCCCCTTCCCCAAGCCCAGCTAGGCCCTAGACCACACACCAGCACCGCCACCCATTCTCTCTGTGAGCTCGCTAGAGCACGCCAGAGCGCGTTCGCCGCCAGCACGCCATAGACCACCCCTCGACCCAATACCGTGCACGCCGGTCCGCCTCGAGCCCAGCACCCCGCCAGACACGGTCGTGCGTCGCCGCGTGACCCATAGTCGCCGTGCGCCGCGTCGAGCACCGCCTCTGTCTCCCAGAGCGCGGGACGCTCCTGACCAAACGCCACCACCCCTAGCGTTTCCTTTAAGCCGTAGATGACCGCCAGGAGGCAGGCCACCGTCCACCTACGTCGCCCATGCCTCTAGCCACCTGTATCAGTGTCACCAACGAGCTCGTCGTCGTGCCGCTCGGTCCCCTCGTCGCCCTATAAAAGGAGCCCTCCCCAGCACAAACTCCTCACACCACTCCACTCCCCTCTCCTCATTGATCCTTCCCCACCTCTCATCGAAGCCGCTCGAGCCATAGTTTGCCGGAATTGCGCCAGACGAGCCCGCTGCAGAGGAGGAGACGCTGCCGTCGATTCCGTCCACCACAGCCCCTGCCGTGACCTCGCCTGAGCTCGCCGTCGTCCACCAGTTCGTTTGCCCGCCTCGCCGCAGTAGCTGGAGCCCTGGTACGTCCCCGGTAGACCCCCGCTGGCCGTTTAGGGCTCGGTCTCGCTGGCGACGAGTCCGTCGTCGACGACGACTGTGAGCCGTCGATCTCTGTTCTAGTCATAGCGCCCAGATTGCCCCGTACCGTTTCGGGTTTTAAGTCTCGCTGACAAGCGGGACCAATCTGTCAGCCGCCCTCTGTGCCCCGGAGCGCCACTGGGCCGGCCCATTTCCTTTCCCGCGCTAGCCCGTGAATTCAAATATAGAATTTTCTATTTTAGTTTGAACTCACTTTTGTCCCTTAGTTTAAAAATCAATTCGAGAAGATCTACTGAACCAAATCGAGTGATTCAAATTTTGTTAGAAAGCTACTGAAAAGATCTATCCATGTCCATTGGATTTAATTCATTTAGAGTTAGAGATCTCTCCTAGTAAAAATAACAAGACAAATGCTTTTGCACATTCAAACATTTTCATAAAATCAACCATAATAGGTTTTGAGTTGATTCCAACTCTCAAAAATCACATTTAACCATACCTATTTGAATATGTAATAATATTAAGGTTTACATGCAGTGAATTTGGACTAGTACCAAAATAATGCTATATAGGCATTTCTAGTCACTTTAAATCATTAAATATGAAACTTAAACCAAAGTAAATATGATCCAACCCTTAAATCCCATTCCCATATGTTAGAATATGTGGCGAGGACATGTGTCCATATGATCCCATATTTTAATTGGTGAATATTAAATCTTAGTTATTTTTCAATGAGTAGAAATTACTTTTCTTAAATAAAAAGACTGAATCTAGTTAATAAAACCTTATGATGCTTGTGATGATAATAGATCATCAAATGTGTGCCTTAGAGTGCTAAGTAGACTAGTTAAGCATTGTTTGGTGATTGTGTACTCCGTATGTATTTATAGACGCTAGTACCGACCAAGCTTTTGAGGAGGAGGAGTTCTACCAAGAGGAGGAGGAAGAAAACATCAACCACTGCACCAACCAAGGCAAGCTAACACTTGCAAGTATAATACTTAGCAAGCTAGAATTAAACTAGATAACCTGAGCAAGATGCATTAGGCATGCTTTGGTTATACCACTTTGACCATTACCTACCCCAAGTCTTATTTCCAAGCTTTACTTTCTTTACTTTACCAAAGTCCTTTACTTGTTTTGAAGGTAGCATAAAGAGTATAAAACTTGACCTATCTAGATAACTTTAGATGTCATTCTATGGCATGAGATTGATCTTTGCATCCCACCTTAGTGAACACTCTTAACTTAGTAGCTTAGAGCTAAATCAAAACTTGAGTCACTTTAGATGGGAACACTTGGTGGAAAATGAATTATGAAAACCTTGGAATGATGAGTCATTCTATTGAGATGTTTTGACATGTGTTGAGAAACACAAATGGTTTATGATGATAAAAATGTTGAGGCATGAGCCTTATCCCTTTTACAAAACTGATGGTTGGATTCGGATGCGATACCATTCCAATTTTACCGTACAACCACAATACCTGAATTGGGTAAGGCTTAGCCGGAAATTTATATGCATTAGTATTAGTTCCCTCGCGGGAGAGGTTTGAGCTGAGGCTACCTCTAATTGTTGTCCACCTATGCAGTGCCCAAGATGACAGATGGTCATGGTTGGGAGGCCATGCTCATAGGAGAGGTGCTTATACTAGGGTGTGTAAAGGAAAGGTTATGTTTGATTATCATCATACTAAGTATGATGATTCAGGGTTATCCCTGACAGATGTATCGAATCTTATGGTGAAAGTGTACCACCTCTACAGAGTGTCAAACTATTTGAATAGCCGCGTCCGCAGTTATGGACAGTTGGAGTGGCCATACTGTTTTGTTGTCAGATGTTTTCAAAATAACTTATGAAATGAATGATGAATTTTGACTTGACCACAACAGGGTTGTGAGTATGATACTAGCCTCCCAACTTAAGTGATTCTAGAACTTTATTTTAGCTTTCTTTGTTTCTGAACTCAGCTTAGGTTTCAAACTTAACTCCTTAGTTAAAACTTCGCTTTAGCTTTCCCATTAGAACTATACTACTTGTTAGTGGTAGTTTGCGAGTACTTAAAGAGTACTCATGGCTTTTGTCCCTGGCTATTCCTATGGCCAGACTATGAAGGAGACTACCAAGATGATGGCCAGCAGGACGACTATGATAACTAGGACTATCTGCCTTCGTCAGCATTGCCTGTGCCCCTGAAGATGAACCCCACCGCTACGCTTATTATTTATTCCGCTGCTTGTTGTATTAAGACTGGATCATGAGATCCTTATTTGTGTAAGACCTTATTTATGGTTTGTAATGGATGATGTACTGTGATATCCAATCTATTATGTCTCGCAAAAATGGTAATCCTGGTATTGCGATGAATGACATAACATGCATCTGGGATTAAAAATTCGGGTGTTGACAAGTTGGTATTAGAGCCATCCTGACCATAGGAGACCCTAGTTAGATGGACGTCCGAACAAAAACTTAATTTCACGACCAAAGTGAGTATTTATGAAAAACTATTTCCTCTCTTACCCTTGGGAATTCATTCTTTCTCAAAAATTCATGTTCCTCAAATTCTTACATTACTACTTAAAATTTGACACACTTGATCACTTCACTAACTTCCTCATTGTCGTCGGATTGATGACAAGTACGCCATGAGGGGGTCCTCAAGGCGTGCGGAAGAGAGGGGTGTGAGACGTATGGTATTCTGAGATGGTGAGCACACAAGTTTACCCAGGTTCGAATCCGCCGGCTTTGGACGGATCCTAGTCCTGCTAGCAATCCAGTAATACGAAGAGCCGGAATATGGGTTACAAGGGTTTGCCTGTGCGAGTTGAGGTTGTAAACTATGAGGGTAGGTGCCCTAAAGGCTCTCCCTAGGACGGCTTATATAGATATCTGGCCTAGGGTTTACAGGAGAGATCTATCCGGCTACGACTAAGAGTCGGTTACAGAGTACATCTTGAACTACAAGTAACACTATGGGCCTAAGTTGTTAAGTCTTCTGGGCCTTCCCGTAGTCGGACTAGACTCTGTCTTTTCTCCCTGACTAGGCCGCTCGTGAAGCAAAGCTCTAACCCGGAGTGGGCCACCCTGGTCACTGAGGAACTGTGAGGATACCCGGAAAGTATATCCCCAACAGCAGCCCCTAGAAGTCTCCAAGATCCAAAGTCGGATTTATCATCGTCTAGATTGATCTTCGGCTTGCAGAATCTTGAAGGGTTCCTAAAACTTCACAACAAAAAATATGATCCGGGTCTTAAAAATAAGTCAGACCTATCAACATGTTACTCGGATTTTCCAGATTGATTTCAAACTAAGCCGGAACTTGGTCTCTGGCATCACCTGACACTAGTCATGGTCAAGTCATGTCAACTGACAAACATCCTGTCAGCACAACCGTTGGTGGGTCCGCCGTTCGTGGAACCGAGGCGCTGTTTCAATGCGTACGCAGAGATCGAGGCGACGTAATCATCGCGTGGGTCCTTCCCAGTTCCTTCCACGATGCGTGGCGGTTATACAGTACCATTCGCACGAATCTTGGCGCGGTTAGGTGGATATAGGGGTGAGGATTCTCCTTCTCCTCTCTTCACATGTTCCCTTTGCCGTTTCCTCTCCTCCAAATCTCCCCCGCGCACAGAGCTCCCCTGCTTCCCAAACTCCCGGCACCGCCCATCTAAGGTCACCGGCGCACCAGAAGAATGGCTTCGTCTTCATCATCCAGCTTGGCTGCGGTAGTGGCGATGGCGACAGCGGGGTGGCGGAGAAGGAAAGCTACTGCGGGGTTTGGATCCCCTGCATGCTGGACAATGAGAAGCTCCGCAGCGTGCAGACTGAAGGGCTCCTCCGTGCCGGCGACTGGTGGAGTGGCTTCGGTGAGACCATCCCCAACCCGCGCGCCGGCGAGCGGGTACACTTCGGCACCCACCTCGACAGAGGTTTGTCATTCCCTCCCTCGGAATTCTTTTCCGAGGTGATAGATCACTATGGTGTTCAACATCACCATCTTCCCCCCAACTCCATCCTAGAGATGAGCGCCTACGCGGCCTTGTGTGAGGGATTTCTCAACATTAGGCCAAGTCTTACCTTATTCCGGTACTACTTCCATGTCTGGAGAAATTCTATCACTGCCGGTAATCCTTATATTACCGGTACAACTAGCTTTTTAGTTAGGCATGAGGGCGCATATCCTAAGATTCTAGTGACTCGGTCAAACAATGGCCAGCCACTTTCTTTTACCACAAGGATGTTCCTGCTCCCGGCAAAGCCACTTCTTTGCCAGCTTTCATCGACGGAGCCGCCACGCCAAAATTATCTTGGGACGAGGCCGCTCCGACTGTTAGTGATGATCTGCTTCTCGCCAAGAGGCGGATTGAATATTTGATAAAACACAAAGGACTGAAGGGATCCGACTTAGTCCAATGTTGGGTGTCACACCGGATCCAACCCCTCCAGTACCACGGAGACCGACTGATGCATTCCATCACATCATCCAAAAAAGATTCCCTCTGCATCAGCCCCAGAGCCTATACCTCGCAAGGTTATATAAGCCAGATTAAATGGCTGATAAGGGAGCGAATCTAGAGGAGAATCCCGGAGGTTTCTCTAGACATTTGCACAGCGGAAAACCCTGTTGTGCCGGTAAGCTTTTAACAATAAACCTTTTTATGTATTTCATTATTTAAGTTATATCGCAATACTGGTATGTTTTCTTCTTTTCAGCTTGCTGACCTCCCCGAGTCGGTATTTGATCCACTCGAGGGATATCCTCCAGAGTTTTCTCAGGAGGCGGAATTGGTCCCATTGCCGGACATTGTGCCCAAGAAGCGCAAGGCTCCGACAGTGGCTGTTGGCACAAAGGAGGTGCCTGTCGTGAAGAGGTAACTTTCAACACAACTTCCGCCTTTGTACCTTACTCGAATTTTCTTCCGAGATGTAATGTTTTCGATTCTATTACATTCTCAGAGCTAAGCAGCTCATCAAGGGCAAGGGGAAGGGAACTTCTTTGAAGCCCCTACGATAGACGAAGCTTACCATAGCTTCTCCTGCCATGGCTCCTCTGACTCCTGCCCCTCAACCTTCCGCAACACCGGTGATCACTCCTTCGCCGGCTGCGGCAGAAGATCCGGCTCCTTCAACGGAGCCTGTGATCCTTGAATCATAGACTAACGTCACCATGAGTGAGTCAGGTTTAGATAAGGGTGAACCCTCTTCAGGTAATGATCCCTCGGCAGAGACCTTTGCCGAAAACCTTCTCAGGAATCCGGGTCTTGCCAAGTTTGGCTTGTCCCGGAAATCTGCGGAAGAGATCCAGCCGCTGGCCAGGCAATGCCTGGAGAAAAGAAATCTTTCTGCCGAAGAAGAAGCGCAAGAGGCAGAGGACATCAAGCACTCTGACCTTCTTGAACAAGTGCGTCTTCCCGACGAGAGGATTAGGTCCGGTGAGCTTCCAACTGCTCTAGTGACTCCTCTGACTCTCACCGAGAAGGTTGCTGTTGAAGTGAATGCGAGTTTGGATAAACTCACTCGCGAACAATATGTAAGTCAGAATTCTAACTCTTGTTTTTCCTTTATTTCATATTATATCCTCTAGCCCCCAAGCATGAAGTAGGATATATAATCCGAGTTTATGCTTCCTTAGGATGCCAAAGAATGAAATAGTGTAGCCCCCAAGGCTCGTGCTGATATTAGCAAAAATATTAGCCCGAGTCTTTAGTAGACTTCTGACTTTGGGTATTCTGACTTATAGAAAGTATATTCCTATAACAAGGATTTGTTGAAAAATGTCTGCAACAAGCGGAGAGAGATCAGAGCTCTCCGACTTAAGAATGCTGAGCTTAAGATCTCCAAGGATGAGGCCGAAGGTAAACATTCCGAGACTCAAACCTTGTCTTTCATGTTTCCATAGTCGAATATTTTAACTGAACTGTTGTTCTTTTTGACTTACAACACTGGTAAAACAGTCCTGCGCTATGATTGAAGAGGCCGAGAACCTCAAAACCTTGGTGGTGGAGAACAAAGAACTTCGCCAAGAGCTGGATAAGCTCAAGGCGGATCATGAGAAGAGCATCACTCAAGTTCTCGAGTCCTCCTCCATGGCTACTGACGAGCGTGATTTTAAGATTGCGGCTCAAGATCAGAAAATCTCGGACCTCAATAATGAGCTTTGTAGAGAGAAGGACCTTTCCGAGGCGCTCCGGGCTGAACTCCAGAGTCTTCGGGAAGAGAAGACCAAAATTGACGACGTCATCTTTGGTACGTTCCATCTGTCTGATTTGTTTATTTTCTCCAACTTCTTTCAATGTCGAATTTTCTTAATCATTTTGTGTATAGGTCCTCTGAACTTGACGGATTCCACCTCCGCCGAGCCTCACACCCACCAGCTTACCCAAGTTGGTGACCTGCTTCATGACTTCCGCCAATCCCTTGAGGATATTGGCGAAGCTCTCAAGATTCCGGACATGCATAGCATGTCAGACTTTCAGGTACGAGACAAGGCGAAGGAGATGCCGCAACTTGTCCAGGATTGGAACATGTCCTACGTGCGATCCGCAGCGCAGAACGCTCTCACCATGGTCATGAGCCACCATGGAAGCATGGAGATATGGCAAGTGACCAGAGGGTATTCTACAGTGGATGAAGACGGACATGAGCAAGACATTAAGGCCATTATGGACTCCTGCACCGGATATGGATGTCACGTAGCTGACTTGACCAGCTACGACACTCCCTTCTTCACCCACGTGGACACTCCGCCTCCGCCTCCCAAAGAAGTAGCCGAAGTTTCCGATGATGACCACACCATTTCGGATGTGGACATCTCGGAGTGATATCAAGGCGATGTATCTAGCGAGCCGGTAGCTCCTTCCTCTCCTCCTGCATCATAGATTGCCAGAAACAGTTGTATTATTTTGAGAAACATGATGGGTCTGTAAATATGCAGTACTATAATTTTGCTAGTGCTAAGCTTTTGATCTATTCAGCACTTTTGGTTTTAAACTTTTGTGTGCCTGAAATGTTTACATAAGCACTTATATTTTTTCGCCTATACTTATCGTTTATCTGGCTTTCCGCCTCGTCCCTTTCGTGAGCCGGCTAAACCTTCTGCACGGAAACTTTGCCGAGCAACGAAGCTCAATTTGTAAACCAGTTTAAACTCGGAAACAAAGCCGGCTTCCAGTACCAACGATTCACTACTCGAAAAATACCCGCATCCGGCAATCAGACAAATAACCAAAGTATAGACTAGAAACTTTAGAGTTATACCTGAAGGTAGCATTTTTAGAATCGAAAATCTAAACCAGAACAATCATGAGCATAAAGTACTTTCAAGTATTCTGGGATTTTCAACTATGACATGATCATTTGGAAATAAGATGGTAAAAAACTTCTCAGAAAAACTTGAGGTCAACCAAGACTTTTATTTCTCATAGAACATGTACATATGTATGATTACAAAGAAGGATAAACTAAGAATAAAAGGGACATAGCTAAGCAATATTCCATGGTCTGTCTAACTCATCCGGATTTGTACTGCCTCTAGCTCCCTTTCTCTTCTTAGTAGCAGGTCTTTCTTTGACTGGCCTCATGTCAGTTAAGTAGTACGAACCATTGTACAATACTCGACTAACCAAGAAGGGCCCTTCCCATACTGGGGAAAGTTTGTGCTTTCTTTGTTGCACAAGCTAGAGAACCAAATCGCCTTTATTAAAAGATCTGTTTCTGACTCTCTGGCTATGATACTTGTGTAACTTCTGCTGATAGGCTGTTGATCTCATTTCAGCAATGACGCAAACTTCTTCGACCAAGACGAGATCATTTTGTCGAGAAATCTCGGCATCCTCTTGGATATACGCGGTCACTCTAGGAGAAGTATGAATTAAATCACTAGGAAGAACTGCTTCTGCCCCATAGACCAAGAAGAAAGATGTGTATCTGGTTGATCTGTTCGGAGTCGTTCGTAAACTCCATATTACAGAGGGTAATTCCTCTGCCCTAGCCCCCGCATCACGTCGTAGTGGTGCTTCGAGTCTTGGTTTTAGGCCTTGTAGGATTAAACCATTTTCTCTTTCAACTTGTCTGTTAGCCTGTGGATGTGCGACTGACGCAATGTCAAGCCGGATATTTTGTTCGTTGCAGAATTCGGCCAGTTCTCCCATAGAAAAGTTACTCCTGTTGTCTGTGATAATACTATGTGGATAACCATACCGGATTATAACATCCTCGACAAATCTTTTGGCTGTTGCTCCATCACAACTAGTGACAGTTTTAGCCTCAATCCATTTAGTGAATTTATCCACCATCACTAAGAGGTGAGTAAATCCACTTGGAGCCTGTTTAAACAGTCCTACCATATCAAGCCCCTAGACCGCAAAAGGCCATGTTATAGGTATTGTTCACAGCTGATCAGCCGGACCATGAGCTTGTTTGGCGTACTTTTGGCAGCCCTTGCATGTCTTGACTAATCGTTCGGCATCTGCCTGAGCTTTTAGCCAGAAAAATCCGTGTCTAAAAGATTTTGCCACTAAATATTTGGCTGTAGCGTGGTGACCACACTCGCCTTCGTGGATTTCTCTTAAGATCTCCACTCCTTCTTCCGGAGATACGCAGAGCTGAAAAACCCCAGAAACACTCCTCTTATAGAGCTCACCTTTAACTATAGTATAGGCTTTCGCTCGTCGGATAATCTGCCAGCTCAGAACCTCGTCTTCGGGTAACTTTCCATCTACTAGATAATCAAGGTAGGGTTGGGTCCAGTTGGGAATTACAGCTAGGACTGCTATTAGAGGTGAGTCGGATTTGGTTGGATATTCCTCATCTACTCCCTTTACTGAGGGTACTTTGAGGTGCTCTAAAAAAGCACCATCCGGGACCTCCTTCCGTGCAGAGCCTATCCGAGATAGTGCATCTGCTTCCTCGTTTTCTGCTCGAGGGATGTGTTGAACCTCAAACCCTTCGAACGATTTAGATAAATCATCCACGACAGCTTTATATGCTGCCATGTGCTTATTTGCATTACAAATATCCGAAACTTGCTGAGCAACAAGATCTGAATCTCCATAACACATCAAACGTCGGATGCCGATATCCTTAGCAATCCGGATTCCGTGTAGCAATGCTTCATACTCGGCAATATTGTTTGTCGTTGTGAAGTGGATTTGCAACACGTATAGAAGTTTATCTCCTTGGGGTGATTTGAGCACCACGCCAGCCCCCGAGCCCCCTCGAGCCTTAGACCCATCAAAGTAGAGGGTCCAATATTCCGACTCAGGAAGGGTCATATTCTCCTTCGTCTCTCTCCAATCAGCAACAAAGTCGGCAAGGATTTGGGATTCGATTGATGTCCGGGGTTTATACTCAATATCAAAAGCTGAAAGCTCAATGCTCCATTTGGCGACGCGTCATGTGGCGTCACTGTTGTTGATTATATCTCTCATGTGAGCTATGCTCACCACAGTAATTGGATGCTCCTGAAAATAGTGTCGTAGCTTACGAGATGCTAGGAAAACACCGTAAGCCAACTTTTGATAATGCGGATACCGCTATTTTGATTATGTTAGGACCTCGCTGACAAAGTATGTCGGACACTGCACCAGGTGTTCCTGATTTTCCTCCGGTCTCTCCACCACCATGACAATACTAATGACCTTGTTTGTCGCAGCAAGATAGAGCAACATCAGTTCCTGTGGTTCGGCGCAGCAAGAATAGGAGCAGATGAGAGTACTTTCTTCAGGTCTTGTAGTGCGGCTTCAGCTTCATCAGTCCACACAAAATCTTTGGTCTTTTTAGGAGTTTGTATAATGGTGCGGCTGTTTCACCAAGCCGGCTTACAAACCGACTGACTGCAGCGATGCAACCAGTTAGTCTTTGTACGTCCTTCAGGCGAGTTGGCCTGGAAATATTGAGTATAGCCTTGATTTTGTCCCGATTCACCTCTATGCCTCTTTGAGACACGATGAAGCCTAACAATTTTCCGGCTAATATTCCAAAGAAGCATTTCTTTGGATTAAGCATGATGTTGTATTTTCGTAGATTGGCGAACGTTTCCTCCAAGTCAGAAATCAGCGTTTCCTTCTTTTTGGACATCACCGCAATATCATCCACGTATGCGTGTACATTGCGTCCGAGTTGGTCGTGGAGGCAACGCTGCATCGTGCGCTGGTAGGTAGCTCCTACTTTCTTCAGCCCAATGGGCATTGTACAAAACAGAAGGTTCCGAAGGGGGTTATGAATGAAGTTTTGACTTTGTCAGATTCCTTCATCCGGATTTGGTGATAACCGAAATATGCGTCGAGAAAACAGAGGAGTTCCGAGCCTGCCGTAGAATCGATAACTTGATCAATCCTAGGCAGAGCGAAGAGATCTTTTGGACAAGCCTTGTTCAAGGCAGTATAATCAACACACATCCTTAAATCAGTGGTGTCCTTTTTAGGGACCATTACAGGATTGGCCGACCACTCAGTGTGGATGACCTCTTCTATGAATCCGGCTAACTCGAGCCGTGCTAGTTCCTTAGCTATTGCCTTACGCTTTTCATCGCCGAAACGTCGTAAGGACTGTTTGATGGGTTTAGCGTTCGGGTTTACATTTAAAGAGTGCTCGACAAGTTCCCTAGGTACTCCGGTCATGTCAGATGGCTGCCATGCGAAGATATCTTGATTTTCTTTGAGGAACTTGACGAGCGCGCTTTCCTATGCGCTATCTAGGCCTACACCTATCTGGGTCACCTTGGAGGGGTCATCATCCTTCAATGGCGTCTTCTTCGTCTCTTCTGATGCCTTGAACTCCAAATTTGACTTTGTCACCTCGTTCTTCGTTGTGGGCATCTCGGACGGATCTATGCTCTTCTTGATCTCCTGGTACTCCGAGGCGTGCAGCACAGCTTCAGCAAAGGCGGCATTTCCATCCTTGCACTCTCGTGCTTTCTTCGGGTCTCCCCTCATGGTGATTACGCTGTTGGGACCTAGAATTTTCATCATATTGTAAATGTAACACGGACGAGCCATAAAAGCCCAGTAAGTCGGACGTCCGAATATAGCGTGGTACGTGCTCTTGAACGAGACCACTTCGAAGGAAAGTGCCTCCGTCCGATAATTCTTTGCAGTTCCAAAGGTAACATCCAAAGTGATTGCTTCCAGGGAATTAGCTTGTCTTCCTGGGACAACTCCATGAAATATCACAGAGCTATGGTTCAACTGGGTCTCCGAGATCTTCATCCGGCGTAGCGTTTCGACATAGAGAATATTGATACTACTGCCACCGTCCATGAGGGTCTTGGAGAAACCATAACCGTCAATAAATGGATTGACGATTAAGGCGTATTTTCCTCGCCTGTGTAGCTTAGGCGGATGATCAGCGTGGTCAAACGTGATTGCCACTTCTGACCAGTCCAGGTATTGGGGGACAGCCGGAACAATTGCATTGAGCTCATGTAGAACTGTTTTCTTGACCTTTGCTGGTTGAGATCCGAGGAAGGTGACATAAGTGTCTTTCTTGGTTGGAAATTTTTTCTTCCCTTCTGGCTTGGGATTTGAAGCATCAGCTTCCTCCATGTTGGAATCTTCCTTGGTCTCCTTATCTTTTTTGGGATTCTTCTTTCCCTTCTTCCGCTTAGCTCTGTAGCCAACGGTATCATCTCTTTTGATGTCGTCATTGAAACGACACTAGGCGTTAGTGTGGGATGAGCCCCCATTTGCATCTAAGTGATGTACACATGGGTTATTGGCAATGTCAGCTCAAGTGTAGGTTTTGCCTGGTTGCTGGTCTCCTCTACCTTGAACTCTCAAAGTCCCACGGCCACGCCCGCGGCCTCTGCCGCGTCCTCCTCGTCCTCTAGACCCGAAAGTAGTAGTAACCACTGCGGTTTCTGCGTTTGGTTTCTCTTCCAAGGTATTTTTGCGCTTCTGATCTTGTTGCTTTGGTTGTTTTGCCGACTGTGGCACAGCTAGGGCGTTGAGTAGTCCCTCTGCATCGTCGCCAGCATCTGCATACTTGCTCGCTGTTTCTATCATCTCTTCCAAATCAGTGACCTTGTCGCACTTCAAGCGATGACGCAGTAGACCAATTGGGAGACCTGCAATGAAAGCTTCAATCGCAGTTTGATCATTTACTCCTTCACTGGAGTTCTTGGTGTCGATCCATCGTCCGAGGTAATCCCAGAAGTTTCTCCGGCCTTCTGGGTGCAACGCTGTAGGTCACCACCGTACAGGGCCTCCGATATGTGCCTTCGAGATTCCGAAAGAACACACTTTGCATGTCATACCAGTTGTGGATGGTGTTCTCTGGAAGTTCATTAAGCCATGATCATGCCGTCTTTCGCAACATGAGTGGGAGATATCGGGTTGCGACCAGGCTGTTTTCGCCTTTGGTGATGCAGCAAGCTTGGAAGAAATCCTGTAGCCAGGTATCTAGCCGAGCAATGCCGTCGTAGGCTTGGATGTGTCGTGAGATAGCAAATCCTTCCGGGAATATTGTAGCTCTGATGCGTGGTCCGAAGCACTTTGGGCCCACGTAGATATCATTGTTTTCGTAGCGCCGCGCCTCTATATTGGAGTTGATCCTGTGCCTTGCATCGTTCGGGGATAGGGATCGTCTCGAATGTCGGTTGTGGCTGTGGTGCTGATACATTGCAAATGTATCTATAATTTTTGATGTTCCATGCTTGGTTTTATCCACTTTCTTGTGTTTTGTTCCAACTTTGGAGTACTTTTCATATGATTTCTTGGACTAACCTATTAACAAGAGCCACAGTGCCAGCTGCATGTTTTCTGCTATTTTTTGGTTCCAGGAAAGTCAGAAAATGAATATTCTCGGAATTGGATGGGACGAAAGCCAAAGTGCCTATTTTTCCTGAAGTCATCAAGTGCCAGAATACGAGACGGAGAGGGGCCAGGGGGACACCACACCACCTGGCCGCACGGCCAGGCCTGGCTCGCGCCAGGGGGTGGTGTGGCCGCTCCCGGCACCCCCTCGGCCTCCCCTTCCGACTATAAGATGCCCTCAGGACGTAAACCCTAAGGGCCCGACAAAAATCCACGAAAGAGTTTGTAGCCGCTGTCATCTCCATCCCTAGATCGGGAGGTGATACATTGGAAATGTATCTATAATTTTTGATGTTCCATGCTTGGTTTTATCCACTTTCTTGTGTTTTGTTCCAACTTTGGAGTACTTTTATTATGATTTCTTGGACTAACCTATTAACAAGAGCCACAGTGCCAGCTGCCTGTTTTCGGTTGTTTTTGGTTCCAGAAAAGTCAGAAAATGAATATTCTCGGAATTGGATGGGACAAAAGCCAAAGTGCCTATTTTTCCGGAAGTCATCAAGTGCCAGAATACGAGACTGGGAGGGGCCAGGGGCCACCACACCACCTGGCCGCACGGCCAGGCCTGGCCACGCCAGGGGGTGGTCTGGCCGCCCCCAGCACCCCCTCGGCCTCTCCTTCCGCCTATAAGTTTCCATCGGGGCGAAAACCCTAAGTACCCGATCAAAAATCCACGAAAGAGTCTATAGCCGCCGTCGTCTCTGTCTCTAGACCGGGGGGGATCTGAAGCTCTTCCCGGCACCCTGCCGGAGAGGGGAATTCACCCTAGAGGCCTTCTTCATCACCATTCAAGCCTCTGGTGCGATGCGTGAGTAGTTCATCCTTGGACTACGGATCCATGTAGTGGCTAGATGGCTGGTTTCTCCTCCTTTGTGCTTTCATGTTTAGATCTTGTGAGCTCTGTTCATGATCAAGATCATCTATTTGTAATTCATACATGTTGTGTTTGCGGGAATCCGATGGATATTGAGATGCTATTTCAGATTGATTATTGATTCTATCATGTCTTTGTTATTTGAGATCTTGCATGCTTTCCGTTGTTAGTAGCTATCTTGGCCAAGTAGATGCTAGCAACTCCAAGAGTTAGTATTTATGCTCGGTAGTGGGTTCATGCCTCTGGTAATCTGGGGAAGTGACAGAAATCTCTAAGGTACTAGATGTATTGTTGCTACTAGGGAGAAAACAACGATCCTTTGTTCATAGAACAATTGTATTGTTTACTTTACACGCAGTTCGTAAAGCAATAATCTGTTGCTTGCAACTTAATACCGGAGGGGATTCAGATGATAACCTGAAGGTGGATTATTAGTCATAGATGCAGCTGGATGGCGGTCTATGTATTATGTTGTAATTCCCAATCAAGTCTCAAAGGAGTCAAGATGATTAGTATATGCATGTATTGCTTTCTCGATGTTTGTCAATTGCCCCGCTATAATTTGTTCACCCAGCATGTTATCTATCTAAGGAGAGCCAGCTCTAGTGAACTATGGATCCCGGTCCTTTACTTTACATACAATCTATAAACTGTTTCTGCTTTGTGTTTACTTTCTGCAAACTTTTACTTCTTTCCATTCGATACATTTAATCCTTTGTTTTCCGCAAAACACGGTGAGCTTGACAACCTCATCGCAAGTTGGGGACAAAGTTCTGTGGTTGTGTTGTGCAGGTCTCCACGTTGCTACTAGCACCGGTAGTGCGCCCTGCCAAAGCTCAGCTAGTAACACCTTTGAGGTGTTTCCTTGCTCCTACTGGTTCGATTAAACCTTGGTTTCATAACTGAGGGAAACTTGTTGCTGTGCTCATCATACCTTCCTCTTGGGGTTCCCAACGAGCTCTACATCAACACCACCATCAAGCATTTTTCTGGGCGCCGTGCATTGAGCCATCAAGCATTTTACTGGCGCCGTTGCCGGGAAGGTAAGGTAAAAGGTATTCACACCGGAGGATTAAAGAAGAAGAACCTCCCACGGCAAACGCCTATTTTTCTGGCGCCGTTGTCGAGGAGTCAAGGACATCTTCACAAGAGGAGTCCCTCATAACCAATCTCTTTACTTTGTTGTTTTTGTTTTGCTTAGTTTCTTTTTCCTTTGTTTGCTTGTTTTGTTCTTCAAAAAACACAAAAAAATTAGTTTTACTTGTTTGCTTTCTTTATCAAAAACACAAAAAAATTAAGTCTCCTTTAGTTGTCACCCCTTCCTTAGCTCACCATGTTGATCCCTACATTCACCCTGAAAGACCTTCCAATTGGTAGTGGTTCTATAATTGGGAAAGATAACATTGAAAAATTCTTTAATCATGTTAGTGAGCATGAAGATACTGAGGATAGATCCCTTGTAGAACTTGCTCCAAACTATGAGATTGCTGCAGCTTCTTTAATTCACATGTTAGAAGCTTGGTTTGTTAACCTCAACCCCTTAATCCAAGTAATGTTTCTCAAGCTTAAAGAAATTGAAGACCCTGAAAAGAGGGATTTAATTCTAGAAACATTGTTTAAGGAGTTCTATGATGTTGCTAAGGAAGCTAGAAAAGTCTTTGAACGTTTCAATATGCTAGGCTCATGTGTAGATGTTGTTGGTACACGAGAAAATATGAACAAAACCGAACCAAACGGGGAGGAACCTAAGATACCAATACCCTTGAAACTAGTAGCAATACATGATGCCATAGAAAAGAATCTTGATTGGATTGTTCCTGCAAACCCTTTTTATGACAATAGTGAACCCAAGAGTATTGAGAGAGGATCCTCTAGAACTTATTTGGATGATATACCTTGCCTTGTTGAAAATAATTCTGGTATTGATCTTAATGCTTCTTCATTTGAGAACACTTGATTCTTTCTTTCGTTCTTATGCCTAACTTAAAGGCGTTAAAGAAAAGTACTTGTTGGGAGATAACCCAAGAGTTTTAGTTGAGTCTTGGAAGTTATTACCTCTGTAATAACCTCTCCTTATCCTTTTTATTTTCTTTTTGTGCCAAGAGTAACCTCTAATGAGAGTGAAGTAATGATTGGGAAAGTTGCTGTCCCAAAACAGATTTCTGTGCTTCACCGTAAAACTTGCTGAGAGAGCTCTGTACGTCGGATTGAGCTGTAATTTTTTGTGCTTCTGCCCCAGGTTGTTATCTAACTTTCTTTACTTCAAAACTGTTTTATTTGAGCAACATAAGATCTTCGAAAAAATTCGTCTTTACCTGCTGGTCTGTTTTGACAGATTTCTGCCATTTTCTGCATTTGCTTCTTGTTAGTTCCTTCTCGAGTTCCTTTGGGGAATTGAGCTTTTTGAGGGAAGTGCTACAGTAGCTAGTGTTCTAATGGAAGTTTATTTGGTGTTAGAACTGAACCTTGAGACTTATTTATCTAAAGTGCACTAATGTTGCTAATGAGATTGTGTGAAGTTTTGTATGAATAAAAAATTTCAGGTGTATGGAAGGAATGAGTAATGAGATGAAGGATGGACTAAAGCTCAAACTTGGGTATGCCACGCGTATCACCCCAAGAAATATCCAAGAAGTACAAGCCTCAAAGCTTGGGGATGCCCAAGGCATCCCCTTCTTCATCAATAAAAATTCCAGGTTTCTTCCAAACGCTTCATTTTTATTGTTTCGTGCACAGTTGTGTTTCTCTTGGAGCGTCTTCTTTTTCGTTTTCGTTATGTTTTTTAGTTTGCTTGGTTTGCTTAGTTTTCTGAATAAGTTGGTTGGACCCCCTCTTTCACACTTTGGTTTGCAAATAGTTTGGTTTGGTTTGGAAAAGTATAGGAAAGTTTATGCTTATGTGGTAAAAAGAGCTCGTCTTTTACTGTGGCCTATGCTTTGTCATGCCATGCTCGATATTGTTTTGGCTTTATGCTTAGTATTCTTTGCTGTAGCATGACTTGTTATAAACAATTGAGATTGCTTAATGTGCCTTGGATGAATCATGCGTTGTTTTAGCATATTAAAGCATAATATAGTGGCATTCTCCTTTGATGCTTTATTTGGGTTGACTTGGCACATGCTCACACCATGTTATGACAATCTCAAGTCACCATAGCCTTTATGATCCTTTAGTTTTCAACTTGTAGTATCACTTTATGCTTTGATCAATGATGTTTTGTCGCTCTGCATGATTACAGCCATTATTGCGCTCTTAGTTTGTCGCTCCCAGTCTTTTGCTAGCCTACACAACCAAGTATGAGTTCCACTCATGCATCCAACTCCCTAAAGCAAGTTTTTCCAAAGAGTCCACCATACCTACCTACTAGCTTATGCTATTCCAAGTATATTCATGCTTTTGTTTACCTTCCACTGGTTATGAGAAAACTAGTGAGTAAAGCTCTCACGAACTTGATGGCACACTTTACTTTATTGCCTCTAATAAACTTGAACCATCGGGTCCTTCTTTGTTGCGTATATGCTTGTGCTTTATAAGTTGAAATTAGCAGAACCATGTTTCATGGGGAACGCTTTCAACATTGCACTTGTACTTTGTACCCCATTGATATTATGTTCTTTTGCTTACGGATCCCGACGGTGTGAAATAAAAGTGGAACTTGTAAGATCATGGAGTTTGTATGTGTGTTAGAGAAACGCCTGGGCCGCTTGTCTAAGCCATGCCTAATCATGGTGGAAACTTGCAGCATCACCATAGTGAGCACTCTATGAAGCATCCTCAATAAAAACCTATGCAAATAGCAAATAAAAAGATCGCTGAGATGCTCATTGTCTGCTTGCGTTGTCATTTTGATTATGGAAAAGCTCCCGTATCATGTGCAAGGGGTACCCCGTTGGCGGTTCTTAATGATACACATATACTTACAATGACAAGAGCTTACTCATGACTGAAGTTGAGTAGCATGAGGATCGGTGTTCGTAAGTAAGGGGCATGAGATTTCGGTTTATAACTTGTCAAGCATATCCTCTTAGTTGTGTCACTTTAACCTTAATCACCTTCAAGATGCTTATGATAGGGGCAATGAGAGCTGAAAGTTATAAGTACCATAATTTTTGGAAGCTCTTTATGAGACTTGAATCCCTACTTCCTTTTACAAAGGCTTTTCTTCCACCATTATATTGAGTCTCCACCTTCGATCTTTATGCACTACTTTGAGAGCATAGTGGTCATTCTTAGTTCTATGTGCATTGTCCCAAGACTAGTTGATTGATGCATAACTTGTTATTGCTTGTTTGAAACTATTGTATTTAGTCACTCTTATGAACTTTGAAGGTGTCCTATGCATTTATATTTGCTACTCTATTGAGGGACAAGCTAAATCCTTTTATGCCATGTTTTCTTTATGTGAAACAAACAAACGTCTTGCAAAGCATGTTATTCATGAATCTTTTGTTTGTGCCTTTTCATGTTGTATCATAGTTTCTTTGCTTATTTCTACAACTTTGTCTTTCATGTTATGATTGAAGTACTATGATCCCAGCTTTGAGTTTTTCAAATACTTTGATCAAGTTTTGATGGTGCATGTCACCTCAAAAATTATTTCTTTTTATCACTTACCTACTCGAGGACGAGCAGGAGTTAATCTTGGGGATGTTGATACATTGCAAATGTATCTATAATTTTTGATGTTCCATGCTTGGTTTTATCCACTTTCTTGTGTTTTGTTCAAACTTTGGAGTACTTTTATTATGATTTCTTGGACTAACCTATTAACAAGAGTCACAGTGCCAGCTGCATGTTTTCTGTTGTTTTTGGTTCCAGAAAAGTCAGAAAATGAATATTCTCGGAATTGGACGGGACAAAAGCCAAAGTGCCTATTTTTCCAGAAGAGATCAAATGCTAGAATACGAGACGGAGAAGGGCTGGGGGCCGGCCACACCACCTGGCCGCGCATCCAGGCCTGGCCCGCGCCAGGGGGTGGTGAGGCCAACCCTGGCGCCCCTCGGCCTCTCCTTCCGCCTATAAGTTGCCATCGGGACGAAAACCCTAAGTACCCGATCAAAAATCCATGAAAGAGTCTGTAGCCGCCGTCGTCTCTGTCCCTAGATCGGGGGGATCTGAAGCTCTTCCCGGCACCCTGCCAGAGAGGGGATTCACCCTGGAGGCCTTCTTCATCACCATGCAAGCCTCCGGTGTGATGCGTGAGTAGTTCATCCTTGGACTACGGATCCATGTAGTAGCTAGATGGCTGGTTTCTCCTCCTTTGTGCTTTCATGTTTAGATCTTGTGAGCTCCGTTCATGATCAAGATCATCTATTTGTAATTCATACATGTTGTGTTTGCGGGGATCCGATGGATATTGAGATGCTATTTCTTATTGATTATTGATTCTATCTTGTCTTTGTTATTTGAGATCTTGCATTCTTTCCATTGTTAGTAGCTATCTTGGCCAAGTAGATGCTAGCAAGTCCAAGAGTTAGTATTTATGCTCGATAGTGGGTTCATGCCTCTGGTAATCTGGGGAAGTGACAGAAATCTCTAAGGTACTAGATGTGTTGTTGTTACTAGGGAGAAAACAACGATCCTTTGTTCATAGAACAATTGTATTGTTTACTTTACACATAGTTCGTAAAGCAATAATCTGTTGCTTGCAACTTAATACTTGAGGGGGTTCGGATGATAACCTGAAGGTGGAATATTAGTCATAGATGCAGTTGGATGGCGGTCTATGTATTATGTTGTAATGCCCAATCAAGTCTCAAAGGAGTCAAGATGATTAGTATATGCATGTATTGCTTTCTCGATGTTTGTCAATTGCCCCGCTGTAATTTGTTCACCCAGCATGTTATCTATCTAAGGAGAGCCACCTCTAGTGAACTATGGATCCTGGTCCTTTACTTTACATACAATCTATAAACTGTTTCTGCTTTGTGTTTACTTTCTGCAAACTTTTACTTCTTTCCATTCGATACGTTTAATCCTTTGTTTTCCGCAAAACACGGTGAGATTGACAACCTCATCGCAAGTTGGGGACAAAGTTCTGTGGTTTTGTTTTGCAGGTCTCCACATTGCTACTAGCACCGGTAGTGCGCCCTGCCAAAGCTCAGCTAGTAACACCTTTGAGGTGTTTCCTTGCTCCTACTGGTTCGATTAAACCTTGGTTTCATAACTGAGGGAAACTTGCTGCTGTGCTCATCATACCTTCCTCTTGGGTTTCCCAACGAGCTCTACAGCAACACCGCCATCAAGCATTTTTCTGGGCGCCGTGCATTGAGCCATCAAGAGGGATCTGTAGCTCTTCCCGACACCCTGCCGGAGAGGGGAATTCACCCTGGAGGCCTTCTTCATCACCATGCAAGCCTCCGGTGTGATGCGTGAGTAGTTCATCCTTGGACTACGGATCCATGTAGTAGCTAGATGGCTGGTTCTCCTCCTTTTTGCTTTGATGTTTAGATCTCGTGAGCTCCGTTCATGATCAACATCATCTGTTTGTAATTCTGCATGTTGTGTTTGCGGGGATCCGATGAATATTGATATGCTATTTCAGATTGATTATTGATTCTATCATGTCTTTGTTATTTTTGATCTTGCATGCTTTCCGTTGTTAGTAGCTATCTTGGCCAAGTAGATGCTAGCAAGTCCAAGAGTTAGTATTTATGCTCGATAGTGGGTTCATGCCTCTGGTAATCTGGGGAAGTGACAGAAATCTCTAAGGTACTAGATGTGTTGTTGCTACTAGGGAGAAAACAGCAATCCTTTGTTCATAGAAAAATCGTATTGTTTACTTTACACGCAGTTTGTAAAGCAATAATCTGTTGCTTGCAACTTAATACTGGAGGGGGTTCGGATGATAAGCTAAAGGTGGATTATTAGTCATAGATGCAGTTGGATGGTGGTCTATGTATTATGTTGTAATGCCCAATCAAGTCTCAAAGGAGTCAATATGATTAGTATATGCATGTATTTTTTTCTCGGTGTTTGTCAATTGCCCTGCTGTAATTTGTTCACCCAGCATGTTATCTATCTTAAGGAGAGCCACCTCTAGTGAACTATGGATCCCGGTCCTTGTCTTTTACATTCAGTCTACAATATTTTACTTCTTTGTGTTTACTTTATGCAAACTATTACTTCTTTCCATTCGATACGTTTAATCCTTTCTTTTCTGGAAAACACGGTGAGATTGACAACCTCATCGCAAGTTGGGGACAAAGTTCTGTGGTTGTGTTGTGCAGGTCTCCACGTTGCTACTAGCATCGGTAGTGCGCCCTGCAAAGGCTTAGCTAGCAACACCTTTGGGGTGTTTCCTTGCTCCTACTGGTTCGATTAAGCCTTGGTTTCATACTGAGGGAAACTTGCTGCTGTGCTCATCATACCTTTCTCTTGGGGTTCCCAACGAGCTCTACATCAACCACGCTCCAGCATTTTTCCAGCGCCATACACAGAGCCATCAAGCATTTTTCTAGCGCCGTTGCTGGGGAGTCAAGGACATCTTCACAAGGGGAGTCCCTCATAACCAATCTCTTTACTTTGTTATTTTTGTTTTGATTAGTTTTTCTTTTTGCTTTGTTTGCTTGTTTTGTTATTAAAAAACACAAAAAAATTAGTTTTACTAGTTTGCTTTCTTATTTCAAAAACAGAAAAAATTAGTTCCGATCTGAAGTTGCCACTATCTCTAGCCTTGCTCCTATCACTATGTCACCCGAGGAAATGATTTTCACTTTTAAACAAGGAATTGAGGAAGCTTCAAGGAAGCTTGGTCTAGAATCTCTGATCTACATGAAAAAACTGAGCCTAAAATGACTCAAAGCCTATTCCTTAGTAGTTTTTACCTTGGAATTGCTCTTTGCTATAGATATGTTTTAGATGCTATTGTGGGATGAGATTACCTCCAATGTAGTGAGGACAATGCTATAAATGCAATAAAGAAATTGATCCTCACTTACAACTTGCCTAGCCAAACTGATATTTCTTTCGCAAAAATATTTGCTAGATTGAACACTCTTGAGACTAGCACTACTAGCTTAAAAGATTGCTATAATACGCTTATGGAGCATCACAATTATGTTCCAATAAATTCTGAACCATCAAAGTGGCTCCCTACAGTAAAGATTGAGATAAACACTGAAACTTTTCAAGCTCGCTGTGATATCATGTCTGAATTTTGTCTGATGCCCAAAGATATTTATAAATCTTTGAATACTTGGGGGCTTATTGAAGGAGGAAAAGAAATATCTCTTGCTAATAATGCTACCATATTTCCTATTGGAATAGCTGAAGGAGTGTTTACAAAGATCCTTGGGAAAATGATTTCTACTGATTATCTTGTTATTGAATGTGCAGGAAAAGGACAAATTACACTTGGAAGGTCCCTATTAAAAATCCTTGGAGAAATAATAGATGTGGGAAAGGGGACCATGCACCTTTATTCTCCACCAAACAATCATATTTTCCCCAAGGTTAAGAATAAAAGTAAGAGAGGCAAGGGCAAGAAATTTGGTTTTAATGATTCTTCATTTGAGAACACTTGATTCTTTCTTGCTTCTTATGCCTAACTTAAAGGCGTTAAAGAAAAGTACTTATTGGGAGATAACCCAAAAGTTTTAGAAGAGTCTTGGAAGTTATTACTTTAGTAATAACCGCTCCTTATCCTTTTTATTTGCTTTTTGTGCCAAGAGTAACCTCTAATGAGAGAGAAGTAATGATTGCGAAAGTTGCTGTCCCGAAACAGATTTCTGTGCTTCACCGTAAAAATTCGTGTAAAATCTCTGAACGTCTTTTTGAGGCGTGAATTTTTGTGTTTCTGCCCCAGGTTGTTATCTAACTTGCGTTAGTTCAACACTTTTTGATTTGAGGAACAGAAGGTCTTCGAAAAAATTCGTCTTTACCTGCTGGTCTGTTTTGACAGATTTATGCCATTTTCTGCATTTGCTTCTTGTTGGTTCCTTTTTGAGTTATTTTAGGGAATTGAGATTTTCGAGGGAAGTACTACAGTAGCTAGTGTTTTAATGGAAGTTTATTTGGTGTTAGAACTGAACCATAAGACCTTTTATCTTGAGTGCACTAATGTTGCTAATAAAGATTGTGTGAAGTTTTGTATGAAGGAAAATTTTCAGATGTATGGAAGGAATGAGTAACGAGATGAAGGATGGACTAAAGCTCAAGCTTGGGGATGCCATGCGTGTCACCCCAAGAAATATCCAAGAAGTACAAGCGTCAAAGCTTGGGGATGCCTAAGGCATCCCCTTCTTCATCAATAAAAATTCCAGGTTTCTTCCAAACGCTTCATTTTTATTGTTTCATGCACAATTGTGTTTTTCTTGGAGCGTCTTCTTTTTCGTTTTCGTTTTGGTTTTTCATTTGCTTTGGTTTGCTTAGTTTTCAGAATATATTGGTTGGACCCCCTCTTTCATACATTGGTTTTCAAATAATTTGGTTTGGATTGGAAAAGAGTAGGAAAGTTCATGCTTATGTGGTAAAAAGAGCTTGTTTTTGACTGTGGCATATGCTTTGTCATGCCATGCTTGATATTGTTTTAGCTTTATGCTTAGTATTCTTTGTTGTAGCTTGACTTGTTATAAACAATTGAGATTTCTTAATGTGCCTGCGTTGTGTTAGCATATTAAAGCATAGTATAGTGGTATTCTCCTTTGATGCTTTATTTGGGTTGAATTGTGTTGGGGGGATACCCCCGGTAGGGTCACTCCGGGGTATAAAGGCTGAGTTAGCTGAGGTTTGGCATGGTCAAAGTGGATGCTGGCTGGGTCACCTCAAGGCAGGCCGGATCACGGAGTAACCCGGACCAGGGGGTCGCCTAACATTGTCTCGGCCGACTCAAGGAGTAAGTCGGAAATGCATGTCTAACTTGTATGCAGGAACAGGTATACCCGGATCTACTATGATTCGGGTCCCGTTTAGCTTCGAGGAGAAGGAATGAATCTTGCTGGTCAAGAAGAAGGCCCGGTACGCACTGCATGAGCAAAGCAGACAAGGGCAGGACCACCGGGTCATGGCTGACAAGGGTGACGACGCCCATGTCGGCTGACGCGGGCGCCGCAGAGGCTCACGTAGCTAAAGCATGAGTGACGCGGGGGAAAAGTACCCCGGTCGGCTTACCACTTTGGGGGGAAGCATATTCCTAGGAATATGCTTCCACGTATGCCCTAGGCAAAAACCGAGCCTCCTCTATAAAAGGGGGGCTAGGGTTTCAGTAGAAGGGGTTCTGCTATTCTGATTTGGCCAAGGTTTTAGGGGTGAGCTGTAGGTGAGGGTAAGAGAGCTTCTTCTTCCTCCTCTCGCCAGAACAGCTCAAGGAGTACTTGTAATCTTGGAAGCAAAGCACTATAAACTTATGTGTGGAGAATCACTCCACTATCCCTCCCTGGATTCCCCTAGCGTGTATTAGTCCCCACCTTTAGCCTATCCATGGCATCTGCCGTGACACCACCACGACAGTTGGCACCCACCGTGGGGCTAGCGGCGCTAGCAGGGGTCAAGATCCGGACGGGAAACTTCATCGGCACCGGCGAACGCATCGTCTCCGGGCTCGTTCAACGCTTTGGAGCGCTGGACTTCGTCAGCGACAACGCAGGCTGCTTCGGCACACGCCCGCTTCCGTGCAACGGCCTCTTCGTCAAGCACGGCGTGCACAAGGTCTACGTTGCAGTGGACGTGTCTTGCGTTCATCCGCGCCATGTCGTCGAGGCAGGGGAGCCGCCCCTCACTGTGGCTCGCGGGGCGCGTATCGCTCGCTCCCCGGACCGCGCAGAAGTGATGATGACCGCGCCTCGTGCGGGCGCAAGCAAGTATCCGGCGCCAGATCCAGAGGTAACACCTAAGGCACCAAGGAAGGCTAGGGGTCCTCCACTAGAGAGGCCAGAAAATTTGCTGAGAGAGGCGATGGATAGCTTGGCAAACCCTGTAGTAGCAGCGGTAGATCCGGCTCGGGCGCAGGCCGAGCTGGAAGAAACTAGGCAGAAAATACTAGAGAGCGCTAAGAAAATAGCCGCGGCTCAGCAATCATTGAACATGACGCTGTGTGAGTACGCAAAGGCTAACAAAGTTGATGCTGTAAAAGTGAAAGGGAGAAATCTCATGAGTGAGATGAACAAAGAAGGTGATACTGGAGTTGACGAATCAGAAAACTATTTGTCCGTGGGGCTGCCGAAGTATAGTACTCCAGCTAAGAACCTTAGGGCAGCGGATGCAGCTGCGTCCGAGTTGGAGGGTCTGACGGGTGAAGCCCGTCAAAGACAACAAGATAGGGTTAACGAGCTGGTTTGGATCGCGAACAGACAGAACGAAGAACTACTCAGAGCTAACCCGGAAAGAGCTGGAGCTTCCAAAATCGTCCATTCGGCGATGGGTAACCCGGAGAAATCCGCTGGAGCCGCATCGTCGCCTCACGGCGATCCAAGGAGAGAAGAGGTAGTAACCTTGGCTAGACGGAGCAAACAGATCGTCCCGTATGACCCAACACGGGCAGGGAAAGGAAAAGAGGCACAGAAAAATGATGATCGACGAAGTGTGAGCCGAGGTGAAGCTGGCCGAGGTAACCGCGACCAAGGCAATGCTGGTCAAGGGAACACTACCAACGGCAATGCCAGACAGCGAAAATCGGCAGGAGCAGGACAACCGCAGCAGCGGAATATACCAAGGCAAGAGCAAAGTGCCCGCCGAGGTATGCAACAGAGAGGTGCGCCACAGAGCAAAAACGGTACCACGACGGTGATTCGGAGATGGTGAACGCGGGATACCCAAGGCCGGACTATCATGTGATAGGGTCGAGATTGGGAAGCAGGGATTTGATGCCGGATGATGCCAGGTTGAAACTAGATCGACTGTATAGGTCGGAACAGATTGAATGTCAAGGTCCACTGGGTCCAGCGTGCTTTGGACCCCGGATCATGAAGAAGCCACCGGTACCCAATTTCCAGTTGCCCAGGGGCACGAAGACGTATGACGGCAGTACCAAGCCAGAGGATTGGCTGATAAACTATGCTACGGCTGTGAAGATCGCTACTGGCAACTTGAGATGGGTTGTACGATACGTACCCCAGATGTTGGAGGGGCCAGCAAGGGTATGGCTGAACAACTTGCCACCCGGAAGCATTAACTGCTGGATAGATTTTGAGGAAATGTTTATCAACAATTTCTCGAGTACATATCAGAGGCCCAATAGGCCACAGACCCTAGCTATGTGCAAGCAAAGACCTAACGAGACGGATCGTGAGTTCTTGACCCGGTGGTGTACCGTGAGAAACTCATGCGAGGGCGTGATAGAATCACAGGCCATAGCATGGTTTGCACAGGGATGCAGATATGGAAGCGAGCTGTGGATGAAATTGCAAAGGAAAATGCCAATCACGTTGGCAGAGATGATCCGGATTGCTGATTCATATGCTTTAGGCGATCCGACTCAACCCAGGTTCGTATCAAACGAATCAAACGATGAGTACTACCAGAGAGATGGAGCCGGGTCATCCCGGAGGAATGACTATAGAGGAAAAAGAAGAGATGATAGGCCGGATCATCAGTACAGTTCGCAACAAGTTGCAGCTGTGAATCAAGATCAGCCCTGAGCAGGGGGAAATCAGCGCCAGAAAACTGGAGGGCAATGGACTCCAAGAAACGATGGCAAGAAAACGTGGACGCTAGAGCAAAAGAAACAGTGGCAAGAAAGGAAGGACCGTCCAAGGTACACCTATGAGTCGATGTTGGATCAGCCGTGCAAGTTTCACACGCCAAATCCGAGTAACCCGGCGGGTCATACGACGAGGCAATGTGAGTGGATGCGCAAGATTGAACAAGCTGGTTTGGGGAATGCTCAGGCACCCCGGAATGATCAGCCTCGGCATGAGTTACCCCGACAGCAATTGCTCTCCGGAGCGAACACGCAATAGCTGATGTTGCCTCCCCCTCCGCCGAGGTATGATAACAATGAGAGAAGGGATGCAGTGCATCAGGTGGAAAATCAGCACCAGTCGGATCAGAGGTACCCCGGAAATGAGGGGAGAAATGAGTACAGGGAGCATCATCAGAGCTATTGTGTGTTCACCACTGAGGAAACAGATAGAAAAAGCTTGCATCGTAGGCATATGGAGGTGAATGCAGTGATGCCTGCAGTGACGAGGTACATGCCTTGGTCGGACCAGGAAATCACCTGGAGCATAAAGGATCATCCCAAGCTTATGCCAAGCCCTGGTTCGTATGCATTGGTGCTGGACCCAACGTTCATAGGGCCTAGCATTAATGTTAGGTTCTCAAAGGTACTAATCGACAATGGCAGCAGTATTAACATCATGTATGTGGACATAATGCGCAAGTTGGGCATCTCGGAAAACATGCTGCAGCCCACGAGGACAACTTTCCATGGTATTGTGCCCGACATTTCTTGCGAACCAATAGGCAAGGTCCGAGTTGACGTGTTGTTCGGCACAAGAGACAACTGCCGAACTGAAAATCTGGAGTTCGAAGTGGTGAACTTAGCAAGCGCGTATCACGCGTTACTCGGAAGGCCAGCGCTGAACAAGTTTATGGCAAGTTGCCATATTAGCTACTTGAAGATGAAGCTGCCCGAACCAAACGGAGCGATTACCATTGCGGGGGATTTCCGACGTTCCATGGAGTGTGCATCTGCCGGGTCTAACTTAGCCGAGTCACTTGTGATTGCGCAGGAGAAAAGGAAAATTCAAGAGGTGGCAGCTTTGGCTCAGTCCGCGCAGCAGTATATGCCGGCGCTGAGTAACCCGCATGGAAGTGTGTCCTTCCAAGCCACGAAAGATACCAAGAAGGTTCCAGTTGATGACATGTTCCCGGAGCGCACCGTAACAATTGGTGCCTGGTTAAGTGATAAATAGGAAAGCGAGCTCGTCAACTTCCTCCGTGAGAATCGGGACATTTTTGCTTGGTCCACATAGGACTTGCAAGGTGTTCCGAGGGAGTTGGCCGAGCACTCTTTAAACGTGAGACCCGGAGCTAAGCCGGTGAAGCAACCTCTCTGCCGCTTCTCCGAAGATAGGAGGAAAGTCATTGGGGATGAGATAGCTCGGTTGCTAGCTGCAGGATTTATCATGGAAGTTCTCTACCCGGATTGGCTCTCTAATCTGGTGCTGGTGGAAAAGAAGAAGGATGACCTGAACGTAACAGTGGTTTGGCGCATGTGTATTGATTACACGAACCTGAACAAGGCGTGTCCAAAAGATCCATTTCAACTGCCAAGAATAGATCAAGTCATAGACTCAACTGCTGGATGTGAACTGTTGTCATTCATAGACGCAAATATTCTGGTTTCCACAAGATACCTCTGAATCCGGATGATCAAATAAAGACTGTGTTTATTACCCCGTATGGGGCTTATTGCTATCGCACCATGCCGTTTGGGCTTAATGCAGGGGCAACGTACCAGCGATGTATGCAAAAATGTTTGCACGACCAAATAGGTCAAAATGTACAGATGTACGTGGATGATGTGGTTATCAAGACCAAGGAAAGCAAAACGCTCCTTGACGATATCAGGCAAACGTTTGCGAACCTAAGGAGGTTCCAGATGAAACTGAACCCGGGGAAGTGCACCTTCGGTGTCCCGGCTGGAAAATTGCTTGGTTTTCTTGTTTCTAGCCGAGGTATCGAGGTTAATCCAACAAAAATCCGGGCCATCGAACGAATGGAACTGCCGAAGTGTCTTAACGATGTCCAGAAGTTCACAGGTTGCCTGGCATCGTTAAGTCGGTTTGTATGTCGGTTGGGAGAAAAGGCATTGCCTCTTTACCAACTCATGAAAAAGTCGGATAAGTTCGTTTGGAAGCCGCAGGCCGATGAAGCCTTTGCCCACCTAAAGAAGATGTTAGCCACGGCACTAGTGCTAGCCTCACCACTATCAAAGGAGCCAATGTTGCTCTAAATAGCCGCAACCAACCGAGTTGTAAGTGCAGTGATAGTGGTGGAGCGCGACGAGGAAGGTAAGTCGGTGCAAAGGCCAGTGTATTACTTGAGTGAGGTGTTATCAGCCTCAAAGAAGAACTACCCACATTATCAAAAGGTGGCGTATGGCGTGTATATGGCCGCCAAGGAACTGAAGCACTACTTTGAGGAGCATCCTATCCGGGTCATATGTGAGGCCCCCATATCCGAGATAATGAGTAACAAGGATGCGAGCGGCAGAATTACGAAATGGGAAATTGAGCTAGCTCCTTATGCGCCACAATATGACAGAAGAGAAGCAATCAAATCTCAAGCTGTGGCGGACTTTTTCTTGAATTAGGCCGAGGTGCAATACGAACCGCCACTCCCAGATCCGAACTATTGGCGAATGCATTTTGACGGATCAAAAACCAAAACCGGGCTAGGTGTCGGAGTTGTACTCACGTCGCCAAAGAAGGATGAGTTGAAATATGTACTGCAGATGCATTTCGCGGCATCAAACAATGTCGCTGAGTATGAAGCACTTGCGCACGGGCTCAAGGTGGCAAAAGAGATTGGCATACATCGGATCATATGCTTTGGCGACTCGGATTTGGTGGTACAGCAAGTGTCGGGACTGTGGGACGCCCTTGATCCAAACATGGCACTGTACCGATTTCATGTGCAGAAGATATCTGGTTACTTTGAGGGATGCGAATTTCATCATGTACCCCGGGTGGAAAATGAGGCTGCCGACGTACTGTCGAAGCTCGGGTCAAACCGACAAGCAATTCCACCGGGTGTAGCATTAGAGCACCTCAGGAAACCATCCATCAGGCCATTCCCAGAATCCGAGTCAATTTATGTCCCGGAGGACACGGAATCCGGAGCCGTGCCCATGGACATTGACACAGGAAGTGGTGCGCGAGACCCGGGGACTGTCTCGGCAAACCCGAGGACTGCTTCGCAAGACCCGAGGACTGCTCAGCGTGATCCGGTTGAAGTTATGCCGGTGGATCAAATGGAGATTGATGAGGATGTGTTCCCTGTGCAAGCAATACCAGCTTGGGCACTACCTATATTTCAATTCCTGAAGGATGGAACGCTACCCACTGAGGAAGTATTGTCCAGGCAAACACAGAGGAGGGCAAAGGCCTACACGATCATCAATTCCGAACTATACAAAAGAAGTGTGACCAATGTCCTCCAGCGATGTGTTGACCCGGAAGAAGGGCTTGACATCCTCCGAGATATACACCAAGGGGAATGTGGGCATCATGCCTCGTCCCGAGCCTTGGTGGCAAAAGCTTTCTGGCATGGATTCTATTGGCCAAATGCCTTAGAGCAGGCAGAAAATCTGGTGAGAAAATGCAATGGCTGTCAGAGGTACGCTACCAAGACACATATGCCAATGTCGGAACTCAAGACCATACCAATTACCTAGCCATTTGTCGTATGGTGCTTGGATATGGTTGGTCCATTCAAACCAGCAAAGGGAAATATGACTCACATTTTGGTCATGGTGGACAAGTTTACGAAGTGGATTGAAGTGAAGACTATAAGAAAATGTGATGGAGCTACGGCCGTAACGTTTCTCAAAGATATCATTTTGAGGTACGGTTATCCCCACAGTATCATAACTGATAATGGCACATATTTTGCGGAAGGAGCATTTGCATGTTTCTGCCGGGATAAGAGGATCCGGCTGGACGTAGCCTCGGTAGCCCAGCCCGCATCAAACGGACAAGTGGAAAGATCCAACGGATTAGTATTATCCGGGATAAAACCCTGGCTCATTGATCCGCTGCAAAGATCAGCGGGATGCTGGATAGAAGAACTACCAGCGGTACTGTGGAGTTTAAGAACAACTCCGAATCGATCAACAGGCTATACGCCATTCTTTCTGGTATATGGGGCAGAAGCTGTATTACTAGCCGACATAGAGCATGATTCGCCTAGGGTCACCCAATACACAGAAGCCGAAGTGCAAGAATCCCAGCAAAATGATGTTGATCTGCTGGAAGAAGCGAGAGAACTAGCACTGTCCAGATCCGCCATATATCAACAAAATATCCAACGCTATCATAGCCGGAAAGTGTGCCCCCGAGTCTTTCGGGAAGGCGATCTGGTGCTCCGGTTGGTACAACGTACTACTTGCATGCATAAGTTATCCCCCCATGGGAAGGGCCATTCATCGTGAGCAAAGCATTGCACAATGATTCTTATTATCTTATAGATGCAAAGCCATAGGAAAAGAACAAGGCGGACAAGTCTGGAGAGGAATCTAAGCGACCATGGAATGTAGCCCTACTTCGTCCTTTCTACACTTAGCTAAGAAGTGTGTGTATCCGAGTCGTCTCATATGTCGGTATGTATGTCGGCAATGAGCTTATCAATGAAATGTTGGCGCCTCGAGCAGTAACTCGGGGACTGCCTTAATAATGTTTGTTGTTTTTCGCGCGTTAGCTAGAATAAGTTGTTATACTTAACTCGGATTAGTAGTGTGTGAGCACCAAAAACCCAACTCTTCGACTTGCTGCTGTCCAACAAGAATTGGCTTCATGGAAAGCAAGAGAACAATTTTGGAATTGCGTAACACATGAAAAACGACTAAGGAAAAGAATTTATTCGAGCCGACGTTTGTTTTTCGGACTAACCCTGTATTTATTTTTAAGTTATTATGCAGTTTTATTTTTTAGCTAAGTCTAAAAGTTTCCCAGTATTGTTAAGACAAATTTTGAAGCTCGGATTCGTAAGTCATAAAACTGAATCAAGGTAGACACGAACCGAGCCAAGAGATTGAATGAACAAGAAAAAGAAACTCGGGGACTACGCCCAAGTTAATTCGGCATAAGAACTTAGTAGCAAAATATCACATCTGTTTGGAATACAACTCCACCCGGCATACCGGGGATCTGATAAATCTTTGAGTTTTTTCGCTCAAGGAGCAGCAGAGGGAGTTCAGCATCATCTTCGCCCTCTTCGATATCCGAGGCATCGTCTTATTTGTCCTCGTCGGAATCATCCTCAACATTCTCGACCTCTTAGTCGCCAGTGACTTCCAGGAAGCTCGGACCCTCAGTCCAGTCGTGAATGGGAGCATATTCGATGAGGCTGTGGGCGCAAGCCTGGAGCCGAGCTACCCACTCCGGGTCATTGGTCCATCTGGATCCTGTGCGCACGCGCGTAAGGAGGCTGAGATCGATCTTCTCATACCACGTAAGAATGTGGTGAAGGATGGTATCAGCTACAGCACGTCCAGCGGACTCTCTCCAGAGGTCGAGCTGGGTCTCGATCTCCGACAGCTTTTCAGCAAGAAGCGTGATTCTCTCCGGAGCGGTCTCACAGGGCCAGAACGTGTTGAAGACTCGGACGGAAACGTCGAGGAGATCCTTGTCGTAGTTCTTGATGATTTCCACGCGAGATGACAGGCTGACCAATAGGTCCTCCATGTCCAAGGGAATGCTCTCACCATCAAGAGCAACGGGAGTACCCCTCTCTCGGCGGAAATTGGCAACAGCAGCGCTAGCAATAGCAGTACCCTCTGGAAAGTGGCCTAAAAAACAAGGCAAAGGAAGAAGCTGAGAAACAAGACATATGAAGTAACCCGGAGAACTATGGCGGATAAGGGAAAGGAACTTACGTGAGATGTGGCTGTGAATCTGGGTCAATTCCTTGGTACAATCATCACGTCTCTTCCGAAGCTGCTCAAGCTCAGCGTTCGCCGACTCAAGTTTGACGTCGGCCTCCTGGAGAAGATCTTGGTCCTTGGCGATCTGGAGGTTGAGGCGCTCACGCTCTTCGGTGTAGTCCTGGCCAGCCTTTTTAAGCTCGGTTTGGTGCTGCGCCTTCATCTTCGCCATCTCAGCCTTGAGCCTGGCAATCTCATCGTCTTTGGTCCGGAGGAGGGCGAGCTCATCATCTTTTTTCTTCAGCTCGGCTTGATGCTGCCCTGCTTGTTCGAGAAAATGCAGCATCGTATCAGGCATGGGCACACTATCTTCAAGCGATGCTGAAATAGTGTGTTGGCCTGGCAGAGCCGAGGTATGAATGTTTGCCGAGCCAAGGAAAAAAGGAACCGGAAAGCACGGCAAGGTCGGACAGAAATGACTTACCCTTGATCTGCTCCAGATTTTTCCGTATTATAATGTTCTCAGCCTCCACCCCAGCTGCGGAAACGGAAGGATGAGATTAGTTCGGCAAAGGAAGATGAAGAAAAATGAGGAGTGCCAAGGGAAAAACTTACCCCTTTTCTCGTGCTCCGCGAGAAGTGCAGCATGCTTGGCACGGAGCGTCTTGTGGGTATCCAACAGGCATTGGAATTCCGCACTCCGGCGGTTAGTGGTCACCTGAAAGGAGTTCAGAAACATAAATTAGTCATGTGCATATTCGAAGTATAATAAAATCCAGGCCAAGTGGAACTTAACCCGGCTCTAGGTGTGTGCATATTCGAAGTGTACTAAAATCCAGGCCAAGTGGAACTTAACCCGGCTCTAGGTGTGTGCATATTCGAAGTGTACTAAAATCCGGGCCAAGTGGAACTTAACCTGGCTCTAGGTGTGTGCATATTCGAAGTGTACAAGAATCCGGGCCAAGTGGAACTTAACCCGGCTCTAGGTGTGTGCATATTCGAAGTATACGAAAATCCGGGCCAAGTGGAACTTAACCCGGCTCTAGGTATGTGCATATTCGAAGTATACTAAAATCCGGGCCAAGTGGAACTTAACCCGGCTCTAGGTGTGTGTATATTCGAAGTATACTAAAATCCGGGCCAAGTGGAACTTAACCCGGCTCTAGGTGTGTGCATATTCGAAGTTCTGATGGAGCTACGTTAGTTTTCTAAAGAGCATCCGGCCGAGTAACAAGTTACTCCCCCGGAGGCTCGGGGACTAATGATTATTATCTACAGCTTGTAAAGGGGAAGTGACGTACCTCCATCATCCGCCCCACGAGGTTGATTGCCTTAGCGGCCGTGTTCATCTGGGCGGAAAATTCAGCGGGGCCGAACTTCTCCGGGAGATCGTCGTTGTGGACAAACTCCGCCTGGTTCTAGTTCATGACGAACTCAATCAAGCTTGCAGGGTACCGCTCACCGGTGGGCATATGGGGCGCCACCAAGCCCTTCGCATGCGCTTCTTTCCTCTCAATCAAGGCAAGTGTTGGGCTGGTGTGCAGAACCATCTGATGTGCATCTGCTGGCTCGGCAGGGGCGTCCTTCGCTGCTGGAGCTTTCTGGGAAAGCATCGATGCGAGGGTACGCTACCCAGCCTCGACGAATGACGGCTTGGTAGTGTCCAGAACCTTCGTGCCCTTGGCTTGCTAGGAAGAGGAAGCCGTCGCAGCGGATTTCCCCTTAGGAGCGGCCGGGGTAGTTCCTCGCCGAGGTTGAGAAGACTCGGACGAGGCAGAGAAACTTGGCGTTGGGGCTCTTGTAGCCGGACTTGGAGAGGCTGCGGGTTTTCTTGCCGCCGAGGTTGGCGCTGGTGCCGGAGTTGGAGCTGGTGCTGCAGTTGGTGTTGGTGCTGATTTGGTAGCTGGAACTGGTGCTGAGGTAGTCTCAGTAGTTGCTGGTTGCGGTGATGCCGAAGTGGTGGATGTCGCCGCCTTGGCTGGGCCAGTTTTCCCCGCACCGAGGTTAGCCTCCTCTTGGCGAGGTGGAGTTGAACTCGGAGCAGCCGCAGGACCCTCTGGAATAGGGCTTAGCGGGCGTGACTCGTCGTCATGAGGGGGAGAAGGGCCAGGATGGAGCGGTGAAGAGATACTGGATCCACTTTGAGGGACCTCCACTGGAGCCCTACAAAAGAGAACAAGGTCAGAAAGGAAGTTGTAACAATGTAAAGAAGAGCAAGTTACAGAAGGAAAAATAACTTACGGATCCGAGGTTTGGGCCTCCTTGGTTTTCCGAGCCCTTCGTACCGGGGCTTTCCCTGCCAGCTTGGAGGCAGTTTTGTCTCCGGCCTTCTTTCACCTTTTTGCGGGCTGAGAAGGTCCGGAGGAGGAACTTGCTGCGGCTCCGCGCTTCTTCTTTGGCACCACCGGAACGGGCTCGCCCGTAGCGAGGGGAGGATCCTCGTGGATGTGCCCATCGGGGTTAGCTGATGGCGGAAAGGCAAAAGAAAGGGGAACAGCCTCAACAGGTTCAATCACCTCGACATCCGAGTCATCCTCATCATCGGGCCAATCTCTAATAGAAGAGGGGTTACCGGTGGGTCGCTTTGTCGCGTCTATCATCGGGAGGAACATCTCCTGGTCAGGCTCTTCCTCATCCGGAGTCACTCGGTCCGGCGCCCACTTAAGGGTCGGATCCGTGCCGTCCTCAAGGGTCTGCTGAAGGAATAGCTGAGAAAAAGAATGAACAACAGAGTAAAAAATGCAACAAAAACCGACATATATCTAATCCGAAGTAAGTTTACCCCGCGGAGCTTACCGCGGGAGGAAGCCTGTCACGGCAGAAGTGCTCAATTCCCCACGTCCACTCAGCGGAGAAATTCTTGTGGGTGGTGAAGAGAGCCTTAACCCGGCGATAAATCTCCGTGTTGCTCAGCTCGAAGAAGGAGGTCCGGTTGGGGTCGCGGCCGAAGTTCATGTGGCACACCTTGTGGGTGCGCTTCTGGAGAGGAGAGATTCGGTTGCGCACGAAGGTGATCATAGCATCCTCGTTGTGCAATCTGAGCTTCTTCAGCTCCGCGAACCTCTTATTGACCTGATTGGCCAAGGCCGTGGGCTTCTTGGAGATCTCGTCCCACGTTTCCGTGTTGGGAGGACCCGGAGTATAAGGGAGCAACCGAATCAAATCTTCAGTGCCCGTATTCCGGACATAGAAGAAGGTCCGGGCCCACCCTTTGCAGGAGTCTAGCCCGGTGACCCGGGGGAAAACAGAAAACCTCCGGGGTGAGATGGATGCAGCTCCGAACTGAGCGAGCTTCTTGTCCTCCGGATCAGTTTTGATGTTCGGGATGACGTTACGACGGAGGCCGAAAAACCGGATCCACAGCTCCTTCGTGGGACACAGTCCGGCATAGTCTTCGATCGTAGAAGCAAAGGCAGAAAGAGAGGTGATAGTGTTGGCTAGAAGGTGATGCGGCTGCAACTAGTAGGTGCTGAGCCAATCCCAGAAAAAATCGCTCACTGGCAGGCCGAACCCCCGTTGGAAGTGGGATAAGAACACGACAAACTCACCCGGATTGGGTGAGGGGGCCAGTTCGGCAGAGGGGAGACGAGCAGCGACGCCGGCGGGAATGCGTCGGGTCCGGTAAAGCCAGTCAAGATCATCTTGACAGACCCATGACCCGGCCCAGGCACCGCGGTCTGCCGTCGTAGTGTCCTCCTCCATTTCTTGTTCAGCGACGACGAGCTCCTCCTCCATCATCTTGTTCTCACTGCCCTCGTTGGCGCTAGCGGCGGTGGGGGTCAGAGTCCTGGATTGGCGAGGACCCGTGGCGAGGGAGTTGCGCAGCGGTGGCCGTGACGCAGAGGCACGGGGAAGCAGTGCGGCGGCAGCACTGCTGCTAGGAGCACTGGCGGCGGCGCGGTCGCGAGGAAGACGAAGAAGAAGAGCAACGGGCAGAGGGGCGCGGAGGGGGAATAATCCTAAGGGACGTGCCCCTCCGCTATTCATCCCCTCCCTAAAGAGGTGAGTGGGATCGCACCCTACAGATGGGCCACATGGTGTGGCCGTGTATCACCCGCCTCAGCCAATCAGTGGGGAGCCACACGGATGGCCACAGGGCAGAGACGATCCAATGACGTGACGCACTGATGCGGTAAACGAGGAGGTAGGCGTGACGTGAACCTCGCACAGTGATAACTGACAATTACTGCGGCGGTTACTGTGCAGGCCCTTAAAATAAGACAATATAATGATTACCCTTCATATGGGTTGGCGTACGAGAGAAGGAAACAAGGCCCGGATCGAACCATGGTAACCCGGAAAGCAAGTGAAACCATAGGATCCGAGTCAAAGTGGTAACCCGGCCGGCAAGTGAAAACTTGGAACGTGCAAAGGGAACGTAAATCCATGTGATCCGAGATAACATCCTAGGCTCGAACATAAATGAACCTGATGTGGCCTTAGCGGCCAAGGCAGCTAAGACCGCACCAGCTTCGGGGACTAATGTTGGGGGGATACCCCCGGGTAGGGTCACTCCGGGGTATAAAGGCCGAGTTAGTCGAGGTTCGGCAAGGTCAAAGCGGATGCTGGCCGGGTCACCTCAAGGCAGGCCAGATCACGGAGTAACCCGGACCAGGGGGGTCGCCTAACATTGTCTCGGCCGACTCAAGGAGTAAGTCGGAAATGCATGTCTAACTTGTATGCAGGAACAGGTATAGCCGGATCTACTATGATCCGGGTCCCGTTTAGCTTCGAGGAGAAGGAAGGAATCTTGCTGGTCAAAAAGAAGGCCCGGTACACACTGCATGAGCAAAGCAGACAAGGGCAGGACCACCGGGTCATGGCCGACAAGGGTGACGACGCCCCTGTCGGCCGACGCGGGCGCAGCAGAGGCTCACGTAGCTAAAGCATGAGTGACGCGGGGGAAAAGTACCCCGGTCGGCTTACCACTTTGGGGGGAATCATATTCCTAGGAATATGCTTCCACGTATGCCCTAGGCAGAAACCGAGCCTCCTCTATAAAAGGGGGGCTAGGGTTTCAGTAGAAGGGGTTCCGCTATTCTGATTTGGCCAAGGTTTTAGGGGTGAACTGTAGGTGAGGGTAAGAGAGCTTCTTCTTCCTCCTCTCGCCAAAACAGCTCAAGGAGCATTTGTAATCTTGGAAGCAAAGCAATATAAACTTCTGTGTGGAGAATCACTCCACTATCCCTCCCTGGATTCCCCTATCTTGTATTAGTCCCCACCTTTAGCCTATCCATGGCATCTGTCGTGACACCACCATGACAAATTGGCACATGCTCACACCATGTTATGACTATCTCAAGTCACCATAGCCTGTATGATCCTTTAGTTTTCAACTTGTAGTATCACTTTATGCTTTGATCAATGATGTTTTGTCACTCTGCATGATTATGGCCATTATTGCTCTCTTAGTTTGTCGCTCCCAGCCTTTTGCTAGCCTCCACAACAAAGTATGAGTTCCACTCATGCATCCAACTCCTTAAACCAAGTTATTCCAAAGATTCCACCATACCTACCTACTAGCTTATGCTACTCCAAGTATATTCATGCTATTGTTTACCTTCCAAATTAAACTTGTTATGAGAAAACTAGTGATTAAAGCTCTCACGAACTTGATGGCACACTTTACTTTTCTTGCCCTTAATAAACTTGTACCATTGTGTTGTCTATATTGTATATGCTTGCACTTATTTGTTGGGAATTAGCAGAACCATGCTTTCATGGGGAACGCTTTCAACATTGCACTTGGTACTTGTACCTAGTTGATATCATGCTCTTTAGTATATGGATGTCATCGGTGTGAAATGAAAGGGGACCTTGGAAGTCCATGGAGTTATGTATATGTGTTAGAGAAACGCCTGGGCCGCTAGTCTAATCCATGCTGACATGGTGGAAACCTACAGTGTAACCATAATGAGCTGTCTATGAAGCATTCTTCTTATAAAAAAGATTCCTATATTGAGAAAAAAGAGAAAAAAAGGAGATTATGAAAAGAGGAAAGAGATAAAAAAGCACCAAATTCCCATGGTAAATAAGAAGATTGCGGAGATGCTCGTTGTCTGCTTGCCTTGTCATTTTGATATGGGGATTCTTCCGTATCATCGGGCAAGGGGTACCCCGTTGGCGGTTCTCTATGATACACATGTACTTACGATGACAAGAACTTACCGGTGACTAAACTTGTGTAGCATGAGGAGCGGCCCTCGTATACAAGGGATATGAGATTTCTAACTTATACTTCGTCAAGCATGTACACCATAGTTTGTTCACTTTTACCTTAATCACTTCAAGATGCTTATGATAGGGGCAATGAGAGCTGAAAGCTATAAGTACCATAATTTTTGGAAGCTCTTTATGAGACTTGAATCCCTACTTCCTTCTATGAAGGCCTTTCTTCCACCATTATATTGAGTCTCCATCTTCTACCTTTATGCACCTACTTTGAGAGCATAGTGGCCATTCTTAGTTCTATGTGCATTGTCCCAAGACTAGTTGATTGATGCATAACTTGATATTGCTTGTTTTAAACTGTTTATATCTAGTCACTCTTATGAACTTTGAAGGTGTCCTATGCATTTATATTTGCTACTCTATGAGGGACAAGCTGAATACTATTATGCTATGTTTTCTTTATGTGAAACAAACAAACGTCTTGCAAAGCATTGTTATTCATGAATCTTTTGTTTGTGCCTTTTCATGTTGCATCATAGTTTCTTTTTCTTATTGCTAGAACCTTGTCTTTCATGTTATGATTGAAGTATTATGATCACAGCTTTGAATGTTTTACAAATACTTTGATCAAGTCTTTGATGGTGCATGTCACCTCAAAAATTATTCTTTCTTTTTATCACTTACCTACTCGAGGACGAGCAGGAGTTAAGCTTGGGGGTGTTGATACATTGCAAATGTATCTATAATTTTTGATGTTCCATGCTTGGTTTTATCCACTTTCTTGTGTTTTGTCCACACTTTGGAGTAATTTTCATATGATTTCTTGGACTAACCTATTAACAAGAGCCACAGTGCCAGCTGCTTGTTTTTTGCTATTTTTGGTTCTAGGAAAGTTAGAAAATAAATATTCTTGGAATTGGACAGGACAAAAGCCAAAGTGCCTATTTTTCCGGAAGTCATCATATGCCAGAATATGAGACAAACAGGGCCAGAGGGCGGCCACACCACGTGGTCGCGCGGCCAGGCTTGGCCCGCGCCAGGGGGTGGTGTGGCCAGCCCAGGCACCCCCTCGGCCTCCCCTTCCGCCTATAAGATGCCCTCAGGACGAAAACCCTAAGTGCCCGATCAAAAATCCACGAAAGAGTCTATAGCCACCGTCATCTCCATCCCTAGATCGGGAGGGATCTGAAGCTCTTCCCGGCACCCTGCCGGAGAGGGGAGTTCACCCTGGAGGCCTTCTTCATCACTGTGCAAGCCTCCGGTGTGATGCATCAGTAGTTCATCCTTGGACTACGGATCCATGTAGTAGCTAGATGGCCGGTTCTCCTCCTTTGTGCTTTCATGTTTAGATCTTGTGAGCTCCGTTCATGATCAAGATAATCTATTTGTAATTCTGCATGTTATGTTTGCGGGGATCTGATGGATATTGAGATGCTATTTCAGATTGATTATTGATTCTATCATGTCTTTGTTATTTGTGATCTTGCATGCTTTCCGTTGTTAGTAGCTATCTTGGCCAAGTAGAGGCTAGCAACTCCAAGAATTAGTATTTATGCTCGATAGTGGGTTCATGCCTCTGGTAATCTGGGGAAGTGACAGAAATCTCTAAGGTACTAGATGTGATGTTGCTACTAGGGAGAAAACAACAATCCTTTGTTCATAGAACAATCGTATTGTTTACTTTACATGTAGTTCGTAAAGCAATAATCTGTTGCTTGCAACTTAATACTGGAGGAGGTTCGGATGATAACCTGAAGGTGGATTATTAGTCATAGATGCAGTTGGATGGCGGTCTATGTATAATGTTGTAATGCCCAATCAAGTCTCAAAGGAGTCAAGATGATTAGTATATGCATGTATTACTTTCTTGATGTTTGTCAATTGCCCCGCTGTAATTTGTTCACCCAGCATGTTATCTATCTTAAGGAGAGCCACCTCTAGTGAACTATGGATCCCGGTCCTTGTCTTTTACATTCAATGTACAATCTTTTACTTCTTTGTGTTTACTTTCTGCAAACTATTACTTCTTTCCATTCGATACGTTTAATCCTTTGTTTGCACAAAACACGGTGAGATTGACAACCTCATCGCAAGTTGGGGACAAAGTTATGTGGTTGTGTTGTGCAGGTCTCCACGTTGCTACTAGAACCGGTAGTGTGCCCTGCCAAGGCTTAGCTAGCAACACCTTTGGGGTGTTTCCTTGCTCCTACTGGTCGATTAAACCTTGGTTTCATACTGAGGGAAACTTCCTGCTATGCTCATCATACCTTCCTCTTGGGGTTCCCAACGAGCTCTACATCAACCACGCTTTAGCATTTTTCTGGCGCCATACACAGAGCCATCAAGGAGGGTGAAGACATCCAGGGAGACATGGATGCTTACCTCAACAATGATGATGACTTTCTGGAGGAGGATGCCCTGGACTTCTACACTGACGATGAGGACTCCGACTTCATCGAAGATGAGTAGATGCACTAGAGAACTATCATAGCATGAGATGTATCGTTCCCAATGTATCGTAGCTTGCAGAATGGTTCTTAAAACCATCTGTTTTCCTTGTTGTGGTGTGTATGTGTGTGTGTGTGTGTTTGTATTGTGTGCTTGTTTGAATGAATGAAATGGAGTTAATTCAAAACCTGAGTCAAACTCAAAGTTTTAGGTTTGAAACCAAAACCATGAACCTTAGAACTTTCCCTATTACCCCTTTATATACATCAATCTTCAGATGACTCGTGGAAACCCAGGAGCGAGCAGCTCATCGCAAGACCCAATGCTGCAGATTATGCAGATGTTAGTTGCAGACCGTGAAGCAAGCAGGGAAGAGTGCCAGGCTAACTTAGCAACATTGCAGCAGATAGATCAGATGGCCCAAAACAACCAAGGGCATGGAAATCAGGATCATCATGGATCCAAACTCAAAAACTTTCAGAATACCAATCCCCCAATCTTTAACCAGGCTGAAAACCCACTGGATGCTGAAGACTGGTTACAGACAATGGAAAATAACTTAGAAGTAGCAGGAGTGGATGCCAACGAGAAAGTTCTCTTCACCACCCACTATCTGGCAGGAGATGCGAGAGCTTGGTGGACTAGTATCCATAACACGAACCATGGTCAAGTGATGACATGGGAAGCCTTCAAATTCAAGTTCAGCCGCACCCATGTGCCGCAGGGTCTAGTCACCAGAATGAGGGATGAGTTCCGTGACTTGAAGCAAGGCAGAATGATTGTGGTGGAGTACCGTGATAGGTTCATGTCGCTTGCAAGGTACGCCCCTGATGAGATCAACACGGAGGCCAAGAAGAAGGAGAGATTCCTGAACGGACTGCATGACGAGATGCAGACTGTCCTCGTCAACATCCGCTTCGAGGATCTCGAAGAGCTAGTCGACTCTGCCATTCAGATGGAAGGAAAGATTAATCAGGCAAACGACAACCGCAAACATCTAATGATGCAGCAATCTAGATCCAACAATCACCAAAAGTACCGTCCCAACCCCTCACCAGGATATGCACCCAAAAACAACCGACCTCCAATGTCTCGCCCAAGCTACCCCAACCGTAGCGGAGGCAATGTGAAGTCCGAAGGAAACAACAACAACTCCGGCAACACCAACAATTTCAACCGTGCCCCTCCCAAGAGCAACAACAACAACACTGCACCTAGAACTGGCAGTAATGTTGTGCCTGTCACAGCAAAAGACAAGTCCCAGATAACTTGTTTCGAGTGTGGAGTGAAGGGCCACTATTCCAATGAGTGTCCCAAGAAGACTGCCGCCACTGCCAATGTGAATGCCCCAGCTCAACAGCAACATCGTGTTCAACTAGGGAGAAGATTTTCCCCAGGGAACCCTCACAACCGCAATGGTCGTCTCTTCCACATGAACGCCGAAGAAGCCCAAGAAGCGCCAGATGTAGTGCTGGGTATGTTTTCTGTCAACTCAATTTTAGCAATGGTATTGTTTGATTCGAGAGCATCGCATTCATTTGTCACCGAAGAATTTGCATGCACTAGTAAGATCCACCCAACCAACTTGAAGCATGTCATGATAGTCCAAATCTCTGGATCAACTATAAAAGCTAGATAAATTTGCAAAGCTGTGCCTATCATAATACATGGGATAGATTTTTATGCCAACCTAATTGTACTCGGAACCAAAGGATTGGAAGTAGTACTAGGCATGGACTGGATGTCAAGGCATAAAGGACTGATAGACTATGCTAAGAAATCCATCACCATGACCAGTAGCTCCGGAGTCACAGTAGAGCATATCTCTGAAACCTTAGCCCGTCAATTCAAGTGCAACAAGAGTCTAGCCCTACCCACCATAGACCAAGTCAGAGTAGTCTGTGAATACCCCGATGTATTCCCAGATGAATTGCCAGGTATGCCCCCGGATAGGGATATTGAGTTCATTATCGAACTAATCCCCGGAACCGGACCCATATCCCAGAGACCCTATAGCATGAACCCCTCAGAGTTAGTGGAATTGAAGAAGCAGTTGGATGCCATGTTAGCAATAGGCTTGATTCAACCAAGCGCATCGCCATGGAGATCACCAGTGTTATTCATCGACAAGAAAGATGGAGGCAACCATTTGTGCACAGATTACAGAAAACTGAATGACGTCACCATCAAAAACAAGTACCCTTTGCCAAAGATAGAGGATCTATTTGATCAGTTGACTGGAGCCCAGGTATTCTCAAAGAGTGATCTTAGGACTGGTTATCACCAACTTAAGATTCGTGCAACAGATATTCTGAAGACCGCCTTTACTACTCGTTATGGTTTATACGAGTATACGGTTATGTCTTTTGGATTAACCAATGCCCCTGTTTATTTCATGAATCTCATGAATAAGATCTTTATGAATTTCCTAGATAAGTTTGTAGTGGTGTTTATCGACGATATCCTTATCTACTCCAAGTCAGAAGAAGAGCATGAGCAACATCTGAGAATCATCCTAGAAACCCTGAGAGAGCATCGGTTATATGCCAAGTTCAGCAAGTGTGAGTTTTGGCTGAAAGAAGTAGGATTCCTAGGACATATTGTGTCTACCGGAGGAGTCTCTATTGATCCCGCCAAGATGAAAGATGTCGAAGAATGGGAAGCCCCAACCACTCAAACCCAAGTCCGTGCATTTCTCGGATTAGCAGGATATTACCGCAAGTTCGTAGAAGGATTCTCGAGCATCGCCAGACCCATGACCCAATTGCTAAAGAAGGACAAGAAGTTTGAATGGACTAACAAATGTGAAGCCAGTTTCCAAGAGCTGAAGAAGAGATTGATTTCAGCCCCAATATTGATCATGCCAGACATTAAGAAGCCATTTGATGTGTATTGTGATGCATCCAAGATTGGTCTCGGATGTGTATTGATGCAAGAAGGCAAAGTCATCACTTATCTGTCTCGGCAATTGAAGAAGCATGAGCAGAACTATCCAACCCATGATCTTGAATTAGCTGCCGTAGTTTTGGCATTGAAGACATGGCGTCATTATCTGATGGGTAATCACTGTGAGATTTACTCAGATCACAAGAGCTTGAAGTATATTTTCACTCAGAAGGAGCGGAATATGAGGCAAAGGAGATGGATAGAGTTAATCAAGGATTATGACCTTGACATTCACTATTACCCCGGCAAAGCCAATGTGGTAGCGGATGCTCTTAGCAGATTGCCGTGTAGGCTAAACACCATGAACAAGGAGAAGCAACCAAGTTTGTATGAGGAGTTGGAGCAGTTTCGAACTGAGCTAGTTGACAAAGGATTCTTAGCTAGCATTGAACTTCAACCCACTTTGATTAGCCAAATCAAGGAAGCCCAGAAGGGAAATGAAAGTATCGACGGAATCAAACATCGTATTGGTACAGGAAAGGTACCTGGATTTACCGAAGATGAAGAAGGAGTTATGTGGTACAAAGGCCGTATATGTGTGTCAGCAGATTCAAAGCTGAAGCAAGTTATCATGCAGGAAGCTCATGATACTCTTTATTCTATCCATCCCGGAGGAACGAAGATGTATCAAGATTTGAAAGAGCAATTTTGGTGGCACAAGATGAAGAGAGAAATCGGAAGCTACATTGCCAAGTGTGACATCTGGCAAAGAGTCAAAGCAGAGCATCAGAGACCCACAGGACTGTTGCAACCACTGCAGATTCCGGAATGGCAATGGGATTCCGTCGGAATGGACTTTATCACCGGTTTGCCTACTTCTAGTAGGGGAAATGACTCAATCTGGTTCATAGTTGATAGACTATCCAAGGTAGCCTACTTTATACTATTCAAGACAACCTACCAAAGTTCGAAGCTAGTAGAGCTGTATATTGCTAGGATTGTTAATCTGCATGGAACCCCCAAGACCATAGTATCAGATCGAGGAACCCAGTTTACCTCGAGATTTTGGCAGAAAGTCCAGGAAGGATTAGGCACCAAGTTGAATTTTAGCACCGCTTATCACCCGCAAACTGATGGACAGACTGAGAGAGTTAACCAAATCCTAGAGGATATGTTGAGAGCTTGTGTGTTGGAGTAAGGATCAAAATGGGAAGACTGCCTGCCTTTCGCAGAATTCTCATATAACAACAGTTATCAAGCTAGTTTGCAAATGGCACCATTTGACTTCCTATACGGAAGGAAGTGTCGTACCCCTTTGAATTGGTCTCAAGTAGGAGAGAGTCAGATCTTTGGACCCGACATTCTTCGAGAAGCCGAAGAAAAGGTGCACAAAGTCCGTGAGCACCTCAAGACCGCCCAGTCCGGACAGAAGAGTTATGCTGACAAGAGAAGGAGAGACCTGACTTTCAATGTCGGAGATTTTGTATATCTCAAGGTTTCCCCATTGAAGGGAACGCAACGCTTTAGTCTGAAAGGAAAGTTAGCCCCTAGATATATCAGGCCCTTCAAGATTCTGAATCATCGAGGAGAAGTATCGTATCAAGTGGAACTGCCCGAAGAGATGTCAGCCATCCACAATGTGTTCCATATCTCGTTACTTCGCAAATGCTTAGAAGTGCCGGAGAAGACTAAAGTTTTCAAGAACATCGATCATCGAGCCGTTGAGATCAGCAATGACCTGACATATCGTGAAGTGCCCATCCGTATCTTGGAGGAAGCTTACAGAAGCACCAGAACTAGGAGTATCAAATTTCTCAAGATTCAATGGAGCAACCATACCGAAGAGGAAGCCACTTGGGAGCGAGAAGATTACATTAGGACAGAGTTCCCAGATCTCTTTAGTTCCTAGTTTTCTTTCGTAAATCTCGGGACGAGATTTTGTTTAAGGGGGAAGGTTTGTAACATCCCAAAACTTTAATCCAACGTTACTAAGATCCAAATCATCAACTTTTAGAGTTAACAAAAAAAATTCCAATGAAAATTATTAAAGCATTCATATGTGTGTGCATTTAGATAGGAGTTGTTTTAAATTGCCTTGATTAAGTGATCCATTGCTTGTAAAATGATTCTTAGGTGAAATCAACATCATCTAGATCATTCCCAAACAAATCCCAAAGAAAAACAAATCAAAATGAATAAAATAACCAAATGGTCATTTGTGCCATTTTAACTACCATGCCTACTTTGGCAATTACTAGGACTCAATTCTTAACAGAAACAAATGTGGATATTTGCACTCCTTGCTAGTACATGTAGTGATGTACCAAGGCCCACTTTGTGATCTACCAAAAACTTTCAAACACTAATTTTAAATGACATTTGAAAATTGAATCTAGTGTATGTATCAAGATCACACTATTTCAAAAACCACTCAAATGAGCTCCATTTTCAAATCCCAAGCAACCACAGATGCTTAAGCATGTGATCACCAACTCCACCAAAATTCAGCCCAAAATTCAAAAACTTTTCTCATGCGGCCATTGTGTCGAACATGTGGCATGCAGAAATGAAATGGCCTAACTATTACTGTTTCTAATTAAGCCATTGTCCCCCAATTGACCCTCTTTACTCTCCCTTGTCCCTCCTGAGTCCAACCAAGTCATCACCGGCCTACCCCTAAGCCGCAGCAGCAGTGGAGCGTCGCCCCTTTTTGGTCACCGCCGGCCAGCAGAGGGAAATGCGCCATAGACCACGTCGCGCCGTTCCAGCACCACCACTAGCTCCGCCTAACCCTACCGCACCTCCCTACCCCTTCCCCAAGCCCAGCCAGGCCCTGGACCACACCCCAGCACTGCCACCCATTCTCTCTGCGAGCTCGCCAGAGCACGCTAGAGCGCGTTAGCCGCCAGCACGCCACAGATCACCCCTCGACCCAATACCGTGCACGCCTCTCCGCCTCGACCCCAGTACCCTGCCAGACACAGTCGTGCGCCGACGGGCGACCACAGTCGCCGGGCGCCGCGCCGAGCACCGCCTCTGTCTCCTAGAGAGCGGGACACTCCCGACCAAACGCCACCGCCCCTAGCATTTCCTTTAAGCCGTAGATGACCACCAGGAGGCAGGCCACCGTCCGCCTACGCCGCCCATGCCTCTAGCCGCCTATATCAGCATCATCAACGAGCTTGCCGTCGTGCCGCTCGGTCCCCTTGTCGCCCTATAAAAGGAGCCCTCCCCAGCACAAACTCCTCACACCACTCCACTCCCCTCTCCTCACTGATCCTTCCCCACCTCTCGCCGGAGCCGATCGAGCCATACTTCGCCGGAATTGCGCCGGAGGAGCCCGCTGCAGAGGAGGAGACGCTGCCGTCGATTCCACCCACCGCAGCCCCTGCCGTGACCTCGCCCGAGCTCGCCTTGTCCACCAGTTTGTTTGCCCGCCTCGCCGCAGTAGCTGGAGCCCTGGTACGTCCCCGGTAGACCCCCGCTGGCCGTTTAGGGTTCGGTCTCGCCGGCGACGAGTCCGTCGACGACGATGACTGTGAGTCGTCGATCTCTGTTCTAATCATAGCGCCCAGATTGCCCCATAGCGTTTCGGGTTTTAAGTCTCGCTGACAAGCGGGACCAACCTGTCAGCTACCCTCTGTGCCGTGGATCACCACTGGGCCGGCCCATTTCCTTTCCCGCGCTAGCCCATGAATTCAAATATAGATTTTTCTATTTTAGTTTGAACTCACTTTTGTCCCTTAGTTTAAAAATCAATTCCAGAAGATATACTAAACCAAATTGAGTGATTCAAATTTTGTTAGAAAGCTACTGAAAAGATCTATCCAAGCCCGTTGGATTTAATTCATTTATAGTTAGAGATCTCTCCTAGTAAAAATAACAAGACAGAAGCTTTTGCACATTCAAACATTTTCATAAAATCAACCATAATAGTTTTTGAGTTGATTCCAACTCTCAAAAATCACATTTAACCATACCTATTTGAATATGTAATAATATTAAGGTTTACATGTAGTGACTTTGCACTAGTAACAAAATAATGCTATATAGGCATTTCTAGTCACTTTAAATTATTAAATATTAAATTTAAACCAAAGTAAATATGATCCAACCCTTAAATCACATTACCATATGTTAGAATATGTGGTGAGGACATGTGTCCATATGATCCCATATTTTAATTGGTGAATATTAAATCTTAGTTATTTTTCAATGAGTAGAAATTACTTTTCTTAAATAAAAAGACTGAAGCTAGTTAATAAAACCTTGTGATGCTTGTGATGGTCCAGTAAGGACTAATGGTTAAATAAGCAATATGCTATGATGCATAAGTAATGTAATGCAATTTGGAAAACCCCGAAGTAATACCCCAATATGGTGAATAAGTTAAGCTTGGTTGATTTCCTTAAGATTTAGTTTGTCTATAAGTTTACTTTACAAGCAAATATATATATATATATACAAGGAACTTGAGACTAATATGTATGATACAAAGTAAGTATAGTAACAAATGATTAGGGTTAATTGATATTATGTAACTAGTATGGAAATTCATGTTTTAGGTTGATAGGAGTTGGAAGAAATAGCCTAGTGTTTTAGTTTGAAGTGGCAAAAAGAATAATGTTTGAAGAAAAGGTTTCTTTGACAAGGTTTAAACAATCTCGTATGTCCAATAGAATGTGATCGATGGCGTCTTTGTTTGTTCGATAAGCTTGGACTTGGGATGCATTACGACTTAATTGGAATAGACCAAAGTTAACTATAAAAACATAAATATACTTAGGTGTGATGTGTCTAAATCATTATCAAGTTCTAGGGTTAGGATACGGATGATTAAGAATGTGAGATCATTCACTCTCAGTTGAAGTAGATGATGAGTATAAATGTGGTTTGCTATTATTAAGACAATTTAACCCATTAAGGAAAATAAATTTGGATGATTTTAATAATCTATTAGAGTTTGAAATCATGTTTAAGAATGGTTAAGAGATAAAGAACATTCACTTTTATCATGAGTGAATGATGTTTAAAAGTTACTTGAATTGTTGATTTAACTTAGATTTATGGTTTTAAAAGAGTTTTATAGAGTTAATAACTTACAGTTAAGTTTCATTATAGATCCAAGTTATGATTTTGGAAGTAGTATTTAAATGTAAAAGATTTAAAGTTTTACATAGAATTGTGATTATTTCTTACTTAAGAAATGTTTTTAAAGAATTTACAAAATAGGTATTTTATAAAAATAAATAAGGATTTATTACTTTAAAATCTTAAAAACCTTTGTAATAATATATTTAACATTTTTATAGTAAAATATATTTATTCAAGATCTTAAAAAGATTTTTATTTACTTTTAAGTATTATCTTTATCTTTATAAAATTCCACAAAAGATTAAATGTCTTTAAATATTTGCTTCAAGTTTTATTTGAAAAAAAAATAGTAGACTTATTTTTGTATACAAAAATGATTTTAATTCATTTTTAGGACTTTTCCTTATTTTATGAAATTTTACTTAGGATTTATGTTGCCTTAATATTTGGTTGTATTTTATTTAACCATAACTAGGTGAATATATATTTTTTATTATGTAGAGATTATTTGTGTGATCATTATAATATATTATATGTATTTTTTAGGATTTTTCTATATTTTCTAAAGCTAAAATTTCCCTAGGGTTATTTTGGTAATATACTTTTACTTCTTTCATTTATTATTATTATTTTTAGTGGGTAATAAGTTAGGTTGTGGCCCAATTGGTGAGATCCGTACCAAGTCTAGTGGATAGGCCCATTAGGGCCCAACTTGCTCTGGCCTAGGGTTAACCCTAGCCTGACCCACCGCATCAACTCATACGACACACACATACCTGATGAGTGCATATTTGCATCATGTTTTACATTATTATTTTGCATTGTAGATGTAGGATCTTGATATTTTACGGCGCTCGTGCGCATATTTTATGTTTGTTTTCACCAGGATCAGGACAGATGATAGATCCAATGGATACAATTCTTGGAGCAGTTGTACTATGGAGAAAAGAAGTCAAAAACAACATAAATCACTTATTTGGGAAATATTAATAATACTAGAAGAAAACCAAAAGCGAACAAGGGAGGCAGAGAGTCCAATGACCAACTATATGACCAGAGCAAATTTTCCGGCTGTATAGCTCCGGCCGTAAAGTTGGCGCCGCCTCCACCTCGTCAAATAGTCTCACCCCGTGCAATTGGTTTGCGGAGACGACATACAGAACACCCAGAAATCGCAGAAACCTCACCTTCGGAAGGCATCCACCAAGGATCCACCAAGGATCGATCTTCGCCCTGCGCAGATCCGGGAGGCTAAGGCATCGATATTCATCATCCATCGCTACATCACCACCATCTCCATCCATCCCATCTACATCTTGTCTAGATCTTGTTGTAATTACCGTACTCGTTGTGGATTTATACAAGTACTATTCATTTATGATTGTTTCCATTACCATTGCTATGATGTTGATTGCCTCGATGTCTGAGTAGATCATTATTTCTTGGGGAGATGGAGAAACCCTAGTATGAGACTGAAATAAGATAAAGTCTATTATGATATTCATCGATGTTACCATGTGTTAGATTTTCTACATCTTGATGTTGAGATAAGTCGACCTCTCAATATTTGCCTCTCGTGGGGACTTGATGGAGGAAACTACTTGTTGGTAGATGGAGGTGTGCTAGCACTTATAGTGACTATAAAGCCGTTGGCACCCCTTACGTATCAACTTGGGAAACCGAGGAAACCCACGAAACACTATCAATGCCATGGGATACATCCTATGGGATTACGTCCCTTAATAGCAGAATAATTTGATTGATGTCGATTGCTGACTGTTGTGGTTATGAGGATGATGTGAGCAGCTGTTGCTGCCTATTTGTCCAAATACGGAGTTCCTCCCACACATACATAGTTGAGAACTTTCATGATGATAATCTTTATCTTGGATCCTTATAATACTAGTGGTGTATTGATACGTCCAAAACGTATCTACTTTCCCAAACACTTTTGCTATTGTTTCTCCTCTAAACTTGTGTGATTTGGATGCAACTAACACGGACTGACGTTGTTTTCAACAGAATTGCCTTGGCGTCTACTTTTTGTGCAGAAAATCAACTATCAGGAAAAATCCCGGAAAATATGCCAAAAATCCTATTTCACCAAAAGACACCTGGATTCCAGAATACGAGACGGAGGGGGGCTGTGCCCAGGCCACACCACCTGGCCGCACGGGCTAGCCCAGGCCGCGCCAGGGGGTGGTCTGGCTACCCCAAACACCCCCTCGGTCTCCCTCTTCGCCTATAAGAAGCCTTCTGACCTAAAAACTCTAGGGGTTTGACGTTTTTCAAAAAGGAGTTCCACTCCGCCGCCACCACCAGATTCCACGAAACAGCACCAGAAACTCCGTTCTAGCACCCTGCCGGGACGGGGAATTGGAGGAGATCATCACCATCGCTTCTCCATCGACCATCCATGTTTCCCCCATCTATGAGTGAGTAATCCCCCGCTATAGGCTACGGGGATGGTAGGGATTGGATGAGATCGTTCATGTAATGGCATCAGATTGTTAGGGCATGGTGCCTAGTATCTTTTATTAGTGCTTTATGACTTTGTTGCGACTTGTTATGCTTAATGCTTGTCACTAGGGCCCGAGTGCCATGATTTCAGATCTAAACATGTTATTGATTCATTATGATAGTATTGTTTATGGTCTTATTTGCAAGTTGTATACACACGTTGTTGTCCGAAACCAATGGCCCCGAAGTGACAGAAATCGGGATAACCGGAGGGAATGGCTTTGATGTGAGGATCACATGTGTTCATGGAGTGTTAATGCTTTGCTCCGGTGCTCTATTAAAAGGAGCACCTTAATTGCCAGTAGTTCCCTTGAGGCCCCGCTGCAAACGGGCTAGCAGGACAAAAGATGTTGTGCAAGTTCTCATTGCGAGCACGTATGACTATATATGGAACACATGCCTAGGATTATCTAGTACTTGGATGCTTTATCTTATTTATCTGCAATTGCCCTATGTTCTGATTGCTATGTGAATTGTCTTGTCCATGCAATGCCCGTCCATCCATTCCTATGCCTACCGCACTCGAATCCCACTGTTTACTGCTTCTGTTACTACTGTCTTTGCTTTACTACTGCTGTTACTTTACTATTCCTACTACAAAACTGTTGCTACTGATAAACTGCTGTGAGCAAGATTGTTTCCAGGTGCAGCTGAATTGACAACTCAGTTGTTAAGGCTTATAAATATTCTTTGGCCCCCCTTGTGTCGAATCAATAAATTGGGTTTCACTTCCCTCGAAAATACTACGATACACCCCCTATACTTGTGGGTCATCAAGACTATTTTCTGGTGCCGTTGCCGGGGAGCATAGCTTTATTTATCAAGTTCACTTGGATTCTCTATTGTTCGCTGCTATCCATCCATCATGGGTAAGTCTCGTGATGGCAAGGTTCCTATTTTACCATCCACTACAAGAATATGTACGGTTCTGAACACCTCTGTTGCTCTTGATTCACCATCTGTTATGAGTAAGCTCGTTACACCACCACATACACATGCTACACACACTGCTACTACTGCTGAATCTGAAACTTCTGATGCTTATGATGCTGCTTCTACTGTGCTTGATAAGAGTGGTTCATTAGGTCCTTTCCTAGATGCTATGATTGCTAGAACTATAGCTGGAAATACTGAAACTCCTAATGAAGACACTACTACACCTGTTAGTTCACCTGAGTCTAGTGAGAGTTATGATATTGAAGATGGTTATGTTGAGATGACCGATGAATTTATTAAAGAATGCAAAAACACCCATGATAGGAGCGCTGCTAAGAGTCTCCTTGAGAGGCGTACTATTAGACCCAAACTGTCTCCTATTGCTAAGTTTGCTGCTTCTCCCATAAACATTAAAGATAAAGATTATGATTTCTCTCTTGATCTATCTTACATAGCTATTGTTGAGAAAGAACCTTTTTGTGGGACTAAAAATGAAAGTGCGGTAGCACATATGAATGAACTTTCTACCATGAGTGGCTTCTTTTCTGATGATATTAAGATGCGTACTTACTTTGTTGCTAAGATTTTCCCCTTTTCACTGAAAGGAGAAGCTAAGACTTGGTTTAGTAATTTACCTCCTAGATCTATTGATAGCCCTGATTGCTTGATTAGTACCTTCCTGCAGAAATATTTTCCTCCTAGTGCTAGACATGCTATTTTGTAGGAACGTTTGATTTTAAACAGGAAGAAAAGGAGATATTGCCTGAATCATGGGCAAGGTTTTGTGCTTTGATTCATACATAGGCTGGAAGTCCATTACCTAAGAATGAGCTTCTTGATATATTTTATAATGGACTAACTGAAGAATCTAGGACATACCTAGATAGTTGTGCTGATTGTGTTTTCAGGAATAGGACTCCCAAGGAAGCTGAGGAATTAATGGCTAAAATAAGCAAGAACTATGAAGATTGGACTCCTCCTGAACCCGCTATACCTGAAGTAATTATACCTGAACCAACTATTATGGTGCCTATTCCAACATTAAAGAAGAGGGGAGTTATTGAATTAAATGATGAAGTGATGAAGGAAGCTAAGAAATGTCTTAAGGAGAAGGGAATTAAAGCTGTAGATGTCAAGAATTTACCTCCTATTGAAGAATTATGTAAGCCTATTCCCTATTCATCCACTATTGAGGTACACTCTATCCAACACTTTGATGAAGGTGATATCCCTTACTCTAAACCTCCTGATCAATGCTTAGAAGAATTCGATATCTTTATTGTTAAGCAAGATAATTTTAATAAAAGGGTGCAGGATCATCTAATGGAAAACACTAGAGCTATTGTTGAGTTGAAAGATATTGTGGAAAGAACCTCTAATGATGTTAAAATGTTGTTAAACACTTTCAAATGGTTCAAACTCAAGTAGATCAACTCATTAACGTGCAAAAATACTTGCTAGTTAATGCTTCTAAATAAAAACATGCTTATGAAATTAGAACTAGAAGTGGTGCTGCTACCGAGGATCCTCTATATCCTGAGGGGCATCCCAAAAGAATTGAGCAGGATTCTCAACAAGCTGAAAATAGTGGCTCTACTCGTAAGAAAAGGAAAAAAGAAACATAAAACTGTTGTAGAACCCTCTGAACCTGCTATAGATCCTAATAGTATATCTATTTCTGATGTTGAAACTGAAAGTGGTAATGAAGAAAATGAAGCTCCAAATGAAGAATAAGTTGAAGAAGAACCTGAAAAGCACACTAAGAATACTAAATACACTAAAGAAGATTTTATTGCTAAGAAACATGGTAGTGAAAGAGAACCTTGGGTCCAAAAACCTATGCCTTTCCTTGATAAGAAACACAAGTCAAAGGAAGATGAACACTATAATAAGTTTTGTGAGTGGATGAAACCTGTATTCTTGCAAATTCCTTTGACTGATGCTATTAAATTGCCTCCTTACTCAAAGTATATGAAGGATATTGTCTCGAATAAAAGGAAAATCCCTAATGAAGAAATTTCTACCTTGCTTGCTAATTATTCCTTTAGTGGTAAGGTTCCAAAATAACTTGGAGATCCAGGGATTCCAACTATCCCTTTCTCTATTAAGAATAGTTATGTTAGAACTGCTTTGTGTGATTTGGGAGGTGGAGTTAGTGTTATGCCCTTCTCTCTCTATAAGAGGCTTCAACTTGAAAAACTGATACCAACTGATATATCTTTGCAAATGGCTGAAAAATCTACCACTATTCCTGTTGGTATATGTGAGGATGTACCTGTTCAAGTTTTAGGAATGCTACAGAGCTCCCACTCACTTTCTTGTAAATACAAGCTTCTCCATGTATAAATCCAAAGTTTTTGATTACTTTATCAAAACGTTGATTCCAACTTCGAGATGCTTGCTTCAGTCCATAAATGGAACGCTGAAGTTTGCATACCTTGTCAGCATCTTTAGGATCGACAAAACCCTTGGGTGCATCACCAACTGATACCAACTGATATATCTTGGCTTTATGCTTAGTATTCTTTGCTGTAGCATGACTTGTTATAAACAATTGAGAATGCTTAATGTTCCTTGGATGCATCATGCCTTGTTTTAGCATATTAAAGCATAGTATAGTGGTATTCTCCTTTGATGCTTTATTTGGGTTGACTTGGCGCATGCTCACACCATGTTAGGACTATCACAAGTCACCATAGCCTTGATGATCCTTTAGTTTTCAACTTGTAGTATCACTTTATGCTTTGATCAATGATGTTTTGTCGCTCTGCATGATTATGGCCATTATTGCTCTCTTAGTTTGTCGCTCCCAATCTTTTGCTAGCCTCCACAACCAAGTATGAGTCCCACTCATGCATCCAACTCCCTAAACCAAGTTTTTTCCAAAGAGTCCACCATACCTACCTACTAGCTTATGCTATTCCAAGTATATTCATACTTTTGTTTATCTTCCAAATTAAACTTGTTATGAGAAAACTAGTGATTAAAGCTCTCATGAACTTGATAGCACACTTTACTTTTCTTGCCCTTAATAAACTTGAACCATTGTGTCGTCTATGTTGTATATGCTTGCACTTATTTGTTGGGAATTAGCAGAACCATGCTTTCATGGGGAACGCTTTCAACATTGCACTTGGTACTTGTACCTAGTTGATATCATGCTCTTTTGTATATGGATGTCGTCGGTGTGAAATGAAAGGGGAGCTTGTAAGTCCATGGAGTTATGTATATGTGTTAGAGAAACGCCGGGCCGCTGGTCTAATCCATGCTGACATGGTGGAAACCTGCAGCGTAACCATAATGAGCAGTCTATGAAGCATTCTTCTTATATAAAAAAGAGTCCTATATTGAGAAAAAAGAGAAAAAAAGAGATTATGAAAAGAGGAAAGAGAGAAAAAAGCACCATATTCCCATGGTAAATAAGAAGATTGCTGAGATGCTCGTTGTCTGCTTGCCTTGTCATTTTGATATGGGGATTCTTCCGTATCATCGGGCAAGGGGTACCCCGTTGGCGGTTCTCTATGATACACATGTACTTACAATGACACGAACTTACCGGTGACTAAACTTGAGTAGCATGAGGAGCGACCCTCGTATACAAGGGACATGAGATTTCTAACTTATACTTCGTCAAGCATGTACACCATAGTTTGTTCACTTTAACCTTAATCACTTCAAGATGCTTATGATAGGGGCAATGAGAGCTGAAAGCTATAAGTACCATAATTTTTGGAAGCTCTTTATGAGACTTGAATCCCTACTTCCTTTTATGAAGGCCTTTCTTCCACCATTATATTGAGTCTCCACCTTCTACCTTTATGCACCTACTTTGAGAGCATAGTGGCCATTCTTAGTTCTATGTGCATTGTCCCAAGACTAGTGGATTGATGCATAACTTTATATTGCTTGTTTTAAACTATTTGTATCTAGTCACTCTTATGAACTTTGAATGTGTCCTGTGCATTTATATTTGCTACTCTATGAGGGACAAGCTGAATACTATTATGCTATGTTTTCTTTATGTGAAACAAACAAAGGTCTTGCAAAGCATTGTTATTCATGAATCTTTTGTTTGTGCCTTTTCATGTTGCATTATAGTTTCTTTGTTGCTAGAACTTTGTCTTTCATGTTATGATTGAAGTACTATGATCCTAGATTTGAATGTTTTACAAATACTTTGATCAAGTCTTTGATGGTGCATGTCACCTCAAAAATTATTCTTTCTTTTTATTGAAGGAAATATGCCCTAGAGGCAATCATAGAGATGATTGTATTTCATGTGTATCCATGAGTTATTATAATGTTCCTTGAATATCCATATACCAGGCAACTTGTATTGATTGGCAATTATGTGAATTGTTTGTGAAACTCTTTACTTGTATGGTTATCTAATAATTGTCCCTAGTCGGAGTTCATGCGAGGACACACGTGAATATTAGACTAGCACATCGATTGGTTAATGACTATGTTTCGCAAGTCATTGACATGGAGATGTCAAACCAATGATGTGTATACATGTTATGAACATGGGGTTGGACTGACCCAACATGAGACTAGCAATAATACTTGAAGCTCTCTCTACACATCATGTACGTTTTGTCCTTAGACCTGAGATTGTCGCATGTACTTGAGATGTGGATCGACCTACTTTGGGGCTATCAAACACTACTCCGTAACTGGGTAGTTATAAAGGTAGCTTTCGGGTTTGTCCTGATACATGATGCAAGGCATCGGTCAATCAAGATGGGATTTTCCCCTCTCTACTTGAGAGAGATATCTCTGGGCCCCTCGAGTGATCGGATCCAGAAATGCATGGCCGTGCTACATATGGTTAAGAGTTAACCTAGTAAAGGGATTCTGAATCACAGTATCGAGAAAGAGAGGTCAGCTTAGAGCTAGACCAAATATCGTGAGGCAAAGGGAAAAACAATGTACTCAACCTTGTGATGGTTCGTCCGAATGATCTTTATATGCGTTTAGGAGTTGGCACGTCTTGCTAGAGGCCGCTACCAACTATTGACGGAGTAAGTGTACTCGCGTCATGTCTATACGTGTATGAACCTATAGGGTCACACACTTTAGGGGCTGGAAGCCTAATGAGGATTGGATCCGAATTAGACCAGGCTTAGGCTGCTAATGGGCTGCTAATGTAGAAGCCCACCAGGGATGCCTATATAAGAGAGAGTGAGGCGAGCTGAAAAGGAGAGAGCATTCCACCCAGCCGCCACTCCTCTTCCGCCTGTGTTACACACGCAGACCTAGCAGTCTGGCGTGTGACGGCTTCCACTCCGGACGTGTGGATACCTCGGAGGTGCTGCATCAGTAGCACTTGGACGAGCCGCGCAAAGGGGAGCTGCTCGTGGGACGAGGACGAGGAGGAGACGTAGAACATCTACACTGCTGCAACGTGCTTCATCGAGTTCCGCACCTACGCGTCTAGCGGTAATCTGACAATAGTATTCTTGGTTGACGTGGTAGAAAATTTTGATTTTACGCTAGTGTAGCCTACCCGTTACCCTTCATTTATCACTTACCTACTCGCGGACAAGCATGAGTTAAGCTTGGGGATGTTGATACATTGCAAATGTATCTATAATTTTTGATGTTCCATGCTTGGTTTTATCCACTTTCTTGTGTTTTGTCCACATTTGGAGTACTTTTCTTATGATTTCTTGGACTAACCTATTAACAAGAGCCATAGTGCCAGCTGCCTGTTTTCTGCTATTTTTGGTTCCACGAAAGTCAGAAAATGAATATTCTCGGAATTGGATGGGACAAAAGACAAAGTGCCTATTTTTCTGGAAGTCATTAGATGCCAGAATACGAGACAGAGAAGGGCTGGGGGCCGGCCACACCACCTGGCCGCGCGGCCAGGCCTGGCCCGTGCCAGGGGGTAGTTTGGCCGACCCCAGCACCCCCTCGGCCTCTCCTTCTGCCTATAAGATGCCCTCGGGATGAAAACCCTAAGTACTCGATCAAAAATCCACGAAAGAGTCTATAGCCGCCGTCATCTCCATCCTTAGATCGAGAGGGATCTGAAGCTCTTCTCGGCACCCTGCTGGAGAGGGGAATTCACCCTGGATGCCTTCTTCATCACCATGCAAGCCTTCAGTGTGATGTGTGAGTAGTTAATCCTTGGACTACGGATCCATGTTGTAGCTAGATGGCTGGTTCTCCTCCTTTGTGCTTTCATGTTTAGATCTTGTGAGCTCCGTTCATGATCAAGATCATCTATTTGTAATTTTGCATTTTGTGTTTGCGGGGATTCGATGGATATTGAGATGCTATTTCTGATTCATTATTGATTCTATCATGTCTTTGTTATTTGTGATCTTGCATGCTTTCTCTTGTTAGTAGCTATCTTGGCCAAGTAGATGCCAGCAACTCCAAGAGTTAGTACTTATGCTCGATAGTGGGTTCATGCCTCTAGTAATCTGGGGAAGTGACAAAAATCTCTAGGGTACTAGATGTCTTGTTGCTACTAGGGAGAAAACAACAATCCTTTGTTCATAGAACAATCGTATTGTTTACTTTACACACAATTCGTAAAGCAATAATCTGTTGCTTGCAACACCTTTGGGGTGTTTCCTTGCTCCTACTGGTTCGATTAAACCTTGTTTTCATAAGTGAGGAAACTTGTTGCTGTGCTCATCATACCTTCCTCCTGGGGTTCCCAACGAGTTCTACATCAACACTGAGCCATCACGCCACGCGGTCATCATCATTGGTCACCCCTCGGTAAAGCTCCAGTAAATCAGCAGGTCGCCCTTGAATCTTTTTCACGGTCCGTGTCATGCTTACACCTACAACACTGCAAAATCTTTCCAATGTCATGGTGAAAGGCAGGTTATAAATTTTGAAAGAGACAGTTGACTGATAGGGTGTGTTAGTAACCTGAAACTCTCAACAAAGGTTTTGGTGAGCATAGCGTATTGCTCACTCTTATCTTGCATATATGAGGTCAAACCAACCCTCACAATCAGTAGCAAGAAATCATCAAGAATCCCTGCAGCTTGTAAGAAAGTAAAACAAGGAAAAGTAGATGGGTGAGCATCCCCATCATCCCTTTCATTACCAATACGAGTTGCAATGAGGTATTCGTTGTATGATGGCCTAAATTGAGAGGCTGATCTTGAGGGCCTCGACCTCCTAGGTGCATCCCTCTCAAATATCTCCCCAAAGGTATGGTTGGTCATGCTTGGTATTCTGAAATTTAAACACCTATTAAACAAGTGATTGCAAAGTGAATATAATGAAGGATACTACTCATAGGGACTTGTAAGAGGCCTAAACATGCATCAAAACTACATCTCTAAGCATCAAACAAGATTACAAGCTCTCATAACCTGTCACCTACAACAAAAAAATACTCAAGATATAGTCCACTAATCACAAATCTACTTGGACAAGGGGAGGAGTCACATACCGGAGAACAAGTGCTCCAAATTTTAGCAACAAAGATGGGCTGAGAAAGGAGATCAAAAAAATCGAGAGCAAGCACATCAAGAACGTGATTTTGAGCAATGAACTGGAGCTTGCTCGGGAGAGAGAGGAAAGTGGCAGGTGAGAGAGTTAGTGGAGGGCCAGGGGTGGCCCACACCATGGCATGGCGCCACCTAGGGTAGGCCAGGCCACCAGGTGGTGAGCCTGCCTGGTGGTTCCCCCTAGTACCTTCCAGGCACTCCTCTGCCCCTTTTTTCACGTAAAAATTTAATATGAATTTTCTGGAATTTTTCGAGACACTTTATTTTTGGGCATTTTTCAGGTATATATGAATGATTTTCTGACAGACAGATTTTTTTTTTGAAATGATGCAATGACAAAATAAGGCTAGAACTACAGAAGTTCTAATACACTCTAACATACAAGCAACTAACAACAAAAAGAAAACTAAACGAAAGCAAAAACTAAACGAAAGCAAAAACGAAAGCAAAGAAGTAAGTGGAGATAATCATGGTGAAAACATTGTTTTGTTCAATGAAATCCTTTTGATAACAAGGTTGATCAGGTCTTGTTACCAAAACAATTTCATATAAGACAAAACTTTGTATTCCACTAATGATTATGTTACCTCAACCTTGATAGCAATGGTCCCAATCATAATAGTTTCAAAATTTTCTCTTGGTATGGGACAATATATTTCTCCAACTTGAATGTCCTCAACATGTTCAATTGAATTCAAACCATAAGTCCTTTCAATCTTCTTGGGGAAATAGACAGTATGTTCCTTGTCATTAACATTAAAGGTCACCTTTCCTTGATTACAATTAATAACAGCTCCTGCAGTATTAAGAAAAGGTCTCCCAAGAATAATAGACATATTATCATCTTCAGGCATTTCAAGCACAACAAAATCAGTTAATATCAGGCAATTATGAGCCACTTGAACAGGTACATCCTCACATATACCAACAGGAATAGTGGTAGATTTTTCAGCCATTTGCAAAGATATATCAGTTGGTATCAGTTTTTCAAGTTGAAGCCTCTTATAGAGAGAGAAGGGCATAACACTAACTCCACCTCCCAAATCACACAAAGCAGGTCTAACATAACTATTCTTAATAGAGAAAGGGATAGTTGGAATCCCTGGATCTCCAAGTTATTTTGGAACCTTACCACTAGAGGAATAATTAGCAAGCAAGGTAGAAATTTCTTCATTAGGGATTTTCCTTTTATTCGAGACAATATCCTTCATATACTTTGAGTAAGGAGGCAATTTAATAGCATCAGTCAAAGGAATTTGCAAGAATACAGGTTTCATCCACTCACAAAACTTATTATAGTGTTCATCTTCCTTTGACTTGTGTTTCTTATCAAGGAAAGGCATAGGTTTTTGGACCCAAGGTTCTCTTTCACTACCATGTTTCTTAGCAATAAAATCTTCTTTAGTGTATTTAGTATTCTTAGTGTGCTTTTCAGGTTCTTCTTCAACTTATTCTTCATTTGGAGCTTCATTTTCTTCATTACCACTTTCAGTTTCAACATCAGAAATAGATATACTATTAGGATCTATAGCAGGTTCAGAGGGTTCTACAACAGTTTTATGTTTCTTTTTTCCTTTTCTTACGAGTAGAGCCACTATTTTCAGCTTGTTGAGAATCCTGCTCAATTCTTTTGGGATGCCCCTCAGGATATAGAGGATCCTCGGTAGCAGCACCACTTCTAGTTCTAATTTCATAAGCATGTTTTTATTTAGAAGCATTAACTAGCAAGTATTTTTGCACGTTAATGAGTTGATCTACTTGAGTTTGAACCATTTGAAAGTGTTTAACAACATTTTAACATCATTAGAGGTTCTTTCCACAATATCTTTCAACTCAACAATAGCTCTAGTGTTTTCCATTAGATGATCCTGCACCCTTTTATTAAAATTATCTTGCTTAACAATAAAGATATCGAATTCTTCTAAGCATTGATCAGGAGGTTTAGAGTAAGGGATATCACCTTCATCAAAGTGTTGGAGAGAGTGTACCTCAATAGTGGATGAATAGGGAATAGGCTTACATAATTCTTCAATAGGAGCTAAATTCTTGACATCTACAGCTTTAATTCCCTTCTCCTTAAGACATTTCTTAGCTTCCTTCATCACTTCATCATTTAATTCAATAACTCCCCTCTTCTTTAATGTTGGAATAGGCACCATAATAGTTGGTTCAGGTATAATTACTTCAGGTATAGCGGGTTCAGGAGGAGTCCAATCTTCATAGTTCTTGCTTATTTTAGCCATTAATTCCTCAGCTTCCTTGGGAGTCCTATTCCTGAAAACACAATCAGCACAACTATCTAGGTATGTCCTAGATTCTTCAGTTAGTCCATTATAAAATATATCAAGAAGCTCATTCTTAGGTAATGGACTTCCAGCCTATGTATGAATCAAAGCACAAAACCTTGCCCATGATTCGGGCAATATCTCCTTTTCTTCCTGTTTAAAATCAAACGTTCCTACAAAATAGCATGTCTAGCACTAGGAGGAAAATATTTCTGCAGGAAGGTACTAATCAAGCAATCAGGGCTATCAATAGATCTAGGAGGTAAATTACTAAACCAAGTCTTAGCTTCTCCTTTCAGTGAAAAGGGGAAAATCTTAGCAACAAAGTAAGTACGCATCTTAATATCATCAGAAAAGAAGCCACTCATGGTAGAAAGTTCATTCATATGTGCTACCGCACTTTCATTTTTAGTCCCACAAAAAGGTTCTTTCTCAACAATAGCTATGTAAGATAGATCAAGAGAGAAATCATAATCTTTATCTTTAATGTTTATGGGAGAAGCAGCAAACTTAGCAATAGGAGACAGTTTGGGTCTAATAGTACGCCTCTCAAGGAGACTCTTAGCAGCGCTCCTATCATGGGTGTTTTTGCATTCTTTAATAAATTCATCGGTCATCTCAACATAACCATCTTCAATATCATAACTCTCACTAGACTCAGGTGAACTAACAGGTGTAGTAGTGTCTTCATTAGGAGTTTCAGTATTTCCAGCTATAGTTCTAGCAATCATAGCATCTAGGAAAGGACCTAATGAACCACTCTTATCAAGCACAGTAGAAGCAGCATCATAAGCATCAGAAGTTTCAGATTCAGCAGTAGTAGCAGTGTGTGTAGCATGTGTATGTGGTGGTGTAACGAGCTTACTCATAACAGATGGTGAATCAAGAGCAACAGAGGTGTTCAGAACCGTACATATTCTTGTAGTGGATGGTAAAATAGGAACCTTGCCATCACGAGACTTACCCATGATGGATGGATAGCAGCGAACAATAGAGAATCCAAGTGAACTTGATAAATAAAGCTATGCTCCCCGGCAACGGCACCAGAAAATAGTCTTGATGACCCACAAGTATAGGGGGTGTATCGTAGTATTTTCGAGGGAAGTGAAACCCAATTTATTGATTCGACACAAGGGGGGCCAAAGAATATTTATAAGCCTTAACAACTGAGTTGTCAATTCAGCTGCACCTGGAAACAATCTTGCTCACAGCAGTTTATCAGTAGCAACAGTTTTGTAGTAGGAATAGTAAAGTAACAGCAGTAGTAAAGCAAAGACAGTAGTAACAGAAGCAGTAAACAGTGGGATTCGAGTGCGGTAGGCATAGGAATGGATGGACGGGCATTGCATGGACAAGACAATTCACATAGCAATCAGAACATAGGGCAATTGCAGATAAATAAGATAAAGCATCCAAGTACTAGATAATCCTAGGCATGTGTTCCATATATAGTCATACGTGCTCGCAATGAGAACTTGCACAACATCTTTTGTCCTGCTAGCCCGTTTGCAGCGGGGCCTCAAGGGAACTACTGGCAATTAAGGTGCTCCTTTTAATAGAGCACCGGAGCAAAGCATTAACACTCCATGAACACATGTGATCCTCACATCAAAGCCATTCCCTCCGGTTATCCCGATTTCTGTCACTTCGGGGCCATTGGTTTCGGACAACAACGTGTGTATACAACTTGCAAATAAGACCATAAACAATACTATCATAATGAATCAATAACATGTTTAGATCTGAAATCATGGCACTCGGGCCCTAGTGACAAGCATTAAGCATAACAAGTCGCAACAAAGTCATAAAGCACTAATAAAAGATACTAGGCACCATGCCCTAACAATCTGATGCCATTACATGAACGATCTCATCCAATCCCTACCATCCCCGTAGCCTATAGCGGGGGATTACTCACTCATAGATGGGGGAAACATGGATGGTCGATGGAGAAGCGATGGTGATGATGGCGATGATCTCCTCCAATTCCCCGTCCCGACAGGGTGCCAGAACGGAGTTTCTAGTGCTGTTTCGTGGAATCTGGTGGTGGCGGCAGAGCGGAACTCCTTCTGGAAAAACGTCGAACCCCTGAAGTTTTTAGGTCAGAAGGCTCCTTATAGGCGAAGAGAGAGGCCGAGGGGGTGCCTAGGGGGCCCACACCACCCCCTGGCGCGGCCTGGCCTGGCCCACGCCACCAGGTGGTGTGGCCACCCCCTAGCTCTTCTCTGTCTCGTATTCTGGCTCCTGGAGTCTTCGGGTGAAATCGGATTTTTGGCATATTTTCCGGGATTTTTCCTGATAGTTGATTTTCTGCACAAAAAGTAGACACCAAGGCAATTCTGCTGAAAACAGCGTCAGTCCGCGTTAGTTGTATCCAAATCACACAAGTATATAGAAGAAACAATAGCAAAAGTGTTCGGGAAAATAGATACGTTTTGGACGTATCATTAATTCTTATTATCTTTATTTTAATAAATGGAAAATTCATGTTGTTTTTATTAGGCAAAGATACGTATAAGGTGCAGGAGTGTATATGTGGTTGGGATATTTGATTACTATTTGGTCTAGTGTATAAGATAGTGACAACTTGGTATTAGGAAATGGTGATGGTCTATTTAACTTACCTAATCTGGTCCATGTGTACAATTAATAGTTCATAAAGAAAGTTTGTTTTGTTGCAACCTAACTAGATACAACTCATCTATGGATACATATTTATCCCATAAGTAACTTCCAAACAAAGTGTAATTGAAGCACACAAGTGAACAAGTGATAGTTACACATGTGCTAGTGCTTTTCCTTATGCAAAACAGTTTCCTAATGATCATATACATGATCAACTACTTAAGTTCCTCTATTTTATTATCTTCAAATATGTTCTTTAGTATTCATGGTTGATCTAATCTACTGTAATTAGACTTAGAGCATTTGGTTTGATCTCTTTTCCTTCTTATTTCTAAATGATTTTATTAAGAAGTACATAGTTGGTTCAATCATGCTTGGTATAAACTACTTTCTTTTAATAACATGATTGTTTTACTGCTCAAATGACTATTGTTATCTGATTTCCTTTTTCCTTTACTTTCTGTCCTGAACTTATGCATTTGCTTTGTGACTCCATGATATCCATACAACTGACTGGATGCTAGAGAAATGCTTGTCTATATTCTATTAGCTTCCTAGCTATTCCATAGGCCCTTATATAATCAAATACTAATTTACTTGATGTGGACTTGATACAAATGGGCTCCCCTGGTTTCAAAGTTGGAGCACAACCCATGCTCCAACTTAACTTACTGGATCTACATCCTTTGTTTTATTTTTAAAATAACAATGGTGTTTATATGCTTACATGCTCTAGTAGCTTTTATAATTAAGATACAACAAAATAAGCACTATTATTAGCTAGTTGAATGAGTCCCTCATAATATGCATATATTCCACATATATATCCCTTAGGTCATGTGTATGTGAAAGGTTGCATATATATCAGCCATGCTTGATGTAACCATTTGTTAGCATCACCTAAGTGTGTTGGATCAATAGCTTGACCAAGTGTAATAAAACAAATGATATCTTAATGCAATTCTTGTTGTTATCTGTTCCTGGTGGTATCAAGATAAGTAGAATGAACCAGTACTTAGTTTGTTGGATGATTTGTTACTATACATTGGTTGATTAGCTTGCTCCTGGATAGATCTGGTAGCTGTCTAGCAACCTTACTATTGATATATTCCCCCCTCTTGTACTCTCTCTCTCCAAAAATGGTCAAAATAGATATGCTATGTACTGGATCAACCTTAAATATTAGTTTTTTGTACCTTGCATCTTCTATAACTTGTGCCCTTGTAGCTTGTTTATCTAGGTTCTAAATATCTTGCTTCTTGTGGATGACCTGCTCCTCCTTGCTGCTTGATAGTTCCTAGAGATCTAGTGATTGATATTGGTGTGTTCTAATGGATGTTATAATGGATCTTTGCGGTAGCTGATGAGAAAATGGTAAGTTTCTAGGGTTCCTGCTATTCTATCTATTGTCCTAAGATTACTAGAGTGAATTAGCTTCTAGAAACAAAATGTGGTTTCGCTAGCTAAGTGCTTTGCTTTTGTACTATTGTACGTGCTCTCTGGTTGTCCCAACACACTGCATGCAGATGATGAGAGTGCTGCTTGTGGGTGGGCCTAGTATTGTGGTTGTCAACAAATGTATCTTCTCTTCCTACTAGTGCAAGCCACAGCTGGGGCTTGTTCTTATCCTGGTATTTCCTTTACCTTTCTTTTATGATGGTCAAGTGAGTCAATCACTGCTAGCTGTTGTGTGAGTGAATGAACAGTAATATGTGGTTTGATTCATTTTGCAGGGACCAACTAAAGATGAATGATCAGGAGTATGAAAGATTCGTCTTAAGATTAGTGTAGGTTTTTCATTTATTCAGATGTATTTTTTATTCATATACTTGTAATTTTCTTTTGTTTCATTTGTTAACGGTATTATTCCATAATTGCTGTAAGTTATTCATTTTAGGATAGCTACTTGTATTTTTTAACTCTTTTTGTTGTATCTCCCAAGTACTTGTATTATTAACATTCTAGAAGTGTAATTTCTATTCTTTTGGAACAATAATTCCAATGTGTTATTTAAATCCAAAGCAATGTGATGTTCCAGTATTACTTCATATGACTTATTTTAAATTCCAATTCTATTTCAAATTATATTTTAGTTCAAACATATCTTTTGAATGTCCAAATTTGAATTGCTTTCCCCTTAAAAAACAAAGGTACAGTAGAGGTCATGTCGAAATCTGTCGCACTTGCCCAGATGCTTCCATCAGAACAAGAGAGACCTCGATCCCTCTACAACTCTCTTAGTTTTGCGTGAAGATTTCCTGGATTTCTTATGCATGAATGCAATGCACACACATGTGTCCTCTCTATTTCTAGGTGCTAATCCTAGGATGTTACACCTGGAGACTGTCCCTGGTCCGGCACTACCGGGGCGGTCAGTCTGCGTCTCTGGCTAAAAGGTGGGTTGGAGAGGCATCCCTCAGTGCCTCACTTCCCCCGTCTTCCTCTCTTGCCACCGCCGCTGCTGAAGGAAAGACCGCCGCTGGAATCCCGCCGCAGCCTCCTTCAGCCAGATCCTCACCAGATCCGGACTCCTTGCAGGCTCCTCGTCCTTATCCACCACCATGGACACCGGTACAACCGCTCCTCCTCTCTTTTTCCTTGCTTCCCTCCATGAATCTAGGTTTACTTAGATGCATGGTCAAAAGCACTTGTTTAGGGGTTGTACTGCGTGAATCTTGCCACACATTACTCCTTCCCCGTAGAAATCATAGTTTTGTGACTTTGTGATGTCAATTTGTGGTCCTATACTACCAGATCCGCACGAGTTTCCGCCCGACCGGTAGTACCAGAAAAACTTTCCGGTACTACCGCTCGCGTGCGGTAGTACCTCTCCGTGTTTCCGGTACTACCGGACCCAGCTGGCGGCAGATGTTCCTCAAAACTGTGGCTTCTTTGTGGATTTCTTTTTGGGTTCTTGTGCCCTTATCCCCTGCTATTCTCCCTCTTGCTTTCACAGGTGTAGGTGGTTCCGGGGGGGGTGCTAGGAAGTGCTCCAAGTCGCGTCATGAGATCGAGGAGGATGAGTCAGAGTTTGAAGAGGAGGTATTTCCTCAGCCTAGCAACCACATGAAGCTAAAGGCTTCTCAGGGTGGCCATGGAGGCGATGCCAAGCGGTTAGCCGGTCATGGCAGTGCCCCTCCTCCTCCATCATCGAGTCGCTCCAAGAGTCAGAGTTCTGGGCCATTAGGGCGAAAGCTACTTTGTGATCTACCTGACTCTAAATATGCTTCTATGAGGTCCAAGAATCCGTATGGTATGAACCGTGGCCGTAACAGGGAAGATAGTTTGTTTTTCACTGATTTTCAAGAGAGGGTGTACAACGAGGTTATCATGAACAATGGCAAGATTGTTGTGCCCCAAAAGTGGATTGATATGTCTCATGTGAATAAGAATCTTGACTAAGGAGATTTGCACCAACATTGGCTTGCTTCCCATCATGAAGTCCAAACAAGACTATGATCCTATTCTCATTGCTCAGTTCTATGCCATCGTTCACTTCAAGAAGAATTAGACAAGGACCTTCATTTGGATGACCCAGGGTATTGTGAAGGAGGCTACTTTGGCAGAGTTTGGAGGTATTCTTGTATATGAGGACCGTGGCCTTGACCATCCTTGTGGCTTTCATTGTCACACTCATGAGCATCCCATGAAGAAGGAGGTCCCTTCTCCTCTCTATATCCGAGGCCATGGTGTTGCTGGTAAGATCAAGGATCTTCTCCCTACATATGATATCTTGAACCGCATCTTCCGTGAGACCGTTGCCCCTCGTGCGGGAAACCAAGATGAGATACATGGCTTTATGGTGGACATCATGTTCAACACGTATTCCAACTATGACTCCGGTGTCCCGCTTGATGTGATGGATTGTATTTGGAATGAGATGGTCGTTGCCTCTTGCACACAGAGGGTGCCACCTTTTGCTCCCCACATTATGGCTCTTATCATCTCCAAGTGCGAACCTGTTGCTACGAACTTGTCTTCTTACCGGCTTGTCCAACATAAAAGCAAGGCTTTGTCGATCAAGACACATTCTACACCTCACAATGCGGCAGGTCAATAAGTTGATTAGGATGGCAATGTGGTTGAAGAGGAATCCGGTGATGGAGATAGTGGTCATGATCATGACTTTGTTGTTTCTCGTCGCAAGCATGGCCAACCCTCATGGGCAAAGAGGATCGAAGCCAAGCTCAAGAAAGTGTTTTGCTTCGAAGTTGACAATCAAAAGCGCATGTATGAAGCTCATGTCTATGGCAAGAAATCGTATGCTCGTCAGAAAGAGTTGATGGAAGCTCAAGGCTTGACCATCTCCAAAGGATCCAAGAACAACATCACCTCGGAAGAGCAACGGATCTCCAAGCATAACAATTGAGATGACGATGATGCCTCTCATTCCTTCCGTGCTCCGAGTACGCGTCATGATGATGATGAGGAGTGATCTTCGGGGCACTAGTCTTGCTCTAATCCCTTTTTTGCGTCTTGATGACAAAGGGAGAGAAGGGTAGTAGGGTGCGGGATTTGCATGGGAAAGTCACAAGCTCGTTCTTGCTTTGATCTTTGGTTGCTTGTGAACTTTATTTACCTCATATTATTTGTGAACTCTATGTGTTATGTAAGTTGAGACTATGTGGTTATTACATGGATCCATCGTTTGTGACTTGTGGTTATTCTTATATGGATCCATCTTATGTGATGATGCTATCTATTGTATTACTCTTCTATCTCTCATCACATATTGTTGTGCAAAGGTATGAGTTCCACGCCTTTTTTTCCATGTCTTTGCACTCTTGGTTGGCTTGTAAAATAGAGGGGGAGTGTTGATCCTAGGTTGTGCTCCATATGTGTGCACACATCTAGGGGGGAGCCCATCTCTGTTTTTCAAACCTTGAGTGTTATCATAATACTTTTCATGCATAGATGTGTTGTCATCGAACACCAAAAATGGGGAGATTGAAAGGGCATTTCCTACCCTAAGTGGTTTTGATGTTTGATGATAACACATGTTTTGGACTCTGTGATGACCGGTAGTACATGAAGTTTAATCCGGTACTACCGCTCGCCACCGATGGTACCAGACGAGCCCGAGAAAGATGGCGAGCCTCGTCTCCCCTTCTGGCTCACCCGGTACCACTGGACCGGCACTACCGCCCGGAACCGGTAATACCGCTCATATGGTCTAGTACTACCGCTAGGTGGCAGCACCGCTCATATTGAGCTATCACTACCGGGGAGGCAGTAGCCTTGTCACTGCGCTTTGCCGCTTCCGGTACGGCGTTCGATACCTGACCAGTAGTACCGGTTGAATCCGGTACTACCGCTTAGGGAACCGGTAGTATCGCTTCGGTCGAGTTGCAACAGGAAGATTCTCCTTGAGGGTATAAATAGACCTTTCTTCTCCAACAAGAAGGCTGCCTCTTTTATCTCTCACCTCCATTGTTCTTGAGCTGTAATTTCCCTCGATCTCCTCCCCTAGTGCTCCAATCTACTTGATTCTTTGGGATTTGGTGGAGGAGGTCTAGATCTAGGGTTACCAAAGCAAAGTTGATTCCCCCTTATTTTCCTTTGTGTATCTTGTTACTCTTGGGTTATTAGAACCCTAAACGGAAGAGGTCGGTCTCGGAGCTCGGGCATTTTTTGTAAAGCTTCAGGATCGTGTTGGGAAACTCCAAGTGTGGTGGAGGTATACTCAACAAGTTTGTAAAGGTTTCGGTCGCCACCTTCAAGGTCACCACATAGTGGAAAGGGTGCTTGCCATGAGGCGGGTTCTTGGGAGAATAGGGTGAGGCCTTCTGTGGTGCTGGTGGTCTTAGTACCACCCACCCCTCCAACGGATACTTTCCCTCAAAAGGAAGGAACTTTGAGAAAACATCTCCGTGTCTACTCTCGGTTACTTCTACCCTTTACCCTTCACTTACTGTTGCTTACTTGCTTGCTTGTCCTATAAGTTCTCTCACCTAGTTGCACATTTAGAGAACTTACTTTGTGTTAAGCCTTAATTTGAAAAGAAGCTAAAAATTGAGTAGCACCTATTCACCCCCTCTAATCGCTTATACTGATCTTTCACCATGGTCAAGAAACATACCATCAATAGCTTGCTTTAGAAAAGTTGCTCTCGTGTCAGGAACATGCTTAATCCCAATAAATATCTCAATCATATACCCTCGTTTGTCAACATACCTACATAAGACAAATAATCATAAGTAAATAAAAAAGTAAGTAACATTTCAAATTGTAAATAATAAAACAATAAGAAGCTACTAACCTCAAAACCATAGCCATTTGATCCTTTATAGACACATCTCTAGACTCTTCAACAAGTAAAGAAAATTTCCAATCTCCAATATCAGCGATAATGGATTTGGTGGTCTCTTCCGCACAAGCCTTGCACAAGTACAATTGTATCCCATGAGAGCTCATCAAATGGTTCCCACCGGCACTATCAAGCAAATCCCTAGCATTTGGATCTTTTTTCTTGTACCAACTCATCATCTCCAAAAAGTTCCCCTTATTATTTGAGCTCGAAGTCTCATCATGGCCACGAAAAGAAAGTGCTTGCAACAAAAAAAATCTGATAACACCTAAAATAATGATAATACGAGCTTTGTATTGTTGTTGGTCCTTTATGGTGCCACGCTCCATAACATGTGTCACAGATTGCCTTTGATTCTTGTAAGCCACGTAACATTGTCTAGATTTGTTGTGAGCACTATCAGATCCACCAACGTGTTCATTAAGTACACTAGGTCCATCTTACCAATTATTAAAACCTTTCTTTGTGAAAGATTCAATGCCAAAGTTGTGTGATGTAGGTTGCTTAAAAAGAAAGCAATAGAAACAAAATGCAGCATCTTTAGCAACACTATACTCTAACCAATGGCCATGATTTTTGAACCAACTATCATGAAAACTTCTAAGTCTACCTGATTTCCAAAAGGCGACCTCTTATATTGTGACCAAAAGGTTGGCATGGACCTAAATTAATATACTCCCTTCTAGCAACATCTTGAATGTTTGGATCCAAGTTCTCAATAGGTGTCCTAAGACCGGGATATGAAACAATAATATCCATATCAAGTCCCACTCGAGTATTGGCATTGGCAACACGATACGAAAGATTATCACTTGCTTCACTTGAGACCGATGATGATGAAGGTCTATTTTGGGGAGTTGATTCATTTTGAGTAGCTTCTTTGGCTTGAGAAGTTTCTTTGTTTTGAGGATTCACATTTGTTGATTGGTTCGGTTTTGAGAAGTTTCTTCTGGGCCTGGCTCCGTCCCTGGGTCCAGAGGTCATCCCATCTCGGATCGTTGTTGACGGGCCCTCCAGTTGGGCTTCGACGAAGGCCTTCTTCTAACGATGTTCTGCCCTCTTCGCCGTCCTCTCGGCTCTCTTCGCGGCGTAGAACTCGAGCTCCGCTTGGACGTTCTGTGGGAACTCGTGCCTCCACATGGACATGGCACACTCGTCATGCTCAGCGACGGCGAGCCGCCAATGCGCCTGGCGGTGACGGTGACGATCCTCCTCGGTCACGAGGCATGGAGCAGGCACGACGAACTCCGCCTCCTCGAGCGAGTTGACGTCACCGAAGTTCATCAAGGACCACGGGCGACCGAGGCGCCACGCTGCGGCGTCGTAGGCGCGCCCGGCCTTGTGCGCGGTCTCGTAAGTGCCGAGCATGAGGCGAAACCCGGTGGCGCGCAGCTCGGCGTAGAACATGCCATTCTCCCGCGTGCGCACACCCCGGAACCCCGACGAACCGCGGCGACGAGGCGGCATGCCGGCGGCGAACTACGGCATGGGGATGGAAGGGGAGGATAGGGAGGGAAAGGGGCGGCAAAGCGGCACCCTCGGGGTGGCGAAAGTGGGCTGTCGGTGGAGTGTGGGTGCACGCTAAAACTTCCAGGTGGTTGGACACGCGCTTGCCTTTATAAAGCATATTTTGGCGCGGAATAACGCAAAAGGGCGCGCGTGGCAAAATATACAGCGTGCGGAAAATTTTCCCACGCCTGCTAGGGAGCGCAGGCACGCTATTTCGACGGTTTTTTTTAGCGCAGCGCGTGATCTAATTCTGTAAAGTTGAAATTACCGCTTGAATCTGAGGCATGTTTCCACGAGGAAACGTCCAACGCGAGTTGGTATTAGACAAAATAAATTTGTGTAGCATTTTCTAAATAATCCGTTTTTTAATAATTTTCACGAATAATATATGAATTGAAAATTTTGCAATTCTAGGCGGTGTTGGCATTTAAATAGCCGATCAGCCTTATCGGCTTTTGAATAGTCGACCAGTCCTGTCTGTATTTGAAATGCCGATAGATTATAGGGACAGTGTGAAAAATAGAAAGACTAGTCAGCTCTTCTAAAGCAGGCAGGACTGGTCGGTTATTGAAAAGTCGATAAGGGGGACTAGTCAGCTTTTCAAAAGCAGACAAGACTGGTCGGCTATTCAAAAGCCGATAAGGACTAGTCGGCTATTCAAATGCCGACACCACGCTAGAATTGCAAATCTTTAATTCGTGTATTATCCGTGGAAATTATTAAAAAAACGTATTATTTTAAAAAATAGCCTAAAATTCTCTTGATTATGGTTTTGAAAATATAAATTTGGATATGTTTTTTTCTTTGGCGAAAAGGCTATGATTATTTGTTCATGACTTGATTTTGGATCGTTGGTTGCATGACGTTGTCATCTTATAAAAGACATGAAATAGAGGTTAGGGCAACTCCAACGCCGCCGCATTTCAGACACTGATTTTGTCAGAATCGATCTGTATGCGATGGCCGCCTCATTCGATTGAGAGTGGTTGTGCACCCAATGGACAGACCCATATTTGGTATGCAGACAGCTCAACGCCAACGTCCATTAATGACGGCACCTGCATTTTCTGCCTGGTCACGGTAGTACTTTCCGCCATTCTCCCTTTTGTTTCCTACCCTACCACCGTACCACGCCATTTCCCGCCCCACTTCCCGCCAAGGCCTTTGCCTATAAGAGCTCACCTCTGTGGGTTGGGGCAGAACACACAACACATCACATCCACCAGCCATGCCTCGCCGTCTCCCCACAAACTGGGCCCAGCTGGTAGTCAATAAGATCAACAAGGACGACAACTCCCTGCGGATGGCCCCATACGTAGAAGAAGTTAGAAAGTTGGAGCAGCAATTCATCGGGCTTCAAATGGATCACGTCCCTCACGGCTCTAATGTCGTCACCGATGAGCTGTCAAAGATCGCATCGGCTCGGGGACGCGTTCCCCCTAAAGTTCTTGTAGAGCGGCTACTCGCCTACTCCGACCCTCCGTCAAGGTGCCCTACAAACCAACCTCGACAACCGAAGAACCCCGGGGTGAGCCCTTGGCGCCGACTGTCGCATGCGAAGCGATGGTCGTGGAGCCGTGTGCCCCTAGGGAAGAAGACTCCAACCCAAGTGAAGGGATTACCCCTAGCAAGCACGTGATCCGAGTGGTGGAGATGCGAGATCCACCCTGGGTAACGGACATACTGCGGTATCTTCGGGACCAGGATATCCCCGCTGACCGTGCAGAGGCTGAGAAGGTGTTCCATCAAGCCAAGATGTACACCCTTATCGACGGAGATTTGTACCGGAGACGCGACTCCGATGTGAAGATCTGGTGCATCTCTCAATAAGAAGGGAGAAAACTCCTCGAAGAGGTCCATGGGGGAGAGTGCTAGAGGCATCTCGCCTCGCGGGCCCTGACAGGTAAAGCGTTCTGTCAAGGGTACTACTGGCCAATGGCGTTATTAGATGCCGAGTATCTGGTCAGAACCCTGCGATGCCTGCTAGTTCCACGCTAAGGATGTACCTCAGCCCGCTCAAGCACTATAGACCAGCCCCCTGTTGTGGCCCTTCGCGGTCTGGGGGCTCGATATCATTGGACCCTTCCCATAGGTGGTGGGAGGGTGCCAATACCTTTTCTTCACCATCGACAAATTAACCAAGTGGCCGGAGATGGACCCTGTACGGGCCATCGCCGCCTAATCCGCCATTAAGTTCATTCGCGGGATCATACACCGCTTCGGCATACCCAACCGGATCATCACCGAGAAAGGCTCCCAGTTCACTAGTGGCACCTTCGTCGCTTATTGCGACGACGTCGGCACCAAGATCTGCTACGTATCGGTGGCTCACCTTCGGAGCAATATGTAGGTCGAGCGCCTCAATGCAGAGGTGCTTTGCGGGCTCAAGATGAGAACCTTCAACTGGCTCAAGACAAGCATGAGGAACTAGATTGAGCAAGTCCTAGCTATCATGTGGTCAATCCGAACCGCCCTGAGTAGGGCCACGTAGGAAACATCTCCTTGGTCTACGAGGCTGAAGTGGTCTTGCCCACAGAACTCTAGTACGTGTCTCCCCAGGTGCGAGGGGCCACCCATGGAGAACAAAGAATTAACAACGTCAACTTCCCCGAAGAGGTTCGGAACCAGGCCACTATGCACTCAGCTCGCTACCAAGAGAGCCCGCATCGCTACCACAACCGTCGGGTCCAACCTCGAACAATAGAAGAAGGCGGCTTGGTCCTTCGTCGGGCCCGTCCTGGGAAGAGCACCAACAAGTTTCAACCAAAGTGAAAGGGCCCTTATAGTGTAGTCCGAGTTTCCAGGCCCAGAGCGGTCCGCCGAGACCAAAGATAGTACGCCGGTGCAAAACTCGTGGAACATTGAACACTTACACGAGTACCATCGCCATAAGTTCTACAGGTAAGGAGCTCCATAATAAGGTTGCACATTGCTGAGTTAGCTGTTCAGCATGTGAGCTTCGGTGGGATCACCCTGCGTGTCGCGTCTACCCTAGTGGATGTACCACCAGAGAAAGCATAGCCATGCTTGCCCGCGATTTCTCTCTATTGGTAGTCGGGCTACCAATTGAGTAGAATACTCTGGGGGTACCCTAGAGTATTAACTTAGAAGCCTTGTGCACTGACTGGGTCCCATAGAACAAGTAGTGTATCCCGGATTTCCCTTGTTGATGGACAAAAATGAAGTCATTTTTTGTGCAATCATTTTTCGTTATCATTCACCCGGGGGATTTCCATTAATGGAGAGTCGCATTGATATGTCTTTCGCTGACAACTGAGGTCCGGTCCCTTCAGCTATCACCATCACAGTCATACTAGGCGAGAAAGAAGCAAAGAGAAGAGGCGCATCTATGCTGGCTCCCCAGTTACTAGATAAGTACCATTTCAAAAAGCGAGAGTACAAAGAATTAGAAAGTAGGAAAAGCAACATTCCCTTTTACCACATTTTACATGCCACTCATTTTACTACTCTATGCAAGTCCATCCCAAACTTCTCGCCTGATAGGGAGAACAAAGATGAGCCGAAGGCTCCGCCCTTCACGGGGTCAAAGCCCTTCATCGTGGAAGATATTTATGTGGCACTGGTTGATGTCTGTAAGAGCACAGATCGTTTGTATCTAGTTTCGAACTTCACATATCGATCCCACAGGGAGCCCAAAGGTAAGTGTTTATTGGTGAAGTCTCTGTCACAGCCGAAGTTGTCACAGGTCTTCGAGTGAATTGACTGCAAGTGTTGAAATAAGAATGGGTTTTTCTTAAATGCGATAGATTTAAATAAAACTAGAATATAAACTTCAGAAATAAAAAGCATAAAAGTAAAGAACGGCTTTTCTTGTTTGTTGTTTCTTGCAAATGATGAAAGAAGGCGCGGGGAGTATCAGTTCATGGTGATAGTGACTGTGCCAGGTGGACGAGTGGTAAATGTAACAATTATAATCTTATAGATACATGTATAGGCGAGCAACCCATAATTAGACGGAACTCCTCTTGGTAGATTTCATCCCAACTTCAATAATCCTACTAGCCTGCTACCAAAACCATGGTCAGACACTAGACGATTAAGACCCTTCCGGTTGCTTAGCGATTAAGCTCCTTGGATCAGACTAATGCAATAAGCACAGTGGTTACTCGTTATCCTCAATTAGCTTTCCATTGATATCCTCGTGTCACCCGAGGGTCACCAGTCCACTAGCGTACAAGATCTTATCTGTGTAGAACAAGGTAACATGTTGTCTAGGCCCTTAATTGGACAACAAGCATTAGGCATCCCACAGATAGTCAAGCACACATATTATAGTAATTAGAATCAATCACAAACTAACAGAAAATATATGAAGGCACATCACATCTCACCAATCCCCTACATCTCCCACGCCTAAGGGAATTACTCACACATGAGAGAAGAACAAATCATCAATATAATTGAATAAAGAGAATTCATCTTTGTATTACCGTGGAGATCCACAATAAGAATAGAAAAATATCCAACACAATTCAAGATGGGAAGAAACAATCTCAAACCCTAATATTGCAAGGTGGAGATCCCTCTCTCTCTCTCTCTCTCTGAAGTACAAGTAGTGGCTATGGGGTGTATTGGCTAGGAGGTTGAAGATCGTGGAGCAAGATGAAGAACGTCTTGTCCTTCTTCACCAGATCTCTTATTTCTCCCTTCTGGATGGTGTGGCGGCTGTTGTGTTGTGTTTTCGTCCTTGGTCCCTTCATGGTAGTTGTCCCTTTTGACAAGACAGAGACGACGACAACTATACGGCGGGAACTATATGGCCGAAGAAAATATTCCTGCTGTATAGTTGCTCGTTAAAGCTTATGTTGACTCCTCTTGCGTGCTTCCAAAATGAGACTTGCTTGTTTTCCCCAGAATATTGTGTTTCTCTAGTTAAATCCTCCTGTTGATGTCCAGAACCCGAAACGCACATTAAAAACCAAGTTTTCTTTGCTACCGAAGTGTTAGCGTTAGGTCAAGCCAGAAAATGATCAAATCCGGGAGAAAATCATCAAATAAAGCCATTAAAAATGTGTCGAATCTCACAACTATCAACTCCCCCAAGCTTAGATGTTACCCGCCCTCGAGTGACAAGGAAATAAAGAAGAATAGCGGAGATTCAAAACTGAAAATAGAGGAACTCACAAGTTTGTATTGGTGTCAAAATCTTTTCTTCATAATCCTTGCCATCTTGAATATAATCATACAAGTATTAACAAGATTGCACTAAGTCCACTTCCTAACCATGTATATCTTGTTAGCAAATAAATCATATGCCCAAGCAAGTGTCGACGGTTTAGCTAGGAAAGTGAGACAAATTCTTTTGGTCACTCTCTTTATAGAGAGATGAAAACCTTTTGTTCTTATTTGTTTACCCAGTTAAGAGTACTCAGGTAGGCATCAAAGTATATAATTTTAGAACAACTCACCTATCCCATGTCAAAATCTCAAGACTATCAAAGCACCTCTTTTCTTTTCTTTTCTTTTGCCTTTCAAAAACTTTAGCTCTTTCATAGAGAAATCATGCCACTATTTTATCATGTTTAATTGGGGTTGTGTTGTGCATTCTAGACCATGCCAATAAATAATTATTGAGCAATAATGGGTTATAGGAGTACTACAACTTCACTTGGAACATGAAACCATGAGGAGACTAAAAAATTTACCCGTCATAGCATTGCTGCTACAGACGTTTACATAACTTAATAGCCGAAATCAAGTGGTTTCCCACATTTAGATCGTTCGCTGGCCAGCAAAGTTAATAGTTCCCCATGGAGCACAACATAGTTGTAATGACATGCGTAAAGCAATATCTTACGGTAATTATCAGAAAAAATAGTGGCATAATTTCTACTACTTCGAAGCATCTATTTCATCAAACAATTTCAATCAAGGGTACTATCAAGTCTATTTGTATTAAGCTCAAATGAGATGGAGTGGTTCAAAAATTAAATTCTTTGGGATAAACATGGACTCAAGCCTTCCTTCAGATGCTTTGTCTTGTTGTAAAAATGTAGGAAGTATTTTAAACCAAGTTCTTTGCTTGTTGTTTGAAGGCTAAAAGGAGACACTAGCAAAGGAATAAAATTTATGGGATAACAAGCTAAGTGGGGAGCGTCCTCAGTGCAAGCGAGTAAATATTTGTAGGATCAATTTGAGGTTGCAGAGAGAATGATGAAAGGAGCGTGATACCTCTTCTAACTTGCTTCATTCTTGTATTTGAGTCGAAACCCCTCTATGCTTTCCTATTGCCAAGTCACCAAAAATTAAGCAATCTCCGAGAGAAACAAATAAACAAACTTGCAAATAGAATTACAACTGTTTTTTTGTATTTTTGTTTAGACATGCAAAGCTGAAGGTAAACATGCAAATTTGAAACAATTAAATAAATCAAAAGAAGAAAATAAAAATATGTATGCAAAGTTTGGAGGTTTTCAAACCTCCCCCAAACTTAGGCAATTGCCGGGCTTAGTTGTTGCCATCATTTGGCGGCTGGTGCGGATACTGCTGATAGAAGTTGGGGAAGTGAGTCATGAAGTGACTGAAGTTGTGAGTCAAAGTATTCACATATTCATTCACATCCTGAAGAGTGTGGTCGATCTCCCCAACGTGCTGGTTGAGCTGCTGGAACTCCTGGTAGGGGACGTAGCCGTACCCCTGTTGTGGCTGGTTGGGCCACGAGTCCCATGCTCCTCCGTGCTACTATTGCTGTCCTTCCCAAGCAGGATTGTGTCCCTGCTCTTCCTCCTGCTCCTACTCCTCATCATCCTGCTGTCCTCCATCTTCCTCGTCCTCGGGCTGGTGCTCGTCCAGGATCGTCGTCACTTGGTCCTTGGTGAGGATCCAAGCGTTCTTGTCCATAATTGAGAAGGCTTGAGGGCAGGGCAACTGAACCTTCTCACCTTGTACATCATCAAGATAACCAAATTGATATCCTCGAAGCCTCGGGTTAGCATGGTAAACACCAAGGAAGCCACAAGCAGTCAAATACTTGACATCCTAAGTTTGGAGCCGTCAACAGGTTCCATGATAGGTAGTACAATGTTCAATGCAAAGGCAAGGTGGGTTACCAATCCACCAACGCGAATATCACCTTTGGTCTTGTTGCTTTGGTGGCGGAAGTGCTGGATGAGTAGAGCTGCAGGATTGGGGCTCTGTGGCGAAGTAGGGAAAAGAGCCTTGGTGATCATTGCCATGTCCGCATTGGCCATGGAGCTTGTATCACCTCTCCCCAGTAGTGTGTTGGCGAGGAACAGAGCATATTGGCGAATGGTTGGGTTATGAATGGTGGACATCTTCTTCTAATAAAAGTGCCTGCCACCATTAACAGAAATAACCACCCAAGTCGTCCCACTCGTGACGCTATAGAGGTTAGTAATATTGGGCTCCCCAGTAGGGGGAAGGCTAAAAGCAGTGCAAAATTGTTCGTAACTTATGTCATAGTGCTGCCGGTTCATGTTGAAGCTGATAGTGCACATGTTACCTTTCTCCTTGTGGTCGTCATAGAAGGAGGCAAGGAACTCGTGGGTGAGCTCAGCGTAGGTGTCGTGGCTTGCGAAGCTGATCACTGCCAGCCCCGACCTGCTGCACATGAGGTCGAAGTCCTCCTTCAACCCTGCTGCGGTGAGAAAGTTGTGGTTGACCCAACGTGTGGGCAGCACACTCCTCGCTGAGATAATGTCCATCTTGGGGTTGCGTGAAGCTCGGGACCCTGAGCTTGAGCCCTCACCCCGTTGGCGCTTGCTCGAACAAAAAAGGTTACCGATTTTGTTCATCGTGATGCACTGAAAAATTTCACCATGAAACCTTAGGCATATAGTTTCTATATGATATATGAACGATTCTACGTGGAAAAAATTCAATCCTATCGTGAGAAATTAATAGGAAAAACAATATAAACTTGAGTTCATCCACTAGATCAATGCAAGAGTTTCAACCATGCAAATCTGAAAATAAAGCATGGATAGGGAGAGAAACATACCGATATGTTGATTTCCCCACTCAAACGAACGAAATCCACGAAGAATCGAGAGTTCTAGATGGATTTTGAGAGGTTTGGTGAGAGAATATGAGAGAAATAATGAGGAGAGGAGGATGACCTAGCCGCCCCGGTGCGATTAAGTAGTCGCGCCGACCTATACGACTAGAACTATACGGGCGGGTGAAGTTGTTATGCCCGTATAGTTGCGGCGACGCAGCAAACTGGGGTTTCTTTATTCAGAAATCAGCTATACGGGTGCAACTATACGGCCGGATCAAAATGATCCCGCTGTATAGTTGCTCGTTAAACTGTCTGTCTCTCGAGATAAATTTCTAAAACTAGCATCGATATCTATACGGCCGGAATTTTTATTCCCTAGTTGGTCGTTAAACTCCCAGTACCTTTGGAATGAAATTCTACAAAGGCATCCATATCTATAAGACCGCAGCTATACGACCGGAATTTTTATTCCTGCCATATAGTTGGTCGTTAAACTCTCAGTACATTTCAGAAAATTTTGTACGGAGGCATTGATATCTATACGGCCGCAGCTATACGGCCGAAATTTTTATTCCCGCTGTATAGTTGGTCGTTAAACTCTCTGTGCCTTCGAAGAAAATTTGGTGATGCAAAGATAATTATACAACCGGAGCTATATGGCCAGAATTTTTATTTCTGTCGTATAGTTGGTCGTTAAACCACCAGTAAACATCAAAAAAATTCTATTTCTTCGAGGATACCTTCTTATCCCATAACTTAGCGAAATACCTAGTTTTTAACAAAAAGATGATAGTAAAAACTATTGACCAACATTAGCATATTAAAAGCAAAATTTTAGCTTCCGTAAATAGAAAACTTGAAGTTTTATTCTTATTATTATTCTCTACTTATTCAATCGATGTTTCTACTACTTTTTGACAGCTACATCTTCACGGGCGTGCTTCCGCAAGAATGTCTGCGAAAAAGTGGTAGGAATGCAATGAAATTTTTATTATTTATTCTACTAAATTGACAAAAATGGGTTGACTCCCATCAAGCATTTATTAAGAATGGTTGAGTAACTGAACCTCTTCTCTCTTCTCGAATTCTTACCTTTGGTTGCCCCTTATCAATGGCACTTACCACGTGAACTCGTTTTGCCGGTGGAACATATCTTTCTCCTGCTTCTAGCTTCTTTGGAAAATACCGGATGATTTCAGCATCATAAACGTTAAAGATTATCTTCCCTTCTACATAATCTACTGATGCACCTACAGTACTAAGGAAAGGTCTTCCAAGTATTATAGATAAACTTTCATCTTCCGGCATTTCAAGAATAATAAAATCAGTGGGAATAACATGTTCATCTATCCTAAGTAAGATATCCTCAATCATGCCAACAGGTTGCTTAGTGGACTTGTCAGCCATCTGTAAAGTGATAGTAGTAGGAGAATACTCCCCTAATCCTAACCTTTTATAGAGGGAGTATGACATTACACTAAATCCTGCTCCTAGATCACACACGGCATTGTGAATATCACTTTTACCTATTGAGCATGAAATAGTTGGTATTCCAGGATCTCCAGACTTAGATAATAGCTTCCCATTGGCAGGATAGCTAGTTACCATGGCAATAGTTTCAGTCATTTCTTTCTTTCTACTAAGAATATCATGAAGGAATTTACCATAAGTTGGAACTTTGATTGCATCCGCAAATGGAATTTCTAGACGATGGTCACTAAGTGCCTTTGTAAAGGAATATAAATTACCTCATCCGGTGCTTTCTTTTTCGATCAGGGTAAGGAAGCCTTTTCTCACCTGACTTACTCTTGTCTTTTACCTTTGGGGGGGGGGTCAGGCTCTTTAGTTGCTTTCTTTTGTTGTTGCTTATTGTTTTTCTTCTTTTCTACTACAACAGCTTCATCTTGCTTACTTGTTTCTTTATCTTCTCTTGGATCAACCGTCTCTGCATTAGAGTCATAGTAATCATCTTGTGCATCATTTTGGTCCCCCTTGGTCTGCTCTTGCATCTTAGTTTCATCTTGAGGATCCACCAATGTATCATCTTCTTGGCTTGCTTCAAGCAAGGTTTATTCCTTGCGCTCTTTTTCAGCTTCATATTCCGGTGGTCCTAAGGGTCCTATAACAACCGCACCCCTCCTTGTGACAACATTAGCAGAAACAGAAATATCTTCGTCTTCACGAAGAAAAATTTGATAACCAGATGCTATTTGCTCACACTGGGTTTGAATCATACTAAGATACTTATGAAATAATTTTATTTCTTGTCCTATCTCATCATAATTTTCCGTGAGTTCTGCCAAAATCTTTTTATGTTTTTGGAAATGCCTATGCAAGTTATTATGAGACTTTACTTGTCAATGTTTTAATTCTTGAAAAACTTTTCTAGTCTCATCTTCTTTAGTAAAAACTTGGAACAAATCTTCTTTGTTTTCCTTAGCAAGTTCATAAGGTATACCTCTTTCTTTCATAGTTTTGCATACCTCAGGCATAAGATCAGGCGTTATCCGAAGTATCCCTTTTTCCAGCTTAGTACCAAAATCAGGATTATATAGAGAATCATTCTTAGCCCTAGTAGACATTAATTCCAAACATTCTTTAATAGTTAAAGTATTTATCGATCCTCCTGCTGAGAAGTCAAGCAACTCTCTACATTGAGTATTGAGACCATGGTAAAACAAATAGCAAATTGTTAGTTCAGCATAGCCATGATTAGGAATACTATTGATCATTCCAAAGAATCTTTCCTAGGCTTGTGGGTAGTTTTATCCCACGTTCTGACTAAAATTGCCTATGTTCTTTCTTAGTTCAGTTACCTTTTAGAAAGGAATAAACATGTTTATGAATTTAGTAATGCAGTTTTCCCAACATTTAATGTAATGGCGAGGGAGAGAATATAACCTGTCTAGAGCTTTACCTTTAAGAGACCATCGAAATAATTTAAGACGAGAGAAGTCTCTTGGCAAACCTTTTGGTCCAAGCGATGTTATCACATCGTCAAACTCTCTAATGTGTCTTCCTGGGTCTTCATCTTCCTTTCCACTAAAAGCTTTTTCCTGCAAAATCTTAATGATTCCACCATCAAATCGATATTCTCTAACTCCAGGATTAGGGAACTCTATTGGTTGTTTAAGAAATTCAGAACTTGGAGCACTGTATTCCCTGAGAGTATTCTTAGGTTTCATAGGAGTTGTCCTGTAAATAGACATAATTTCCATAATATCACTCAGGTTTTCAACTTCAACTTTATTTGATCTTAAAAGTTTTTCAATAATTTATTCGCGCCTCTGAGCAGGCACGCGTTCAAAATAATCTGGCAGATAAGTCCTACCAGAGCGTGTGGACCCTTTGTGTCCTAAGGAGAACATTTTGTAGTAGCAACACCTGAAATGTCAAAAGACAAACACTTAGCGCTTAGCTTCCCGGCAACGGCGCTAGAAAATAGCTTGATGTCTGCAAGAGCACAGATCGTTTGTAGCTAGTTTCGAAGTTCAGATATCGATCCCACGGGGATCCCAAAGGTAAGTGTTTATTGGTGAAGTCTCTGTCACATCCAAAGTTTTGACAGGTCTTCGAGTGAATTGACTGCAAGTGTTGAAATAAGAATGGGTTTCGATTAAATGCGATAGATTTAAATAAAACTAGAATGTAAACTTTAGAAATAAAAAGCATAAAAGTAAAGAACGGCTTTGCATGTTAGTTGTTTCCTGCAAATGACGAAAGAAGACGCGGAGAGAATCAGTTCATGGTGATAGTGACTGTGTCAGGTGGACGAGTGGTAAATGTAACAATTATAATCTTATAGATATATGTGTAGGCGATCAACCCATAATAAGCCAGAACTCCTCTTGGTAGATTTTATCCCAACTTCAATAATCCTACTAGCCTGCTACCAAAACCATGATTAGACACTAGACGATTAAGACCCTTCAGGTTGCTTAGCAATTAAGCTCCTTGGATTGGACTAATGCAATAAGCACAATGGTTACTCGTTATCCTCGAGTCAACTAGCTTTCCATTGATATCCCCGTGTCACCCGAGGGTCGCCGGTCCACTAGCGTATAAGATCTTATCTGTGTAAAACAAGGTATAATGTTGTCTGGGACCTTAATTGGACAACAACCATTAGGCATCCCACAGATAGTCAAGCACACATATTGTATTAATTAGAATCAATCACAAACTAACAGAAAATATATGAAGGCACATCACATCTCACCAATCCCCTACATCTCCCATGCCAAAGGGAATTATTCACACATGAGAGAAGAACAGATCATCAATATAATTGAATAAAGGGAATTCGTCTTTGTATTACCGTGGAGATCCACAATAAGAATATAAAAATATCCAACACAATTCAAGATGGGAAGAAACAATCTCAAACCCTAGTCTTGCAAGGTGGAGATCCCTCTCTCTCTCAAGTGCAAGTAGTGGCTATGGGGTGTATTGGCTAGGAGGTCGAAGATCGTGGAGCGAGATGAAGAACGTCTTCTCCTTCTTCTCCGGATCTCTTCTTTCTCCCTTCTGGATTGTGTGGTGGCTGCGTTGTGTTTTCATCCTTGGTCCCTTCACGAGTTGTCCCTTTTGACAAGACAGAGGTGGCGGCAACTATACGGCAGGAACTAGACAGCCGGAGAGAATATTCTAGCTATATAGTTGCTCGTTAAAGCTTCTGTTGACTCCTCTTGTGTGCTTCCAAAATGAGACTTGCTTGTTTTCCCTAGAATATTGTGTTTCTCTAGTTAAATCCTCATGTTGACGTTCAGAACCCGAAACACACATTTAAAACCAAGTTTTCTTTGCTACCAAAGCGTTAGCGTTAGGTAAAGTCAGAAAACGATCAAATCTGGGGGAAATTCATCAAATAAAGCCATTAAAAATGTGTCAAATCTCACATCTATCACCGGTTGCCACAAAACACCTTGATGGAGAGCTCCTACGCCTTATAATAGGTGAAGAAGAGGATGTCACCTCTCCGGAGGCAATGCATCTCGGAGAATCATGCCCATCCTCTCCCAAGACACATGCTTCCACCCTCATCGATGAAGCCCCTCGCCACCAAATTGTGTTGTAGCAACCGGTGGGGTGGGCCATCAGCTTGCAAGGACAGTGGGGGCCACCGAAGGACCATGCGAACACGTCAGGAAGTCACAACATGCCTTCCCTATCACGGAACACCCTAAGTCGGTCAGGTCCAGCCACGAGCCCTAGGGTGCTACAGCTAGAGGAGAATGATTGAGCGTCGGATGATGGCCCCTTCTATGACCTCCATCGTGCCCTTCACGCCTACGGACCCCGTAGCATCGCCTGGCAGGTTCCAGCCTTCAGTCGCCTGGAGAATCAGCCTCTATAGCATAGTTTTAAAAACTGGACCGGCTCGGTGGTTTAACAAAAAAAAACTAAACTGGTGGACTCACCGATTTTTTAAGAGGCACCGGTCCAAACAACAAAAATCAGAAAAAATGTTTATTAGAGGAATCGAACTCGTGAACCTTATGCTAGGCATAAATAGCATCATGTAAGGCCCAATGCTACTTGGACACGCCATGTTTTTGTGATTACATATTGAAATATACATGATATATATATTATTTTTTATGGTCATTTTGTTCTAAAATTTTCTTAAATTTTGAAGAAAAATAATTGTTTTTTGTCGCCATCAAGCCAAATGAACCGATGGTCCGACCAGCAAACCAGTGACCCAGTCGCCTCACCGGTTCACTAACCGATCTAGTTTTTAAAACGCTGCTCTCTAGGCCTTTTTCTCGCCCACCACCTTGCGCTGTGGCCATTCTAGAAAATCGTGAGATGATGAAGATGTAAGAAATAATTCTGGATAGGGAAAGTCCCTTCCATACCCCTTAAATAGACCGCGTGGCACCACTTGCCATGGACTGGGCTCTAGATTTAACTAAAGGGAATATACCCGAGAGACAATAATAAAATGGTTATTATATTGTTCCAAGTTTATGATAAATCTTTATTTCTCATGCTAGAATTGTATTAATCGAAAACATTAATACATGTGTGTTTAATAAGAAAACCAAAGTTCCTAGTAATGCCTCTCATTTAAACTAGCTCGTTGATTAACAAATGATCAAGATTTCCTAATCATGAACATTGGATGTTGTTAATAACGGGATCATATCATTAGAAGAATGATATGATGAACATACATCCAAAGTAGGTATAGCAATACAATCTAGTCATTAATTTTACATTGCTATATCAAACACATATGAAGTAACCTAATCCTTCGACCATGAGATTATGTCAATCGCTGATTCCAAAGGAGTGCTTTGATGGCATAAAATTTTACACAATAATATGCTGATTATAAAGGTGTTGTTGGGTACTCTAAAAGTATTAGTTGAGGCTTATGAATAAAGAATGGGTTGTTTCCATCCAGATGACGGAGAGATATACTATGGGACCTCTTGGTGATATCACATAAACACCGCTTGCAAGCATGTGGCTAGGTCACAAGGATGTTGTATCACGAAACGAGTAAAGAGTACTTGTCGGCAACGAGATCGAACTAGGGTATGGTTGATACCTGTGATCGGATCTTGGACAAGTAAAATATCGATACAAAAGGAATTGGGTACGATATTAATGGTTCACATGATCACACGAGTCATTGTTGAATGTGTGGGAGTCAGTACAGATCTCTAGGTCCCGCTACTGATTATTGATTAGAGAGGTGTCTCTATCATGTATAAATTATTCATGAACCGTAGGGTGACACGCTTAAGGTACACTGACACTAATGGGAAGATAAAATATATCAGAGAAAGGTTTTATAAGCGCTAGAATTATTTCGATGAGCACTGGAATTCTTTTGGGTCAAATTGCTGAAATTGATTTCATATGTAATATCGGAATAATGAAAGGGATTTATGCAAATGTTAGTTAATTAAAGTGATTAACAAATATTGAATAAAATAAATATTTTTTTATTTATTTAATGAGAGGTTGCATTTATTTTGGTGGAAAATTAATGCAAGATGAGTGGAGCTTGAATTGATGAAAGTGGGCTTAGTGGAAGCTCCACTCGCCATTAAGAGGGGAGAGGTGGGGGCACCATCATGGCCATCGGCCATGGCCTTGGGATGCGCCCCTACCTTATAAACGGAGGTGGTGACCTCCTCTCCTATAGCACCTCCTCCTCGTGAAGTCCATATCCATGGGCATTGCCGAGGTTACTGATGAGTGCATATTTGCATCATGTTTTACATTATTATTTTCCATTGTAGATGTAGGATCTTGGTATTTTATGGCTCTTGCACGCATATTTTATGTTTGTTTTCACCAGGATCATGACAAATGATGGATCCAATGGATACAATTCTTGGAGCAGTTGTAATGTGGAGAAAATGAGTCAAAAGACAACGTAAATCTCTTATTTCGGAAATATTAATAATACCAGAAGAAAACCAGAAGCGAACAAAGGAGGCACAGAGTTCAACGACCAACTATACGACCAGAGCAAATTTTCCGGTTGTATAGATTCGGCCGTATAGTTGGCGCCGCCTCCGCCTCATCAAATAGTTTCACCCCGTGCACCTGGTTCGAAGAGACGACATACAGAACACCCAGAAATCACCGAAACCTCACCTCTGGAAGGCATCTAGAGGGGGAACTCATCTGCCAGGGATCCATCTTCAACCTGCGCAGATCCGAGAGGCTAAGGCATCGATCTTCATCATCCATCGCTGCATCACCACCATCTCCATCCATCCCATCTACATCTTGTTTAGATCTTGTTGTAATTCCCGTACTCGTTGTGGATTTATACAAGTACTATTCATCTATGATTGCTCCCACTACCATAGCTATGATGTTGATTGCCTCCATGTCTAAGTAGATGATGACCCGCAAGTATAGGGAGTGTATCGCAGTATTTTCGATGGAACTGAAACCAATTTATTGATTCGACACAAGGGGAGCCAAAGAATATTTATAAGCCTTAACAACTGAGTTGTCAATTCAGCTGCACCTGGAAACGATCTTGCTCACAGCAATTTATCAGTAGCAAAAGTTTTGTAGTAGGAATAGTAAAGTAGAAGCAGTAGTAAAGTAAAGAAAGCAGTAACAATAGCAGTAAACAGTAGGATTCGAGTGCGGTAGGCATAGGGATGGATGGACGGGCGTTGCATGGACAAGACAATTCATATAGCAATCAGAACGTAGGGCAATTGTAGATAAATAAGATAAAGCATCCATGTACTAGATAATCCTAGGCATGTGTTCCATATATAGTCATACGTGCTCGCAATGAGAACTTGCACAACATCTTTTGTCCTGCCAGCGCGTTTGCAGCGGGGCCTCAAGGGAACTACTGGCAATTAAGGTGCTCCTTTTAATAGAGCACCGGAGAAAAGCATTAACACTCCGCGAACACATGTGATCTTCACATCAAAGCCATTCCCTCTGGTTATCCCGATTTCTGTCACTTCGGGGCCATTGGTTCCGGAAAACAATGTGTGTATACAACTTGCAGATAAGACCAAAAACAATACTATCATAATGAATCAATAACATGTTAAGATCTGAAATCATGGCACTCGGGCCCTAGTGACAAGCATTAAGCACAAAAAGTCGCAACAAAGTCATAAAGCACTAATAAAAGATACTAGGCACCATGCCCTAACAATCTGATGCCATTACATGAACGATCTCATCCAATACCTACCATCCCCATAGCCTACAGCGGGGGATTACTCACTCATAGATGGGGGAAACATGGATGGTCGATGGAGAAGCGATGGTGATGATGGCGATGATTTCCAATTCCCCGTCCTGGCAGGGTGCCAGAATGGTGTTTCTGGTGTTGTTTCGTGGAATCTGGTGGTGGCCGCGGAGCGGAACTCCTTCTGGAAAAACGTCGACCCCCCCCCAGAGTTTTTAGGTCAGAAGGCTTCTTATAGGCGAAGAGGGAGACCGAGGGGGTGCCTGGGGGGCCCACACCATGCCCTGGCACGGCCTGGGGGCACCTGCGCCTAGGGGGTGTGGCCAGCCCCTGGCCCTCCTCCGTCTCGTATTATGGCTCCGTGAGTCTTCCGAAAAAATAGGCACTTTGGCTTTTGTCCCATCCAATTCCGAGAATATTCATTTTCTGACTTTCCTGGAACCAAAACAGCAGAAAACAGGCAGCTGACACCGTGGCTCTTGTTAATAGGTTAGTCCAAGAAATCATATGAAAAGTACTCCAAAGTGTGGACAAAACACAAGAAAGTGGATAAAACCAAGCATGGAGCATCAAAAATTATAGATACATTTGCAATGTATCAACATCCCCAAGCTTAACTCTTGCTCGTCCTCGAGTAGGTAAGTCATAAAAAGAAAAAATAATTTTTGAGGTGACATGCACCATCAAAGACTTGATCAAGGTATATGTAAAACAGTCAAAGCTGGGATCATAGTACTTCAATCATAACATGAAAGACAAAGTTCTAGCAATAAGACAAAGAAACTATGATGCAACATGAAAAGGCACAAACAAAAGATTCATGAATAACAATGCTTTGCAAGACCTTTGTTTGTTTCACATAAAGAAAACATAGCATAATAGTATTCAGCTTGTCCCTCATAGAGTAGCAAATATAAATGCACAGGACACATTCAAAGTTCATAAGAGTGACTAGATACAAATAATTTAAAACAAGCAATATAAAGTTATGCATCAATCCACTAGTCTTGGGACAATGCACATAGAACTAAGAATGGCCACTATGCTCTCAAAGTAGGTGCATAAAGGTAGAAGGTGGAGACTCAATATAATGGTGGAAGAAAGGCCTTCATAAAAGGAAGTAGGGATTCAAGTCTCATAAAGAGCTTCCAAAAATTATGGTACTTATAGCTTTCAGCTCTCATTGCCCCTATCATAAGCATCTTGAAGTGATTAAGGTTAAAGTGAACAAACTATGGTGTACATGCTTGACGAAGTATAAGTTAGAAATCTCATGTCCCTTGTATACGAGGGTCGCTCCTCATGCTACTCAAGTTTAGTCACCGGTAAGTTCGTGTCATTGTAAGTACATGTGTATCATAGAGAACCGCCAACGGGGTACCCCTTGCCCGATGATACGGAAGAATCCCCATATCAAAATGACAAGGCAAGCAGACAACGAGCATCTCAACAATCTTCTTATTTACCATGGGAATATGGTGCTTTTTTCTCTCTTTCTCTCTTTTTTCTCAATATAGGACTCTTTTTTTATAAGAAGAATGCTTCATAGACAGCTCATTATGGTTACGCTGCAGGTTTCCACCATGTTAGCATGGATTAGACCAGCGGCCTAGGCGTTTCTCTAACACATATATATAACTCCATGGACTTACAAGCTCCCCTTTCATTTCACAACGACGACATCCATATACAAAAGAGCATGATATCAACTAGGTACAAGTACCAAGTGCAATGTTGAAACCGTTCCCCATGAAAGCATGGTTCTGCTAATTCCCAACAAATAAGTGCAAGCATATAGAACATAGACGACACAATGGTTCAAGTTTATTAATGGCAAGTAAAGTAAAGTGTGCCTTCAAGTTCGTGAGAGCTTTAATCACTAGTTTTCTCATAACAAGTTTAATTTGGAAGGTAAACAAAAGCATGAATATACTTGTAATAGCTTAATCTAGTAGGTAGTTATGGTGGACTCTTTGGAATAACTTGGTTTAGGGAGTTGGATGCATGAGTGGAACTCATACTTGGTTGTGGAGGCTAGCAAAAGACTGGGAGCGACAGTTTAAGAGAGCAATAATGGCCATAATCATGCAGAGCGACAAAACATCATTGATCAAAGCATAAAGTGATACTACAAGTTGAAAAATAAAGGATCATAAAGGCTTATGGTGACTTGGGATAGTCATAACATGGTGTGAGCATGTGCCAAGTCAACCCAAATAAAGCATCAAAGGAGAATACCACAATACTATGCTTTAATATGCTAAAACAACACATGATTCATCCAAGGCACATTAAGCAATCTCAATTATTTATAACAAGTCATGCTACAGCAAAGAATACTAAGCATAAAGCCAAAACAATATCAAGCATGGCATGACAAAGTATAGGCCACAGTAAAAAACAAGCTCTTTTTACCACATAAGTATGGACTTTCCTACTCTTTTCCAAACCAAACCAAACTATTTGCAAACCAATGTATGAAAGAGGGGGTCCAACCAATTTATTTAGAAAACTAAGCAAAAAAAAGCAAACGAGAAACAAAACGAAAACAAAGAAGAAGACGCTCCAAGAACAACACAACTGTGCATGAAACAATAAAAATGAAGCGTTTGGAAGAAACCGAGGATTTTTATTGATGAAGAAGGGGATGCCTTGGGCATCCCCAAGCTTTGACGCTTGTACTACTTGGATATTCCTTGGGGTGACATGCGTGGCATCCCTAAGCTTGAGCTTTAGTCCATCCTTTATCTCATTCATTCCATACACCTGAAATTTTTCCTTCATACAAAACTTCACACAATCTTTATTAGCAACATTAGTGCACTCAAGATAATAAGTCTTTGGGTTCAGTTCCAACACCAATAAAACTTATATTAAAACAGAAGATACGGTAGCACTTCCCTCAAAAATCTCAATTCCCCAAAAGAACTCAAAAAGGAACCAACAAGAAGCAAATGCAAATAATGGCAGAAATCTGTCAAAACAGACCAGCAGGTAAATCGAATTTTTTCGAAGACCTTCTGTTGCTCAAATCAAAAAGTGTTGAACTAACGAAAGTTAGATAACAACCTGGGGCAGAAGCAAAAAATTTCACGCCTCAAAAAGACGTTCAAAGATTTGACACGAATTTTTACGGTGAAACACAGAAATTTGTTTCGGGACAGCAACTTTCCCAATCATTACTTCTCTTTCATTAGAGGTTACTCTTGGCACAAAAAACAAATAAAAAGGAGAAAGAGCGGTTATTACTGAGGTAATAACTTCCAAGACTCAACTAAAACTTTTGGGTTATCTCCCAATAAGTACTTTTCTTTAACGCCTTTAAGTTAGGCATAAGCAAAAACTCAAATGGATAGAATAGAAGTAAGCGCAGATAATCATGGTGAAAACATTGTTTTGTTCAATGAAATCCTTTTGTTAACAAGGTTGATCAGGTCTTGTTACCAAAAAAATTTCATATGATATAAAACTTTGTATTCCACTAATGATTATGTTACCTCAACCTTGATAGCAATGGTTCCAATCATAATAGTTTCAAAATTTTCTCTTGGTATGGGACAATATATTTCTCCAACTTGAATGCCCTCAACATGTTCAATTGAATTCAAACCATAAGTCCTTTCAATCTTCTTGGGGAAATAGACAATATGTTCCTTGTCATTAACATTGAAAGTCACCTTCCCTTGATTATAATTAATAACAGCTCCAGCAGTATTAAGAAAAGGTCTCCCGAGAATAATGGACATATTATCATCTTCAGGCATGATAGTTTGAGAGGATGCTCACATAAGAAATATGAGTTGAAGTAAAAGAGAGCATCAAGAAGCATATTCAAAACACATTTAGGTCTAACCCACTTCCTATGCATAGGAATCGTGTATGCAAATAAATTCGCAAGGAACAAAGTAACAGGCATAGGAAGATAAAACAAGAGTGACTTCAAGACTTTCAGCACATAGAGAGGTGTTTAAATACCATGAAGGCTTCTACAACCATATTTTCCTCTCTCATAATAATTCTCAGTAGCCTCATGAATAAACTCAACAATATAACTATCACATAAAGCATGTTTTTCATGATCTACAAGCACCAGAGCTTTATTATAAACATTTTCAAAAGAATCCTCGGGAACATAACATTCATCCCCCTTTAGTAAGCATGGGGGACAATCAAATAATGTAAGGGAAAAAGAGTTACTCTCATTAGAAGGTAGGCATGTGTAGCTAATCCATGCTTCCTCCTTTTGTTCATCACTCTCCTCCTCTTTTTCATCTAATGAGATTTCAGGTTCATCAATTTCTTCTTCCATAGAATCCTGCAAGGCATTAGTCTCTTCCATTTGTGGAAAGCATCTATTAATATATTCAAGAATATAGCCATTTTCATCCTTGTAATTATCAAAGCAAAATTTAAGTATGCCATAAACCTCATATTTGTAAGGTGAATCATCAATATTTTCAAGCAAACTAGCAAGTTCAAAAGCACCCTTCCAAGCAATAAATTCTTCAATTTGTTCCACATCATAAAAGTCATAATCTCCTTTAACATAAGAAGATATGGTAACATTTTCATTATACTCACATTGAAAAGGGAGGTGTTTGTACCTCCTATAGCAACAAGATTTATCCAAGCAATAAGTAACATTGTAAGTAGAGCACACGTTTATAGCAATGGTATACAATTTATCAATTTGTTCCCATAAGTATTTCCCTTTTTGTGACAAGCGGTGTTCCTTATAATAATATTTTTGATCTTCGTGAACCCACCTTGTCAATAAGATTCAGTTTCAAAGAAACCAACCATTGACAACAAGCATGATAAGGAAAGACAATAACAGACCAACGAAGATAACAACTAGAGTAGGAACTATTTTTTGTATTTTTGATAAAGAAACAAGCAAACCAGGCGAAATTAAACTTAGCTTGAACAATAGTGATTCCAAGTGGACTTGATAAATAAAGCTATGCTCCCCGGCAACGGCGCCAAAAAATAGTCTTGATGACCCACAAGTATAGGGGGTGTATCGCAGTATTTTCGAGGGAAGTGAAACCCAATTTATTGATTCGACACAAGGGGGCCAAAGAATATTTATAAGCCTTAACAATTGAGTTGTCAATTCAGCTGCACCTGGAAACAATCTTGCTCACAGCAGTTTATCAGTAGCAACAGTTTTGTAGTAGGAATAGTAAAGTAGAAGCAGTAGTAAAGTAAAGACAGCAGTAACAATAGCAGTAAACAGTAGGATTCGAGTGCGGTAGGTATAGGGATGGATGGACGGGCGTTGCATGGATAAGACAATTCACATAGCAATCAGAACATAGGGCAATTGCAGATAAATAAGATAAAGCATCCAAGTACTAGATAATCCTAGGCATGTGTTCCATATATAGTCATACGTGCTCGCAATGAGAACTTGCACAACATCTTTTGTCCTGCCAGCCTATTTGCAACGGGGCCTCAAGGGAACTACTGGCAATTAAGGTGCTCCTTTTAATAGAGCACCGGAGCAAAGCATTAACACTCCGCGAACACATGTGATCCTCACATCAAAGCCATTCCCTCTGGTTATCCCGATTTCTGTCACTTAGGGGCCATTGGTTCCGAAAAACAACGTGTGTATACAACTTGCAAATAAGACCAAAAACAATAGTATCATAATGAATAAATAACATGTTCAGATCTGAAATCATGGCACTCGGGCCCTAGTGACAAGCATTAAGCACAAAAAGTCACAACAAAGTCATAAAGCACTAATAAAAGATACTAGACACCATGCCCTAACAATATGATGCCATTACATGAACGATCTCATCCAATCCCTACCATCCCCATAGCCTACAGCGGGGGATTACTCACTCATAGATGGGGGAAACATGGATGGTCGATGGAGAAGCGATGGTGATGATGATGGCGATGATCTCCAATTCCCCGTCCTGGCAGGGTGCCAGAACGGAGTTTCTGGTGTTGTTTCATGGAATCTGGTGGTGGCCGTGAAGCGGAACTCCTTCTAGAAAAACGTCGACCCCCAGAGTTTTTAGGTCAGAAGGCTTCTTATAGGCGAAGAGGGAGACCGAGGGGGTGCCTGGGAGGCCCACACCATGCCCTGGCGCGGCCTGGGGGCACCCGCGCCTAGGGGGTGTGGCCAGCCCCTGGCCCTCCTCCGTCTCGTATTCTGGCTCCGTGAGTCTTCCGAAAAAATAGGCACTTTGGCTTTTGTCCCATCCAATTCCGAGAATATTCATTTTGTGACTTTCTTGGAACCAAAAACAGTAGAAAACAGGCAGCTGACACCGTGGCTCTTGTTAATAGGTTAGTCCAAGAAATCATATGAAAAGTACTCCAAAGTGTGGACAAAACACAAGAAAGTGGATAAAACCAAGCATGGAGCATCAAAAATTATAGATACATTTACAATGTATCAACATCCCTAAGCTTAACTCCTGCTCGTCCATGAGTAGGTAAGTCATTAAAAGAAAAAATAATTTTTGAGGTGACATGCACCATCAAAGACTTGATCAAGGTATATGTAAAACATTCAAAGCTGGGATCATAGTACTTCAATCATAACATGAAAGACAAAGTTCTAGCAATAAGACAAAGAAACTATGATGCAACATGAAAAGGCACAAACAAAAGATTCATGAATAACAATGCTTTGCAAGACGTTTGTTTGTTTCACATAAAGAAAACATAGCATAGTGGCATTCAGCTTGTCCCTCATAGAGTAGCAAACATAAATGCATAGGACACCTACAAAGTTTACAAGAGTGACTGGATACAAATAGTTTAAAACAAGCAATATCAAAGCTATGCATCAATCAACAAGTCTTGGGACAGTGCACATAGAACTAAGAATGGCCACTATGCTCTCAAAGTAGGTGCATAAAGGTAGAAGGTGGAGACTCAATATATATAGTGGAAGAAAGGCCTTCATAGAAGGAAGTAGGGATTCAAGTCTCATAAAGAGCTTCCAAAAATTATGGTACTTATAGCTTTCAGCTCTCAATGCCCCTATCATAAGCATCTTGAAGTGATTAAGGTTAAAGTGAACAAACTATGGTGTACATGCTTGACGAAGTATAAGTTAGGAATCTCATGTCCCTTGAATACGAGGGCCGCTCCTCATGCTACTCAAGTTTAGTCGTCGGTAAGTTCTTGTCATTGTAAGTACATGTGTATCATAGAGAACCGCCAACGGGGTAGCCCTTGTCCGATGATACGGAAGAATCCCCATATCAAAATGACAAGGCAAGCAGACAACAAGCATCTCAGCAATCTTCTTATTTACCATGGGAATATGGTGTTTTTTCTCTCTTTCTCTCTTTTTTCTCAATATAGGACTCTTTTTTTATAAGAAGAATGCTTCATAGACAGCTCATTATGGTTACGCTGCAGGTTTCCACCATGTCATAAAGCACTAATAAAAGATACTAGGCACCATGCCCTAACAATATGATGCCATTACATGAATGATCTCATCCAATCCCTACCATCCCCATAGCCTACAACGGGGGATTACTCACTCATAGATGGGGAAACATGGATGGTCGATGGAGAAGCGATGGTGATGATGATGGCGATGATCTCCTCTAATTCCCTGTCCCGGCAGGGTGCCAAAACAGAGTTTCTGGTGCTGTTTCGTCGAATCTGGTGTTGGCGGCGGAGCGGAACTCCTTCTGGAAAAACGTCGAACCCCCTGGAGTTTTTAGGACATAAGGCTTCTTATAGGCGAAGAGGGAGACCGAGGGGGTGCCTGGGGGGCCCACACCATGCCCTGGCGTGGCCTGGTGATACATTGCAAATGTATCTATAATTTTTGATGTTCCATGCTTGGTTTTATCTAATTTCTTATGTTTTGTCCACACTTTGGAGTACTGTTCATATGATTTCTTGGACTAACCTATTAACAAGAGCCACAGTGCCAGTTGCCTGTTTTCTGCTGTTTTTGGTTCCAGGAAAGTTAGAAAATGAATATTCTCAGAATTGGACGGGACAAAAGCCAAAGTTCCTATTTTCCCATAAAACTCACGGAGCCAGAAGGAGAGTCGGAGAGGGGCCACAGGGTGGCCACACCATGTGGTGGCGCGGGCTAGCCCTGGCCGCGCCAGCAGGTGGTGTGGTCCCCCTGGCCGTCCACCGACCTTGCCTCTTTGCCTATAAGATTCCTCCTGATGCATAAACCCTAAATCGTGAATCAGAAATCCCCGAAAAGTTCCGCAGCACCGCCACCACCGAAGGGGAGATTCGAGGGACAGAAAGTCTCTATTCCGGCACCCTGCCGGGATGGGGAAGTGCCCCCGGAGCCATCTCCATCGATCTCCACCACCATCTCCATCCCCGTTGCTGATTCCCATGATGAGGAGGGAGTAGTTCTCTCTCGAGGCTAAGGGTTCTACCGGTAGTTATGTGTTCATCTCTCTCTCTCTATGCGTGATCATATTGTGATCATGAGCTTTGTAATCAAGTAGATGTACCTTGCTACTCAAGTGCTTTAATAGATCTCTGCTCTCCCCATGTGTGTGAAAGTGACAGCGTGCACACCATGGTGGCACTTAGGCTAGAGATTACAAATACTTGTTATGAGTTATATTTGGAGTTGGATGTCTTTATGAAATTGTGGTGTTTGTTTGAACCATCTAGAGCTCAAGGTGATAGTGTGGGGTTATCTAGATGGGAAAGGCTTACTTTGAGGTGTGCTGTTATAGCCCTACCATCGATTAGAGTGTTCAACTGGAGAGTAGTTAAGAGTAGTATCATAAATATAATATATTTATATGAGAGTGTTAACTAGTGAAAGTATGATCCCTAGGCTTTGTTTCTTAGCATTGAAACACCGTTTACAATTAGATCTGTTACATGTTTGCTTGCTTCCATCTTTATTTCAGTTTTCCTTTAGTCTCTTCCACGCCATCAAAGTATTTTCTATCACTGTCATCTTATATCCATACCACTTGTATTTTACTATCTCTTCGCCTAACTAGTGCACCTATACACCTGACAAGTGTATTGGGTGTGTTGGGGACATAAGAGACTTCTTGTATCTTGATTGCAGGGTGGCTTGAGAGGGAATACCTTTGACCACTTCCTCCCTGAGTTCAATAAACCTTGGGTGATCCACTTAAGGGAAAACTTACTACTGTTCTACAAACCTCTGCACTTGGAGGCCCAACAACTGTCTACAAGAATAGAAGTGCGTAGACATCACCTGGGGGCACCCGTGCCTGGGGGGTGTGGCCAGCCCCTGGCCCTCCTCCGTCTCGTATTCTGGCTCCGTGCGTCTTCCGAAAAAATAGGCACTTTGGCTTTTGTCCCTCCAATTCCGAGAATATTCATTTTCTGACTTTCCTGGAACCAAAAACAGCAGAAAACAGGCAGCTGGCACTGTGGCTCTGATTAATAGGTGAGTCCAAGAAATCATATGAAAAGTACTCCAAAGTGTGGACAAAACACAAGAAAGTGGATAAAACCAAGCATGGAGCATCAAAAATTATAGATACATTTGCAATGTATCAGTAGATCTCTAGTTCTCGGGGAGATGGAGAAACCCTAGCGTATGATTGAGATGAGATGGATATTATTATGTTATACATCATTATATGTATATGTTAATTGTCTTCATCTTGATGTTGGGATTTGTGCACCTCCTTAATATTTGCCTCTTACAGGGACTCGATGAAGGGGATTACTTGTTGTAAATGGAGGGATGATAGCGCTTACTATGACTATTCTTTACGTACTAACTTGGGGGAATCAAGGAGAACTCATAAATCTATGTCCATGCCATGGGAGAAATCCTTTAATAGCACAGTAATTTGATTGATGTCGATTGCTATTTGCTGTGGTTATGAGGATGATGTGTGCAGCGGTTGCTGGCTATTCATCCATAAATGGAGCTCCTCCCACGTACATACACATTATGAGAATATTCGTTATAATAATCTTAATTGCTAAGTCTAAATTGCTAGTGGTGTATCCACTATTCCCCGAGAACGCCTCTTTCCCAATTGTAGTTCCAAAGTTCTATTACACACGCGATTCTTACTTTCTGCATTAAGTTTTGTTTTACTTTAAATTACTTTGATCAACAAAAAACCCAAAAACAACTCTATATTTCTGGCATCTTAAAGTTATTTCTTAAGTACTTTGTTTAGTTGTAGTTAAAAGCATTTTAGTCTTTTGCCTACTGCTCCCTGTGGGATCGATATTTTTATTTCGAAACTAGCTACAAACGATCTGTGCACGTGCAGTCATCAAGTTATTTTCTGGCACCGTTGTCGGGGAGCTTAGCACTATAAGTCACTTTACTTTTAGTTACTTACTTTCGTTGTACTAATTTTTACTTGAGTTGTAGGACCGCAACAATGGAAAACACTTAGCATTTTAACCAGCTTGAGGCAGTAACGAAAATGGGTTCGCCCATGGACGCTTTTATAGATGTCAATAAAAGCATAAATCCGGATGGAATCGAGATCCACCCTTTATTATTTGAATTATTGCATTATAAGAAATTTGCAGGACCCAATGAAGAAAGTCCATATGGGCACTTACAATTCTTTGAAGACGTTCTCAGTTCCTTTATTTTTGACGACTGTAATCTTGATATGGCTAAAACCTATTTGTTTAGACAAACTCTCTCTAATAATGTTTGCGACTGGTATAGATCTTTTTGTGTAGAAGCATAGAGGACTTGGGAGGAATTGGCAACCAAATTCCAATCAAAATATTATTTTGAAAGCAAAGCTCACAGGATGAGAGGTATTATTATTACTTTCAAAAATAATCCTGGTGAGGGCTTATGTGAAGGATATCTAAGGTACAAAAGCTACCTAGATAATTGCCCCCATCATCGTTTGCCTGATTGGTTAATCACCCATACTTTTTATGGAGGGCTAAACTTTGAAAATAGGATGAATCTAGACACTACTTCTAACGATAGTTTTCTATCTTATACCTATGATGAAGCTTGGAATCTAATAATAAAAATGAGAGAAGCAACGGAAAATCTTAAAGATAAGGAAAACATTACAAATAGTTTTTATGAATATGCTTGCATTAATGATTTCCTTGTAGATGAAATGACAAATACAATGATTAAAACCCTCGGTATTGATTCTTACTCAGTAAAGAAAATTATTGAGAATTATGTAGGGCACTTGCAGGTACCTACATAATGGGAACCCCATAAACCCCTCAAAGAAAATAAACATGCAAGAGCGCTAATGGAAGAGTTCTCCTCGATACCTATTCAAGGTATCGTCAAAACAAAGACAAAAAGAGGAAGAAAAAATAAAGAAGAGATCAAAGAAACCAGAAAAGAACCCCGAAGCTACCAATATAAATAATGTTATATTAAAGGATCTTATGGAAGCACGAATAGTGGATGATGAAGTGGTTATGCTAGACCTCGAAACCTCAAATTCATCAAAGGTGCCGTGACACAGCATATCATTGCATGATGTAGTACACTAGTCATTGACATAACACCAATGAAACACCATTCACTAGTATTACATCCCTCAGAGTGGTACAACATAAATACAGCAGGTCCAAGACATGACTATAGATTGCAACTCGACTCTTTACAAAAGATCCAGAGAACCCTCTAGGTTAAAGAAATAGAAAGAATCTTCTTACAAGGAAGAACTAGAAATAATAACTCAGAACTAGCTGGCTAACAAGACTAGTCTCTGAACTATCTCGCTTGCAAATGCTGCTATTGCATTGCTCTACAGAAGTAGGTTTTATGGCTAGAGTATCTACTCCTATCTAATTAGAGACTTTGTTTTCACTTCGGCTCATGTATATGTTGACTCCATTGACTTCATTGAAGAACTTGAACTTTTGGTGATGAGTTGTTGAGGCTGAGTTGGTGTTGACGTCATCTCCAACAGCTTAAAATCTAGCAAGGGTTAATAAGGTATGGTTGAGTACGAGCGTACTTAGCAAGTTCACCAAAAAGGAGTGTATGATGCACTATCTCTATAGCCACAGACCAAAGGTCGTAGGCAATGCAGGTTTTCATAAACATTTCTTCAAAGGTTGCTTTTATTCTGAAAGGCTATGTCTATCAGCCTTCACAGGTTTACAAGAACTTTCATGGAGTTACTTTCCTGCCGCGTTCATAGCTCCTTTCCGAAACAGGGAGTAACATGTCACAGTTCTTACACTCTAGAGAGGTGCGTTGCTTTATGATACGTCCATTTTGCATCACTATTATATATCATAATTTACTGTTATTCATTGATATATTTCATATTAAGAGATGATACTTATGTTATTTCATCTATTTTTGCATGGTTGATGACTTTTGGACCATGGATCGCTGCAGTCAGGATTCTGATGGAAAAGGTGTTGTTTGGAGCCAAAATTCGCGAAGATCAGAAAATCCTGGAAAATACATGGAAAATCCTATTTTTCTAGAAGACGAAGAAAGCCAGAAGGGTAAGTGGAGATGGGCCACAAGGGGCCACACCACCCCTTGGCGCGGACCACCCCAGGCCGCGCCACCAGGTGGTGTGGCCGCACTGGTCCACTCCAGCCTCTCCCCTCTGATGCACTCGACGATCGACGTAGAGCTCGTTGGGAACCCCAAGAGGAAGGTACGATGAGCACAGCAGAAAGTTTTCCCTCAATTATGAAACCAAGGTTTAATCGAACTAGTAGGAGCAAGGAAACACCCCAAAGGTGTTACTAGCTGAGCTTTGGCAGGGCGCACTACCGGTGCTAGTAGCAACATGGAGACCTGCACAACACAACCATAGAACTTTGTCCCCAACTTGCGATGAGGTTGTCAATCTCATCGTGTTTTGCGGAAAACAAAGGATTAAACGTATCGAATGGAAAGAAGTAAAAGTTTGAAGAAAGTAAACACAAAGCAGTAAACAGTTGTAGATTGTATGTAAAGTAAAAGGACCGGGATCCATAGTTCACTAGAGGTGGCTCTCCTTAGATAGATAACATGCTGGGTGAACAAATTACAGCGGGGCAATTAACAAACACCGAGAAAGCAATACATGCATATACTAATCATCTTGACTCCTTTGAGACTTGATTGGGCATTACAACATAATACATAAACCGCCATCCAACTGCATCTATGACTAATAATCCACCTTCAGGTTATCATCCGAACCCCCTCTAGTATTAAGTTACAGGCAACATATTATTGCTTTACGAACTGCATGTAAAGTAAACAATACAATTGTTCTATAAACAAAGGATCGTTGTTTTCTCCCTAGTAGCAACAACACATCTAGTACCTTAGAGATTTCTGTCACTTCCCCAGATTACCAGAGGCATGAACCCACTATCGAGCATAAATACTAACTCTTGGAGTTGCTAGCATCTACTTGGCCAAGATAGCTACTAACAACGGAAAGCATGCAAGATCTCAAATAACAAAGACATGATAGAATCAATAATCAATCTGAAATAGCATCTCAATATCCATCGGATCCCCGCAAACACAACATGTATGGATTACAAATAGATGATCTTGATCATGAACGGAGCTCACAAGATCTAAACATGAAAGCACAAAGGAGGAGAAACCAGCCATCTAGCTACTACATGGATCCGTAGTCCAAGGATGAACTACTCAGGCATCACACCGGAGGCTTGCATGGCGATGAAGAAGGCCTCCAGGGTGAATTCCCTCTCCGGCAGGGTGCCAGGAAGAGCTTCAGATCCCCGCTCCCCCGATCTAGGCGTAGAGACGACGGCGGCTACAGACTCTTTCATGGATTTTTGATTGGGTACTTAGGGTTTTCGTCCCGAGGGTAACTTATAGGCGGAAGGAGAGGCAGAGGGGGTGCTGGGGTCGGCCAGACCACCCCCTGGCGCGGTCCAGGCCTGGCCGCGTGGCCAGGTGGTGTGGCCGGCCCCTGGCCCCTCTCCGTCTCGTATTCTGGCACTTGATCCCTTCCGGAAAAATAGGCACTTTGGCTTTTGTCCCATCCAATTCCTAGAATATTCATTTTATGACTTTCCTGGAACCAAAAACAGCAGAAAACAGGCAGCTAGCACTATGGCTCTTGTTAATAGGTTAGTCCAAGAAATCATAATAAAACTACTCCAAAGTTGGAACAAAACACAAGAAAGTGGATAAAACTAAGCATGGAACATCAAAAATTATAGATACATTTGCAATGTATCAACATCCCCAAGCTTAAATCCTTCTCGTCCTCGAGTAGGTAAGTGATAAAAAGAAAGAATTTTTGAGGTTACATGCACCATCAAAGACTTGATCAAAGTATTTGCAAAACACTCAAAGCTAGGATCATAATACTCCAATCATAACATGAAAGAAAAAGTTCTAGCAATAAGCAAAGAAACTATGATGCAACATGAAAAGATACAAACAAAAGATTCATGAATAACAATGCTTTGCAAGACGTCTATTTGTTTCACATAAAGAAAACATAGCATAAAAGTATTCAGCTTGTCCCTCAATAGAGTAGGAAATATAAATGCATAGGACACCTTCAAAGTTCATAAGAGTGACTAGATACAATAGTTTCAAACAAGCAATAACAAGTTATGCATCAATCAACTAGTCTTGGGACAATGCACATAGAACTAAGAACGGCCACTATGCTCTCAAAGTAGTGCATAAAGATAGAAGGTGGAGACTCAATATAATGGTGGAAGAAAAGCCTTTTGTAAAAGGAAGTAGGGATTCAAGTCTCATAAAGAGCTTCCAAAAATTATGGTACTTGTAGTTTTCAGCTCTCATTGCCCCTATCATAAGCATCTTGAAGGTGATTAAGGTTAAAGTGACACAACTAAGAGGATATGCATGACAAGTTATAAACCGAAATCTCATGCCCCTTACTTACGAAGACCGATCCTCATGCTACTCAACTTTAGTCACGAGTAAGCTCTTGTCATTGTAAGTATATGTGTATCATTAAGAACCGCCAACGGGGTACCCCTTGCACATGATACGGGAGCTTTCCCATAATCAAAATGACAAGGCAAGCAGACAATGAGCATCTCATCAATCTTTTTATTTGCTATTTGCATAGGTTTTTATTGAGGATGCTTCATAGAGTGCTCATTATGGTGATGCTGCAAGTTTCCACCATGATTAGGCATGGCTTAGGCTAGCGGCCCAGGCGTTTCTCTAACACACATACAAACTCCATGATCTTACAAGTTCCACTTTTATTTCACACCGCCGGGATCCGTAAGCAAAAGAACATAATATCAACGGGGTACAAAGTACAAGTGCAATGTTGAAAGCGTTCCCCATGAAACATGGTTCTGCTAATTTCAACTTATAAAGCGCAAGCATATACGCAACAAAGAAGGACCCAATGGTTCAAGTTTATTAGAGGCAATAAAGTAAAGTGTGCCATCAAGTTCGTGAGAGCTTTAATCACTAGTTTTCTCATAACAAGTGGAAGGTAAACAAAAGCATGAATATACTTGGAATAACATAAGCTAATAGGTAGGTATGGTGGAATCTTTGGAATAACTTGGTTTAGGGAGTTGGATGCATGAGTGGAACTCATACTTGTTGTGGAGGCTAGCAAAAGACTAGGAGCGACAAATTAAGAGAGCAATAATGGCCATAATCATGCAGAGCGACAAAACATCATTGATCAAAGCATAAATTGATACTACAAGTTGAAAACTAAAGGATCATAAAGGCTATGGTGACTTGATATAGTCATAACATGGTGTGAGCATGTGCCAAGTCAACCCAAATAAAGCATCAAAGGAGAATACCACTATACTATGCTTTAATATGCTAAAACAACGCATGATTCATCCAAGGCACATTAAGCAATCTCAATTGTTTATAACAATTCATCTACATCAAAGAATACTAAGCATAAAGCCAAAACAATATCAAGCATGGCATGACAAAGCATAGGCCACAGTAAAAAACGAGCTCTTTTTACTACATAAGCATGAACTTTCCTACTCTTTTCCAAACCAAACTATTTGCAAACCAATGTATGAAAGAGGGGGTCCAACCAACTTATTCAGAAAACTAAGCAAACCAAGCAAACTAAAAAACAAAACGAAAACGAAAAAGAAGACGCTCCCAGAGAAACACAACTGTGCACGAAACAATAAAAATGAAGCGTTTGGAAGAAACCTGGAATTTTTATTGATGAAGAAGGGGAATGCCTTGGGCATCCCCAAGCTTTGACGCTTGTACTTCTTGGATATTTCTTGGGGTGACACGCGTGGCATCCCCAAGCTTCAGCTTTAGTCCATCCTTCATCTCATTACCCATTCCTTCCATACACCTAAATTTTTTCCTTCATACAAAACTTCACACAATCTCATTAGCAACATTAGTGCACTTAAGATAAATAAGTCTCAAGGTTCAGTTCTTACACCAAATAAACTTGAACACTAGCTACTGTAGCACTTCCCTGAAAAAGCTCAATTCCCCAAAGGAACTCAAGAAGGAACTAACAAGAAGCAAATGCAGAAAATGACAGAAATCTGTCAAAACAGACCAGCAGATAAAGACGAATTTTTTCGAAGACCTTCTGTTGCTCAAATCAAAAAGTGCTGAACTAACGAAAGTTAGATAACAACCTGGGCATAAGCACAAAAAATTACAGCTCAATCCGACGTACAGAGCTCTCTCAGGAATTTTTACGGTGAAACACAGAAATCTGTTTCGGGACAGCAACTTTCTCAACAATTACTTCACTCTCATTAGAGGTTACTCTTGGCACAAAAGGCAAATAAAAAGGATAAGGAGAGGTTATTACAGAGGTAATAACTTCCAAGACTCAACTAAAACTCTTGGGTTATCTCCCAACAAGTATTTTTCTTTAACTCCTTTAAGTTAGGCATAAGAACCAAAGAATGAATCAAGTGTTCTCAAATGAAGAAGCATTAAGGCCAAATTTTGTTTTCATAGGAGAGGCAAAAGAAATCTTTTCTCTCTTTTTAGGGAAGTGTTCTATACCTTTCTTGAGTGGGAGTTGATATTTAATGGTGCCTTCTTTCATATCAATGATGGCACCAACAGTTCTAAGAAAAGGTCTTCCCAAAGTAATAGGACAAGAAGCATTGTATTCAACATCCAAAACATAGAAATCAACGGGGACATAGGAATCATTAACCATAATAAGAACATCATTAAGACTCCCCATGAGTTTCTTTTTAGCATTAGCATCAAGTGGGACATTCAAATAACAATCTTCAAGAGGAGGCAAATCAAGCATATCATAAATCCTTCTAGGCATAATAGAAACACTACTAGCAAGATCACATAAAGCTTTGAAATCAAAGTCATTCACTTTCATATTAATGATGGGTTCCCAACCATCCTCTTGCTTTATAGGAGTAGAAGCTTTATGTTTCATCTTTTCTTCTTTAATCTTTATGAGAGCATCAGTAATGTGTTTTGTAAAGGCCATGTTCATAGCACTAGCATTAGGACTTTTAGCTAGCTTTTGTAGGAACTTAATAACTTCAGAGATGTTGCAACCATCAAGATCAAAATCAACTTTATCATCTAAAGTAGTAGAACTATTACTAGCCTCAACACTAGTGGTGGTAATAGTAGAAACACTAATGTTTCTAGCAATTTCATCTTCTCTTTCCCACTTAGCGTGTAATTCAGCTAATAGTCTAACATTTTCATCAATTCTTACTTTTATAGCATTAGTAGCTGCAAAGAGATTCTCATTAGTTTCAGGTTTAGCAGCCATTTTATTCAAAGTAGATTGAGCTTCAGCCAAAGATGCTATATTTCTTTCAGCATTAGAGAGTTTTTCCTCAATAGTTTTATTGAAAGCAGTTTGTTTACTAATAAACTCTTTAAGCATAACTTCAAGTTCAGAGGGAGCACTCTTATTGTTGTAAGAATTTCCATAAGCATTACCATTATTGGGAGGATATGGCTTATAATTGTTGTTACCAAAATTGTTCCTATAAGCATTGTTGCCAAAGTTGTTATTTCTTATGAAGTTCACATCAACTTGCTCTTCTTGAGCAACCAAAGAGGCTAAAGGAACATTATTTGGATCAATATGGGCATTCCCATTAACAAGCATAGACATAATAATATCAATTTTATCACTCAAGTTGGAGGTTTCTTCAACAGAATTTACCTTCTTACCTTGTGGAGCTCTCTCAGTATGTCATTCAGAATAATTAACCATCATATTGTCCAATAGTTTTGTTGCAGCACCCAAAGTGATGGTCATAAAGGTACCTCCAGCAGCTGAATCCAATAGGTTCCTTGAAGAATAATTCAATCCTGCATAAAAGGTTTGGATGATCATCCAAGCAGTCAGTCCATGAGTGGGACAATTCTTTACCAAAGATTTCATTCTTTCCCAAGCTTGAGCAACATGCTCATTATCAAGTTGTTTAAACTTCATTATTTCACTTCTCATGGATATAATTTTAGCAGGAGGATAGTATTTTCCAATAAAAGCATATTTGCACTTAGTCCAAGAATCAATACTGTTCCTAGTTAAGGAATTCAACCACTCTTTAGCTTTTTCTATTAAAGAGAAAGGAAACAATTTCAGCTTAATAACATCACCATCTATATCCCTATGCTTTTGCATCTCACAAATTTCTAAAAAGTTATTTAGATGGGAAGCAGCATCTTCATTACCAATACCAGAAAATTGCTCTCTCATAACAAGATTGAGTAAAGCAGGTTTTATCTCAAAGAAAGTATTTTCAGCCACAGGTGGAGCAACAGGTGTGCTCATAAAATCATTGTTGTTGGTGCTAGTGAAGTCACACAACTTAGTGTTCTCAAGAGTAGTCATTTTTTTGGGTTTTCAAATAAGAAAGCAAGCAAGTAAAACTAATTTTTTGTGTTTTTTTGAATAACAAAACAAGCAAACAAAGCAAAAAGAAACTAAGCAAAACAAAAACAACAAAGTAAAGAGATTGGTTATGAGGGACTCCCCTTGTGAAGATGTCCTTGACTCCCCGGCAACAGCGCCAAAAATATCTTTAATGGCGTGTAGTTGACGTGGGAGTTTCTTCTTCTTCGTTCCCCGGCAATGGCGCCAGAAAAATCTTGATGCACTCGACGATCGATGTAGAGCTCGTTGGGAACCCCAAGAGGAAGGTACGATGAGCACAGCAGAAAGTTTTCCCTCAATTATGAAACCAAGGTTTAATCGAACTAGTAGGAGCAAGGAAACACCCCAAAGGTGTTACTAGCTGAGCTTTGGCAGGGCGCACTACCGGTGCTAGTAGCAACATGGAGACCTGCACAACACAACCATAGAACTTTGTCCCCAACTTGCGATGAGGTTGTCAATCTCACCGTGTTTTGCGGAAAACAAAGGATTAAACGTATCGAATGGAAAGAAGTAAAAGTTTGCAGAAAGTAAACACAAAGCAGTAAACAGTTGTAGATTGTATGTAAAGTAAAAGGACCGGGATCCATAGTTCACTAGAGGTGGCTCTCCTTAGATAGATAACATGCTGGGTGAACAAATTACAGCGGGGCAATTGACAAACACCGAGAAAGCAATACATGCATATACTAATCATCTTGACTCCTTTGAGACTTGATTGGGCATTACAACATAATACATAGACCGCCATCCAACTGCATCTATGACTAATAATCCACCTTCAGGTTATCATCTGAACCCCCTCCAGTATTAAGTTGCAAGCAACATATTATTGCTTTACGAACTGCGTGTAAAGTAAACAATACAATTGTTCTATGAACAAAGGATCGTTGTTTTCTCCCTAATAGCAACAACACATCTAGTACCTTAGAGATTTCTGTCACTTCCCCAGATTACCAGAGGCATGAACCCACTATCGAGCATAAATACTAACTCTTGGAGTTCCTAGCATCTACTTGGCCAAGATAGCTACTAACAACGGAAAGCATACAAGATCTCAAATAACAAAGACATGATAGAATCAATAATCAATCTGAAATAGCATCTCAATATCCATCGGATCCCTGCAAACACAACATGTATGGATTACAAATAGATGATCTTGATCATGAACGTAGCTCACAAGATCTAAACATGAAAGCACAAAGGAGGAGAAACCAGCCATCTAGCTACTACATGGATCCATAGTCCAAGGATGAACTACCCAGGCATCACACCGGGGGCTTGCATGGCGATGAAGAAGGCCTCCAGGGTGAATTCCCTCTCCGGCAGGGTGCCGGGAAGAGCTTCAGATCCCCCCTCCCCCGATCTAGGCGCAGAGACGACGGCGGCTACAGACTCTTTCATGGATTTTTGATTGGGTACTTAGGGTTTTCGTCCCGAGGGAAACTTATAGGCGGAAGGAGAGGCCGAGGGGGTGTTGGGATCGGCCAGACCACCCCTGGCTCGGGCTAGGCCTGGCCGCGCGGCCAGGTGGTGTGGCCGGCCCCTGGCCCCTCTCCGTCTCGTATTCTCGCACTTGATCCCTTCCGGAAAAATAGGCACTTTGGCTTTTGTCCCGTCCAATTCCGAGAATATTCAATTTCTGACTTTCCTGGAACCAAAAACAGCATAAAACAGGCAGCTGGCACTGTGGCTCTTGTTAATAGGTTAGTCCAAGAAATCATAATAAAAGTACTCCAAAGTTGGAACAAAACACAAGAAAGTGGATAAAACTAAGCATGGAACATCAAAAATTACAGATACATTTGCAATGTATCACCCTCTGGCATATATTATCCTCCCGAATCCCTAAGACTCGGGAAGCGACCACAGAAAGATTCCGCCGCCTCTGCGGGGCGAAAAACACCGAGAGAGAAAGATCTCTCCAGCAGACAGAATTCTGCCGGGGGAATTCCTTCCCGGAGAGGGGAGATCATTGCCATCAACACCACCATCAAGCTGGACTTCATCGGGATCATCATCATCACCACCACCTTCATCTCTACCAGCACCATCATCACCACCTCATGCCGCTGTAACAATTGGGTTGAATCTTGCATAGTTCTTAGGGGAAACTTTCCCGGTGTTGATTACTCCTTGTAGTTGATGCTATTGAGTGAACCATTGAATTATCGTTTATGTTCAGATTGTTACATATCATTATATCATCTCTGATCATGATCCATATGATGTCTTGTGAGTAGTTTGTTTAGTTCTTGAGGACATGGGAGAATTCATGTTGTTAGTAGTGGAATTATGTTGAGAAAGATTCAATGGTTTGATATTTAAGTTGTGGTGTACTTCTTCTAGTGGTGTCATGTGAACGTCGACTACATGACACTTCACCTATATGGGCCTAGGGGAATGCATTGTGTATTTGGCTACTAATCGTAGGGGTTGCCAGAGTGATAGAAACCTGAACCCCCATAAGGAAACCATTGCACAAGGGACGTAAGGGTCTTAGAGTTTAAAGCTGTGGTTAGGTTTCTACCTTAATTACTTTCTTGTACTTACATATGTTTGTAAGGGGTATAATCACAAGTATGTATTAGTCCTGGATGGGTCGGTACATTAGCACAGGTTCACCCACACAACACTTAGCAAACTAAAGAATATTAATCAACTATATGAAGCGAAAGCACTTGACGGAACTCTCATGTGTCCTCGAGAACGTTTGGTCATCTTAAGTAATACAACTAGCTTGTCCTTTGCTAAAGAAAGGATTGGGCCACTGGCTACATTTATTCTTATTGTCTTTTATTTACTCGTACTTTATTTACCTGCATTATCAAAAACCCCTAAAAATCCATTTGCTAAGTATTTACAGAGAATTCCCGCTCCTAGCCACTCGCCAGCACCTTCTGCTCCTCGTTGGGTTCGACACTCTTACTTATCGAAAATACTGCGATATATCCCCTATACTTGTGGGTCATCACTTTACCCATGAGAGACCTTAGCTTTGTTGCACATCCGAGTTATAGGCTCGTTCACACTTCCTTGGTATGAGGCCCAGACTAAGATCCAAGCCAATCACTGCCCTTCTCCGCGACCCCGGATGAAGACATGATCCCCCAAGAGCTCTACCACGAGTACAGTCCGGGTAGCCCCTCGAAGACTCTGTAAGCAGCTCCGCCTGGCAACCACCATCAACTATGGTAAACCTCCACCAACACAATGCATAGATAATCTAGACACCTAGATCGTGGGGCACCGAGAGGTCCCACCCAAGTGCTGGATTCTCTAAATTCTCCACGAGAAATATGCAGCTTCACGATAAGGTCATCCGTCCATGTGAAAGGAAGAAGGTCTAAGTGACTTCTCCATCCCATTCTAGATCTCATGGTTAACACGTAATATAGGGCGCTAGAATCACTGGCGATATTGGTTGTTAAGTCCTAGATATTATGTTCATTTACCACTGGAAATGTATCAGTATATTATTACCTCTTGGTAAATAATCATAATCATATTATTAATAAAATAGTGTTTTCTGACCTTTTTGAAATGCAGGTGATGACAACATTTGAGTTACAAGCATTTGATAGAAACTAATCAAAGGACATGAGCAAGTGTGAACTTACCTTTTGTGATTGCAATATTATGCATTCACGGTCTTCAAGACCATAGAAGATCCAAATTCTGTAAACAGCATCATTGGTCCAATAAGGACTAATGTTTAAAGAAGCCTGATGCAATTATGCATAAGTAATGTAATGAAGTTTGATAACACGAATCCCCGGAATAGCCGTATCTAATATAGGGTTCGAAAACTGGGAATGGTTTCTTTAGAATGTGTTTCACTTTTATACCAGCTTCACACTTGTGCTTCTTATTAAGGTTTGTGAGAGCATGTGAAACAATAAGTAAGTACAACAAGTAGCATTCAATACTAAAGCACTTAAGTTTGGAATGGCACATATAAACTATGTGAGTAGGATTGTCAATTCATTAGAGTCTTCATGGCAATACTTAAGGATTACTTTTAATATTCTTTAAAAGAATAACTTTTGAGGAAAAAATTACTTTACAAAGTAAAAAACCATTTAAACTTAAAGTTAACACTTTAAGGTTTTCTTATTAATTACAAGTATTAAAGTAGAAAACAATTAGTATTTTTGAATAGCTATTCTACTAGCAAGTGGAGAGTTTTAACACTTCATGAAGGTGAAATAAAAGTATTATGCCTTTTGTGGAAGCGATGTTCTCTTGATTTTATAAGTGAATAGTATCACTTACTTATTTTAGAATTAATACTCATTTCTATAAACATGGGAATCGCATCATGTTAAATACTTAAAAACTTTGCTTAGCTTTTAAAGTGGATTCCCAAACTTGTAAAAGAATTAGTACTCAAATTTTGATGATTTTATAATTGATAAAATATTTTTGGAAAGTAAGATTTACTTAATTCTAAAGGGTAGTTTTAGTAAGTACAACTTGATATAGTTACACCTATATTGACTTTACTTTATTATCAATTGAACTTTTTATTATACTTTTAGATTTTAAATAACTTATATTAAAGGCATAAGAATTTTTTTATATAATTTGTATGCATTAGAACAAAAGAAAAGGGTTTAAACTAGTTTTATTAACCTTTACATTTTATTTTACTTTAAAAGTGAGAGTTGACATTTTTAATCTGTAGATTTTATTTTTGTGATCAATTTGGTACATTATAGGTATTTTTGTGATTTTTAAATAATAAGATATGATTTTTATAAGTTTTATTACTTTATAAAAACTAAATAAATAATAAATACTTAGTTAAGTGACACAAGAATAAATGAAACAAATTTGTAAATGTAGATTTTATTTTTCTAAGATTTTTGGTATATTATTAATATTTTTCTTATTTACCAATATTAAAATATGAATTTTCAAAGTATTATTATTTATAAAATATTTATTAAATAATAATTATTTAAATAGTTAACACAATAATGTTTGATAATAAAGTTAAATTATAGATTTTATTTTTCTGTAAATGTTCATATATTAAACATATCTTTTTGAATTATAAAACAAAAGATATTAAACTTATAAGATTTAATCATTTTCTTAAATTCTTGAAACTTATTTATATTTAAACGTATATTGTTTTATCTAATTACTGAACAGAGATATCTTTTTTATATTGGGCCAACATTCAGCCCAGGTCACTAACTAGCGGGCCATAGGCCACGTCGGCATGCCACCGAGGCAAGGACTAGTCAAACTAGCTGACTAGGCGTGGCGTGACGTGAGCATGATGTCAGCATGACGTCACCTCGCCGGCCACCAACGGCGATGGCGTATGTGAGCGTGCACGCGGCTGTGGAGCGGTGCGTTGGAAAGATTAGAGCACGTCGAGTCTATCTGTAGTCGCGTGACCCCGTATTGGTGATCGGAACAGCGACACCGACGACGACTGGCGCCGGTGAATGGTGGCGCTCGACGCAACGGTGGTACAGCAAGCAAGGAAGGGATCTAAGAGGTGCATGAGAATCAGGGGCTTACCCACGACACATTGTTGGTCTACAATGGAGCTAAGCATGACCAGATCAATGACGAGGTATACGGCGGCGGTTGTTGGGCTTGGAGAAGGTGAGGTCGATGCGGCTGACTGAGAGTGTCTAGGCTCAATTCCTTCACAGTGGAGACGAAGCACAACCTGGAAGAGCTTGTGGCATCCTCGGCTAACCTTGGGGCTGCTTCTAACGGCGCCGATGTGTCGGCCTCTCCGACTAGAGTTTCGGGTGTGCAGCGGGCGAGAGGGAGAGAGAGAGCAGGCGAGGAAGGGGGAAATGGGGATAAGGATGAGTGAGGGCGTCGCCGTGGCCTCCTTATCACCTCCCAGCGGCGCCGACACTAATCTCCATGCCGGCAAGCGGCGGTACGCTTGCCACGCAGCTGCTTCGGCGTGCGTGAGGTTAACGACGATGATAGGGTGGAAAAATCGGTACGTTGGGCTGGGCCGGTGCTGGGCTTTGGCCGAGCGAGCAAAATGCTCTGGAGGGTGCATGTGGGCGATAGTTAGCGCAGGGACGACCTGGGCCATGGGCCAGTACTGTAGCGCTGTGTTTTTTTCTTTTTCTATTTCGACTCTTAGTTTTCAGTTTTTTTACAAACCATTTCAAATATAACTTTCTCTAAGGTTTTAAATATCCAGGGAGTTTGTAGGCCCTGAATATTATTGTGTAAACAAAATATGACCCTCATCTCTTCATTTCTTATTGTGCATTAAAAATATTCCTAATTATATGAAAAGTCCTTTTCATTAGAAAATATTAATAAAGATTAGGGTTTTAGGAATTTGTTTCTTATAATAAGATTTCACAAAAATGATTCTGTTTTCACTTAATAATTATAAGGATAAGGATTTAAAATGGTAAATGATATATATAGAATCTTATTAATGCTTAACTTCCTGAAGGGATTATAATTATTCATTATAAGGTATTAAACCTTGTGGTTCTTAGTATGATGATTTGATTTTCATGGTTCTCCATATTTGGTGATTTCTCTTATTCAAATCCTACTTGATTTATAGTGTTTATGATTACCATGGACAACCTTGGTGAAGACAAGAAGCATGAATAGCAATCATTAATGAAAATGTTCATTTCCAAATAACTGCCATGAGCTTTAGGAAGGTTTTAATAGACTCATATTCTATTACGAATATGGATAAGGATCAAGGTTTAGGGATACTTATTCTAAATCTAGGAGTAGGGTTGATATCTCAACTTAGAGTGAGATATTGGAATTACTTCTTAATGTGATCCTAATAGTTCTATTATTCTAGGTTTCTATTAGGGTTTAAGACAATCAGGTGGACAAGGCTTCCATCAGTACACTCTTAACTGGTATTCTACTTATCTCATAGACATTTCATTTGACTAAGAGATACTATCTTTTGGCTCTCTAAAAATAGGAATTGGTTTAACTACCCTCTTTATTCTAGAATTTTGAACAAAAAGTTAGACATGGTTATGTTCATGGCTTGATATGATCTTGGTTAAGGCTTCTAAAGAATCCTTGCCTTAATACCTCACTAAGTTTATCTTTAGATAAAAATTCCTTCCCTAAATATACTTTATACATCTATCTTATGTTATTCACAAAGATCACATCTTCCCGAATAAGACAATTATCTGACTCCACCATATCCATCATTATATGATGACATGGTCATGTCATTTCAGCAATTCTCATTCTCCATTATTACTCTAGTATATAACTTACATTTCTTAACTACGTCTAATGAATCTATCAATGTAGCTACTTCTAACTTTATCCATTAACTCCTTTAAATCCCTCTTGCAACTATTTTCAAGGCTTGCAAGATTATAGTTCTCCCTATAACACATGTGATAACAATCCTCTGGAATAGGTATGGTGAAGGGGATCCGCAGCAGAAAACAAAAAATTCCTACGTTGGAACCCCAAAAACTGCCTAGGATCTATCTATGTAGTAATGCAGTAACGGCCGATGCGTATAGAATACATACCCTTGTAGACCGTACGTGGTTAATGTTCCAAGCGGAACGTAGTTGATGTAGTCGTACTCGTAGCCGATCTCAAGATCGCGAAGCTCCTCGCCGGTCACCTCTTGCTCCTTCTTCGTCGTGCAGCAGCTCCGGCTTACAACATTCAAGCGTCCCAAATGTTGTGCCTTGTGCCTTTGTACACATCCCAAACTTGGGGCAACGGGGTGCTGCAGGTGTGCCTCGTTCGCACAGCCCAAACTTGGGGTCATGGTCATAAGGGCTAAAGAGAGAGGGAAGGAGGAAGTCAACCAAAGGACTTCTCTAAATATTGGTGTATTGGTCTATTTTAAATATTTAATCCCACCCATGGGCACCCCTTTATATAGGCGGAGGGGGCGTGCCCTCTCCATTAGGTGCCCCATGTGGGACTAAAAGAAACCAGGAAATAAAGGGAAAAATGGGTGTGGCTGGCTGGGCTTACTGGGCGCACCCGGGTGGGCCGACCCGAGGTGGCCCAGCAGCCACAGCACAACACAACAGCAGTAGCAGCGCTGCCTGACCAGCGTCAGCCCGGGTGGGCCTTTGGCCGTGTCCCACCCCGCGCCCCCGAGCCAGCCTGCGGAGGCGGCGACCCGGCTGGGTCGGTCTGGCGCGCGCCGGCCCATCGCGCGCAGCGCCACAGCTCTCCACCCCGGGTGGGCCTGATGTCGGCCTGCCCGGGCGGGCTGGCGGGTGACTGCGGCCCGCAGCTGCCTGGGCGGCCTCATCTGCCTGCTACGTGCGCATGGCGGTTAGTATCTGCCGCCCACGTGGGCTGGCAGTTGGTTTCCCTTTTTCCTTTTTCTAGCAGATTTTCTCTTAGGCTATTTCCCTCCGGGGATTTGGCCTAATATAAAAGGTGCCTTTATAAATCTTAATCTAAATATTATTTAGAATATATTAATTAATAACTAACATATACTAAATGTATATTCAAATTCCCATTCATCCAAAAACACGTTTCCGGTCTTTTCCTTTATTCTTTCTCCGAACATCTTCGGATCTCTCTGCGGAACATTTCCGTCTTTCTCTTTATCTACTGTGATTCCATCTTACGAATGATCACTCTCATTGTACCCTTCAGTGTATTCCCTCACGGCTCGGGAATGATCTAGACATGATCTAAATCAATGATCAATAGAGAGACCAGGGATATCCATGTGACCCCTATGCATTCCTGATGACAATGTCATTTGAACCGGTAAATGTAGCATCCATATTCCTTTTGTTTCTTGATACGACTTGTCCGAGATCCGATCATTGGTATCACATACCTTGTTCAGTCTCGTTAACTACAAGTTCTGTTTTCTTGTTACCGTGATATTACATCCCCATGACCGAGTCACATGTTGCAACATTTATGGATGTAATCTCACCAAGCCGGCCGTATGTAACTTTACCCGTCATGTGGGCGAACAAATCCCGCTCTTGACATATATTGCCTCTATGGTTCCTCTGAGTACCTGAACACACCTTTATAACCACCGTATTACCATGTGGCGCTTGATGCTATCTAAGCACTCTCAGGAGACTGTGATTGATATAGCCTCGTGGTCTAAGGAATTAGGAGTCTAGATTTAGATGTTGCAACAATGAACTATATGACTTGATTGTGTTGCAATCCTTCGAGAAATGTCCATCACATCATTCTCCAATGATATGACCCCGTTGTTAATTGGCATAAATGCCCATGATCTTGAAACCCAGATCATCCTCGGGACCAACGAACTAGTATGAATAGAGGCTACTAGGGACTTGGTTGTTTCATACCACACTTGTACCAATGTTTCTACTTGGCACAGTTATAGCACAATATGAAACTATTATAAACTAATTGAGATATGACAATAAAAACTTATTTATTATTTGCCTCTAGGGCATATCTCCTTCATATGGTACTACTCTTCACAATACAATTTTGTTCTTGTATTAGCTTGGTTAAACTACTATGCCTCCAACTACTCCATACAACTTATGTTATACACTTCATCATACTCTAGCTTGACTTCTCATGATCAAGCTAGATGATTCACCTTACTAGGGCTTCACCTAATTTGGTATAGTCACAACTCTTCTTTATCGGCTGATCATCTATCTCAATTGACTTGAGAATAATGACCACCACCCTTTGATCATACATCACTTAAGCTTCTAATTGTCTGATCAAGATCTATATTCAACTAAGTAGTAGGCTTGTACTAGACTCTCTATAGGATTTATCTTGTTAAGGAAACTTACTTTAAGTTTATACCCTCTTAGCTTAACAAGATTATTACTTGATGTACCAATACTACTAGCTTTCTCATAGCTTCATAATTACTAGCTTAACTCTTGGGTTTAGGTACTTCTTCTAGTTAACTCATGAGTGAGTTAACTCCTCCAACGACAGATGGCTTGATCACCACCAAGGATCTCATTCCATTGATGATGGCACACTCTACCATAACTAGTTCCTTCTTCTTATTAAGTTACTTAAGGTCTTTGGAAGGTTAATATAACAGGTCAAAGCTAAAGGTTAATAAGTTCTAGGTCAAGAATTGATCACTCAACATTGATGATCAATTGACACTAGGACTTGATTAAATAAGAATGTCACCTCTTAATATCAGATTAAGGGTATGTGCTGAATGGTCTTGGCTTGACTTCCTTTCCTACTCTATTTGTAATAAGAGTTAGTATTTAGAAACTACCATGATTCTCATGGTAGGAATAACTATGGCAAGCAAGTATATCAAGGTTTAATTATGGGTTTTCTTCACTTAAGTTATATACTTAATTTGGTATTCAGAGTTTGTTGTAGGTAATACCTTGATATCATTTTTGGAATATTAAGTATTCATCCTTGAGTTGTTGTATGGAATACCATGTAATGATCTCTAAAAGATCTAGTACTCCTTATTAAGTAGTGTGTTGTGACTTAGTTTTATTACATTTGATCTACCCTTAGATCAAACTATATTACCCAAAGATAATGTTTTAGCAAAGGTCATATTGAAACTTATAGCAGTCAACTTGATGATCTACTTCAGTTCCACCAAGTTAAGAGAAGCTTCAATCACTTTGACAAGTTTTATTCAAAAGCATGAAAATTATCCAAAATTTCTATGCATGAATGCAATATGTGATCTAATGCTGTGGAGAAACTCTAATGCTTATTTCGAAGATCTAATGCTGGGATGTTACAAAAGGTAAGGTTCGAGGTAACGAAACTTCTAAACCAATGACGCCTATATACTGTGGAGAAACTTTCTTATATGGAATATGTGATCCAATTTCCACTATAAATATTATGCCTTCATCGCTTTTATGAGGAACTCCGCAACAATTTAAATAATCCAGATGTGGAACTGGTAGACACTACTATTAAATTGTCTAATAGAACCAATATAAAACCAGAAGGAGTAATCAGAAATATCTATGTCTTTATTGGGTCACTCATGTACCCCCTTGATTTTCATATTGTTGATATGCCTCGAGATTCTTTTTATCCTATTCTTTTAGGAAGGCCTTTTATTTCCATCACCAAAGCTCGAGTTGATAATACGAAGGAGACTATTTCACTGATGTTTGGAGAAGAGGAAATGACATTCCACTTTGCCAAACTAAAGAAGAGGCCATATGAAGTGGAGGATATCAAGGAAGAGAAGATGATTGTCGAGCTGGCGGCAATTCATTTCAGTACTCCACAAGATGAATTAGAGAGAAGCCTGATTAATTGGGAGGAAGCACCAGATGATGAGGAGATAGAAGACATGGATGATTACCTTGATTTAATTCCGGAAGCAAAAAATCCGCATGACTATGAAGAACTGGTAAGAAAAGGAGATGAAGAGCCTCCACCAATAAAATTGAAAAAACTTCTAGACAATATGAGGTATGAGTTCTTAGATAATGAAAATAAATGTCTTGTTATTATTAGCAAGAATCTATCAAAAAATGAAATAAATAAACTCATTTCAGTTTTGGTTAAGCATCGTGAAGCCTTTGGATATACACTGAGTCATATTAAAGGAATAGATCCATCTATCGTAACACATAAGATTACCATGCTTGATGATACTGAACCTGTAGTAGATACACAAAGAAGGCTTAATCCGAAAACGAAGGAAGTAGTAAGAAAAGAGGTTATACACTTACTAGATGCTGGCATAATATATCCTGTTTCTTACAGTAAGTGGGTTAGCCCAGCTCATTGCATACCAAGACAAGGGGGCCTTGATGCTGCTATGAATGAGGATGGTGAACTAGTTCCTGTAAGGCCCACTGTAGGATATCGTATGTGTATTGATTTTAGAAAGCTAAACCATGAGGCACAGAAAAATCATAAACCTATACCATTCATGGATAAAATTTTAGAAAGACTTAGTAATAATTCTTACTTTTGTTTTCTTGATGGTTATTCTGGATATTCTTAAATTGTCATACAACCGGAAGATCAAGAGAAAACAACTTTCACTTATCCTTATGGCACATATGCTTATAGATTAATTCTGTTTGGCTTATTTAATGCAGCAACAACTTTTCAGGAATGTGTTCTAAAGATTTTTTATGATTTTGTTGAGAAGACTATGGAAGTTCTAACAAATGATTTTGTTGTTTGTGGAACAACTTTTGATAATTGCCTCTACAATCTGACCAAAGTCTTGCAGAGATGCAGGCAATCAAATTTGGTTTTGAATTGGAAACAATGTCGTTTCATAGAAAGAGAAGGTAAAGTTTTCAGGCATAAAGTTTCGGAGAAGGGAATAGAAATAGATAAAACTAATATAAATGCTATAGAAAATCTTCTAATACCTCAGGATATTAAAAACCTAAAAATGTTTCTGGGACATCCAGGTTTTTATAAGCGGTTTATACAAGATTTTGTTAAAATAGCTATGCCCCTCACCAATCTTCTTGATAAACAAACTCTATTCTATTTAGATCATGACTGCATTGCAGCTTTTGAGAACCTTAAGAATAAACTAGTTTCAACACCTATCATGCAATCTCCAAAATGGGATGAACCTTTCAAAATCATGTGTAATGCTAGTGACTATGCTTTAGGGCTGTGTTGGGACAGCGAGATGGAAAGAATTTGAATATTATTTATTACGCTAGTAGACCTCTTATTAAGATTCAAAAACATTGGTACTTGGCGGATTTTTGGTAGCACGAAAAGACTCCAAATAGTTACAAACATAAGGAACCGAGGCAGATATAGTGCTTTGCCATTCCCATGCACAATGTTATTGCGGTGGTGCCACACCTTCCATAGCAAGAAAATGACGTGAGGGTGCATACTAGCAGACGTCTTGTGAAGGAGTGTCAACAACCACTCGTGGCCAGATTCCAAGATCATGCTCTCTGATGGAAAATCCCAGAATCGCCTCATCTCCCCTCTTAGCACACAAGCCAGCATACATGTAACCAAGGCATGGTGTGTATCCTCCTGCTATGTTCCACATATGGTGCATAATTAGGTCAACAGACGGCATACGCCGATGCAGGCCAGTTCAGACAACTAGTGTAGCAAAAGCAGCATTCCACGCGAAGACATGCAATTTCAGTGGTACGTCTGCACGCCATACCAGATTCCAAAATCTCCTATCTCCATCATGTGAAGAGCTAGCCTTTCCAATACTCATGGAATCCAAGGTAGGTTGAAGACCCATTCGGTAAGCTGAGCTGACAGAAAATATGCCGCTCTTCTCTGGAATCCAGGCCACAAAATCGTCACATGCATTGTTTAGGCGGTATACGAATGGATAGGATCGCGCTTCAGCATCAGTCGCATGGGAACATTGACGCACCACCTCCTCTCTCCATGTTTGAGTAGCCGGATCAATGAAATATGAAACCCATCGATGCCTCGCATTACCACATCTTCCCATTAACTTTGGTGCATGCAATCTCGGCAGCCAATTGTCACGAAAGATTCCCACACTAGACCCAGAGCTAGCCGATCCTCCATATGGCACCCTTTTCAAAAGGTCCAGCCCAAACATAATCCCCTGCCAAGTCTGCGAGGGGTTTTGAACAAAGGCATTGTCTAGTAAATTTTGTTGCAGGTTAGTATTTAGCTTTAAGGAGTCTGGCACATAGGCCGACTTCTTTTTAGCTTCTCGGACAGATTCTAGGCCCAGAATCACAGAAACCCAAAAGAATGAGTCCGATTTTAGCCAGCTTATTTCCACCGGGAAGCTGGTTTCCTTTGTAAACTGAGAATCGGGTCGGACCCTGATTCTGAGATGATTCCCGAGATTCTGTCCCGTGAAACGAAGGGCTGTCCATGTCTAGATATGTCGTTGCTCCTATTTACGAAGAAATGCCACCGGCCAGAAGTGGCACAAAAGAAAAGAAAAAACAGTCGGCCATCGTTGATCCGTTCATCCAGAACGAGCAGCACGGACCCCATCGAGACATGTCGCCCCGTCGCTAGGGTATCGCCGCGCATCCGCCACCGCCGCCGCCAGCGCCTACCGCCGCTGCAGCTGCCCCAACCTCGCCAGTCCGCCGCCGCCCTGACCTTCTCCTCGCCCGACGCCGTAGCGCCCCCATGAGAACTCATCTCGACCGGAAGTGACAGCAACACAATCATCCTCAAGAATATTGGACACAACATATTTATCTTGAAGCTTTGTCCATAACTTATGAGCGCTCCAAAAAGGAATGATTGAAGATGTAACTACATAGCTCAAAGCATTAACAAGCACATTAGAAGCTTGAACATCAAGATATAAGTTTTTCTCATCCTCACAAGATAGATTTTCGAAATCCATAGGAGGAGAAAAACCTATAACTATAATAGACTCCAAATTTGGGTCCATGTCCCGAAAATGAATAAGCATATGAGTTTTCCATATATCATAATTTGTGCCATCGAATGTGAACATTTAATTGTGCACTAATCCCCTAGCCAACATCTTTACTCTCAAGGCGGTGAAGCCTAAAATGAGAGACCGGGCTCTGATACCAATTGAAAGGATACATATGTCGCCTAAAGGGGGGTAAATAGGCGGTTAAAAACTTTTCCGAGAGAGGCTCAACAAAGGCGGAATTAAACTAGCATTTACTTTGTTAAGCAAAAAAACCTAGAACAACTAGGGTTCACCTATTTGCACCACCAACTTATGCTAAACAAGACAAGCAACTATGAGATAGCAAGATATAAACTTCAAGCATGAAGGCTATCACAAAGTAAGGTGCATAAGTAAGAGCTCGGGTATAGAAATAACTGAGGCACGCAGAGACGACGATGTTTTACCAAGTTCCTCCCAACATGGAGTACGTCTCGTTTGGAGAGGGGGTGGTATCAAACCATCAACGCCACGAAAGGCCTCCCTTGTTCTCCTGTGAATCTCACCCCAATGGGATCGATCCACACTTCCACTATCGGTGCACTTGTCGGTGGCAATCCGGAACCTCTCACAAGGTCAGGGCACTTCTCCACAACTCAATTGGAGGCTCCCAACAAACAAGCTTGGGGAAAGCTCCACAACTTAATTGGAGGCCCCAAGTAATCCACAAACCTGCAAAACCACCAAACCGTCTAGGGTTCCAATGAACCCAAGAGTAAAAAGTTTCTCACCTTTCACCCAATCGAATCCTCACCGAGAACTCAAACCGATGCACCAAATGCAATGGCAAGAACACAAGAAGTGCTCAAATCCTTCTCTCCCAAATTCCACCAAAGCTACAAAAGCTTATGGGGGAATAAGAGAGGAAGAACAATGGAAGAAATTCACAAAAGACTCCAAAATATAGATCCCAAGATGTTCCTCTCACTTAGAGGAGAGATTGATTGGTGGGGTTGTAGATCTAGGTCTCCTCTTTCAAATCCCTCAAGAATATGCAAGAATCATAGGAGGGATTGAGAGATAGCAAGCTTAAGAAGGTCAGCAATGGAGGGGAAAACTTGCAAGGAAGGTTAGGTAAACATTGGGGAAGAAGGGCCCCCTATATAGGTCCTCCAAAATCCAACCATTACAGCCCTGGAGCGCGTGGGCCGGACATTCCGGCCTATTCACGCCGGACATTCTGGCTAAGGCAAAACTGACAGAAACAGCAATACGAAAACACCCATAACTTTTGCATCCGGACTCCGATTTTGATGATATTGGGCTTGTTTTAAAGAGGACAACAAACTCTAAAAGATCATGCAGGGAACCATAATAGTCCAGCAAGGGAGGATAGAACCAAATGACGAAAGGTTTGACCTCTCTCAAAAAGACGAACCGGTAAAACCTCCAACATCGAAAACGCAATAGAGAATGCATATGAAATCCGTTTTTGATGAACTTGGGCTTGTCATGAAGATTAAAACAAGCTCTAAATCCTCTCATGGATAAGAACCAAATAATGGAAGGTTTTACTAATCTCTAGAAGACAAACTGGTAAAACCTCCAATATCAAAAACACAATAGAGAATGTATATGAAATCCGTTTTCGATGAACTAGAGCTTGTTATGAATATTACCACAAACTCAAGAACCTCACATGGATAAGATTCAAATAACAACCAAGAAGGATGATGCCAAGTATGCAAAGGTTTGAGCTCTCATGAAGGATATGATCAAGTTACTCACTCGAGAGCCCCTCTTGATAGTACGGCTATCAATTCTATAAACCGGTCTCCCCAACTAACACCATGAGACCGGTAAGAAAGAAACCCTATCAAGAACATAAATTTGCCTTGAGCATATTCCACTTGAGCTTGATGATAGCGATCTTGTCCACCTCAAGATGAAATACCTTTCTTGATTGCACTAGCTTGGTGAAGACTTGCAAATTGCTCTCTCATACTCCACTATGGTAGAGCTTCTCTCTTGAGCATATCATCTTCCCATATCCATGATAACCATATGATGGCAAGATCCAAGCAAATGATCTCTTTGAGATGGCTCATATTGAACTTGCACATCATTTCTTCTTTCTTCATTATGTTGGTGTCTTGAAGGAACATAAGAGATATCACCCCAACTTTAGTTTTCAAGACACATTTGCTATAGGCTCAACTCTCACTTGACCAATCTCCAGATCACTCATTGAAACCTTGGTCAACACTTAATCTTCTTCACTTTCTTCTTCTCCCAACCTTGAAGCCAACATATAGTTCAAGCATTGCCTATGGACAAATCCTATAGGTAAAACTCAATGCAAACATAAGTCCATAAAGATTGTCATTAATTACCAAAACCACACATGGGGGCACACATGCACTTTCAGTAGTAAGATATGATTTGTAGTTTATTAGACATGAGCAAATGATTTCCTTTGTGTACTAGTTTATTAGGCATAAGTAAGATATGATTTGTAGTTTATTATACTGGAGCAAATGATTAGGCATAAGCCCTAGATTTCACCATATATATTGATCTCGTTTCATTGTAAAACATTGCTATTGTTTTAATACAGGCTATGTGGTATGGTATGTATGTATTGATCTTCTGTATTGATTTCTATCTCAATTATACCAAAAATAGCATACAAATGAAATTCAAGGGCGTTACAGACATTCACCACTCAACCCAGCAAACAAGCCAAATGTTCAAAAGCTAAAAAGAATAGAGGGCAGCTGATTCTGTCAGGTTCTCCACACCACAGCTTCTCCCCACAATCTCCCAAAATCTAGCTTCTCAGGAATCATAATCTAAAAAGAAGTCGGCCATAGACTATCAGGGTATTGAATCAATCTCCACGTCTGCCTTGCAAGTAGAGCCTGATTAAATATTTTTAGGTCACGAAAACCAACTCCACCCTGAAGCTTTGGCCACGCAAGTCCATCCCATGCCATCCAATAATGCATCCGACGTCTATTATCCTCATCACCCCACCAAAAATCTCTGATAATTTTGGATAGTTCCTTGATAAGACCCGTGGGGAATTTGAAAACCCCCATAGCATAAGTGCATAGGGATTGCAGAACCGACTTGATCAGAGTTTCTTTTGTTGTACTAGACATATACCTTTCCGCCCAATCACTAGCTCTCTTACAGAACCTTCCTTTGGTGGACTTAAATTCCCACTCTTCATCCTCCCTTTCGATACATGCAACCCTAGACATTTCTCCTTAAAACTAGTTGTTTCATACTTCAAAATCCCTTTAATTTCATCTTGCACCTCATGGGGCACTGGTCACCATACATTATTTAACACAAGACTAAAGCTGCCCCCATGCTTTGCTCATAACGACCAAGGATAGATTTTACCACTAGGGCTTGCTCAACTGACCCCTCAAAAAATAAAAGACTATCATCGGCAAATAATAAATGGGATATACCCGGTGCTCTCCTGCAGATATGCAGCTCATGCAAATTTCCATCCTCAATCTCCTTTTTGAGAAGACATGAAATCCCGTCAGCAACAAAAAGAAATAAATAAGGCGACAATGGATCACCTTGACGAATGCCGCGGGACAGGGTGAAGGAGTCCAACATATGTCCGTTCCAGCGAAATGAGTATCATACAGTGGTGACACATGCCATCACCCACCGTATCCATTTACTATGAAAGCCCATCTTCGCTAAAACTCCTTTCAGAAAACGCCAGTCTATATGATCATATGTCTTAGCCATATCCAGCTTGTACGCACAAAATTTAGATCTTGCAGCCAACCCAGTTTGTATTGCATGAATACACTCAAATGCAATAAGGGAATTTTCCGTAACGAGCCTCCCCAGAATAAACACACTTTGTGTTGGCGAGATGATATCCTCAAGCATAGGCCTAAGCCTATTAACCATGCACTTAGAGACCACCTTGTATGTCACATTATAGAGGCTTATTGGACGGTAATCTTTGAGTTTCATATTATTTTTTGGAATCAAAACAATTGCCGTGTCATTTACCTCATCCGGCATTATTCCGTCCGCGAAAAAACGATGCAGTGCCTTCACCACATCATGACGGAATGTTCCAATTACGCTGCAAGAATCGTGCCGGGAAACCATCCGGTCCCGGGGCTTTGAGAAGTCCAATTTAGAACAGTGCGCCACTTATCTCCTTTTAAGTAAAAGGAGCACACAAACTCCCAATCATATCGTCATTCACACACTCCTGCACCAAATTTGTAATGATACTCGGATCAGTATTAATCTCACGAGTGTATAGGCCCTGAAAAAAAAACGCGCCAGTTCCTCCATCTCTCCCGTATCAATTGTCCAAGTACCATCACTTCTCTTTAGTTTACTGATTCTGTTATTTTTATGTCTGCAGGATCGATGCCTTACGATGAATAACTTTGTATTTCGACCGCGTTCTCAGAGCCATGATATCCGGGAGCGTTGCATCCATTGCATTTCTTCCTGGTACAACAGTTCATCCATCTCACGCAATAGCTGTTGCCGTTCTGCACCTACTGAATCCGGAGATTGCTGCAGCTCCTCCAGCTGAGTATGTAGTCATTCTTGCTCTTTTGGTACAGATTTAAAATGCTTAGATTTCCAACTATATAGATCGGTCATAACATCTCGTAATGACCTGTTCACATCACCCAAATCCTCACTAGGCACACGTCTCGACCATGCTATTTTATACCCGCATTATTTGCTTCCTTATAAGATGGTAAGTAAGAGTCGAATGCACAACTTCTTGGATGCCCTTCCATGGCCCAGTTTCCGTGGGCGGAGCCGGCCACAGACTCACCGTGCGAGCGCCAGGCAAGCGCCTTCACGGACGGTTGGTCGGCTAACGTCTTGCCCGCTGACGGCGGCACCGAGTTGGAGATAGGGGCCTACTTGGGTGGCTCACCATCGCAGGCCCATACGGGATTTGAGGTGGCGGCGGAGGTCCCGGTCTTCGGTTGGGGCGAGCTACTTCTCGAGCGCTCAGGCGACCATGTGCCAACCTCACAGGCGGTGATGGCCTGGAACGGGGCCTAGCTAAACAGCCCTATCGCCACGATCGGGTTAGGGGAGGCACCAGCCGAAGGGTGCCTGCAACAGGGGCACGCAGACACGAGAGAAGGGTTGATCGAGCAGGAAGCTTTCAGCCAGCAGCACAGTTTCTCCGGACTGGCTGCTAGCACCCCACTTGCAGAGAGGACGGTGTACGAGATTGGTGACTTCAGTGCTCTGCTGCACCACGAGTCTGGTGGCTGGCAGCTACAGGACATGTTTGCCATGCCGCCACAGCCGCCCAGGTCGCCTTCACCATCACCAGAGCAGTCCTCGGAGGAGATAGACGACAAGCAGTTGAGGGCTGTGACACTCAGGTCCAACGCTCTGCAGGCGCTCCGGGAGGCCAACTTGTGTGGCCACGGAGCGGTGGAGGACATGACGTCCGGGGTCGCGGACATGCAGGTGCAGGCCGGCAAGACGTCCCTGCTTGGCAGGATCATGGGGAAGCTGTCCCCGTCATTGCTTGGATTCCCAGGCACGTCATCAGCAAGCAGGAAGAAGCAAGGCACTTGGAAACTTGGCACTCCCTCAGCTTCATCTGCCTCGAGAAGAAGTGAACGACCAGCAACAAAGGCGTCTTCCCTGATGACCAACCGCAAGGCTCAAGCGAGCGCCTGCAAGCAGCTGGGTCTCATCCGCCACGAAGAGGAGTTCAACGATGCGATTCGCGAGCAGTACCTGAAGATGTTCCAGCACCAGCTGTCGCAAGAAAATCTGCAAGGTCTAGCAACACTGACAGAGGTTACTAGCAGGCCGGCGTTCGTGCTTCAGGAGGGCCAGCTTTCTGAGTTCTTCAGGGAGTCCATTTACGTGGACTGATTGGCGGCGACGCCGCGCTCGTCGATCTCTAGAGATAGATTGTACAACTCTACCACTAGCTACGCTGAAGTATGTCGCCGCCATTACCTGTAGCCGGCACGGCAGGCTCCGGCCTCATCTGTTCTGTTTTACATTTCGATATTGTAACTCGCACTATGCTGTAGCCCACCGACCAGTCGACGCCCTTACCAGTAGCCGGCGACGTGCTGAGTCGGTGACCACCTGTCGCCACCCGGATCATGTTATCACAACTTAAACTGCTTAGCTGGAACGTGCGTGGGCAGAACGAACGGGCGCGACGTGCAGTGGTTAGAGACTTGGCAGCGAGTACCCACTGCTCTATTCTCTGCATCCAGGAGTCTAAGCGCACTCTACTCTCTGATGACGATCGGAACGACATTGTCGGGCAAACGCTCAAGGGGTGTGCGTACCTTCCCGCCAATGGTACCAGAGGCGGGGTAATCTTGTTTTGGCGAGATGATCTGCTTCTCGCCACAAACGTCAGTGTGGCCACCTTCTCCATCACGGTAACCTTCCTAGACCGGTCCAGCAACATGGCCTGGACGATAACCACCGTGTATGGGCCAACCGAGGAGGAGAAGAAGCAAGAATTCCTCAACGAAATTATTGGCATACACAACTGCATCCAGGGGCCTTGGATGATCATTGGTGACTTCAACCTTATCTTACACGACGAAGACAAGAATAACCGCAAGGTTAACAGAAGATGGATGAGACGATTCAAAGAGGCTTTGGACGTTAGTTTCCTCCGGGAAATCAGACTGGTGGTTAGACGCTACACCTGGAGTAACGAACAAGCTGAACCAACGCTTGTCCGATTGGACCGGGCCTTCTACAATGCAGAATGGGACGATCTGTACCCGGCGGCAAAGCTAATCTCACAGGCATCATCAATGTCGGATCACTGCCCACTGCTCCTAGTACAAGATATGGTGATCAAGACGGCGCCGCGTTTTCGTTTTGAAGCTTTCTGGCCGCTGATGGAGGGTTACAACACGGTGGTGGAGCAATCATGGACGGAACCATGCAGATTCACTAACCAGTTCGCAATCCTTGACTACAAGCTAAAGAGGTTGGCAAAGCACCTAGCAACCTGGGCCAAAAACTACGTGGGGGACATCAGGAGACAGATGTTGATAGGGCAAGAAATAATCTTGCGCCTGGACACTGCTCAGGAGACCAGACAACTCTCGGAGGGAGAAAGAGATATGCGCTCCTGCTTAAAATCAAGGGATGTCGGTCTTGCAGTAATCAACGGGATCAAGGCGAGGCAACGTGCAAGAATCAGGTGGATGAAGCTTGGCGATGCCAGCACAAAATTCTTCCACTCAAGGGCGACTCATCGTAGACAGAAAAACAAAATCCAGTCCCTACACTCGCCTGCGGGGGTGGCTACCTCTCCTTCTGAGCTTGAGGAGGTGGTATCCAGTCATATGAGCAATATTGTCGGGACGCCCGCACATTGCACTGAGCGGTTCAACTGGGAACTGCTAGGGCTGCCAATTCTTGACCTTCACGACCTTGAGGTCCCTTTTTCCATGGAAGAGCTCAAACAAGCGATTTTCTCGACACCTGCTGACAAAGCACCGGGACCCGACGGGTTCTCGGGCGGCTTTTTCACGACATCGTGGAATGTGGTCAAAGATGACCTGCTCAGGGCGCTACACAAGTTCTATGATCTAAATGATCCGTCATTCAAGAGTCTCAACGAGGCACACTACATCCTTCTGCCCAAGAACGAGCGGCCAACCGAGGTCTCCCATTTCAGGCCCATTAGCCTGATTCACGGCTTTGCAAAACTTGTGTCCAAGATTCTTGCCACAAGACTGCAGCCTAAGCTTGATGGGATGATCTCGCCTTGCCAGAGTGCTTTTATCAGTGGCAGGAGCATACAACACAACTTCTTGTACATGCAGAACCTGGCCAAACATTACCACAAAACCAAGACCCCGGTGCTTCTTGTCAAGCTCGACATCGCAAAAGCTTTTGACACAATCTCGTGGGAATACATCCTCGACATGCTGGAGGCCCGTGGTTTCCCTTTGCGCTGGAGGAACTAGATTGCAATGTTATTTCGCTCAGCCACCTCCAGAACCCTGGTAAATGGGACCCCGGGGCGGCTGATAGAGCATCGGCGCGGTTTGAGACAGGGGGACTCCCTATCCCCCTTTCTCTTTGATCTGGCTATGGAGCCAATGCACAGATTGCTTGAACTCGCAACGGAAGAGGGTTTACTGTCCAAGCTTCGCGGAAAACTGGCCACCTTTAGGGCGTCGCTGTATGCGGACGACGTGGCGATATTCCTAAACCCGGCCCAGGCCGACCTTGCCGGACTTCGTGCAATCCTGGAGAGCTTCGAGAAAGCAACGGGTCTCAAAACAAACCTGGCTAAGAGTTCCATCGCGCCGATCAGCTGCCATAATTTGAACATTGAGGATCTGGTACAAGGAATCGAAATTTCGGTGCAGCAATTACCCTGCAACTATCTAGGAATGCCCCTATCGGTCAAGAGGCTAACCAAGGCGGAATGGCAGAGGCTGCTAGATAAAGTTGACCGCTACCTGGCTACCTGGAAGGCGAGAATGATGAGCAAAGCAGGGAGGCTTGAGATGCTCAACTCCGTGCTCACATCTCTCGCGATCTACATGATGACAATCAACGAAATGCCTGGTTGGGTGAAAAAAGAGTTTGACCAAAGAAGAAGAGCTTGGCTCTGGGCAGGGGAAGCCTCCTGCAAGGGCGGGAAATGCACAGTAAGCTAGAAAATGGTCTGCAGACCAAAGGCGCTCGGAGGTCTCGGGGTCCACTGCGTGGACGCATTTGGGGCGGCACTCAGACTTAGGTGGCGATGGCAGATGTGGAAGAACCTAGAAAAACCATGGGCACACATGGATTTGCCATACAGTAAAAAAGACTGCGCTCTCTTCGCGGTTGCCACCGAGATAACTATTGGGAATGGACACAAGGCGAGATTCTGGACAGATAGGTGGTTGCTTAACCAAACTCCGGCTGAAATAGCACCAACTATATACCAAATCTCGGTGAGGAAGAACCGCTCGGTACACGAAGCAATGAGCAGGGAAACTTGGCTATACGACCTACGTCACAAGCTGGAGGTTGACCACTTGCCGCAACTCCTGAGGCTTGCGGAGATGATTGAAGGGGTACTCGCATGGCGGTTCGGAGGAAAGGAGTCATACTCGGCCAAGGCAGCCTACATGCTGCATTTTTTGGGGGCGGAGATCACGGATTACAGAAAGCTGGTCTGGAAGGGCTAGGCCCCGGCCAGGTGCAAGTTCTTCATTTGGACACTAATGCTAAACCGAATCCTTACTGCGGACAAGTTAATGCAAAGACAGTGGGAGAACGACTACTTTTGCCCACTGTGTAGAAGAAACCTTGAGACGCCTTTGCATCTATTCACAGAATGCTCATTCAGTGTCTCCGTATGGAGTACGATGTCGTCCCACCTCAAAATGGTGGTGATTTGCCCACAGAAGTGGATTGGAAAGGACTTCACAATACAGGATTGGTACAGATCGATGGTTGAGAATCAAACAAGAGCCAACCGAAGAGGAGTTTTTCCAGCTGCACAGCTCATATGCTGGGAGATGTGGAAGGAGCGCAACAGAAAAAATTTCGAGAAAAAGGAGATGCCTCCGCATGCTCTGGTTCTAAAAATAAAGGATGAAGCTGCAGCGTGGCGGCTTGCTGGCGCCCCACTATCCATGGTGGACCAGTACGGAGGGGCGCCATTTGATCCAGGCTGATGTAGTAGTACTATCTTTAATTTTCGTTGGTTGGCTACCTCTCTAAGCTGACCTTTGCTTTAATGTATCATCTACCCCTACTATTGCAATGAAATACAGCAGCTCACCTGCTGTGATTAAAAAAAAAATAGTTCTTTCTTTCGGTTGATGCGTAAAGGCGTTGTCAACTACCTCTAGGGCTAGAGTATGGACACAAATATAGGTAATAAATAGGGTGAATGAAGATGAGGAGGATGGCTTAGGAGGAGGAGAAAATGCTAGCGCTAACGGGTAATATATTTGTTTTTTCGATGAAGGGGTGGTAGGGGTGTGTGTGGTTTATAAGCTACGAGATTTGATTGAATTTTCTCGGGACTAGTAACTACATTCTTTGTTTAGCTCTTTTAGAAATACAAGTCACCTTTATGGACTAATAATGAAAGTACAAATACATGTATACTGGTTTTACCAGCAATGCACGCTGGCCTATCTCGAGGGAAAAGGAACATCTAGCCTTATGGAGTTTTGTATTAGAGTTTTTTCTCTCGAAAAACATGATTCTTATCAACTGAGAAGTTCGTATTAGGGTGATACAAGAAAAGAGTCCTACACTCGACCTCTAATTGTCAGGATACACACATCTGACGAGAAAGAATAGCAAAAGGATATAAATAAAAAAGACAGGTTCCAAAGTCATCCTTGACTATGAAAATGACAAAGGTGATGTAGGACCGATCAGAAGACTATGCCGCTACCCAAGGATGCTAGATATCATTCGCCACCTACTCTAAACACCACCATATCGTCAAGAACAGCCTACAACCACGACCGGATTTATGTACTAGGTGCCCTTTCCTCGCGTACAAAAGTATCAGCCATATCCTTCAAGATTATGTTGTATCGGCACATGAGATACCTTCATTTGTACCCTTGGCAACGACAAATGCATCAGAGGCAGAGGCAACACAAAAGTTTTTGTAGCTTCAAATCCTGCCTCAGAGACCAAGCTTCACGGTAAGCCATTGTTTTGAAAGCTGTGGGGTCATTGATCAATAATCCATATGAGCCCCGATAAACTCCTTACGGGTCGGATAGCTGCGACGGCTCCATTGCTGCTTCCCTTCGCTAACGGCATGTACAATAGTCTTATCTTAGCAATGTCATGTAAGATGATTGCTGATTTGGAGGAGAGAAGAATTAAAAAAAGACTTTTGTCTTATCTTAGCCAAGAGATAATCTCTTAGCACGATATGTCTCACCACGTATTTAGGGATATCTGTCGCTGAAGATAAGCCTACAAATGCTCCATTGTACATAATGTTTTATCATCATATCAAAATTACGTGTCTATCTTATTGTACATGCCCCCGTTGCATTTATATTCAGTTTTGTCCAAAAAGGCTGCTTCCCTTCTGGAGAAGGCCACCTAGGCAACCCAACACTTTTTACGTTCTTATTTGTAAGCTTTTCTGGACCCTATGGGATTTAGGTAGATCCGAGCAAAGCTCAGTCTCCCTTGAGCACATGACGAAAATCTGTGGAGGTTCTTCGACTGTCGGCCCATGTTAATTTGCGAGGAGACGTGGAGTGGCCCATGAGAACCTGGAAATATCCAATTTCGTATTGTTCCGTGCTTCCGCTCTAATCCCACTAGATAATCCAGTTCTCTCCCTCAGAAAAAAAAAAGCGAATCCAGTTAATCCCAGACGCTAATCTGGACATTTATGTGAAAAACAAAATAACACAAAATTACCATGAAGCGGGACACTCTGGAGAAGCTGAGATCTCCTCGCCAATGAAAGGGGGGCGTGGCTCCAGGGGTCGGGGACGCGCTGTGGGTCGTGGCCATGGCCGTGGTAATACTGAGGCGGCTGGTTTTGAGCTAGATCAGGTCAAGACCAAAGCTTCTACGGCAGGCCAGAAACGCAAGTCTGCTAAGTCACAGAGACTGAACCAACTCTTGATTGAGGCACCACCGAGTGCGGGTATGCACCCTGCGGCGGCTGATGAGGTTGTGCGGGAGGTCATTGTGGAGGATGATGTGCATAGTTCAGATTCACACAAGAAACAGCGTACGACCCCACCTCGATCGGCGGATCCGACGGCGACTGCAGCGCAGTCCCGCCAAGCGCAATGGGTCTCTTGTGTTGGAACTGTCGCGGTCTCGGGTCGGACGCGACGGTCGGGGAGCTTCGCTGGTTAGTGAAGACATTTAGACCCCATATCCTGTTCTTGTCTAAAACCAAGATGTGGGATAATAGAGCAAGGAACTTCATGTGGTCGCTAGGTTTCACAGGTTCCTATGCTGTCAGTTGCGAAGGCCGTAGTGGCGGCCTTGCGCTCTTTTGGAAGCAGTCATACTCTGTGTCTCTCAAAGGTGCAAATTCACACATTATTGATGTGAACGTCTCTTCTGGTGAGTCTGAGGTGTGGCAGGCTACCTTTGTCTATGGTGAACCGCGTCATGAGCATCGTCACTTCTTTTGGGACACGCTCCGCCGGTTGCGCCGTGAATGGAATGGTCCGTGGTTATGTTGTGGTGACTTCAATGAGGTGTTGCTCCAGGAGGAGCACTATGGCGCAACGGATCGGTCTGTCTGAGGCTCAGATGGTGTTATTCTGAGACTGCCTTGATGCTTGCAACTTGGTGGACCTAGGGTACTCTGGACCTAAATACACGTGGTCAAATAGACAAGACGCCCAGTGTAATATCCGGGTTCGTCTAGACGGTGGTGTGGCTAACAATGCCTTTTCGAGTTTGTTTGAAGAATGCAGGGTTGAGAATATAATTACTACATCTTCAGACCACTATGCCATTCTTATTTCTCTCAAGCGATGTCAACCCCATCTTGACATTCCTGTTCAGCAGAGTTTTAAGTATGAGGCGGCGTGGAGGCGAGCAGAGGATTATGCGGGGGTTGTGGAATCGGCCTGGTCCCCAAATAGTATTGGGCCAAATCCTATGCATGTGGCCTGTTCAAATCTGCTTCGGTTGGCGGGAACACTCAAGGATTGGAGCAAGACCACGTTTGGCTCTGTCCGAAGAGAAATCAATCGCCTAGAGCGAAGGTTGCAGTCACTTCGTAACTCAACTGTAACTGATCGTACGATTAGCGAAGAGCAACGGGTGGAATGACATCTTTGTGAACTGTTTGAGCGAGAAGAGATTATGGCTCGACAGAGATCACGGGTAGAATGGCTCCGCGAGGGCGATCGTAATACCGCTTTTTTCCACTCAAAGGCTACTGCGAGGAGGAAAAAAAATCGCATTGATGTACTTGTGCGAGAAGATGGTTCAATCTGTGACAGTCAGCCAGATATTAAAGCGATGGTACACAGCTTTTATGAGAAATTGTTCACGTCTGAACCAACCAGCTCCATGGAGTCGGTTCTGGAAGCTATTCCTACTAAAGTTGATGATCAGATGAATTTTGATCTATGTAAGCATTATACCAATGATGAGATCAGAACGGCCCTTTTCCAGATGGGCCCTACCAAGGCACCGGGACCCGATGGTTTTCCAGCTATGTTCTACCAGGTGCATTGGGATCTTGTTCAAGATATGGTGTGTAATATTGTGAGAAGTTTCTTGGGTTGTGATGATATTCCCGACGGCTTCTGCGACTCGGTTATTGTTCTCATACCCAAGGTAACCAATGCAAAGCATTTGTCTAAATTTAGACCAATTAGTTTGTGTAACGTCCTATACAAGATTGCTTCCAAAGTTGTCGCCAATAGGTTGAAGCTCCTACTCCCGGACGTTATCTCGGAATATCGGAGTGCTTTTGTCCCAGGACGTCTTATTACTGATAGTGCTCTTATTACTTACGAGTGCTTGCACACTGTTCGACGTCAGCAAAGCAATAGTTCTTTCTTTGCTCTCAAGATTGACATGATGAAGGCCTACGACCGAATTGAATGGGATTACCTTCATGGGTGTCTTCGTAAGCTTGGTTTTGTTTCTAGCTGGATCGACTCAGTTATGAGGTGTGTCACTTCAGCTAGATATGCATTGAAGGTGAATGGTACTTTGACGCCTCCAGTGGTTCCTTCGAGAGGGATTCGTCAAGGTGATCCGATCAGCCCATATTTGTTCCTTTTGTGCACGGAAGGTTTATCATGTTTGCTGTAGAGGAAGGAGGGTCTTGGTGAGCTACAAGGTTTACGGAATGGACGACAAGGCCCTTCTATATCACATTTACTCTTTGCAGATGACAGCATCTTCTTTGCACGAAGTGATCCCCGGAGTGTTGACACTTTGAAAGAAACACTCAATACGTATTGTGAGGCTTCTGGTCAAAAAGTGAACCTGCAGAAGTCCTCTCTTTTTCGGTACAAGATGCCGAGATAGTATCAAAGCTTGGGTGAAGGATAGGTTGGATGTGACCAATGAGACTCTTCAGGATACTTACCTTGGCATGCCGACAGAAATCTCTAGAGCAACGACGGCCTCTTTCAAATTCCTTGCTGAGAGGGTTTGGCATGGTGCTACTAGCTGCTCTGGACGTCCTTTATCTCGAGCTGGAAAGGAAACATGGCTGAAATCGGTGGTGCAGTCCATACCGAACCATGTTATGAGTTGTTTCCAAGTGCCGGTCGCGATCTGTGATAGGATGAAAGGAAGCATTTCTGATCACTGGTGGGGTTTTGAGGATGGGTGCAAGAAAATGCATTGGAAATCCTGGTCGTGGTTATCATCCCCTAAATCGCTTGGCGGTTTGGGTTTTAGGGATTTTGTTCTCTTCAATCAAGCTATGCTAGGCAAACAGTGCTGGAGGTTAATAACTAACCCTGCATCTCTCTGTGCAAGGGTTCTCAAGGGTTGCTATTTCCCTTACACTGATTTCTTGTCTGCTGGCAAGCCGAGATCCTCTTCCTTCACATGGAGGTCCATTCTGTTTGGGCGTCAGCTTCTTTTACGTGGTATCAGATGGGGTATTGGTAATGGTGAAGGAGTGAGTATAATGCTGGACAATTGGGTTCCTGGTTTTCCTAAGGGTACGTTTAAGCCTCTCACACCGATTCCCTCTAATGCCAAGGTGCGCTCCTTAATGAATGCTTCCGGTTCTGCGCGGGAAGTGGATACTGTCCGTGCTTTTTTCCATGAAAGCCTGGCTGATACGATCTTACAGATCCCTATTAGTCGTCACGGTGGAGAAGATTTTGTCTCTTGGCCCTTTGACAAGTTTGGTATGTATACTGTCAGGTCGGCTTATAATCTTGCACGCACCGGAAGTTTCTTCTCTCATCAAGGCAAGGATGGCAAGGGTGCTTGTTCCAACAGAGGGACTGAGGAGAATAATTGGAAAGCAGTTTGGTCTGTTCTCGCTCTAGGGAAAATGAGAATTGTGCTTTGGAAGATGATCCATGACTGTCTACCTACAGGTGAGCAGTTGAACCGATGCCATATTTCTGCGGATGTTCGCTGTGCTTTTTTTGGTCGGCAGGAGCGGGTGGTACATCTGTTCTTGCTGTGCCCTTTTGCTAGAGCTGTTTGGACCAAGATTAAAGAGCTCTTTCCTCTACGGTTGTGCAGGAAGGATCTGGTTGATGCTAGGCAGTGGGTTTTTGATTTCCTAAACAGGGAGTCTAGTTCGAGTGCCACAGTGTTAGCGGTCACAGTTTGGCATCTCTAGGATGCTCGGAACGATGTCCGAAATAATGGTGGGCAGCCTCAGGCCTCGAGGGTGGCATCGAAGATCTTGGCTTATGTGGATATGATCCTTACACACTTGGGCAGATCGTCGACAGTTGGGCAGGATCCTGCTAGGTCAGTGACCCCTCTGTGGACTCCTCTACCTAATGGTTGGACATGCATTAATGTTGACGCTGCTCTGTTTCCCGCCGACAAGCGTATGGGATGTGGAGCTGTTTTGCGGGATCACAATGCAAGCTTCATCCTTTCTGTTAGTGAAGGGTTGGATGGCTTACCGTCCCCGGAGCTGGCAGAGGCGATTGCGGTTCGACGGGTATTGTCGATCTCATGAAACCATGGTGTCACGAAGGCGGTTCTGGTGTCTGACTGCCTTTCATTGATCCAGCGCATCTCTTCACAGCGTCTGGACCGGTCTATTCTGGGCTCTGTAATAAAGGATATCAAAAATCTGACGGCAGGCTTTGAGTCTTGCGCTTTTAATTTCGCTAGTCGTAATCTGAATGTGGCAGCACATAAGTTGGCTCGGTCAGCCGAGTCTCAGGTTTGTAATATCTCTGTAGGTGTGATCCCGGAGGTGATCCGGGAGGAACTATGTAATGATGCTGTTTGATCAATAAAGTGCCACATTCTCTTAAAAAAATCGAATTTATCACCTAAACGCCCTATATCACAACGCTACCGCTAGCAAAAACGGGAGCGTCCGTCTCCCCAACGCCACGAGACAAGCGCCTACAGGAAGAAAAAGAAAAAAAACAGCCGCCCGAGAGAATGCTCTGCACATGAAATTAGCCGAAGCGTTGGGCGGGTTGGTTGTTTTCTCTCTTACTGGGCTGGTCTCATGATTTTACCGCACGAGATTTAGAGCAGCCAAAAGTTAGTCCGCTGGAAACATCTAAATCGATCGTTTTCACGGACACAGCCCGCACGAAAGTTAAAGCAGGCAAAAGACAAACGACTTTTCTGCATGGGTACCCGTGGTTGGCTCTGGACGTGCACGCTCCTTCTTCGTTACCATCACTAATCCGGTTCTTATCCTGTCCTCGTGAGCTCTTCTCTATGCCAACCGCCGCCGCCGCCGCCGCCTCCGTGGATGCCGACGAGCCTCCGGCCACTATTCTAGCCCAACAGCAGCCCACTCCACGGCCACATGCTCGTCGCCAGGAATGAGCGACGGCGGCACGCTCGCGGAGTGGCAGAGCGCGAGGAAGCCTGCCATGATGCGCCACCCGTTGGGCGTGAGCTGGGCCGGCGCGATGCCGAAGTGGGCGAGCGCCTCACAGAAGAAAACATGCAGCGGGACGCGCATCCCGGCCTCGAGCGCGTGCCGTTGGTTTCCGCGTGGGCATCCTGCAGGGTGCATGAAAACAAAGTGCAGAGGAAAGATGGCCGTGGAGATAGAGGGCGTGACTCTGTTGGACTCTCTCAACTAAATTTCCTTCCTTTTCTCGATGATTTCAGGCAACACGCCGGCTAGTGATTTTTCTCTGCAACTCGATGGTGAGGTATTGTTCTGGAGTAGCTCGACGGCGGTAGGTTGACTTCAGTTTACTAATGTAAGATTAAAGATGAGAAATCATTTTTTGCGTACCGTAACCAAACCTCCTAACTTCTTCTCGGAAGACTAAAAGCATGTAACAAAACAAAGTGGGCAAAAGTGCTCCACCGATCGGCAACGAAAATACAGGCAGCCAGATAAAATACCCACCCAAGCCCGAGGCTAATCTCTCCGCATGCAGCATCTAGCCAACCAAGTAGCAAAAAGGAAAATTTGAGTCCGAACAACCAAACACGCCCTAGCTTCCGACGTCACGGAGATCACGCAGCGGAAAACGATAGGGCTGTGTTGAGCGTCCCCCGAGGATAGGGGGCTTCAGATCCCCTACCTCCCCCGCTTGACACGTGTCCGCCTGGACCAACCACTCACCCGCACATGAAAAGAAAAATTGAACCCACGCTCGTAAAAAAGGATAACGTCAGGATAACGTCCCACGTCCTCGCTCGATTGCATGCGCTCCCAGACCCCGTCGCTATAGGGCAGCTTGGCCATGACTAACATCCATCGTCGGCGAGCGCGTCCAGCTCCGGCAAGTGGCGGCGTCCAGCTCAGGTGACGTCCACGCCTCCCTAGGAAGCACGTCGCTCGCAGCACCTCCACCTTTCTATTGCAACACCACCTCCCTTCCCTTGGCAGCACCTCGCTCGCCTTCATGGTCGCGACGTCGTTGCTAGAGAATAAGCCAGCATGGTCGCTCGCTGCAAAGCCGCTGGCCAGAGGCGATAGCCTCACAGCAACACTGTTGCCTCCCTTGTAGAAGCGACGCCTGGCCCTTGTAGCAGTGGCACCTCGCTGATGTAGCAGCGGTGGTGCCCACATGTAGCAAAGCCGGTGCGGCGTGCTCCTTGTAGTAGGGGTGCCTCGCCCATGTAGCAGTGTTGCCTCGCCAATGTAGCAGAGATGCCTCACCGATGTAGCAGCACGACCTGGCCATGTAGCAGAGATGCCTCGCCGGTGTAGCAATGCCGGTGGGCGGTTCCCCTTATAGCAGCGGACCAGTGGTACCTCACCGATGTAGCAGCGCGGCCTAGCTCATGTAGTAGAGACGTCTCGTTGATGTAGCAGCGCGACCTTGCCCATGTAGCAGAGGCGTCTTGCTGGTGTCGCCTATCTCCACGTGTAGCAGTCGCTGCCCTATCGTGTAGCAGTGCGCCACCACGTGTAGCAGCCACCATGACAGCACCGACGTCGACCCATCGCCGCGTGTAGTAGCGGCCGCCCCATCGTGTGGTAGTGGACACCACTGTGTGTAATAGCCGCCGTAGCCACGTGTAGCAGCAGACGCCACTTCATATGGAGCAGCGGCCACTGCGTGTAGCCTCCGCCATAGCCGCGCGTAGCAGGGGACACTACCGCTTGTGGAGTAGCTGCCACCACATGTAGCAGCCACTGCCCCGTTGAAAGGGAAAATGGACGTCGCCTAGAGGGGGTGAATAGGCGTTTTAAAATTATTACGGTTTAGACTCTAATAAATGCGGAATAAAACTTAACGTTTAATTTATCAAGCCAAAACCTATATTCACTAGGTTTACTAAGTGCACCAACAACCTAGCTAAGCAAGACAAGCAATAAGGTGATAAGAAGATATAATACTTCAAGCATAATGGCTATCACAATGTAAATTGCATAAGTAAATGGCTCGGTTGAGAGATAACCGATGGACGCGGAGACGATGATTTATTTCTCGAAGTTCACTTTCAAAGAAGCTACGTCTCCGTTGGAGAGGTGCGACGGCGCAATATACTTCGAACGCCACAAGTGGCTCACCTCGAGGTGTGGTGGCTCGATACTCACCCAACACCACACAAGGCATCACCCCAAGATGCGAAGGCACGCAACCTATCGACGCCACAAAAGGCTCAACCTATTCTCCCGTGAGCTTGCCACAAAGGTCTACTCATGTTCCACTATGGGACACTTGAGGGTGGACCGAACCCGTACAAGGTTGGGGCAATCTCCACAACTCAATTGGAGGCTCCCGGTAACAATGCCACAAAGGCTACAAAGTCACAAAAGGAAACAAGGCCACAAAAGGCTACAAGACCACAAAAGGTCAACAATCCAACCACACAACCGACTAGGGTTCCAAGAACCCAAGAGAAACAAGCCCAAGGGCTTGAACTCGCCGAATCTCCGAGGAGAACTCAAACCTATGCACCAAATGCAAGAGGCAAGTCCTTCACTCTCAAATTCCACCAAAGCTACAAAATCTATTGGGGAATAAGGGAGGAAGAACACAAGAGGAGAACACAAAACTCTCCAAGATCTAGATCCCAAGGATTCCTTCACAAAGAAGGGATTTGTTTTGGTGGGGCTTGTAGATCTAGATCTCCTCTCTCAAATCCCTCAAAAAGATGCAAGAATCATAGGAGGGGAAAGGGGAGAGGGCAAGCTTTTCAAGGTCAACAATGGAGGAGAGAGAAAGCCAAAAACCAAGGAAGAGCCAGTTGAAACCCAAAGGGGAAAGGGCAGCTCCTTTTAAAGGGCTCCCCGATCTTCCCGTTACTCACAGTTTCGTGCACGGCCAGTAGTACCGATGGGTGGACGGTACTACCTGTGGCACTCAGCCAACGGTACAAAAACGGCGATGTGAATGAACACAAATACGAGGACGATCGGTACTACCGGTGGTCACCTGTACTACCGCCTGGGCCGGTACTACCGCCCAAGATTCCGACAGAAGTACCGTCAAATAGCGCAAACCAGGCAGAGAGAGTACTGAACCAAAATCGGGTTTACCGGAAGTTGGGCCAGAATTAACACCAGTACTACCGGCGGCAAACTGCCCTAGCGGTACTACCGGTGGCCCGCCGGAACTACCAGCCAGGCAAAAACTCCATAACCAAAACTGCCACAACTTTTGCATCCGAACTCCAAACGAGATGAAACCAATTTTGTTGGAAAGATAACGACAAGTAGAATCCAAGGTGTAGAGCCCGAAAACCCGAAAAAAACAAACCCGCAATAAGATATATCAGGGAAATCCGTTTTTTGATGAACTAGAGCTTGTTATGAAGATAACCACAAGCTCTAGATCCTCACATGGACAAGAACCAAACAACAACCAAGAAAGATGATGCTATGTGTGCAAAGGTTTGAGATCTCTCCGAAAGATACGAACGAGTCACCCACTCAAGTGCCCCTCTTGATAGTACGGTTGTCTATCCTAAACCCGGTCTCCTAACACTACAAGAGACTGGTAAAATAGAAACCCTATCAAGATCATACCTTTGCCTTGAGCATCCCACTTGAGTTTGATGTAGACGATCTTGTCATCTTCAAGATGGAACACCTTTCTTGATTGCACTTGCTTGCACTTGCTTGATGAAGACTTGAGAAATGCTCCCCCATACTCCATGGGGAAGCCTCTTCTTCGAACGTGTCTTCATCATTCCATGATTTCCGAGGATGGCAAGCTTCGAGCATGAGATCTTCTAGAGATGATGCATCTTGAACTTGCATATCAATTCTTGATGATGATGTCTTGAAGAAAGCCATGAGGATCTCCATCTTCTTCTTATTCTTCTTCTTCAAGACATGCTTGATCTTCTTCTTCTACTTGATTCCAATAGGCACAAAGCCCTTGGACAATGCTTCTTTTTCATCCTTAAAACCAACACATGGTCCAAGCGATGCCAATGGACAAACCTACAAGTGAAACTAAATTTACACATTAGTCCATAGGGATTGTCATTAATTACCAAAACCACACATGGGGCATACATTGCCTTTCACCCATCGCGTAGCAGCCTCCGCCATCATTCGTGTAGCATCTGCTACCTTGCAGCAGCACAAACGCAGTAGATTGACGGGCATTTGAAGGGGCAGCAAGGGATTTCAGGCATCTTGACGGACGGAGCGCCGAGGTAGGAGCAAGGCGGCACCCCGAGGGAGGAGAGGGGGCAGCACGCAGGGGGAGAAGCAGGACGGTGTGGCGTGGATTTGGTCGAGGCACCATGTATTTTGGCTTAGGAACGAGGGAAGGGAGACTCCATCGTGTATGTAGATAAGATGGCGGTAGTGGACCTCATAGATGTTCATGTCTCATGTGAGGCCGGACACGCGTTAGCGCCAGGAGGAACCAGGGGACGCGAGTCACGCGAACCTTGGTGAACCGTATCATTTTCCACCGACCATGTTTAGTTCTATCATGTTTGGTGATCACGCTCCTATTCGTGTGTCAAATGAATCTCAATATCGTAGGCAAAACTCAAATTTAAATTTGAAAATTGGGGGACCATGGAAGCGCATTTCGAGAATGTTGCCAAAACTAATTTTGGTTTGTCGGTTAATAAACCGTTCCATTTTAGAACAACTAACCTTGCAGGTACTCTAAAGAAATGGTGCAAGAAGAAAAGGCAGGTAGACAACAGTTTTACACACTCCAGCAACAAATTAACTTCATTCAGATGCAATTGTTTCAAGAATAATATCATTCTCTCAAGGTAAAACTTATAGCCATGGAGCGAGTGAAGAAATATTATGCTACTCGTGGAGACGGAAATTATACTATAACTTAAGTCTGAGCAAAAGCGAGCCATTCGAGGCTATCTGCCTGCGCGCGCGTTTCTGGCCGTCTGATCTTCACTCTGAGTCATCTTAACCGTGAAGTTTCAGGTGTTAACTGACGTCTTACGAGCTGGTCTCTCCCTTCCCCGCTCCTACCCCCACCCCCACCCCCATCTCGACCCCATCCCCCTCCACCCGAGCTCTCGAGTCCCGAGCTCCGGCCCATCCCAACTCCTCCTCCATCTTCCCTAGAACGTGTGCTTCCCCTCCGCTCTAGAGCTCTACCTCTCACATCCGCTCCCTCCGCCCCCTCCACTGACGAGGCCACCGCCTCCCTTCTAGCTCCCGCATCCAGCATCGGCCGTTTCTGCTTCTCCGCCTTGAACCTACCCAGTACCGATTCAACATTGCCCCTGACCCCGCGCACCCGTCCGCCGCCACGCTTTGCCAGTTGTGAGTAAGATAAGGAGGAGGTGAGTGCGTGGAATGGTGGGGGATAGAGAAGGGGGGCAGGGAGGGTAGAGACGCTCCTATATAAGACTATGCGAAGATGTCGCATCATCCTCACCGCTTTGACTGAAAAAATCAGGGATGGATGGTGGAAAAAGGAATGGAAAAGGAGAAGCCCCCTCCGCTACCGATCTCTCCCTCTCACCTCGGCTCCCTCCGCCCCCTCCACTCATGAGGTCAATGTCTCTTGTCCATCTCCCGCATCCAGCATCGGCCGCCTGTGCTTCCTTGCCTCGAACCTGCCCATAACCGATTCAACATCGCCCCCCGACCCAGTGCACCGATACATTGCAAATGTATCTATAACTTTTGATGTTCCATGCTTGGTTTTATCCACTTTCTTGTGTTTTTTCCACACTTTGGAGTACTTTTCATATGATTTCTTGGACTAACCTATTAATAAGAGCCACAGTGTCAGTTGCCTGTTTTCTGCTGTTTTTGGTTCCGGGAAGTCAGAAAATGAATATTCTCGGAATTGGACGGGACAAAAGCCAAAGTCGCTATTTTACCGGAAGACATCTGGAGCCAGAATACGAGACGGAGAAGGGCTGGGGCCTGGCCACACCACCTGGCCGTGCGGCCAGGCCTGCTCCGCGACAGGGGGTGGTCTGGCCGACCCCAGCACCCCATCGGCCTCTCCTTCCGCCTATATATTGCCTCCGATACCAAAACCCTAAGGACCCGATCAAAATTCCACGAAAGAGTTTGTAGCCGCCGTCATCTCCATCCCTAGATCGGGAGGGATCTGAAGCTCTTCCCGACATCCTGTCAGAGAGGGGAATTCACCCTAGAGGCCTTCTTCATCATCATGTAAGCCTCCGGTGTGATGCGTGAGTAGTTCATCTCTAGACTATGGGTCCATGAAGTAGCTAGATGGCTGGTTCTCCTCCTTTGTGCTTTCATATCTAGATCTTATGAGCTCAGTTCATGATCAAGATCATCTATTTGTAATCCATACATGTTGTGTTTGCGGGGATCCGATGGATATTGAGATGTTATTTCAGATGGATTATTGATTCTATCATGTCTTTGTTATTTGTGATCTTGCATGCTTTCCGTTGTTAGTAGCTATCTTGGTCAAGTAGATGCTAGCAACTCCAAGATTTAGTATTTATGCTCGATAGTGGGTTCATGCCTCTGGTAATCTGGGAAGTGACAGAAATCTCTAAGGTACTAGATGTGTTGTTGCTACTAGGGAGAAACCAACAATCCTTTGTTCATAGAACAATTGTATTGTTTACTTTACACGCAATTCGTAAAGCAATAATTTGTTGCTTCCAACTTAATACTGGAGGGGGTTCGGATGATAACCTGAAGGTGGATTATTAGTCATAGATGAAGTTGGATGGCGGTCTATGTATAATGCTGTAATGCCCAATCGAATCTCAAAGGAGTCAAGCCGATTAGTATATGCTTGTATGTTTTCTCGATGTTTGTTAATTTCCCCGCTGTAATTTGTTCACCTAGCATGTTATCTATCTTAAGGAGAGCCACCTCTAGTGAACTATGGACCCCGGTCCTTTCTTTTACATTCAATCTTCAATCAACTATTTATTGCTTTATGTTTACTTTCTGCAAACTATTACTTTCTTCCATTCGATATGTTTAATCCTTTGTTTCAGCAAAACCGGTGAGATTGACAACCTCATCGCAAGTTGGGGGAAAAGTTATATGGATGTGTTGTGCAGGTCTCCACGTTGCTGCTAGCACCGGTAGTGCGCCCTGCCAACGTTCCGCTAGCTACACCTTTGGGGTGTTTCCTTGCTCCTACTGGATTGATAACCTTGGTTTCGTACTGAGGGAAAACTTGCTGTTGTGCTCATCATACCTTCCTCTTGGGGTTCCCCAACGAGCTCGACATATTTTGGGCTATCATGCACCAGTCCACCGACATGCTTCGCCGATGGTGAGGAGTATAAGGCGGAGGCAAGCGCGTGGGACGGTGTGAGTGAGAGAGAGAGGGGGCGGCGCAGGTAGAGACGATCCTATGCGGGTCTACGCGAAGGTCTCGCATCATCCTCACCGTTTTGACTGAAAAATCAAGGGATGGATGACAGAAAAAAGGAATTAAAAAGGAGAAGACTCGCGAGACATGCGATGATGTGGCGCGGAGCGATTGGCCAGAACTTGGAATCTACAATAACTGAACGGAAGAATCGTTGAACGAAAAGCATGGAGCGTTAACGGGGTGAGAAATGACCGTGCCTTGCGAGAAACAGCTGCGTTTCATGTCACTTCAACAATTAACACGTATGTATTCCTGAAACAAAGCAGAATAAGCTAATTTTGACCCCTCTTAGGCTCTGCAACTGAATTTGCTTTTGAATATATATTGGCATATCTCGAGAATACTTGAGATGCTTGTGTAAATTGATATATGTTCCATGTTGTTCTATAATTTCTACACGAGTTAACAAAAATTTCAGTGCCTTTGACTTGGAGCATGCTCTATGATTAATGAACAAGCGGGTTCCATCGACTAAGTGGGTCCAAAAGAAATGTCATAACTTCTATTTTTTATTTTGATGTACAAAAATTATCAAACTTGATTATATATTAGATCTTTCTTTTATGTAAAGTTAATTTGGGGCAACTTCCAGCCATACCTTCTCTTTTAAATTTTATTGAACCAGTGAATATTTTGGAACATATCAAGTATAACTCCTACATAGAATTAGTATATATGTAATTTGGTTGTCAATATTGACTAAAGTAATCATTTAATAATCCAGACACTTATAAGTGTTGAAGACAAAGTTGTGTCTTCCCTTGGATTTTTGCAATCCAAATAGTTCCAAGCATCGATTTTGAGGCAGTCGATAAGTTTACCGTGTGATCTTCATAAGTTAGGTTGTTTTAGCATCATTAATTTTTTACCTTGATTATGTAACATGCATGTTTCTTGTGGTACTGAACTTGGTATATTGCTCGATGTATTTTTTTTTGAAGTTTGCTCGATGTACCTTTTCGTTTACTTGAAGAAATATTGGTACCCTATGTTGCTTATGAACTTTAATATAAAATAAAGGCCACTTCTTGCGTTTAGGGTCAGATCTCTCGGTTTCAGACATGTCTAATACATAAATGACACATTTGTCTACCAATTAAAACACTCAACCCCACACATACTCATATAGTTAATTTATGGTAACACAAACAAAACAAAATATGGTACCATCAGTGAGTACAACACACCTACCATACTCTACCGAATAGACTATAGGCGGCGCGGCGAAGCGCGCATGTCCATCTAATACTTCTTTCTTTTATAATGTTGTTCTGAAGCACATACGTCGCAATCGTATTAGCTCCGTTAAAGATTCTCATGGCAATAATTTGTTTGATCCCGATGAGATTGCTCATGAATTTGTGAACTACCACTCTGTTCGTGAAAATGGCATGCCATTTCAGAATACTTCCCATCCTCAAGACGCACATGGTTTTACAAACTCAATCCTAGATAAGAAGGAAATATGGGAAATTCTCAAGTATATGAGGAAGAATGCTTCACCGGGTCCTGATGGCTTCAATGTTGGCTTTTACACGTCCGCATGGAGTAAACTCAACTAGCTCTCATCCCAGAAAAGTTGGTTTTCAATGTGCCTTTAGATTTTATGTCAATTAGCCTTTGTAATATAGTCTACAAAATTATTGCAAAATCTTTGGCTAATAGAATGAAACCTCATCTATCGGATTATATCCATCCCTCCCAACAAGCTTTTATCGAAGGTAGACGCATTAGTAATAATATCATTGTTTCTCACGAAATTACACGCACTCTTTATCTCTTAGTTCTTGCGATGGCATGGTACGGTGAACCAGCATATCACTGCATGTTATAGTACGCAAGTCATTGACATAACATTCACGAAACACTATTCCGCAAATATCACGTCCCTCGGAGTGGTACAAGAAAAACATTGTGGATACATATTCCAAACATACACATATTATTATTATTATACCAAGTAAATTCCAATTTTTACCCTCTAGTTTGACAAATTTGACACTAATTACCCCATTTTGCAAGTTTTCATACTAATTACCCCATTTAGTAAAACTTGTGCCACTTTTTACCCCATCTAATTTTTTACCAAGTTACAGTCTACAAATTATGCACACCTAGGGCCATCAGTTCCAGAATTGTTGTTAGAATCTTTTTAAAAAATATCACTGAAAAGAAAATGAATCTCTAGTGCGAAGGATAGACTGAGTAGAGCAGATGTGCCACGGCAGCCCACATCAGGTGAGCATGCGCGGCGCGGAGAATAGAGGAAGAGAGCCGGATTAGATGAGCGCAAATTACAAGCCATGATGAACCAAGCTCACATATGTATGAACCTTTATTGAGCCTTTCGTAGTATAACTGGTCCAATCGTTCGTAGTCTGGAAAATTACATGATACTAGAAGACAAGCGGGACTAAGAAAGGCAGAGACCTGATCGATAGATTAGCTGAGGCTAGTGTCCCAACTCCCAAATCCTGTTTTCGCCTTGATGTACATCATCTGGTCGAACTTGGCCTACCTGATGTACGCCTCCAGGGTTATCACAGTACATGATGAGCAACGTTTAGGGCGACGCTCCTTGAGCCGCATTGGGTACGTCCAACAGTCGGGTTGTATCACGGTACATGAAAACAGTATATGTGACACGCAACCTATACCTAATAACTGGAACCTATTTATCCAATGGCTCGGAAAAATTAGAGGGGGTAAAAGCTGACACAATTTTGACTAAATGGGGTAATTAGGATGAAAACTTGCTAAATGGGATAATTACCGTCAAAATTGTCGAACTAGGGAGTAAAAACCGGAATTTACTCTATTATACCAAAAGGTCAGATGTCGTCAGTGCCTCAAACTTACAACCCTTGAGCAACTTACTTATAGAGTTTCAACATAAGAGTGAAAAGATCCAAATTAATTAAGACGGCGTGATCTCAACAGGTTACTATAAAAAAATTATGCTACTCGACCCAACTTAAGTTCTAAGTACTACTATATCGCCTACTCTGACTCATTGCCTTCATCTCCTTAGCGGATCTCGTAGTCCACTCCGTCAACTCCTCCTGACAGGTCTGGCTTCTCGTAGAAGACGTTATCTTGACACTCGGTGGCATACATCGGAGTATCTTCCTGGTCTTCAGAGTCTAAGCAGGGAATCAAAAGAAAAAGTGGGTAACAATGTTACCCGGCAAATTCATTATATGAAAGGTGGGAAGTTTGATGCACTAACTACAATCTCAGACTACACGTCCTAGGTGTGATGCATTTTTCCTAAATCTTTCTTCAAAGATTGATTTTATTATAAAAAACTATGTCCATCAGTTTTCACATGTTGACCATAACTTTATGAAGTTCCTTTCCTACCGCATCCGTAGGTCCTTCCTGGAACAGGAAGCAACATATCATAATTCTTACACTCTGCAAAGTTGCGTTGCTTTATCCATGAGAGATCAAATCCTTGTTGCACATTCGGACGTACTTTCCCGTCCAAAATTCCATGATGTGGGCCTAGTAATTGATCCAATCCGATCACTATTCATCTTCGCGACCCCACAAGCCAACACGATCCTCCAGGCAAGCCACATCTCTATTAAGCCCCCTTTAGGGCAAGCTATAACTCTAATAGGCCCCCGAAAACTCTATGAACCGGCGATGCCTGATACATTGCAAATGTATTTATAATTTTTTATGTTCCATGCTTGGTTTTATCCACTTTCTTGTGTTTTGTTCCAACTTTGGAGTATTTTTCATATGATTTCTTGGACTAACCTATTAACAAGAGCCACAGTGTCAGCTGCCTGTTTTCTGCTGTTTTTGGTTCCAGGAAAGTCAGAAAATGAATATTCTCAGAATTGGACGAGACAAAAGCCAAAGTGCCTATTTTTCCGGAAGACATCAAGTGCCAGAATACGAGATGGAGAAGGGCCAGGAGGCCACCACACCACCTGGCCCGCGCCAAGGGGTGGTGTGGCCGCTCTCGGCACCCCATCGGCCTCTCCTTCCGCCTATATATTGCCCTCGGGACGAAAACCCTAAGTGCCCGATCAAAAATCCACGAAAGAGTCTGTAGCCGCCGTCATCTCCATCCCTAGATCGGGAGGGATCTGAAGCTCTTCCCGGCACCCTGCCGGAGAGGGGAATTCACCCTAGAGGCCTTCTTCATCACCATGCAAGCCTCCGGTGTGATGCGTGAGTAGTTCATCCTTGGACTACGGATCTATGTAGTAACTAGATGGTTGGTTCTCCTCCTTTGTGCTTTCATGTGTAGATCTCGTGAGCTCCGTTCATGATCAAGATCATCTATTTGTAATCATACATGTTGTGTTTGCGGGGATCCGATGGATATTGAGATGCTATTTCAGATTGATTATTGATTCTATCATGTCTTTGTTATTTGAGATCTTGCATGCTTTCCGTTGTTAGTAGCTATCTTGGCCAAGTAGATGCTAGGAACTCCAAGAGTTAGTATTTATGCTCGATAGTGGGTTCATGCCTCTGGTAATCTGGGGAAGTGACAGAAATCTCTAAGGTACTAGATGTGTTGTTGCTACTAGGGAGAAAACAACAATCATTTGTTCATAGAACAATCGTATTGTTTACTTTACAGGCAATTCGCAAAGCAATAATTTGTTACTTGCAACTTAATACTGGAGGGGGTTCGGATGATAACCTGAAGGTGGATTATTAGTCATAGATGCAGTTGGATGGCGGTCTATGTATAATGTTGTAATGCCCAATCAAGTTCCTAAGGAGTCAAGATGATTAGTATATGCATGTATTGCTTTCTCGATGTTTGTCAATTGCCCCGCTTTAATTTGTTCACCCAGCATGTTATCTATCTAAGGAGAGCCACCTCTAGTGAACTATGGATCCCGGTCCTTGTCTTTTACATACAATCTATAAACTGTTTACTGCTTTGTGTTTACTTTCTGCAAACTTTTACTTCCTTCGATTCGATACGTTTAATCCTTTGTTTTCCGCAAAACACGGTGAGATTGACAACCTCATCGCAAGTTGGGGACAAAGTTCTGTGGTTGTGTTGTGCAGGTCTCCACGTTGCTATTAGCACCGGTAGTGCGCCCTGCCAAAGCTCAGCTAGTAACACCTATGGGGTGTTTCCTTGCTCCTACTGGTTCGATTAAACCTTGGTTTCATAGCTGAGGGAAACTTGCTGTTGTGCTCATCATACCTTCATGTTGGGGTTCTCAACAAGCTCTACATCAACACCGCCATCAAACATTTTTCTGGGCGCCGTGCATTGAGCCATCAAGTATTTTTCTGGCGCCTTTGCCGGGGAGTCAAGGACATCTTCACAAGGGGAGTCCCTCATAACCAATCTCTTTACTTTGTTGTTTTTGTTTTGCTTAGTTTTTTTTTGCTTTGTTTGCTTGTTTCTTTTTCAAAAACAGAAAAAAATTTAGTTTTACTAGTTTGCTTTCTTATTTGAAAAACACAAAAAAATTAGTTCCTATCTTGAGTTGCCACTATGTCTAGCCTTGCTCCAGTCACTATGTAACCCGAGAAAATGATTTTCACTTTTAAACAAGGAATTGCAGAAAGTTTTAAAGAAGCTTGGTCTAGAATCTCTTATCTACATGAAGAAACCGAGCCTAAAATGACTTAAAGCTTGTTCCTTAGCAGTTTTTACCTTGGAATTGCTCGTTGCTATAGATATGCTTTAGATGCTGTTGTGGGGGAAGATTTCCTCCAATGTAATGAGGATGATGTTATTAATGCTATAAAGAAATTGATCCTCACTTACAACATGCCTAGCCAAACTGATATTTCTTTCGCAAAAATATTTGCTAGGTTGGACACTCTTGAGACTAGCACTACTAGCTTAGAAAGTTACTATAATACGCTTAGGGAGCATCACAATTATGTTCCAATAAACTCTGAACCGTCAAAGTGGTTCCCTACAGTAAAGACTGAGATGAACACTGAAACTTTTCAAGCTCGCTGTGATATCATGTCTGAATTTTATCTTATGCCCAAAGATATTTATAAATCTATAAATACTTGGGGGCTCACTGAAGGAGGAAAAGAAATATCTCTTGATAATAATACTACCATTTTAACTCTTGGAATAGCTGAAGGAGTGTTTACAAAGATCCTTGGGAAAACGATTTCTACTGATTATCTTGTTATTGAATGTGCAGGAAAAGGACAAATTACACTTGAAAGGTCCCTATTAGAACTCCTTGGAGCAATAATAGATGTGGGAAAGGGGACCATGCACCTTTATTATCCACCAAACAATCATATTTTCCCTAAGGTTAAGAATAAAAGTAAGAGAGGTAAGGGCAAGAAATTTGGTCTTAATGCTTCTTCATTTGAGAACACTTGATTTTTTTCTTGCTTCTTATGCCTAACTTAAAGGCGTTAAAGAAAAGTACTTATTGGGAGATAACCCAAAAGTTTTAGATGAGTATTGGAAGTTATTATCGCTGTAATAACCTCTCCTTATCCTTTTTATTTGCTTTTTGTGCCAAGAGTAACCTCTAATGAGAGTGAAGTATTGATTGGGAAAGTTGCTTTCCCAAAACAGATTTCTGTGCTTCACCGTAAAATTTCGTGAGAGATCTCTGTATGTCAGATTGAGCTGTAATTTTTTGTGCTTTTGCCCCAGGTTGTTATATAACTTTAGTTAGTTCCACACTTTTTGATTTGAGCAACAGAAGGTCTTCTAAAAAATTCGTCTTTACCTGCTGGTCTATTTTGACAGATTTCTGCCATTTTCTGCATTTGTTTCTTGTTGGTTCCTTTTTGAGTTATTTTGGGGAATTGAGCTTTTTGAGGAAAGTGCTACAGTATATAGTGTTCTAATGGAAGTTTATTTGGTGTTAGAACTGAACCTTAAGACCTTTTATGTTGAGTGCACTAATGTTGCTAATAAAGATTGTGTGAAATTTTGTATGAAGGAAAATTTTCAGGTGTATGGAAGGAATGAGTAATGAGATGAAGGATGGAATAAAGCTCAAGCTTGGGGATGCCACACGTGTCACCCCAAGAAATATCCAAGAAGTACAAGCGTCAAACTTGGGGATGCCCAAGGCATTCTCCTCTTCATCAATAAAAATCCCAGGTTTCTTCCAAACGCTTCATTTTTATTGTTTCATGCATAGTTGTGTTTTTCTTGGAGCGTCTTCTTTTTCGTTTTCGTTTTCGTTTTGGTTTTTATTTTGCTTGGTTTTCTTAGTTTTCTGAATAAATTGGTTGGACCCCCTCTTTCATATATTGGTTTTCAAATAGTTTGGTTTGGTTTGGAAAAGAGTTGGAAAGGTCATGCTTATGTGGTAAAAAAAGCTTGTTTTTGACTGTGGCCTATGCTTTGTCATGCCATGCTTGATACTGTTTTGGCTTTATGCTTAGTATTCTTTGCTGTAGCATGACTTGTTATAAACTATTGAGATTGCTTAATGTGCCTTGGATGAATCATGCGTTGTTTTAGCATATTAAAGCATAGTATAGTGGTATTCTCCTTTCATGCTTTATTTGGGTTGACTTGGCGCATGCTCACACCATGTTATGACTATCCAAAGTCACCATAGCCTTTATGATCCTTTAGTTTTCAACTTGTAGTATCACTTTATGCTTTGATCAATGATGTTTTGTCGCTCTGCATGATTATGGCCATTATTGCTCTCTTAGTTAGTCGCTCCCAGTCTTTTGCTAGCCTCCACCACCGAGTATGAGTTCCACTCATGCATCCAACTCCCTAAACCAAGTTATTCCAAAGATTCCACCATACCTACCTACTAGCTTATGCTATTCCAAGTATATTCATGCTTTTGTTTACCTTCTAAATTAAACTTGTTATGAGAAAACTAGTGATTAAAGCTCTCACGAACTTGGTGGCACACTTTACTTTTTTGCATCTAATAAACTTGAACCATTGGGTCCTTCTTTGTTGCGTATATGCTTGCGCTTTATAAGTTGAAATTAGCAGAACCATGTATCATGGGGAACGCTTTCAACATTGCACTTGTACTTTGTACCCCGTTGATATCATGTTCTTTTGCTTATGGATCCCGGTGGTGTGAAATAAAAGTGGAACTTGTAAGATCATGGAGTTTGTATGTGTCTTAGAGAAACGCCTGGGCCACTAGCCTAAGCCATGCTTAATCATGGTGGAAACTTGCAGCATCACCATAATGAGCACTCTATGAAGCATCCTCAATAAAAACCTATGCAAATAGCAAATAAAAAGATCGCTGAGATGCTCATTGTCTGCTTGCCTTGTCATTTTGATTATGGGATAGCTCCTGTATCATGTGCAAGGGGTACCCCGTTGGCGGTTCTTTATGATACACATGTACTTACAATGACAAGTGCTTACTCGTGACTGAAGTTGAGTAGCATGAGGTTCGGTCTTCGTAAGTTAGGGGCATGAGATTTCGGTTTATAACTTGTCAAGCATATCCTCTTAGTTGTGCCACTTTAACCATAATCACCTTCAAGATGCTTATGACAGGGGCAATGAGAGCTGAAAGCTATAAGTACCATAATTTTTGGAAGCTCTTTATGAGACTTGAATCCCTACTTCCTTTTATAAAGGCCTTTCTTCCACCATTATATTGAGTCTCCACCTTCTATCTTTATGCACCTACTTTGAGAGCATAGTGGCCATTCTTAGTTCTATGTGCATTGTTCCAAGACTAGTTGATTGATGCATAATTTGATATTGCTTGTTTTAAACTATTGTATCTAGTCACTCTTATGAACTTTGAAGGTGTCCTATGCATTTATATTTGCTACTCTATTGAGGGACAAGTTGAATACAATTATGCTATGTTTTATTTATGTGAAACAAACAAACGTCTTGCAAAGCATTGTTATTCATGAATCTTTTGTTTGTGCCTTTTCATGTTGCATCATAGTTTCTTTGTCTTATTGCTAGAACTTTGTCTTTCATGTTTTGATTGAAGTACTATGATCCCAGCTTTGAATGTTTTGCAAATACTTTGATCAAGTCCTTGATGGTGCATGTCACCTCAAAAATTATTCTTTCTTTTTATCACTTACCTACTCGAGGACGAGCAGGATTTAAGCTTGGGGATGTTGATACATTGCAAATGTATCTATAATTTTTGATGTTCCATGCTTAGTTTTATCCACTTTCTTGTGTTTTGTTCTAACTTTGGAGTACTTTTCATATGATTTCTTGGACTAACCTATTAACAAGAGCCACTGTGCCAGCTGCCTGTTTTCTGTTGTTTTTGGTTCCAGGAAAGTTAGAAAATGAATATTCTCGGAATTGGACGGGACAAAAGCCAAAGTGCCTATTTTTCCAGGAGACATCAAGTGCCAGAATACGAGACGGAGAAGGGCCAGGGGGCCACCACACCACCTGGCCGCGCGGCCAGGCCTGGCCCGCGCCAGGGGGTGGTGTGGCCGCTCTCGGCATCCCCTCGGCCTCTCCTTCCGCCTATATATTGCCCTTTGGGATGAAAACCCTAAATGCCCGATCAAAAATCCACGAAAGAGTCTGTAGCCGCCGTCATCTCCATCCCTAGATCGGGAGGGATCTGAAGCTCTTCCTGGCACCCTGCCGGAGAGAGGAATTCACCCTGGAGGCCTTCTTCATCACCATGCAAGCCTTCGGTGTGATGCGTGAGTAGTTCATCCTTGGACTACGTATCCATGTAGTAGCTAGATGGTTGGTTCTCCTCCTTTGTGCTTTCATGTGTAGATCTTGTGAGCTCCGTTCATGATCAAGATCATCTATTTGTAATCATACATGTTGTGTTTGTGGGGATCCGATGGATATTGAGATGCTATTTCAGATTGATTATTGATTCTATCATGTCTTTGTTATTTATGATCTTGCATGCTTTCCGTTGTTAGTAGCTATCTTGGCCAAGTAGATGCTAGCAACTCCAAGAGTTAGTATTTATGCTCGATAGTGGGTTCATGCCTCTGGTAATCTGGGGAAGTGACAAAAATCTCTAAGGTACTAGATGTGCTATTGCTACTAGGGAGAAAGCAACAATCATTTGTTCATAGAACAATCGTATTGTTTACTTTACAGGCAATTCGCAAAGCAATAATTTGTTACTTGCAACTTAATACTGGAGGGGGTTCGGATGATAACCTGAAGGTGGATTATTAGTCATAGATACAGTTGGATGGCGGTCTATGTATAATGTTGTAATGCCTAATCAAGTTCCAAAGGAGTCAAGATGATTAGTATATGCATGTATTGCTTTCTCGATGTTTGTCAATTGCCCCGCTGTAATTTGTTCACCCAGCATGTTATCTATCTAAGGAGAGCCACCTCTAGTGAACTATGGATCCCGGTCCTTGTCTTTTACATACAATCTATAAACTGTTTACTGCTTTGTGTTTACTTTCTACAAACTTTTACTTCCTTCCATTCGATACGTTTAATTCTTTGTTTTCCGCAAAACACGGTGAGATTGACAACCTCATCGTAAGTTGGGGACAAAGTTATGTGGTTGTGTTGTGCAGGTCTCCACGTTGCTACTAGCACCGGTAGTGCGCCCTGCCAAAGCTCAGCTAGTAACACCTTTGGGGTGTTTCCTTGCTCCTACTAGTTCGATTAAACCTTGGTTTCATAACTGAGGGAAACTTGTTGCTGTGCTCATCATACCTTCCTCTTGGGGTTCCCAACGAGCTCTACATCAACACCGCCATCAAGCATTTTTTTGGACGCCGTGCATTGAGCCATCAATGCCCCTAGCAGGCTCCATACAAATGACTGACCATACCTCCGACAGCTGCTCACAGATAATCTAGACACCAAAATCATGGGGCCTAAGGGTACCCACCCATATGCTGGATCCGCACAAGGGATCACATCGTCACGTTAAGGTCGTCCACTGACATACGAAAGAAAGAAGGTATAGTTGAGTTCTTCGTCCTATTCCAGATCTCATGGTTAACGTGTATTACATGACACTAGAATCACTGATATCATAGGTTATTAATTCCTATCTGATAGAATTTACTGCACATGAAACCCTAGATTCCATTGCTAGCTATAATAGCTTACTACCACTTAGTGATAATGAATATTTTGTATTATTGTGAAAATATTCTTTTCTGACCCCTTTTTGAATATAGGTGATAACACACAAGTTGCAAATACTTTTGGAAACGCATCAAAGGACGTGAGCAAGTGATGAACTTGTCTTGTGATTGGAAGGTAGTGAAGTCGGATGCTTTTACTTGACTCTGAGCTTCCGTTTCTACAAAACACCATTATTGCCCGGTAAGGACAATATTTAAAGAAGCAATAATGAATTATGCCTAATAATGTCATGTAGTGTTTTATTTTAATTCTAAACCCTTCTTTAAATGTTTGATTCTAAAATTTAAAGTTAGAAGATTTCTTTTAAGATGGTAATTATATAAGATTATTTCCTATTTAGAAAATAACTTTGAAGATTAATATATAGTAAAAACATGTATTTTATAGCTAATAAATAGATATAAAAGGGTTTATTATTTAAGAATTTTAAAACCTTTTGAAATAATATAATTAGTATTTTTCTAAGAAACTATATTTTTTTAATATCTTAAAATTGATTTTTATTTATTTTAAGTATTATACATATTTTTATAAAATTAGTATTTTTACTGGATAACTTATACTGTTTTTGAACATTTAGAGATATTATAGGTATTTTCGGTTTTTATTTATTTTTCTAGAGCCTAAACCCTTTATAGCTTTTAAGTCTGGGCCTAGCCCTTGGGCTGGCCCAACGCTGGCTCAGCCTAGTTAGTTGGGCTAACCCACTACGGTCCACTGGGTCAGTCAAACCAACCCAGTCATCCCCTCTCTCTCGAGCACTCACTCTCCACCTCTTTAGCGACCCTGCGATGTCGCTGTCGTCGCCCTCTGATCCCGGCTAGCCTCGGCTAACCCAGCCACTGCCGCCACGCTTACTGACCAAGTCGACATGGCTGCATCGATTGGCCTACTCAGTTTCGCCGTGCGGGCTCTCTCCCGACCGTGTTGACCCCCCGTACTAGCGGTTAAGGTTGCGTCTCTCCTCGTGGTGCCATGCTCCGGTGATCTCGCGATGTTGCCGTGATGGTGTGGCGGTGCGGTGGTGACTATCAACGCCCTCTTCTTCGATGTCTACAGTGGTTGCTCCTCGTGCTGCTGTGACCCTGCCACCGGCTACCTCCCTCTGTTACCTCTTCTTGCTGAGCGAGGCCCACACGTAAATTCTTCCTCTTCCCTTCTCTCTGTCTCCTTCACTGTAGTATGGTTGTAACCCTAATTAGGGTTTTCCCTTATTCTAGGGTTCCTCTCTGCCTCTACTGGTACACTCATGAAGCTTAGATGATCTTTGTATTATGGATTTTTAGTACTGCTGGCTGTGCTACCCTACTTGCTTTCTGGCCTCACTTATCATGTACTGTTAGTTGTGGTGATCTTAAGGATCTTAGATTGTTGGCTCTATATTGTGAGTACTTGTTGATGCTGATGCTGCCATGGAATTTATGCCTAGTATATTTACTGTCTAGATAATGTTCTGGTGGAAACATCACAACTGTGTGTATGTCTTTACCAAAGATAGTGTTGTTAGTGCTGTTATCTAGCTGGCAGAGATATACTAGCATCAAAATTCAGATAGATGATTTGATTTGGGAATGAAGGATTGTTATTTATGAATAGATGACAGAATTTGGGAATGATATGCTAGATGTACTAGTAAATATTTAACCCTTACTGGGATGATGCTTGTGATCAAACTATCCTAATGTTGCTATCTTAAGATAGATTATTAAACATTTACGATTTCTAGTATTCTAGGAAAATGATTAATTAAGTTGCATGGATATGAACATGACTTTGATGTGGATAGAAGCCACTTTGAAACCTCCTAATGGATGGTACATAGTGGTAACCTCCACTATATCATGGTGTTGCCTTGATGTTTTACTGGATTAGATCAAACATGAAAAGACTAAGATCTAATTTGGTTCATAGATAAAGAACAGATACCACAAGTGGCTATTTATTATCCTCTGATGAGTTTGCACCACATTTGGGTGTAACTCTGAGAATTCCACACTATCCAACAACTCATGCCCTTATGAGTAATAAAGACAGATACAAGATAGTGATTTGGAAATTAGTCAACCTGTTTCTTATGTTGATGGTTGCTTGGCTTGATCTGCTATTTTTAGTAACTAGCTTGATCTACCTCCCTAGCCATGTCTCCTAACTTGGCCTTGCTTATCTACTTCCTGCGAGATGTTGACCTTACCTTGGTCAACACCCAGACCTTCCCCTCCTTTAGGTGACCATGATTGATGATTTTATTGGTTGGTTCTGTGGTGAATTTAATGGTTGATCTAGTAAGTACCGTGATGTGTTCTTGTTGTTCTTGGTGTGGTGAGAATGTTTAGAAGAGGAAGATCTGCTAGCACATATGTGCCTTTTATCTACTCTCTCATTGCTTCCTGGTGTCGACAGCACCTCACACATGCATGTGTGTGTAAGTTGTGTGCTTGTTTGCTGGGTATGTGGATCAGATCAAGTGGAGATATTTTTATTTCACCGTTTAACTTTTCCTTTCCCTGGTGAAACTTGCCCCTTTGTCCATTGCCAATGAGGTTGTTCTGAGGCATGTCAAAATTCATAACACTCACCAAGACGAGCCAAACCCTAACTCAACACAGTGAAAGAAACCCTGGTTCCTCTAGCTCCAGGGTTTTAATTTGCGAAAATTACCCTAGTTTTATAGATGAATGCATGCAAATATTCTTATTTCTACCTTTCGTTGGTTTCTAAACGTTGGGATGTTACACATGGATATCATGTAAAATTGACTTGGCAAAATCTTTTGGTAAGATGGAATGGCATTTCATTGCTTCTTCTCTTACATGTAAAGGGCTTCACGGTCATTTTATAAAAATTTAATCTATACGTCCATCTCTTCTATGACAGTTTTGATTATTTTTAATGGCCATCATTTACCTATTTCAAAAGAAGGAGAGGTATACGTCAAGGATACACATTGTCTCCTCTTGTCCTTGCGTTTAACGAGCCTTTTCTCGCACTACAATATGCACTTCAAACAAACCTTCTTTCTAGTATTTTTCTTGGACCGAATTGCCCTCCTATTCATTCTTTGATGTTCGGAGATGATCTCCTAGTATGTGGAAAAGCTAATGTGCAGGAAGCAACCACCATATCTCGTATCCCACGATTTTTTTTCACTCGGAGCAACTATCGAACTAGAACACATCAAGAAAATTGTTTAGTAAAAAAGTTAACTTGTATGTCAAACAAGAGTTCAAGCAAATATTTCCAGTCTCAGACATTGACAACAACATGCACCCTCTCACTCTTCCAACAAAGGATATATAAGAGGCGTACGACTTTGTATATGGCAAATTCATCAAAGCTAAACACATACAAAACAAATTGACTCATCCCATGCAACAAGACTGGCCCATATAAATTCATTTTTCCCTCTATCACTGTATATTTTATGTCTAATATTCTGTTTTCAAAAATGTTCCTAACAAAACTCACAGGAACTTATGGTGGATGGGGGTGATGTTGTGGCATCCCGCTAAAACCACTACTAGAAAATTGCGTTGTTTTTGTGCATTGCATCGTCATGACCGCATGCTCATGTCATCACACCACCTTGCATTTGAGCATCGTCATGTCATCTTGCATTTGTTTGCATAAAACTATTTTTGAAAAGTCTGTTTTTGTTTTTTAAACGCCTCGTTATTATTTCAAATCAAAACCCGGGTCTCCAGATTATTTTGTTTTGCCTGCCAACGGTTTGCAAAAGCCTCGTTTTTAATAAATAAAAATTTTAAATTATTTTTGGGAGGCAGCCAGCCAGGCCCGAAAGCCCAGCCGGCCACCTCCAGATAAAATCCTACCTACCCCAGAACACCCAACCCTTTTCTACCAAATACCCTACCCCTATTTTCTACCCAGCCTCCCTCCACCTCACTCTCACCAATTGCCGCCTGCCACCTCACCCCAGCCCCATCTGACCCCACCCTGCAGCCTCTACCGACCACCCCACACCTGGCGCACGCTCCCCCACGCCACCTGGGCACGCATCCCGCCCGTGCCAACCACCCATCTGCCGCCCCACTCCCCTGGTCCGCCCGCCGACAACCCTGGCCCCACCCTGTCTCTCTCTCCCCACGCGCAGACCCCGCTCCCTCTCTCTCCACCCCGCGTCGCCCGTCCCCGTCGAGGTCCCCGCCGCCTGGTTCCCCTCCGGCCGCCGCCCTCCGCGCCGCCGCGGGCCCCGCTCCTCCCAGACCCCGTCGCGACCCCGCCTCTCCCCTTCCTCGTCGACGACCCCCGCCCTCCACCGCGCACGTCGCCGTCCCCCTCGCTCCAGTCGCCGCCGCCGCAGCGCTTCTCCGAACCGCCTGGACTCGCCGCCGCCATCGCCCCATTTCTGGCCGCCAAGTTCACCGCGCAGCACGCCCCGAGCTGGCCTTCTCCGCAGGACCTCACCACCGCCCGGCCGCATCGACGCACGGCCCTGGATGTTCTGCCTCAGTCTCCCGGTCGCCGTTTCTTTTTCCTAGACAGGGTCCCTGCGCGGTCTGCATCCGCCGCCTGTGCTGCTACATCTCTGCGTGCGTGTACATCGCTGTCCGGCCCTATTTTTTCCTTGTTCTGTTTGTTTCCAGGTCACGTGATCTCCCACAGGACCTGTTATTGTACGTACGTTTGTAAAGGAGATGAACAGAGAATGGGGTGGCAGTATATGTCCTGCCATTTGATATGCTTCGATGCATGGTGGAAGCTGCCAAGTCCATCGTCTCCTCGAGTTTTGTCGACAAGATCTTAATACCTCGGAGAGGCGTGGACGTGATCAAAGCCGCACCAAGTGCAACTCCGACAACCCACGTCACATTCCAAGACGTTCGTCATGGAACATCAAGATCTCCGTCAATGGATCCGGAGACCAAGACCCTCGATCTGAACCCGAAGACGCCGAGACCCGGGACGCCAAGATCTCCGCTGTGAAACGACAAGACCGACGACATGACCCGACGACCGCGGATGCGACAAGATCGTCTCCCGGACGCCAAGGTCGTCGACACAGATACGCCAAGTACTTCCTCGAGGACGCCAAGTTCTTCACCCCGGACGCCAAGACCGCCCCGGTATGCGGACCCGACAAGACCTTCGCGACGGCAAGATCAACACCGACCAGGACGGATCCGATGCGCCCCCGGCGGCAAACCAAGTCTTTCTTCCCGGATGCGACAAGATCTACTTCCATTGTCCGAGACCGATCCCGTCGATCCGTTTCCGCCCCCGTCGAACCCCGAACCCCTCGGAGCCCAAGTTCGTCGAACCCTAAATGTGATTCCCTATCCGAGACCCCCTTTATTTTTATAATATGACATTATCGACTGTCGCATATTAAATTGTTCATCTCGCATGCATATCATAATCATATCGGATCTTCTGCCGTCGTATTAAATATTGCATCCGGTGTTTCTTTTAGTGTTTGCTTCTTCGCGGATTAGACCGATGAGTGGATGCGAGTATCGACAAGTTCTCCGGCTATGGTCCGTCGACAGTGTTTTCCCAGGCGAGCATCTCTCCCCCTTCTATCTATTTTGCATTTATAGTCTTTACTTCCTCCTGTTGATCTATTGCTATCCGTGTCACGATGCTTTAGTGTTCCGTACCAGTTATATTCCGTGCAGCCTCTATATTGCCTTGGACACCTCCTATTACCTGTGTTTGGTAGATAGCTGGCCATGCGAGTCGTCGTTGCTTGCTCAGGTGCGATCTCGTGTTGTCAAGTACCAAAGTTGTTGGAAGCTTGGCAGATGCTTAATGGTGGAGGTGTTATTGGTGGAGATGATCATGACTTTAAATACAACTATTAAAATACTAGATATAACTAATGCAGAGGCATCAGTGGGCAATAGATGTTATTTGGTTCTTCCACGCTCACTTGTGTCCCGTAGGACCCCGAGTACTTGATACCTGTTCCTTGATTTTTCGCACTATCCACATCCGGGAGGCCTTATGGACCCCCCTGAGCCAGAGCTTGATTCATTTCTATTTCTTGGGGCCACAAAGTAGTTTGGGGCTTTATTACTATCTTGTACCTATGCCATGCTTTACCGCTTTATTTAAGATTGTGCGTGGAGCACCTGTACTGTTTAGGATTGCGGAGTGTTTTCGCGGTATCGACAAGCCCAGTCACACTTTCGGGTTCCTAGTCGTTTACAGCCATTGGCGCAAACCTTGGGTCCGTCTCGGAGCCAGCCAACTTCGTTGCGGGTAGCTTAATGGGGTGGCCCCCTGAAATATTTATGAATCCTGTGATCGCTTTGTCGTGAATGCCTCGTTGGGTTTTGAGTTGGTTTTTCCGAGGTTGATCGAGTGTGTGTTGCTATTTGTGCACCCCTGCAGGGTAAAACTTTCTGAAAGCCGTGTACGCGGTTATGGACGACTTGGAGCACAGTATCTCGATCATAGACAAGCATAACTAAAGTAGTGCTATAAATTTGACTAAATATGTGACTAGTAATCAGATTCAAATACAACGGAATGGATATTAAAAATGCCAACAACTGGTGAAGCTGAGGTTCCTTGCGTCTTGTTATATATGCCTAGTAAGTATTACAACTCCAATGGAATGTGATAAAAGTGCCAACAACTTCTGGGTTTTGGGATTCCTCAGGACAATTATATCTGACTAGTAAATGTTCCAACTACAATGGAATGGTAATTAAACTGCCCACGACTTATGCTTCAGGATGACTCAGGCTGCCTATATCTAATTAGTAAGTGCTGCAACTAAAACGGAATGAGTAAAATTGCCAACCGTGTGAGTTCCTCGGCCCGACTTCCTCATTTGGTCTCGAGGGGGAAATACCAGGATGGGTTTGTTTGGTGTTAGCTTCAGGTTGGATCCGAATAGGTCTTTCTTATCCCTCTCTTATAACCGCCAGTTGTATTGAGTCTCTATAGGTTGTTTAGTGCCGCTGCACTGCCGCTTCAGCCACCATACCTATGTAGGCGAGAGCCGCAGAATTCTAGCCTCGCCGTGTACTGGTCTCAGTACCGACGCTCCTCCTTTTCCTTTGCCCTTTGTCGGCACCCCTTTTGTTTTAGCAGGTTTGAGATTGCCGTCGTTAGCAGGGTTACCCTTCCGGCTTGGCCTGGTGTGGCGCCCCGCAAAAACCACTACTAGAAAATCGTGGTGTTTTTGTGCATTGCATCATCATGACCACATGCTCATGTCATCATGCCACCTTGCATTTGAGCATCGTCATCTCATCTTGCATTTGTTTGCATAAAACTATTTTCGAAAAGTTTTTTTTGTTTTCTAAACGCCCCGTCTTGTTTTCAAATTAAAACTCGGGTCTGTCCGGAATATTTTGTTTTGTCTACCAACGGATTTCAAAAGCCCCGTTTTAAATATTAAAACATTTATTTTATTTTTGGGAGGCAGCCCGCCAGGCTCGAAAGCCCGGCCGGTCACCTCCAAGCCCTAAACTAAAACCTAGTCTAATCCTAACCAAACCCTAACCCACATACACCCTCAGCCGCCACTCTCTCTCTCTCTCCCTCTCTCTCCCCCCACCTGCCAAAATCCTTGCCGCCACCGACCGTTTCTCCCGCCCAGCCACCTCCACCTCACCAACCACTCCACCTCACTCCATCCATTCACCTCCTGCCACCTCACCCGCGCGGGCCCACTTTCCCTGGTGGACAGCCACCCCGCCGCCGCCTGCCTGCACAGCCCCCAGCCCCACCTGGGCGCACCCCAACGCCACCTGCCCAAGCCCCCGCTCACCCCACTCCCCAGGCGCATCGCGATCCCACCCTGGCCCCACCTGCCACTCGCCCCACGTCCCGCGTGCCGCCTGGCCCACCACGAGCCACGCCCTCCCCACGGCTCCTTCCTCCCAATCCCACCTACCCCGTAGCCCCATCTTCCCCGCGCCTCTGCCCGGGTCGCCGCCTGCGCCCTTCCCCTCCTCGCCGCTCCTCTCGCCGGTCTCCCTCCTCTCCGTTGTCGCCTCGACCCCACCCCATCGGACACCGCCGGCATCGCCCGTCTCCGCCCCGGCCCCTCACCTCGCCGACCTTCCCCGTCGCCGAGCCGCTCCGATGGTCGCCGCCCCGAGCACCGTGCAGCCCCGCCACCGTGGGTAGGCCCTGGAGCCCCGTCTCCGCGCCCCCTCTCAGCCGCCACCAGGCGCCATGGCCGCCGCCTGCGCCTCCCCTCTGCAGCGCCTCCTCCCGCCGCCATCTGCCTCGAGCCCGCCTCCGGTCGCCCTCCGTGCTCGCCAACGACCTCCGGCCGTCGCCTCAGGTCGAGCTCCTCGCGCCGGCCTCCGCCTCTTGCCGCCAGCGCTCCTCCGCTCGGCCCACATCCTCCGCCTCCGCCAGAGCCCCTCCGTCCGGAGCACCGAGCCTACAAGCTCATGGTCGCCGGAGCCCGCCTCCCTCGTCTGGCGCCTCTTCTCTGCCTGGCAGTTACGCGCCGCCCTCTCCTCTGGTCCTCATCTGGCCCGCCCCGTGCCGCCGGCCGAGCCCCTGCCTCGACCTCACGGACGCGGCCCCCTCCCAGCACCACATCGACCTCGGCTCCATCAGCGATGCCCTATTCGTAGTTGTGCATATACTAGTACTGCCATGGGGTGTTGGGTGTACTAGTGCTTCTAGAGTAGAGTATGAGTGAGCTTGTGTGACCGTGAGATGACAAGGCATGAACCAGGATTGTTGTGTGCTGTCTGCATTTAACCAAAGGACATCGGGTGACAAGATCTTCTTCTCGGAAGCCGCCACACCTCAAGATCTCCGCCACGAAAACCCCAAGGCCTTCGATGTAGGAACGACAAGGTCTCCTTCACGGTTTCGACGCCCCGAGCTCTCCCTCATGAACGCCATGACCTCCTGATGGACCCGAGCGTCCAAGGCGGCTAGTTGTACAAGGACCACGCCAAGATCGACAGTGATGAACCATCTGCGCCGAATCCGAGACCCCGAGCGCGCCGACGACAAGATCCTTCCGGGATCCGATGCCCGAGAACCCGAACGCCAAGATTGCCGACGTGGATACGCCAAGTTCGTCTACCCAGACACCGTGCGACAAGATCTACTTCACGGATCCGAAGACCCCGATACCCGATCCACTCAAGTTCGCCATCGATGACAAGATCGACACTGGCCAGGGCGAATCCGATGCGCCCCCGACGCCGAACCAAGTCCTTCTTCCCGGAACGCCAAGATCTACTCCGTTGTCCGAGAACGTTCCCGCCGAGATCGATCCCCGTCGAACCCTAGACCCAGTCGAACCCCGAACCCCGGAACCCAAGATCTTCCAAACCCAGATGTGTGAACCTTTTCCGAGCCCCTATTTTATAAATGCTATATATAAAACGTGTTGCATAATAATTGTTCATCTCGCATGCATATCATAATCATGCCGGATCTTCTGCCGTAGTATTAAATATTGCATCCGGTGTTTCTTTTAGTGCTTTGCTTCTTCGCGGATTAGGCCGATGAGTTGATGCGAGTATCGACAAGTTCTCCGGATATGAACCTCCGATAGTGTTTCCCAGGCGAGCATCTCTCCCTCTTTTACCTATTTTGCATTTATAGTCTTTATTTCCTCCTGTTGATCTATTGCTATCCGTGTCGCGATGCTTTAGTTTCCGTACACCAGTTATACCCCGTGCAGCCTCTATATAGCCTTGGACACCTCCTATTACCTGTGTTTGGTAGATAGCTGGCCTTGCGAGTCGCAGTCGCTTGCTCAGGTGTGATCTTGTGTTGTCGAGTACCACAGTTGTTGGAATGCTGGCAGATGTTTATTGGTGGAGATGCTTATTGGTGGAGATGGTCATGACTTTACATACAACTATTAAAATGCTAGATATAACTAATGCAGAGGCATCGGTGGGAAATAGATGTTATTTGGTTCTTCCACGCTCACTTGTGTCCCGTAGGACCCCGAGTACTTGATACTTGTTCCTTGATTTTTCGCACTATCCACATCCGGGAGGCCTTATGGACCCCCCTGAGCCAGAGCTTGATTCATTTTTATTTCTTGGGGCCACAAGTAGTTTGGGGCTTTATTACTATTCTGTACCTATGCCATGCTTTACTGCTTTATTTAAGATTGTGCGTGGAGCACCTGTACTGTTTTGGAACGTGGAATGTTTTCGCGGTATCGACAAGCCCAGTCACACTTTCGGGTTCCCAGTCGTTTATAGCCATTGACACAAACCCTGGGTCTATTCCGGAGCCGGCCAACTTCGTTGCGGGTAGCTTAGTGGGGTGGCCCCCTGAAATATTTCATGAATCCTGTGATCGCTTTGTCGTGAATGCCTCATTGGGTTTTGAGTTGGTTTTCCGAGGTTGATCGAGTGTGTGTTGCTATTTGTGCACCCCTGCAGGGTAAAACTTTCTGAAAGCCGTGTCCGCGGTTATGGACGACTTGGAGCACAGTATCTCGATCATAGACAAGCATAACTAAAGTAGTGCGATAAATTTGACCTAATATGTGACTAGTAATCAGCTCAATTATAACGGAATGGATATTAAAAATGCCAACAACTGGTGGGTCTTGGTCGTATCGTGTGCTGATATACCTACCTAGTAAGTATTGCAACTCCAATGGAATATGATAAAAGTGCCAACAACTGCTGGGTTTTGGGATTCCTCAGGACAATTATATCTGACTAGTAAATGTCCCAACTACAACAGAATGGTAATTAAACTGCCCACTACTTATGCTTCAGGATGACTCATGCTATCTATATCTGATTAGTAGTTGCTGCAACTATAACGGAATGAGTAAAACTGCCAACTGTGTGAGTTCCTTGGTCCGACTTCCTCGTTTGGTCTTGAGGGGGAAATACTAGGATGGGTTTGTTTGGTGTTAGCTTCAGGTTGGATCCGAATAGGTCTTTCTTATCCCTCTCTGATAACCGCCAGTTGTATCGAGTCTCTATTGGTTGTTTAGTGCCGCTGCACTGCCGCTTCATCCCGCCATACCTATGTAGGCGAGAGCCGCCGAATTCTAGCCTCGACGTGTACTGGCCTCAGTACTGACGCTCCTCTTTTTTCCTTTGCCCTTTGTCGGCACCCTTTTTGTTTTAGCAGGTTTGAGACCGCCGTCGTTAGCAGGGTTACCCTTCCGGCTTGGCCTGGGCAGGGTTATGGATGCCATTGGTTATTCATCAGGGCTCTTAGCCCCATTTGCATCTTGTCCGTAGTCGGACGCTCTACCGTTTCGAGTGATTTGGATCTTTGTATATTATATCTGTATTCTTGACTCATGGAGTCGCTGTTGTATATATATATATATATGTTCTGTGGGTCCCATCGAGGACTGTTGTTCGTTTTCCACCCGCACGAAAGTGCCTGGTGGGCGTCCTTGAATCGTTTCTATGCGGGTTTGGCGGGAAGCGCTAAAACTTGCATAGGGCCGATTTGAGGGTGTTACACCTGGGCAGGGTTATGGACGCCATTGGTTATTCTTCAGGGCTCTTAGCCCATTTGCATCTTGTCCGTAGTCAGACGCTCTATCGATTTCAAGGTGATTTGGATCTTTGTATATTATATCTGTGTTCTTGACTCATGGAGTCGCTGTTGTATATATATCTGTTTTGTGGGTCCCATCGAGGACTGTTGTGTAATGGTATTACTTCATTTTCCACCCGCACGAAAGTGCCTGGTGGGCGTCCTTGAATCGTTTCTATGCGGGTTTGGCGGAAAGGGCTAAAACTTGCATAGGGCCGATTAGAGGGTGTTACAGATGTCTACGCACTTCTATTCTTGTAGACAGTTGTTGGGCCTCCAAGTGCAGAGGTTTGTAGAACACCAGCAAGTTTTCCCTTAAGTGGATCACCCAAGGTTTATCGAACTCAGGGAGGAAGTGGTCAAAGGTATTCCCTCTCAAGCAACCCTGCAATCAAGATACAAGAAGTTTCTTGTGTCCCCAACACACCCAATACACTTGTCAGGTGTATAGGTGCACTAGTTCGGCGAAGAGATAGTAAAATACAAGTGGTATGGATATAAGACAACGGTGCCAGCAATTAGCTTGATGGCGTGGAAAAGACTAAAGGCAAACTGAAATAAAGATGGAAGCAAGCAAACATGTAACAGATCTAATAGCAAACGGTGTTTCAATGCTTAGAAACAAAGCCTAGGGATCATACTTTCACTAGTGAACACTCTCATATAAATATATTCTTCTTTATGATACTACTCTTAACTACTCTCTGGTTGGACACTCTAATCGTTGGTAGGGCTATAACAGCACTCCTCAAAGTAAGCCTTTCCCATCTAGAAAACCCCACACTGTCACCTTGAGTACTAGATGAGTCCAACAAACACCACAATTTCATAAAGACATCCAACTCCAAATATAACTCATAACAAGTATTTGTAATCTCTAGCCTAAGTGCCACCATGGTGTGCACGTTGTCACTTTCACACACATGGGGAGAGCAGAGATCAAATAAAGCACTTGAGTAGCAAGGTGGATCTACTAGATTAAAAAGCTCATGACCACAATATGATCACGCATAGAGAGAGAGATGAATGATAGCTACCGGTAGAACCCTTAGCCTCGAGAGAGAACTACTCCCTCCTCATCATGGGAATCAGCAATGGTGATGGAGATGGCGGTGGAGATCGATGGAGATGGCTCCGGGGCACTTCCCCGTCCCGACAGGGTGCCGGAACAGAGACTTTCTGTCCCCCGAATCTCCCCTTCGGTGGGGCGGCGCTGCGGAACTTTTCGTGGCTGGAGGCTTGACGTTTTAGGGTTTTGGTATTGGGAGGCTTCTTATAGGCCAGAGGGCAAGGTCGGTGGGTGGCCAGGGGGCCCACACCATGCCCTGGCGCGGCCTAGGTGGACCCGCGCCTAGGGGTGGTGTGGCCACCCTATGGCCCCTCTCCGACTCTCCTTCTGGTTCCGTGAGTCTTCCGGGAAAATAGTAACTTTGGCTTTTGTCCCGTCCAATTCCGAGAATATTTATTTTTTGACTTCCTGGAACCAAAAACAGCAGAAAACAGGCAACTGGCACTGTGGCTCTTATTAATAGGTTAGTCCAAGAAATCATATGAAAAGTACTCCAAAGTTGGAACAAAACACAAGAAAGTGGATAAAACCAAGCATGGAACATCAAAAATTATAGATACATTTGCAATGTATCAAGGGGTCAAAGAAGAACCAACTACAAAAATTATAGATACATTTGCAATGTGGACTGATATTTGCACAAGAAAAAAGATTGGTGGCAAGGTTTAATCCTTTTGGCGGCTTGGAGGCTAGTAAAGGAACCCCAAAGTCATCTTGATCTCATTCTCAAATCCAAGTACCACAGTGACACATCCGTTTGGATGGCAAATCAAAATGTGCCAAAATGAGCCTTTTGGGTAGCAATTCTCAAGGTACAACCATATTTTTACCAAATTATTTATGGTAGATGTTCCAGTTGGACCTCTCTCTAGTTATCTCGGTGGCAAACCATTTATGACAATTTATTATTCAGCAAACACTATTTACATAGACGGTTGTGGTCAGCGGCCTTTGGCTCCCAATCAAAAAACTTGGAATACTCACCTTGTCAAATCTTTATTCACTCCTCATACTACCGAGGCTATACTGCAAACTCCCATTGTCGAACAAGATGTCTTGGTTTGGCAACTACCCCTGTAGGTGAGTGCATCTCGAAAATTGTCTATAAGCATTGTTTCAACAATCTGTCACTACCAGCAAATGAGAAGCCAAAAATAGTACTACAATAGGTTGTGGAACCTCTCAATGAGGTTTGGAGGGCGAAACTCATTGTGCCAAGAGTGCATACATTTTGCATGGTAGATGTGGTAGCATGGAGGATGAAATGCACATGTTCTTCATGTGTCCTTTTTCTAAGGCTGCTTGGTTTTCCTATCCTTGTATATTAGAATTGAAATGATTGCTACACATAACCACTTAGTTGCAGCTATGATCAAGGCCTTGCTTTTTCTAAATCATCACCACATCAATGTAACCAGGTTCTATACTTTCTTTTGGTGCATTTGGAAGGCAAGAAATGATGTCTTGTTTGGTAGATTATTTTTGTAAACATTCACAGGTATATCCGACCACAAACACAATCATACAGGGCGGTAAACTAGAAGAGGTGGTTGAAGGGAAAGGCCAGCAATTATATGTTGTTGTAGTTTAGTAGATAATCCCCCAACATGAGGCAACCTTCTCTACATGACCTCAATTTTCTCTAGCAGAAATAAGAGTTACAGTTAAGGTTTCAACGAGCATTGTCACCAGATACAGATATTTGCCATGTCTCCTCCAATGTCATCTCCTTCTCGAGGCAAGAGGCATATGGTTTACTCCTTATTGTAAAACTTGCAGATATTGTACACATCCATCAACCATAGTACAACACGGACTGCTCACTTCTAGCATCAACAACTACTTCGACATTCATCTTCAAAGATGCAGGTCATTGGAACATCGGGTGAAGCTTCAATATGAATGTCGCCTTCCTTTCAGACGAATCGGGTTGCCCACATCAAGGGATGGTTCAACATCAAGGCACATCATCAAGCAAAAGTAGCAACCAAAATTCAAAATAGAAATGTACTCACTCCGTCCCGGAGGTTAAGGCTTTTTTTAAAAGTGCTTTTAATTTTTTTTTATCAAGAACTATGATATTATATAGATATCATGTAAAAATATGTTTCATAATGTATCAAAGGGTATGAATTTCGTATTGTAAATATTAATAGTTTTCTCTAAAGATTTAGTATGTTTGAAAAAATTATAGGGCTTAAAGCTCTAGGATGGAGGTAGTCGCTATTACTGGATGCTTATATTCAAACACAGTTGCTTGTATTGCGAGAAACGGACTCGGCATGTCATGTCCGAAGCCTTTTACACTACTCTCTGTAAATGTTGCTAGAAATAAAAAAAATTGATGTTAAAAAAACGAAGCTGGACAACCTTTGGCACGAGAATTGTACGAGCTTCGTCAGCCCAACTGTCGCCGGCGTCGGGCGCATGGAGATCGACCGTTGAACAGACCCAGACCAGTCTCCGTCCGGTTCGACTCGACCCTACCCGACGTCCGTCCCTTCCGTCGTACTCGGGAGTCGGGCCAGCTCAACGCCAGCCCGATCCCAAGCCCTATCGGATCCCGCAAGGCCACAACGACGACGCGCTCGGGTCGGGCGGTTCCTCGTCGACGCCGTCACGGCTTGTCGTGACACGCCTCCTTCGAACTGACTCGTAGTAGGCCAGCGATGAGCAAATCCCACAGCAGAGACGACGCACTGACCGCCACGTGGTGGAGGACGGGGAGCCGAGGCAGCTAACACGCGCGGTGACAGGCGGGTCCACCCTGTCATAGCCTCGAGGGAACTGGCTGGCTGGCTTGGACTTGGACTTGGTGGCTCCGCCACGCCACTGCAAGGTTGACGCTTCCCTTCGCTCGGTTGCGGACTCCGCCACCAACCGCTTGCTGCTACTTTCCGCCAGCGGAACAAAAAAGCAGCCGCAGCGACGGCTCACCTGACACCGCCCCTCCTCCCCCTTCCCCGTCCCCGCGCACGCGCCGCGTCTCCTGCAGCAGCCTGCGCTAGCCAGCACGCGGCCCGCGGGGAGGTTCTAGAAAGGGAAAGGGGGAAACGCCATGGCGGAGGAGAAGGAGTCAACGTCGGTCCCGCTCAGCCAGGCGGCCGACGCCGTCGACCTCGAGGACCCGACCAAGTCGCCGCCGCGCCCAGGCTCGCCCACCACCTCCACCCGCAAGGTCCGGATCCATCTAACCCTGCTACCGCGCCGCCCCCCCTAATCGCGCGCATGTTCCTGTGCCGAAACTGTAGGCCGTTCGGGGCCTAGGTTGTGCTTCCAGATATTCTGATCCGTGAGCTCGATTTGGTGGGTTGCCCTCGAATGTGGTCGCTAAATTTGTGGGAGGTTCGTGGTTTCAGGTGTAGGAGTTCAGCTAGGCTCGATAGAATTTACTTGTTGGGTAGATTATTATTGGGGATACGGAGTTTGTCTGTGAGACTGGGAGCTGTGGTAAAGCTTTTTAGTGATTGTACTCGCACTCGCGGCTTGCGAACTTCGTGGTTAACTAGAGGTTCGGCCCCGGTGCTTTTTGCAGAGTCCTGATTTTTGGTGGCGCACTTGAAATTTGATGTCACTTGTGACATGGTTCTTAGAACACATTACTTAAAATTTGGTGTCACTTGTGACATGGTTCTCATAACACATTCATCTAGAATTGAGAAATGCAGAAATGCCAAAATGCATTTTGAGCATCTACTAGAATCATATAGTATGACTTAAGGCAGCTCTCTGATGTTTCAATGTTCAAACGTTTAACCCCAAAGTGAATGCATTAGCAAGGGCATGAGTTATGTAGGTCATTTCCATTTCACTAATTTTCTGATGGTTGCTATATTTTGTGTAGGCATGCTGCGCTGTTCTTCAAAGTTGGGTATCGAGAAAATTTATGACTGGATGGTATGTCCTTCACGAGAAATAAGTTAAATAAACATGTTACTAATGATATATGCCTACGCATACTAACCTTTCTTCTTTCATGTTTTCAGTGTAGTTCTTTTTCCTGTGGCTTTCACGTTCTTCATCACATGGTGGTTCATTCAATTTGTTGATGGTTTTTTTAGTCCACTATATGCAAAAGTTGGAATCAACATATTCGGTAATCCTTGTACTTTGTACTTTGATCATGCTGTTTATGATAGTGATGAACTTACTTAGAATTACAAATACTGTATTGGCACTTGTAGTTGTATATTGTGACTATAAAGGGGTGTCTGGTTGGCATATTATTCTCATCCGTATAAAAAATGCGACCATAGTCCTAGGCCTTTGGCAAGCAATCAAAATATCTAACTTTATGTTTTAATGGGATATAAGCTAATATTGATGGGATTGGTAGCTACATTCTTGGATACTTTTCCCATGTGGTTAAATTGGCAATAACCATTTTTGACCTAGATCCTCTACTGCAGTAATGATTTGGTAATACTTGACCATGTGCTTTATACTTGACACTTTGCAAGAAATTCAAATAGTTCTCTTCATCACTTGATCAATGTTTACCTTTGTAGCAAGTGCTTATTCTTTCACTGACACTTTGCAGGTCTTGGTTTTCTGACTTCTCTGGCATTCATATTTCTGGCTGGAATATTTGTTTCTTCATGGTTGGGCTCAACTGTCTTCTGGGTTGGAGAATGGTTCATCAAGAAGATGCCATTTGTAAAGCACATATATTCGGCATCAAAGCAAGTCAGCACTGCCATTTCACCAGGTTATAATTCATATCATATGTGAAGCTTGAATACCTATCCTTTTCATGTCTTATGGCTTCCCTTTAGTGCAATTTAATAATTAGCAGTACCTAGTTGGCATCTTTTGTCATCTGCATTGATCCAAGTTTTAGTTCTGTGCTTAGAAATGCTCTTTGGACATCGTTAATACTTCCCTCTTATAGCTTAAATTACATATTAGTCTGCAAATTTAGTACGTAAATAGGAACAACGCATTTTGGCCTTTCCATGCAAAAACTACTGTGATGTATCTCACAGGTTTGTCCTTCTCCTGAGTTTTACCCCCATTTATATTATGTTATAAATCAGTTCTCTGTAGTCATTTTGGTCCATTTATTTCACAGTTGGGTTTTATTGTGTTGATTTTGTTCTGTTTGTTACAAGAGTATCATGGGGCCTATTGTGCATGATGACTTATCACAATTGTTTTTGTTTGACAGATCAAAATACAACAGCCTTTAAAGAAGTTGCAATAATTCGGCATCCACGTGTTGGTGAATACGCATTTGGATTTATAACATCAAATGTTGTCCTTCAGGTACTTACATTTCACAATCATCTTTGCTTATATCAACAGTCTGTTATTGAGAAGCTCCATGCTTTATAAGCCATATATCCTTCATAAGGTGCAATTACACCTGTTTTATGGTCTCTTGTTTTCTGTTACTGCAGACAGACAAAGGCGACGAGGAACTCTGTAGTGTTTATGTGCCAACAAATCACCTATATATTGGTGATATATTTCTGCTGAACAGTGATGAGATCATCAGACCAAACTTATCCATTCGAGAAGGAATTGGTATGTTACTATGATGACTATCCTTTTTCGCTTTACCGGTTCTCCCCATGTTTATTTCTTGCTGGCTAGAGCTGATAATGGAAATTCCTGGGAATTACTTGACCATTAGTTATTTTTTTTGGCAACAAATATAGCATTAATTTTTGTCCTGGTCCTACAGAAATTATCGTGTCTGGAGGAATGACCATGCCACAGGTGATTGCGTCGCTCGAACCCATCCCAAAGAAGAGCCAGAGCATCCGGCTAAATAGAATAAATCCATGATGGAATGAGCCATCAATACCATCAGTAAGAAGCTCGCGAATATGTGGATGGGCGACTCAGGTGCTGGTCTGTTTGTGCTGTTCATTTCTAATGTGTTACATGTCGAGGTTGGATATGGGAATGTGATGGACAAACTGGATGGTAGCATCATGTCGATGCCCTGGAATACTATTATACGACACCTGTTGCTCTTCTGTGTTTGCTGACTGGTTCGAAATGTTAACTTCGATGCACCAGAGGTGTACAAGTAGTGTGCCTGATTAAATTCATTTGTAAAAGTGCTGTGTAATGCCGTGGTGACTTCGTTGCTATAATATACAAAGTGCCTTGCCCACTGGTTCTTCGCGACCATCTATTTGCTTCATGTTTCTGGATATATGTTGAAGTATTCTGAACTTTTCATGTACATTGTGACTACATTGTTAAGTGCTGATTGCTAGTATTACCCCCCTCTGTTTTTCTTTGCTGTTGCTTCCTGGTGTTCGGAATGTGCAAGACACTGATTTAGGCTGCCGGTTCAGCGTGCATGGCTGAGCATGCAGTTCGACAAGGACAGAAAAGAACAGATCAAAATTAGGGAATTTTGTGGAGATTTTAGAGGAGTGCTGGCTTGAACTTATGGGATGTAACAGGTGAAACCAGCGGAGATAAAGAACAAAACTGAATTAAACTCCAATTGGCAAACACAAATACCATTGAAGAAACTGAATTGCACTCCATGGTGGTAGTAGTAGTATCAGCCGAAAGAACGTAGCATCATCAAGTTTGCAGCAATTAACCTGCCTAAACAGAGTTTCACAAAGACTCACTGGCAATTACTAGTATGCAGTGATTTTCTTTGCATTTCGGACATTAGCAGAGAAGCAAAAATTACTCCTATGAGCTGAACATTATACTCGCTCGACGAACACATCAGAAGATTCAGAAGTGAGACCGATAGCTGCACAATGTCTGAAGTCTCATCAACTGTAGTACAGTACGATAATATCAACTCCAGAACGGGGAACTGACCAACTCCTCACTCTCCATATGGATGGACGGCCAACGGCGCGTTCCTTGAATCTTCTTCACCGGAGTCCTCAAGGGTGGGGGGCGTCGCAAAACATGCAGTATGACAAACCGGAAGAGTGGCAGGGCAGGCAGATGCAGGTGTGCTTCACCGGTACCAGGCGCACCGTTGCCGGGTTGCGCCCGCAACTGAAGCACATGGCGGACTCGACGGCTGGCACCACCACGTCCGGTGCGGCCGCCGGCGCTTCGACGGACTGATCGTTCACCTCCGCCGCTTCGGGATGAACAGCGGGCGGCGATGGCGGCTGCGTCGCCTCTGCGTCTCGGACCAAGAAGAAATGTCAGTCCAAGAAACGAATCGCAAGCCAAGAAACGAAGAGGAACACACCGACAAGGACGTCGCTCGACTGCGGAAGATTCAAGTAAGCTAGTAACTCTGCAATCTGGCTCTCCCTGTTGGAGTCTGCAAGAAACCAAGAAACCAAACTCTAAACACACCAAAATTCAAGAAAGAAACGCGGACACCAAGAAAAAGAAGAGCGCGATTGGGAATCCACCTCCAACGCCGGAATGGTCGTCGCCGAGGGACGAGCGCTCGTCGTCGTCACCCAGGGTCGCCCCGTCGCTACCGACGTCTGCAAGAAACCAAGAAAAACGAACTCTCAAAACACCAAATCCAAGAAGATCGGGGACATCAAGTAGAAGAAGAGTAGCGCTTGGGGACGTACCTTCACCGTAATCGCTGAGGGAGGAGTGCTCGTCGTCGTTTCCATCCCCCCTCCGCCTCCGCGGTGGAGGTGGCCGCGCCGATCCGGGAGCATCGTCGGAGGCCTTCCGCTTCCCTGTCATCTCTCGCTTGCCTCGGACACCAATGCACTACCAAGCAATCGATTGGACTCCTCCGCAAGAACCGAACCCTGGAGAGGGGTGGTCTTGAGAATGGAAGCTATACGAAAAACAAGAGAGAGAGGTTCAGGGTAGGGACAATGCGCGGAGGAGGAAGACGAGACTTATAGAGGGAAGCGACACGCGAGTTGGATTTTGGGCGTGTACTGGAGAGCCCGACGCGTTTGCAACAGCCCATCTAAGGCCCGAGTGGCACGGTGAATGCCAGATTAAATAAAATAAACCCGACCGAGTGGAACGGTGAATGCCAGATTACTAGACCGTCCCGTTCAAAATAAAATAAACCCGAGGATCGTTAAAAAAAGGTACTCCCTCCGATCTATAATAATAATAATAATAATAATAATAATAATAACCCCGCACGCGTGCTTTCTCTTTGCTTGCCGCACGCTGGCTCGCTAAATGCTAAATGCCGCTCTAAGGTCATCTTCATCGGACCGACCAACCCGCCCGGACGCATCCGAAAGTGTCCACGCATATCGGTGGACGGTTGCGGTGCGACCCATCCACACAAATGCGCGCGGACCGACTCATCCATGCATCATTTTTAGGTAACGGTCGCGTCGTCCCGGACAGCGTGCTTGTCCTCGCATGTGCTCCCGCTTGTTCGTCTGGGTCCTCTAGCCAGTGGCAAAGACACTCCTACCCTAAACCCTCGCCTTCCATATCCCGCGGCCAGAGCAGACGCAACCGTCGCCGCTGCCACTGCCCGCTGTCTCTGTCGCCCCTCCCCACGATATCGAGAAGCATCACCGGAGGCCACGCGCGTTGCTGGAGTTGACTGGACGCTCCACGAGCCATCCCGTCTCCGCCTATGATTGAACGTGCACAACCTGTTCGGTCGTTTGCCTGAGGTGCGTTCGTCGGTCCTTTCTTGGTTATTTGGTCCGCTGCGGGAGTTAGCATAGCCATTGACGACAGTGTACTAGACATATGGGTAGCAGTCGAAGGGAAATCGAGTTTTTCTACAAGAATTTCATCGTGTCATCGTCCGAGGAGAACTCCGACGGTGAGACCGAAATTCTGTTTGCAGCTGCACAAATGGTGCACGATCACTACCTCCTCCCGCCGCGTAGAGGTGGCTCGGCGAAGTGGCGCAAAGCCAACCATGAAAGCGACCAGGAAGAGGGGCACATACGCCTTTACAAGGACTACTTCCACCCAACTAATCCGGTCTTCAAAGAGAAGGCATTCCGTCAACGCTATCGGATGTCTAGGAACCTGTTCTTGAACATACTCAATGGAGTGAGGGAGTACGACGACTACTTCGAGGCCAAATACGATTGTACCGGTAAGATTGGCTTCTCCTCTTACCAGAAATGTTCTACTGCCATTTGACAACTTGCATATGGAGTGCCCGGTGATTTCCTCGATGACTGCATACGCATGAGCGAGTCCACATACCATGAGGCCATGTACCGATTCTACAGCGCAGTTATTGCGGTGTTCGGCAAATTTATCTGAGAGAGCCAAACACCGAAGACACTGCCCGTCTTCCATTCATCAACAAGAGTAGGGGTTTCCTATAGGGATGTCAATGGGGCCCTAAAACCCGCAAACTCGACGGGTACCCATCTTAAACAGGGAGGGTTTGGTAAAAAGTTAGACCTGCCAAGAATAACGGGGCGGGTCTAGGAGTGGCAGGCTCATACCCGCAGATTCGCTCTAAGCCTTAATCCTACCCCTAATAATCCTATGCCTAATCACACGTCCGACGCGGCTACGCACGCACACATCACACATCACATACACGCGATGGAATATAGGGTCCTAGAGACAACACACGCACGCACACGTCCATTTTCACCAACTCTATCCTAATATCCCATCGTTTTCTTCCCGCATGCACCGGCGTTGCTCCCGTCTTACGCGCTGGCGGGTACCGTTGGGGCCCCGAACCCGTTCGGGTCGCGGGTCTGGTAAAAAATGAGACCCGACAACTTAAATAGGACGGGTATGGGGGGTCGGACCCGGTCCCGAACCTGGCGGGTGCCATCCCTAGTTTCCTGGGATGCTTGGCAGCATCGACTGCATGATTTGGCAGTGGAAGAACCGTCCTTTTGGTTGGCAATGGCAATTCAAAGAACATGCGGAGGGTTGCACTGTCATACTAGAGGCTGTTGCATCATATGATGTCTGAATTTGGCACTCCTTTTTCAGCATGGCTGGATCAAGCAATGATATCAATGTGTTGCAGAGGTCTCTGGTGTTTGCTAGGCTGGCAGAAGGTAATGCCCAACAAGTTTCCTATGAGATCAATGGCAATGCATATGATATGGTGTACTATCTAGCTGATGATATCTATCCATCCTAGGCCACCTTTGTGAAGACAATCCGTAACTTAGAGATGAGAAATGCAAAAGGTTTGCGAATGAGCAAGATGCCGCTAGGAAGGATGTGCAGTGAGTATTTGGTGTGTTTCAGTTAAGATGGACTATTATTCGATACCCTACTAGAATGTGGAGCACGTAAAAGATGTGGGGCATGATGACTGTTTGTGTGATCATACACAACATGATCGTCGAGGACAACATCTTGGACCAAGGCTGGGATGTTCAGGATCAATTGGTTGAGCCAGAACCAGGTGTAGGTCTTGGAAAGAATTCATGTAAGTGTATGAAGCGTCACAGGCACAACCATTCAACTAGATTTGGTTGAGCATATATGGGCTCGTACAAAAAATCAAAATGATTAACCCCTTATTTGTTTTCTGTAATTTGAGTGACGTTTGGTTAATTTTTATCGAACCATGGGAGTGTGAACTATTCATATTTAAGCATTGTTTTAATTATATTTTCTAATCTAGTTTATTTGCTTGTCAAAATATACATTTGTCTATGTGCTTTTAAATATGCAAAAAAGAATAAAATACTGGTTAGCTTTGGACAGCGCTGGCTAGGCACGGTTAGCCGGATATACCGAACAGCGACCTAAAAACGACCACGACCCGACCCAAAAAATAGAAACAAACCTTTTCAATCACCCACCGGTTCGGATCGCCCGGCAAAGATGCCCTAACCGGCACTACTGTCCCGCGCCGCCCCGAAAGAAAATGATCATGGGTCAGGCCCATGTATTTCTCAGAACATCTAGGTCAGTCGCTGCAGTTCGAGACATCCACCGCTGAGTTCTAAAAAAAAGGCAGCAATCACTCTTTTCCTTGCCAAAAAAATAGTTGTTTCTATCCGGTTTTATGTTTTGGTTTTTGTTAGTTTTTCTTTCTTCTTCTATTTCTACTTTTCTTTTTTACTTTCCTTTTTGTTTCTTCTTTCTTTTTACCTATTTTTATTTTCTTTTTTCTTTCTCATTTTTATATTCATGTTAGAAAATGTTTATGTACTTTTTAAAATTGTTCGCTAGCTTTGAAAGTTGTTCCTGACTTTTAAGAATTGGTTCACGATTTTGTGAACATTTTTTCATGGTTTTACTTTTTTTTCATGATTTTTTAAATTGGTTCACGATCTTTCGAAGAATTGTTAATTTTTTTGTAAATTTGTTCACGATTTTTGAAAAATGTTCATGAGTTTTTTTTTTAATCACATTTTTTTAAAAAACATGATTTTTCAAAATTGGTTCATGATTCTTGAAATTAGTTCATTATTTTTCAGAAATAAAATTCATGAGTTTGACAATTTGATCATGATTTTATAATTGGTTCATGATTTTTGAAAATTCTTCACGATTTTTTATTAAAAAATCATAGATTTGTAAATTTGTTCACGATTTTTTTAAATAATGTTCATTAGTTTTTTTAAAAATGTTTGCTTTTAAAAAACATAATTTCAAAGATTGGTTCATGATTTTGAAATTGATCATGATTTTTCAAAAAAGTTCACGGTTAACAACATTTTCAGTTAGAGTAATCTTTTTTATATCATCACAAGATTTTTCACTCGTCCGTTTTTTTGTATCCAGTACTATACTTGTTTGATCAACAGTGCAATATGCGATAACATAAAAAAGACATTGCAGCACAAAATTAGTGGTGGCATCGTTACGCGGCGCATGACACACGCATTCGTGCGTGGACTTGGCGGCCGAAGGCATAGCAGGACAAGGAGCATGTGCATGATTTCTTGTACTAGTGTTAGACGATGATCAGACGATGCATGCAGCGGCCAACCTGGCCAACGGGCCGGCCCGGCACGGCTCAGGCCCGGCACGCGCTAAACGGGCCTGGCAAGCTCACGTACCGTGCCCGGCCGACACACGTGCCCGGCTTTGCGGCCCGAGCCCGGGCCTGGTGTCTGGCGGGCCGGCCCGCGACACGTTAGGCACGCTGGCCTGTGGCCTTTTTCTGCTGGCCCATAAAAAAATACTTACAAAACTGTCCCAATCTGTAATATAGCAGCTAAGATTCAGTGCTCTGACCTCAGGTCCCTGGTTCGAACCCCGCAGCATCCTTTTTGCCTATATTTTTGAAAATATCCGCTGGACGCGTGCTAAACGGGCCGTGCCGGGCCAACACGCGTGCCTGAGGCCGTGGCCCTGGCACAACCCCGCTCCTTCACGGGCCGGCACGCCACGGGCCGCGCCGGACTTGTGCCGGGCTTATTTCACGTGCTGCGGGCCGACACGCCAAAGCCCGGCCCGTTGGCCAGGTTTGGCAGTGGCTAAATTAGTCGAGCCGGAGAGGCAAAGCATTTTAGAAAATTAGACAGGCACGCATACTTCGCCGCGCCGTCTGTCATCCGTTGTTGCATATCTTGTGGTGTGCGATGCAGCAGGGCATGGTCATTTTGATCATGTGATATAGTACCAGCGTGTGTTCGGCTACATATATACCATACACCGACCTAAAAAGAACTCAGGAACACATCATTCAGACGATGCAAATTGCAACACATGCCTTTCTGACGGAACCCATTCCAACCAAACTGCAGCTTCTTGTCCTTCTACGCAGGCTAACAACACAGATTCAGACCAAGTTAGGTAATGCACAACTGGAGAGAAAGAAGAAATATAGGAACAACTCATAGGCACCACAATATTTCTTTCGCGACTTCTCGGTATTCTTTGGGAATAGCTGCCTTTTCATGGTACAACAATGTTTTTTGTTGTAAAAAGAAGCAGAGTTCTGGATTAGTGACAACCAAATCCTCGATATATACACTTGCAATTACTAACTGAAAGATCACAGATGCCGCCTAGAGGGGGAGAGGTGAATAGACGATTTAAAACTTTTACGAGATCAGCTTAACAAAGGTGGAATAAAACTAGGGTTTACTTTTTCAAGCACAAAATCTACATACTATGATTTACCTATGTGCATCAACAACTTATGCTAAGCAAGACAAGTAACAAGGTGATAGCAATATAGATTACTTCAAGCACGAAGGATATCACAATGTAAAGTACATAAGTAAAGGGCTAGAGTATAGAGATAACCAAGACATGTGAAGACGATGATATTTTATTGAGTTTCTCCCTACAAGGGAGTATGTCTCATTGGAGGGGTGGGCGGTACTAAGACTACCAGCGCCACAAGAGGCCTCACTCTATTCTCCCGAGCACCTGCCGCACGGCAAGCACCCAATCAACTATGGAACACTTGTGGGCGGTCACTAAACCCGTACAAGATTGGGACAATCTCCACCACTTAATTAGAGTCTCCCAATAATCATCACCAAGGCCACTAACTTGGGGAGAGCACCATAATTAAATTCGAGCCCCCACGAACTCACCACAAAGGACACACAACCATCTAGGGTTCCAAAAACTCAAGAGAACAAGCTTCTTGATATCTGATGAGTGCATATTTGCATTATGTTTTATATTATTGTTTTGCATTATAGTGGTAGGATCTTGGTATTTTATTCGCGTGCACATTTTATGTCTAGTTTCACCAGAATCGGGACAGATAATGGATACAATGGGCACAATTCTTGGAGCAGTTGTATTGGGGAGAAAATGAGTCAAAAACAACGTAAATCGCGTTTTTGTTATATATCAATAACACCAGAAGAAAATCTGAAGTGATCGAGGCAAACATATGGTTCAATGACCAAGTATATGACGAGAATAAATTTTCTGGTCATTAAGTTGGCGCCGCCACCGTCTCCTCAAATAGTTTCACTCCGTGCAACTGGATCGGAGATACAACATACAAAGCACCCAGAAATCGCTGAAACCTCACCTCTAGAAGGCATCTAGAGGGGGAACTTGCCCAAGGGATCCATCTTCTCCCTACACAGATCTGGGAGGCCAAGGCATCGATCTTCATCTTTATCAATCACTACACCAGCATCATCTCCATCCATCACATCTTCACCCCATCTAGATCTTGTTATAATTTTCGTACTCTTTATGGATTTATACAAGAACTATTCATGTACAATTGTTTCCATTACCATTGCTATGATGTTGATTGCCTCCATGTCTGAGTAGATCTTTAGTTCTTGGAGAGATGGAGAAACCCTAGCATATGATTGAGATAAGATAGAGATTATTCTGTTATACATCATTATGTGTATGTGTTAATTGTCTTCATCTTGATGTTGGGAGTTGTGCACCTCCTTAATATTTGCCTCTTATGCGGACTCGATGAAGGGGATTACTTGTTGGTAGACCGAGGGGTGATAGCGCTTACTGTGACTATAAAGCTCTTGTCATTCTTTACGTACTAACTTGGGGAAATAAGGAGAACTCATAAAGCCATGTCCATGCCACAGGAGAAATCCATTAATAGCGGGATAATACGATTGATGTGAAGGATGATGTGAGCAGTGGTTTCTGCCTATTTATCCATATATGGATCTTCTCCCACATACATACATATCATGAGAATATTTGTTATAATAATCTTGATTGCTTAGTCTAAATTGCTAGCGGTGTATCCACCACTCCCTGAGAACGCATTTTCCCTATTGTAGTTCCAAACTCTTTTACACACGTGATTCTTATTTTTTGCATTAAATTTTACTTTACTTTAAATTGCTTCATTCAATAAAAAACCCCAAAACAACTCTACTTTTCTTGCATCTTAAAGTTATTTCTTAAGTACTTCGTTTAATTTTAGTTAAAAGCATTTTAGTCTTTCGCCTACTGCTCCCTGTGGGATCAATATCTTTATTTCGAAACTAGCTACAAATGATCTGTGCACTTGCAGTCATCAAGCTATTTTATGGCGTTGTTGTCGGGGAGCTTAGTGCTATAAGTTACTTTACTTTTAGTTATTACTTTCGTTGTACTAATTTGTAATTTAAGTTGCAGGACCGCAACAATGGACACCACTCAGCATTTAGTCCAGCTTGAGGCAATAAGGAAAATGGGTTCACCCATGGACGCCTTTATAACTGTCAACAAAAGCATAAATCTGGATGGAATAGAAATCCATCCTTTATTATTTGAACTACTACACTCAATTTGTTTTGCAGGAACCGATGAAGAGAGTCCATATGGACATTTATAATTTTTTGAAGATGTTCTTTGTTCCTTTATATTCGACGACTGTAATCTAGATATGGTTAAAATCTAGTTGTTTAGACAAACTCTCTCTAATAATGTTTGCGACTGGTATTGATCTTTTTGTGCAGAAGAACCAACGACTTGGACGAAATTGACAACCAAATTCCTATCAAAATATTACTCGGAAAGAAAAGCTCACAGGATGAAGGTATTATTATTAGTTTCAAAATAGTCCTGATGAGAGTTTGTATGAAGGGTATCTAAGGTACACAAGATATTTAGATAATTGCCCCATCATCGTTTGCTTGATTGGTTAATCACTCACACTTTTTATGGAGGTATTAATAATAAAAATAGATCGAACCTAGACACCGCTTCTAATGGTAGTTTTCTATCTTATACCTATGATGAAGTCTGGAAATTAATAATGAAAATGAGGGAGACAACGGAAAATTTTAATGAGGATAACATTACGAATAGTTCTTCTGAATATGCTCGTGTTAATGATTTCCTTATAGATGAAAGGACTTGTGCAATGATTAAAACCCTTGGTATTAACTCTTACTCCGTAAAAAAATTTATAGAAAATTATGCAGGGCATTTACAGGTACCTACAGAATGGGAATCCCATAAACCCCTTGAATAAAAGAAGCGTGCAAGAGAAAGTGCGCTAATGGAAGAGTTCTCCTTTGCACCTATTCAAGAGAATATCAAGAAAAAGCAAAAAGAGGAAGAACAAATAAAAAAGAGATTAAAGAAACCAGAAAAGAACCCCGAAGCTACCAATATGAATAATGTTATATTAAAGGATCTTATGGAAGCACGAATAGTGGATAATGAAGTGGTTATGCTAGACTTTGAAACCTCAGAATTCATCGAAGGTAAGGTACGAGGTAATAAAACTTCTAAACCTATGACTCCTATATATTGTGGAGAAACTTTCTTATACGAAATTTGTGAGTCGATTTCCACTATAAACATTATGCCTTCATCTCTTTATGAGGAACTTCGCTACAATTTAAATAATCCAGATGTGGAACCGGTAGACACTACTATTAAATTGTCCAATAGAACTAATATAAAACCGGGGAGTTATCATAAATATCTATGTCTTTATTGGATCACTCATGTACCCCCTTGATTTTCATATTGTTGATATGCCTCAAGATTCTTTTTGTCCTATTCTTTTAGGCAGGCCTTTTGTTCCCATGACCAAAGCTCGAATTGATAATAAGAAGGAGATTATTTCATTGATGTTTGGAGAAGAGGAAATGACATTCCACTTCGCCAAACTAAAGAAGAGGCCATATGAAGTGGAAGATATCAAGGAAGAGAAAACGATTGCTGAGTTGGCAGCAATTCATTTCAGTACTCCACAAGATGAATTAGAGAGAAGCCTAATTAATTGGGAGGAATCACAAGATGATGAGGAAAGAGAAGACATGTATGATTACCTTGATTCAGTTCCGGAAGCAGAAAATCCACATGATCATGAAGAACTGGTAAGAAAAGGAGATGAAGAACCTCTGCCAATTGAATTGAAACAACTTCCAAACGATATGAGCTATGAGTTTTTAGATAATGGTAATAAATGTCATGTTATTATTAGTAAAAATTTATTATAAAATTAAACAAATAAACTCATTTCGGTTTTGATTAAGCATCGTGAAGCCTTTGGATATACTCTAAGTGATATTAAAAGAATGGATCCATCTATTGTAACACATAAGATTACCATGCTTGATGATGCTGAACCTGTAGTTTACACACAAAGAAGGCTTAAATCAAAAATGAAATAAGTAGTAAGAAAAGAGGTTATACGCTTATTAGGTGCATGCATAATATATCCTATTTCTGACAGTAAGTGGGTTAGCCCAGCTCATTGCATACCAAGACAAGGTGGTCTTGATGCTGCTATGAATGAGGATGGTGAGCTAGTTCATATAAAACCTATTGTTCGATATCGCATGTGCATAGATTTTAGGAAATTAAACCATGAGACACTGAAAAATCATAAACCTATACCATTTATGGATAAAATTCTAGAAAAACTTAGTAACAATTCTTATTTCTATTTTCTTTTTGGTTATTCTGGATATTCTCAAATTGCTATACAACCGGAAGATCAAGAGAAAACAACTTTCACTTGCCCTTGTGACACATATGCTTATAGATTAATTCTGTTTGCCTTATGTAACGCAGCTGCGACTTTTCAAGGATGTGTTTTAAAAATCTTCAATGATCTTGTAGAGAAAACCATGGAAGTTCTAACAAATGATTTCGTTGTTTGTGGAACAACATTTGATAATTGCCTCTACAATTTAACAAAAGTTTTGTAGAGATGCAGGCAATCAAATTTGGTTTTGAATTGGGAACAATGTCATTTCATGGAAAGAGAAGGTAAAGTTTTCGGCATAAGGTTACGGAGAAGGGGATAAAAATAGATAAAACTAATATAGATTCTATAGAAAATCTTCCAATACCTCAGGACGTAAAAAACTTAAAAATGTTTCTGGGACATGCAGTTTTTTATAAGAATTTTATAAAGGATTTTTCTAAAATATAAATGCCTCTTACCAAGCTTCTTGAGAAAGAAACCTCATTCTACTTAGATCATGACTGCATTGCAACTTTTGAGAACCTTAAAGACAAATTAGTTTCAGCACCCATCATGCAATCTCCAAAATGGGATGAACCTTTCAAAATCATGTGTGATGCTACTGACTATGCTTTAGGGGCTGTGTTAGGTCAGTGAGACGGAAAGAATTTAAATTTTATTTATTACGCTAGTAGGACCCTTAATAAAATTAAAAAAATTATGCTACTACAGAAAAAGAGTTCCTAGCCATAATTTTTGCTTGTGACAAGTTTAGATCTTACATCATTAATTCTAAGGTAATAGTTCATACAGATCACCAAGCTTTGCGTCACCTCCTTGTGAAAAAGGATGTGAAGCCGAGGTTGATTAGTTGGGTTTTATTACTACAATAATATGATTTGCAAATTGTAGATATGAGGGGTAAGGATAATACGGTAGCAGATCACCTCTGTAGGATGGATGGAATAATTACTAACCCCGTACCTATAAATGAGTCATTTCTAGGAGAATATTTAGCAAACGTTGAAATCGCTGATCCTTGGTTTGCGGATTATGCTAATTATCTCGCAGTAAAATTTATACCCCCTGGTATGACAAGAAATCAAAGGATGAAATTATTTAATGATCTTAAATATTACTTTTGGGATGATCCGTATCTATATCGTCATGGACCTAATGGAATGATTCGGAAGTGTGTTCCTAACCATGAAATGAATGCAATTTTGCAAGCTTGTCATGACAGCCCGTACGGAGGACATCATGCAGGCAAGCGAACTACAGCGAAGGTACTTCAATCCAGATTCTATTGGCCCACCTTGCTCAATGACGTGTACAGGTATGTAGAACACTGTGATGCTTGCTAAAGAAGAGGTAATATAGGTAGGAGACAAGATATGGCAATGAATTATACTCTTATAATCGAACCCTTTGATGTATGGGGAATGGATTACATGGGACCTTTTATAGAATCAAATGGTTACACTCATATTCTTGTTGACGTTGATTATGTTACTAAATTGGTTGAAGTTATCCCAACAAGCCATGCACATGCAGCCGCCTTAGTGAAGATGATCAAGGATACTATATTCCCCAGGTTTGGAGTCTCTAGATTTTTAATCACTGACGATGGTTGTCATTTTATGAAAGGAACTTTGAGGAAAATCCTCAGCAAATATGGAGTAACTCACCGCGTTGCTTCACCATATCATTCTCAAACAAGTGGTCAAGTGGAACTCTCCAATAGAGAATTAAAGACCATACTCTAGAAGACGGTGGATAAATCAAGAAAATATTGGTCATACAAGTTAAATGATACTCTATGGGCATAGTATACTGCGTTTAAAAATCCCATGGGTATGATACCTTATAAGATGGTATACGGTAAGGCATGCCATTTACCTTTAGAATTGGAACACAAAGCTTTTTGGGCAATTAAGAACCTAAACTATGATCTTAAAGCAGCGGGAGAAAAACTTTTATTAGATATCCATGCTTTAGATGAGTTTAGAAGTGAGAGTTATGAAAATGCTAGATTGTTTAAAGAAAAAGTAAAAAGATGGCATGATAGAAAAATAGAGAATAAGGTCTTTAAAAGTGGAGACAAGGTGTTTCTCTATAATTTTCGTCTTAAGTTGTTTCCAGGAAAGCTCAGATCGAAGTGGGAAGGCCCCTATATAGTCGAAGAAGCTTATTCATTGGGAGCAGTGAAGCTTGATACGTTGCTAACGTATCTATAATTTTTGATGTTCCATGCTTGTTTTATATATACTTTCTTATGTTTAGTCCACACTTTGGAGTATTTCTATATGCTTTCTTGGACTAACCTATTAACAAGATGCCATAGTGCCAGTTGCCTAATTTCTGCTGTTTTTGGTTCTAGGAAGTCAGAAAATGAATATTCTCGGAATTGGACCGGACAAAAGCCAAAGTCGATATTTTACCGGAAGACTCATGGAGCCAGAAGACGAGACGGAGAGGGGCCACAGGGCGGCCACACCCCCTTGGCATGGGTAACCCTAGGTCGCGCCAGGGCATGGTGTGGGCCCCCTGGCCGCCCACCAACCTTGCCTCTTGGCCTATAAGATGCCTCTCGATGCAAAAACCCTGAATCGAACACCTCCACCCACGAATTTGCAGCCACCAAAGCCACTTTTTTGCCTCCCCCATGGATCCCATCTCCATGGGGAAGGGCTCCCAAGAAGCCATGAAGGAAGGGTGCTAAGGGGCGGTGTTCCCCTGTGATACCGACAGCAGGGAAGGAGTCCTCCGCGCTGCCATCGGCGCCGCCGCCGCCTCTTCACCATCTTCACCGCCATATCCATCGACTCCACCACCATCTCCATCGCCGTTGCTGATTCCCATGATGATGAGGGAGTAGTTCTTCCTCGAGGCTAAGGGTTCTACCGGTAGCTATGTGTTCATCTCTCTCTATGCATGATCATATTGTGATCATGAGCTTTGTAATCAAATAGATCTACATTGCTACTCAAGTGCTTTAATAGATCTCTGCTCTCCCCATGTGTGTCAAAGTGACAGCGTGCACACCATGGTGGCACTTAGGCTAGAGATTACAATTACTTGTTATGAGTTATATTTGGAGTTGGATGTCTCTATGAAATTGTGGTGTTTGTTGGAACCATCTAGAGCTCAAGGTGACAGTGTGGGGTTATCTAGATGGGGAAAATGAACTTTGAGGAGCGCTATTATAGCCCTACCATGGATTAGAGTATCCAACCGGAGAGTAGTTAAGAGTAGTATCATAAAGAGAAGATATTTATATGAGAGTGTTCACTAGTGAAAGTATGATCCCTAGGCCTTGTTTCTAAACATTGAAACACCGTTTGCAACTAGATCAGTTACATGTTTGCTTGCTTCCATCTTTTTTCCTTTAGTCTTTTTCTACCATCAAAGCTATTTTCTAGCACCGTTACCGGGGAGGTAAGGTAAAAGGTACTCACATCCTCTAGTGTGAGTGCTCGAAGTTATTTCCTTTAGATTCTGCAATTTTGTCTTTTTGTTTCTTGTTTTTATTTTCACTAGTTAGACTTCATGGAAAACAACAACAAAATTAGAGAGCTTTTTAGTATTTTTACTAATGTAGAACATGAATTGTCTGAAAAGAAAATTAAAAAACCCATGGAACTTTCTTTGCATGCTAATAGCAATGTTATTAGTATGAATCTTTTGACACCTTTGTTACTAATGCTATGGAAACGTCTAAGCTTGGGGAAGTTAGTTTTTATGAAAATGATCTTTTTAGTTCCCCAGCTTTAAAGAAGAAAATTTGCTCTGATGATACTTTATCTCCCATATGTGGTAATTCTAATGATACTTGTGATATTTGAAATCCACATACTGAAAAAATCTCTTTTAAAATACCTATAAAAATTGTTGAACGTGTTATGAACAACTGTTATTTGGGAGATGGAACTGTCCATCCTGGTGATCATTTACTCTTTATACACGAATTATGCGAGTTGTTCAAGTGTGCAGGTATTTCAATGAACCAAGTTAAGAGGAAGCTATTCCCTTTTTCACTTAAGGGCAAAGCAAGAGAGTGGTATGAGCTACTAGATGATCCTCATCATTGGACTAGAAGGAACTTGAATATCTCTTTTACTCTAAATTTTATCCTCCTCATGAAATTCATAAAGATAGGAATTACATTTATAATTTTCATCCACATGATGGAGAAAGTATTTCCCAAGCATGGGGGAGACTAAAGTCACTAATGCTCAAATGTCCCATTCATGAGCTCCCCAGTAATATTGTTATTAATAATTTCTATGCAAGGCTTTTAGGACATTACAAGGACTATTTAGATACTTGTTTAGAGGGATCCTTCACAAGTAAGGAGGTCAAATCTAAGTGGGATCTTCTTGAAATAATTCAAAGCAATACCGAAGATTGGGATAACAACAAAGGTAAAGAACCAGGTATAAACTATGAGTATGATTGCATTAAGTCTTTCGCTGAAACTGCTGATTTTCAAGAGCTTAGTGCTAAATATGGTCTTGATCCTCAGATTCTTGTTGATTGTTATAGAACCTTTGCTTCTCATATTAATGCTCCTAAATAAAAATGGGACATGTATCATGAGCCTTATAAAGACACTTGCATGGAAAATGAAATTGTTATTAATGATAGCAATAAACATGCTCAAACCTCTGAAAGTACTACTTCTTATAAGCATGTTAATTTTTGTGGAATACATAGACCTTGTGAGAATAATCAAATTGAAGAAGAATATTGTATCACCCACAGGAATGAAAAAACTAGAACGTGGTATAGGGCTCTAAATGATCTTGGTAAAAAAGTCTGTGCCCTCTATCCTTTTATTTGTGAACTTTGCTTTGAAGTGGGTCATTTCAATTTTCAATGCTCAGGCCATAATAATAGCCCTTATAATCCAATGAGTACTACAATTTTGTATTGTGATTACATGATCACTCCTAATCAGCATGATCAACTTACATTATTTTTGGGGTGTGAAGAGTTATTAAGAAAAACCTCTTTGGTAGATATGAGTGCTTTTGATATGAATAGCGTCCTGCATGGTTGTCATCTTTATTGTGTTGATAATTGCCACATAAATACTTACATACAAAATATCCTAAGAGATGAGATCTTACCAAAATATGACATGACTAATATGTGTTTTGGTCTTATTAATGAAAAGGAGGAATCCTCCAAAGTTTCTTCTATTGTCTCTAACAATGAACCAGGGTATATGGAGAAGCTTCCTTTCGAGCCTATCCCTCCTAAAGAGAAGAAGAAAAATAAGAATATGAGGAGTAAAAGGAGAGAGGAAATGGTATTTCCCCCTAAGCATGTTTCTCCTATTATAGTTTTTGATGAGTCTGAACTCGATGATGTTCCTATGCCTATTACCTATAGTAGTGATCATGATTGGGAAAAACACACTACTTTTGATATTGAAAATCTCTTCGGCACCAATTCTAAAAATGATAATATTAATAATTACTATACTATTAGTGCTATCCATGTTCCTTCCAATGATGATATGTTTACAAACGAACACACTTTGGAAGATAACTATTCTATTTCTTATGATGATACCAAACATCCAATATATGATGACTACAATGATGAATATGATATTTTCAGTCCACCTACTATTGAGGAGGAAATTAATTATGACTACAATATGCCTCCTGTATTATATGATTATGGTGATGAGAATAATAATGGTAGCTATTTTGTTGAATTTACTCCCACTACAATTAATAAGAATGACTATGTTTATGTGGGGAGTATTTTTTTATGCATGTGGCTCATGATAAGAATTTTCATGTGATTGTTATATTGTTAATTTTATTCATGATGCTACTGAAAGTTATTATGAGAGAGGGAAACATGGTTTTATGTGCCTCAACAATATTAAGTTTCCCCTCTTTATGTTGAAATTTTTGAAGTTGCACTTGTTTTGCTTTCCTATGCTTGTTGCTTTGTGCTTTCATGACTTGTTTCTTTACAAGATTATTTTGCATTGGAAGTGGGTTAGACTTAAATATGTTTTGAATTTTCTTCTTGATGCTCTCTTTTACTTCAATTCATATTTCTTATGTGAGCATCTTCTCAAACTATCAAGCCTAACTTAAAGGCGTTAAAGAGAAGTACTTATTGGGAGATAACCCAAAAGTTTTAGTTGAGTTTTGGAAGTTATTTCTTCAGTAATAACCTCTCCTTATCATTTTTTTTGTGGTTTTTGTGCGAAGAGTAACCTCTAATAAGAGCGAAGTAATGCTTGGGAAAGTTGCTATCCCGAAACAGAATTTTGTGCTTCACTGTAAAAATTCGTGTAAAATCTCTGTACGTCTTTTTGAGGCGTGAATTTTTGTGCTTCTGACCCAGGTTGTTATCTAACTTTCTTCAGTTCAACACTTTTTGATTTGAGCAATAGAAGGTCTTCAAAACAATTGGTTTTTACCTGCTGGTCTGTTTTGACAGATTTCTGCCATTATTTGCATTTGCTTCTTGTTGGTTCCTTTTTTAGTTCTTTTGGGGAATTGAGCTTTTTTAGGAAAGTGCTACAGTAGCTTGTGTTTTAATGGAATTTTTATTGGTGTTGAAACTGAACCTGAAGACTTATTATCTTGAGTGCACTAATGTTGCTAATAAAGATTGTGTGAAGTTTTGTATGAAGGAAAAATTTCAGGTGTAAGGAAAGAATGATGTAATGAGATGAAGAATGGACAAAAGCTCAAGCTTGAGGATGCCACCCCGTGTCACCCCAAGAAGTACAAGCTTCAAAGCTTGGGGATGCCCAAGGCATCCCCTTCTTCAGCAATAAAAATCTCAGGTTTCTTCCAAACACTTCATTTTTATTGTTTCATGCACAATTGTGTTGTTCTTGGAGCGTCTTCATTTTTGTTTTTAGTTTTTATTTTTAGTTTCGTTTGCTTAGTTTGCCTGAATAAGTTGGTTGGATCCCAACACACTTCTTTTGGAGAGAGACACACCCCGTTATTCATTGCCTAGAACATTCTAGTTTTCATTCTTATTGTTTTGTGAGTGTTCTCTTTTGCTAGCACGGTGTTTAGCCTTAGTTTTCTTGTGCTTTCAGCTTAGGATTTTTTAGTTATTATTTGTGGATTTGTGAGACAACCTCACTGATCTTTATTTATTATTATCTTTGTGATTTGTTTCAAATAAGTCGATTGGTGTTGGAAAAGAGTAGGAAAGTTCATGCTTAAGTGGTATAAAAGGAGCTTGTTTTGACTGTGACTTAGACTTTATCATGTCATGCTTGATATTGTCTTGGCTTTATGCTTAGTGATTTTTGCTATAGCATGACATGTTATAAACAGTTGAGATTTCTTAATGTGCCTTGAAAGAATCATGCGTTGTTTTAGCATATTAAAGCATAGTATTGTGGTATTCTCCTTTGATGTTTTATTTGGGTTGACTTGGCGCATGCTCACACCATGTTAAGACTATCCCAAGTCACCATAGCCTCTATGATCCTTTAGTTTTCGACTTGTAATATCACTTTATGCTTTAATTAATAATGTTTTGTCGCTTTGCATGATTATGGTCATTATTGCTCTCTTAGTTGGTCGCTCCCAATCTTTTGCTAGCCTCCATAACCAAGTATGAGTTCCACTCATGCATACAACTCCAAATAAAACCAAGTTATTCCAAAGAGTCCACCATACCTACCTATTAGAACTTGCTATTCCAAGTATATTCATGTTTTTATCTACCTTCCGAATTAAACGTGTTATGTGAAAATTAGTGATTAAAGCTCTCACGAACTTGATCACACACTTTAATTTTCTTGCCCCTAATAAACTTGAACCATTGTGTGATATATGTTGTATATGCTTGCACTTATACGCTGGGATTAGCAGAACCATGCTGTCATGGGGAACGCTTTCAATATTGCACTTGTACATTGTACCTAGTTGATATCATGCTCTTTTTGTTTATGGATGTCGTTAGTGTGAAATGAAAGGGGAGCTTGTAAGTCCATGGAGTTATGTATGTGTGTTAGAGAAATGCCTGGGCCCCTGGTCTAATCCATGCCTAATCATGGTGGAAACCTGTAGCATAACCATAATGAGCAATCTATGAAGCATTCTTCTGATAAAAAAAGAGATAGATATTGAGAGAAAAAGAGAAAAAGAAAAAAAGAGATATGAGAAAAGAGGAAAGAGAGAAAAAAGCACCATTTTCCCATGGTAAATAAGAAGATTGCTGAGATGCTCGTTGTCTGCTTGCCTTGTCATTTTGATATGGGGATTCTTCCGTATCATCGGGCAAGGGGTACCCCGTTGGCAGTTCTCTATGATACACATGTACTTACTATGACAAGAACTTACCGGTAACTAAACTTGAGTAGCATGAGGAGTGGCCCTCGTATTCAAGGGACATGAGATTTCCAACTTATACTTTGTCAAGCATATACTCTATAGTTTGTTCACTTTAACCTTAATCACTTCAAGATGCTTATGATAGGGGCAATGAGAGCTGAAAGCTATTAAGTACCATAATTTTTGGAAGCTCTTTATAAAACTTGAATCCCTACTTCCTTCTATGAAGTCCTTTCTTTTACTTTTATGTTAAGTCTCCACCTTCTATCTTTATGCACCAATTTTGAGAGCATAGTGGCCATTCTTAGTTCTATGTGCATTGTCCCAAGACTTGTTGATTGATGCATAATTTTGATATTGCTTGTTCTTAAACTATTTGTATCTAGTCACTCTTATGAACTTTGAAGGTGTCCTATGCATCTATGTTTGCTACTCTATGAGGGACAAGCTGAATGCCACTGATGCGCTCGCCTTTCGACGTAGAGCTCTTTGGGAACCCCAAGAGGAAGGTATGATGAGCACAGTAGTAAGTTTTCCCTCAGTTATGAAACCAAGGTTTAATCGAACCAGTAGGAGCAAGGAAACACCCCAAAGGTGTTACTAGCTGAGCTTTGGTAGGGCGTACTACGGTGCTAGTAGCAACGTGGAGACCTGCACAACACAACCACAGAACTTTGTCCCCAACTTGCGATGAGGTTGTCAATCTCACCGTGCTTTGCGGAAAACAAAGGATGAAACGTATCGAATGGAAAGAAGTAAAAGTTTGCAGAAAGTAAACACAAAGCAGTAAACCGTTTATAGATTGTATGTAAAGAAAAAGGACCGGGATCCATAGTTCACTAGAGGTGGCTCTCCTTAGATAGATAACATGCTGGGTGAACAAATTACAGCGGGGTAATTGACAAACACCGATAAAGCAATACATGCATATACTAATCATCTTGACTCCTATGAGACTTGATTGTGTATTACAACATAATACATAGACCGCCATCCAACTGCATCTATGACTAATAATCCACCTTCAGGTTATCATCCGAACTCCCTTCAGTATTAAGTTGCAAGCAACAGATTATTGCTTTACGAACTGCGTGTAAAGTAAACAATACGATTGTTCTATGAACAAAGGATTGTTGTTTTCTCCCTAGTAGCAACAGTACATCTAGTACCTTAGAGATTTCTGTCACTTCCCCAGATTACCAGAGGCATGAACCCATTATCGAGCATAAATACTAACTCTTGGAGTTGCTAGCATCTACTTGACCAAGATAGCTACTAACAACGGAAATCATGCAAGATCTCAAATAACAAAGACATGATAGAATCAATAATCAATCTGAAATAGCATCTCAATATCCATCAGATCCCTGCAAACACAACATGCAGAATTACAAATAGATGATCTTGATCATGAACGGAGCTCACAAGATCCAAACATGAAAGCACAAAGGAGGAGAAACCAGCCATCTAGCTACTACATGGATCCGTAGTCCAAGGATGAACTACTCACGCATCACACCGGAGGCTTGCATGGTGATGAAGAAGGCCTCCAGGGTGAATTCCCCTCTCCGGCAGGGTGCCGGGAAGAGCTTCAGATCCCTCCTGATCTAGGGATGGAGATGACGGCGGCTATAGACTCTTTCATGGATTTTTGATTGGGTACTTAGGGTTTTTGTCCCGAGGGCAATATATAGGCGGAAGGAGAGGCCGAGGGGGTGCCGAGAGCGGCCACACCACCCCCTGGCGCGGTCCAGGCCTGTCTGCGCGGCCAGGTGGTGTGGTGGCTCCCTGGCCCTTCTCCGTCTCGTATTCTGGCACTTGATCACTTCGGGAAAAATAGGCACTTTGGCTTTTGTCCCGTCCAATTCCAAGAATATTCATTTTCTGACTTTCCTGGAACCAAAAACAGCAGAAAACAGGCAACTGGCACTGTGGCTCTTGTTAATAGGTTAGTCCAAGAAATCATATGAAAAGTACTCCAAAGTTGGAACAAAACACAAGAAAGTGGATAAAACCAAGCATGGAACATCAAAAATTATAGATACATTTGCAATGTATCAGCCACTATGCTATGTTTTCTTTATGTGAAACAAACAAACGTCTTGCAAAGCATTGTTATTCATGAATCTTTTGTTTGTGCCTTTTCATGTCGTAACATAGTTGCTATGTCTTATTGTTAGAACTTTATCTTTCATGCTATGTTGAAGTACTATGATCCCAGCTATCAATGTTTTACAAATACTTTGATCAAGTTTATGATGGTGCATGTCACCTCAAAAATTATTCTTTCTTTTTATCACTTACCTACTAGAGGACAAGCAGGAGTTAAGCTTGGGGATGTTGATACGTTGCTAACGTATCTATAATTTTTGATGTTCCATGCTTGTTTTATATCTACGTTTTTATGTTTTGTCCACACTTTGGAGTATTTCTATATGCTTTCTTGGACTAACCTATTAACAAGATGCCATAGTGCCAATTGCCTGTTTTCTGCAGTTTTTGGTTCTAGGAAGTCAGAAAATGAATATTTTCAGAATTGGACCGGACAAAAGCCAAAGTCGATATTTTACTGGAAGACTCATGGAGCCAGAAGACGAGATGGAGAAGGGCCACAGGGCGGCCACCCCCTTGGTGCAGGCAACCCTAGGCCGCGTCAGGGCATGGTGTGGGCCCCTGGCCGCCCACCGACCTTGCCTCTTGGCCTATAAGATGCCTCCCGATGCAAAAACCCTAAATCGAACACCTCCACCCACGAATTTGCAACCACCAAAGCCACGTTTTTGCCTCCCCCATGGATCCCATCTCCATGGGGAAGGGCTCCCAAGAAGCCATGAAGGAAGGGTGCTAAGGGGCGGTGCTCCCCTGTGATACCGGCGACAGGGAAGGAGTCCTCCGCACCGCCGCCAGCGCCACCGCCTCTTCACCATCTTCACCGCCATCTCCATCGACTCCACCACCATCTCCATCGCCGTTGCTAATTCCCATGATGATGATGGAGTAGTTCTTCCTCGAGGCTAAGGGTTCTACCGGTAGCTATGTGTTCATCTCTCTCTCTATGCATGATTATATTGTGATCATGAGCTTTGTAATCAAGTAGATCTACCTTACTACTCAAGTGCTTTAATAGATCTCTACTCTCCCCATGTGTGTGAAAGTGACAACGTGCAGACCATGGTGGCACTTAGGCTAGAGATTACAAATACTTGTTATGAGTTATATTTGGAGTTGGATGTCTCTATGAAATTGTGGTGTTTGTTGGAACCATCTAGAGCTCAAGGTGACAGTGTGGGGTTATCTAGATGGGGAAAACGAACTTTGAGGAGTGATGTTATAGCCCTACCATGGATTAGAGTGTCCAACCGGAGAATAGTTAAGAGTAGTATCATAAAGAGAAGATATTTATATGAGAGTGTTCACTAGTGAAAGTATGATCCCTAGGCATTGTTTCTAAACATTGAAACACCATTTGCAACTAGATTTGTCACATGTTTGCTTGCTTCCATCTTTTTGCCTTTAGTCTTTTTCTACCATCAAAGCTATTTTCTAGCACCGTTACCACTTATAATTATCCATACCACTTGTATTTTGCCGAACTAGTGCACCTATACACCTGACAAGTGTATTGGGTGTGTTGGGGACACAAGAGACTTCTTGTATCTTGATTTTAGGGTTGCTTGAGAAGGGATACCTTTGACCACCTCCTCCCTGAGTTCGATAAACCTTGGGTGATCCACTTAAGGGAAAACTTGCTGCTGTTCGACAAACCTCTGCACTTGGAGGCCCAACAACTGTCTCAAACTCAGGGAGGAAGTGGTCAAAGGTATCCCCTCTCAAGCAACCCTGCAATCAAGATACAAGAAGTCTCTTGTGTCACCAACACACCCAATACACTTGTCAGGTGTATAGGTGCACTAGTTTGGCGAAGAGATAGTGAAATACAAGTGGTATAGATAATTATAAGTGGTAATGGTGATAGAAAATAGCTTGATGGCGTGGAAAAGACTAAAGTAAAACTGAAATAAAGATAGAAGCAAGCAAACATGTAACATATCTAATTGCAAACGGTGTTTCAATGCTTAGAAACAAGGCCTAGGGATCATACTTTCACTAGTGAACACTCTCATATAAATATCTTCTCTTTATGATACTACTCTTAACTACTCTCCGGTTGGACACTCTAATCGATGGTAGGGCTATAACAGCACACCTCAAAGTTCATCTTTCCCATCTAGATAACCCCACACTGTCACCTTGAGTACTAGATGAGTCCAACAAACACCACAATTTCATAAAGACATCCAACTCCAAATATAACTCATAACAAGTATTTGTAATCTCTAGCCTAAGTGCCACCATGGTGTGCACGCTGTCAACTTCACACACATGGGGAGAGCAGAGATCTATTAAAGCACTTGAGTAGCAAGGTAGATCTATAGCTTACAAGCTAATGATCTCAATAAGATCATCCATAGAGAGAGAGATGAACACATAGCTACCGGTAGAACCCTTAGCCTCGAGAGAGAACTACTCCCTCCTCATCATGGGAATCAGCAATGGTGATGGAGATGGTGGTGGAGATGGATGGAGATGGCTCCGGGGGCACTTCCCCGTCTCGGCAGGGTGCCAGAACAAAGACTTTCTGTCCCTCGAATCTCCCCTTCGATGGTGGCGGCGCTACGAAACTTTTCGTGGATTTCTGATTGACGATCTAGGGTTTATGCATTGGGAGGCTTCTTATAGGTGAAGAGGCAAGGTCGGTGGGCGGCCAGGGGGCCCATACCATGCCCTGGCGCGGCCTGGGGGGACCTGCGCCTAGGGGTGGTTTGGCCACCCTGTGGCCCCTCTCCGACTCTCCTTCTGGCTCCGTGAATCTTCCGGGAAATATCAACTTTGGCTTTTGTCCCGTCCAATTCCGAGAATATTCATTTTCTGACTTTCTGGAACCAAAAACAACAGAAAACAGGCAACTGGCACTGTGGCTCTTATTAATAGGTTAGTCCAAGAAATCATATGAAAAGTACTCCAAAGTGTGGAAAAAACATAAGAAAGTAGATAAAACCAAGCATGGAACATCAAAAAGTATAGATACATTTGCAATGTATCAACATCCCCAAGCTTAACTCCTGCTCGTCCTCGAGTAGGTAAGTGATAAAAAGGAAAGAATAATTTTTGAGGTGACATGCACCATCATAAACTTGATCAAAGTATTTGTAAAACATTCAAAGCTGGGATCATAGTACTTCAATCATAACATGAAAGACAAAGTTCTAGCAATAAGACAAAGCAACTATGTTGCAACATGAAAAGGCACAAACAAAAGATTCATGAATAACAATGCTTTGCAAGATGTTTGTTTGTTTCACATAAAGAAAACATAGCATAATGGCATTCAACTTGTTCCTCATAGAGTAGCAAATATAAATGCATAGGACACCTTCAAAGTTCATAAGAGTGACTAGATACAAATAGTTCAAAACAAGCAATATCAAGTTATGCATCAATCAACTAGTCTTGGGACAATGCACATAGAACTAAGAATGGCCACTATGCTCTCAAAGTAGGTGCATAAAGGTAGAAGGTGGAGACTCAATATAATGGTGGAAGAAAGGCCTTCATAAAAGGAAGTAGGGATTCAAGTCTCATAAAGAGCTTTCAAAAATTATGGTACTTATAGCTTTTAGCTCCCATTGCCCCTATCATAAGCATCTTGAAGTGATTAAGGTTAAAGTGAACAAACTATGGTGTATATGCTTGACGTATAAGTTAGAAATCTCATGTCCCTTGAATACGAGGGCCGCTCCTCATGCTACTCAAGTTTAGTCACCGGTAAGTTCTTGTCATCGTAAGTATATGTGTATCATAGAGAACCGCCAACTGGGTACCCCTTACCCGATGATACGGAAGAATCCCCATATCAAAATGACAAGGCAAGCAGACAACGAGCATCTCAGCAATCTTCTTATTTACCATGGGAATATGGTGCTTTTCTCTCTTTCCTCTTTTCATAATCTCTCTTTTTTACCTTTTCTCTTTTTTTTCTCAATATAGGACTCTTTTTATATAAGAAGAATGCTTCATAGACAGCTCATTATGGTTACGCTGCAGGTTTCCACCATGTCAGCATGGATTAGACCAGCGGCCCAGGCGTTTATCTAACACATATACATAACTCCATGGACTTACAAGCTCCCCTTTCATTTCACACACACGACATCCATAGACAAAAGAGCATGATATCAACTAGGTACAAGTACCAGTGCAATGTTGAAAGCGTTCGCCATGATAGCATGGTTCTGCTAATCCCCAACAAATAAGTGCAAGCATATACAACATAGACGACACAATGGTTCAAGTTTATTGAGGGCAAGAAAAGTAAAGTGTGCCATCAAGTTCATGAGATAATTAATCACTAGTTTTCTCATAACAAGTTTCATTCGGAAGGTAAACAAAAGCATGAATATACTTGGAATAGCATATGCTAATAGGTAGGTATGGTGGACTCTCTGGAATAACTTGGTTTAAGGAGTTGGATGCATGAGTGGAACTCATACTTGGTTGCGGAGGCTAGCAAAAGACTGGGAGCGACAAACTAAGAGAGAAATAATGGCCATAATCATGCAGAGTGACAAAACATCATTGATCAAGGCATAAAGTGATACTACAAGTTGAAAACTAAAGGATCATAAAGGCTATGGTGACTTGACATAGTCATAACATGGTGTGAGCATGCGCCAAGTCAACCCAAATAAAGCATCAAAGGAGAATACCACTATACTATGCTTTAATATGCTAAAACAACGCATGATTCATCCAAGGCACATTAAGCAATCTCAATTGTTTATAACAAGTCATGCTACAGCAAAGAATACTAAGAATAAAGCCAAAACAATATCAAGCATGGCATGACAAAGCATAGGCTACAGTCAAAAACAAACTCTCTTTACCACATAAGCATGAACTTTCCTACTCTTTTTCAAACCAAACCAAACTATTTGAAAACCAATGTATGAAAGAGGGGGTCCAACCAATTTATTCATCAAACTAATCAAACCAAGCAAATTAAAAACCAAAACAAAAATGAAAAAGAAGACGCTCCATGAACAACACAAGTGTGCATGAAACAATAAAAATGAAGCGTTTGGAAGAAACCTGTGATTTTTATTGATGAAGAAGGGGATGCCTTGGGCATCCCCAAGCTTTGACACTTCTACTTATTGGATATTTCTTGGGGTGAAACACGTGGCATCCCCAATCTTGAGCTTTATTCCATTCTTCATCTCGTTACTCATTCCTTCTATACACCTGAAAATTTTCCTTCATACAAAACTTAACACAATCTTTATTAGCAACATTAGTGCACTCAAGATAATATGTCTTTAGGTTCAGTTTGAATACCAATAAAACTTTCATTAAAACACAAGCTACAGTAGCACTTCCCTCAAAAAGCTCAATTACCCAAAAGAACTTAAAGGAACCAACAAGAAGCAAATGCAAATAATGGCAGAAATCTGTCAAAACAGACCAGCAGGTAAAGACGAATTTTTTCGAAGACCTTCTGTTGCTCAAATCGAAAAGTGTTCATCTAACGAAAGTTAGATAACAACCTGGGGCAGAAGCACAAAAATTCACGCCTGAAAAGGACATCAAGAGATTTTACACGAATGTTTACGGTGAAGCACATAATTCTGTTTCGGGACAGCAACTTTCCCAATTATTACTTCTCTCTCATTATAGGTTACTCTTGGCACAAAAACCACACAAAAATGATAAGGAGAGGTTATTACTGAAGCAATAACTTCCAAGACTCAACTAAAACTTTTAGGTTATCTCCCAATAAGTACTTTTCTTTAACGTCTTTAAGTTAGGCATGATAGTTTGAGAACATGCTCACATAAGAAATATGAATTTAAGTAAGAGCATCAAGAAGAAAATTAAAAGCACATTTAAGTCTAACCCACTTCCTATGCATAGGAATCTTGTAAAGAAACAAGTCATGAAAGCACAAAGAAACAAGCATAGGAAAGCAAAAGAAGTGCAACTTCAAACTTTTCAACATAAAGAGGGGAAACTTAATATTGTTGAGACACATAAAACCATGTTTCCCTCTCTCATAATAACTTTCAGTAGCATCATGAATAAAATTAACAATATAAATATCACATAGAACATTCTTATCATGAGCCACATGTATATAATAATTATTACTCTCCACATAAGCATAGTCATTCTTATTAATTATGGTGGAAGCAAATTCAACAAAATAGCTATCATTATTATTCTCATCACCATAATCATCAAATATAGGAGGCATTGCAATCATAATTAATTTTCTCCTCAATATTAGATGAACTGAAAATACCATATTCATCATTGTAGTCATCATATATTGGAGGCATAGTGTCATAAAAGTAAATTTTCTCCTCCGTGCTTGGCGGACTAAAAATATCATGCTCATCAAAACCAGCTTCCCCAAGCTTAGACTTTTCCATAGCATTAGCAATAATGGTGTTCAAAGAATTCATACTAATAACATTGCTATTAGCACGCAAATAAAGTTCTATAGGTTTTTTAATTTTCTCTTCAAACACTTCATGTCCTAACTCAAGATAAATACTATAAAGCTCTCTATTTTTGTTGTTGTTTTCCATTAAGCCTAACTAGTGAAAACAAGAAACAAAAATAAAAAATTACAGAATCTAAAGGAAATAACTTCGAGCACTCACACCGGAGGATGTGATTACCTTTTACCTTACCTCCCCAGCAACGACGCCATAAAATAGGCGTTTGCTGTGGGAGGTTCTTCTTCTTTAATCCTCCGGTGTGTATACCTTTTACCTTACCTCCCTGGCAACGGCGCCAGAAAATAGCTTGATGTCTACACACTTCTATTCTTGTAGACAGTTGTTGGGCCTCCAAGTGCAGAGGTTTGTAGAACAGCAGCAAGTTTTCCCTTAAGTGGATCATCCAAGGTTTATCGAACCCAGGGAAGAAGTGGTCAAAGGTATCCCCTCTCAAGCAACCCTGCAATCAAGATACAAGAAGTCTCTTGTGTCCCCAACACACCCAATACACTTGTCAGGTGTATAGGTGCACTAGTTCGGCGAAGAGATAGTGAAATACAAGTGGTATATATATAATTATAAGTGGTAATGGTGATAGAAAATAGCTTGATGGTGTGGAAAAGACTAAAGTAAAACTGAAATAAAGATAGAAGCAAGCAAACATGTAACAGATCTAATTGCAAACAGTGTTTCAATGCTTAGAAACAAGGCCTAGGGATCATACTTTCACTAGTGAACACTCTCATATAAATATCTTCTCTTTATGATACTACTCTTAACTACTCTCCGGTTGGACACTCTAATCGATGGTAGGGCTATAACAACACACCTCAAAGTTCATCTTTCCCATCTAGATAACCCCACACTGTCACCTTGAGTACTAGATGAGTCCAACAAACACCACAATTTCATAAAGACATCCAACTCCAAATATAACTCATAACAAGTATTTGTAATCTCTAGCCTAAGTGCCACCATGGTGTGCACCGCTGTCAACTTCACACACATGGGGAGAGAAGAGATCTATTAAAGCACTTGAGTAGCAAGGTAGATCTATATACAAGCTAATGATCTCAATAAGGTCATCCATAGAGAGAGAGATGAACACATATCTACCGGTAGAACCCTTAGCCTCGAGAGAGAACTACTCCCTCCTCATCATGGGAATCAGCAATGGTGATGGAGATGGTGGTGGAGATCGATGGAGATGGCTCCGGGGGCACTTCCTCGTCTCGGCAGGATGCCAGAACAAAGACTTTCTGTCCCCCCAAATCTCCCCTTCGGTGGTGGCGGCGCTGCGGAACTTTCCGTGGATTTCTGATTGACGATCTAGGGTTTATGCATCGGGAGGTTTCTTATAGGCGAAGAGGCAAGGTCGGTGGGCGGCCAGGGGGCTCACACCATGCCCTAGCGCGGCCTGGGGGACCCGCGCCTAGGGTTGGTTTGGCCACCCCGTGGCCCCTCTCCGACTCTCCTTTTGGCTCCGTGAATCTTCCGGGAAAATATCAACTTTGGCTTTTGTCCCGTCCAATTCCGAGAATATTCATTTTCTGACTTTCTGGAACCAAAAACAGCAGAAAACAGGCAACTGGCACTATGGCTCTTGTTAATAGGTTAGTCCAAGAAATCATATGAAAAGTACTCCAAAGTGTGGACAAACCATAAGAAAGTAGATAAAACCAAGCATGGAACATCAAAAATTATAGATACATTTGCAATGTATCAAGCGTATACATCAAGCTCTAGGAAAAAACACCCTCTCTTTCATGGGTGGTAAATTGACAACGCTTGAAGCACTATCGAGCAAAAGAAGATATAAGTGTAGTCACCATACAAGTGATCACCCTAGAAGAGGTGATTAAGCAGAGATATACAAGGAATGGCAACTGCAAGAATGATAGAATCGAGACAAAATGAGCAACACTATGGTCAAGCCATTGACCATAAAAGAGCGCTTCATGGGAGGCAACCCATGCGAAATTAAGGTTTGAGTAAGTTTTTAATTTTCAATTAAGCTTTAGTTGAGCTTGTGTAGAATAAGGACCATTTTAAGCTTTAGCAAAGAAAAAGAAGATTGATAATGCTAATAATGGTCAAAAATTTAAGTTGTCGTTTTTCTGTCAAAACTTGACATTTTATTAAGTTTCAGATTAATAAAGAACGCTGTGAGAAGCAGGTAATTTTTGGCGGATCCATAAGGTTTAACGACCAACTATACAGTGGGAATAAAAATTCTGGATGTATAGTTGCGGTCATATAGATGCTTCGACACCACCCCTTCCGTTAGCTGAAGGTACAGAAGGTTTAGCGACCAACTATATGGCGCGAATAGAAATTATGGCCGTATAGTTGTCGTCATATAGATATTGATGCCTTCGTCAATATTCTCTTCTAGGGTACTGATAGTTTAACGACCAACTATATCGCGGGAATAAAAATTCCGGCCGTATAGTTTCGTTGTTATAGATGTTGACCCATCTCCAAATTTTTTATTCAGAATACTGACGGTTTAATGACTAGCTATACGGCGGGAATAAAAATTCCCGCCCGTATATTGCCCATCATATAGTTGGTTCCACCGTAGATGAAAATCTATAGTCGGTTCATAACTATATGGCTGGACCTATACGGGCATCGCCCGCATAGTTGCTCGTTACAAACGACGGCTAGGGTTTTTGACCTCTCCTTTTAAAGTTGATCACATCTAACCTTTTTCATTAAGTTTTCGCAGAGCTACAACCTCCAACCTCAAAAAATCCTCGCCATCCTTATACAAGCCTCTTCTAACAACATCCGTGCAGCGAAGCCATGGAGCCCTTCCATGTCAACAAGATCTGGAGGAAGAAAGAAGAAAAGCTCGTGAAGAGGATCGAAGAAGTAGAACCTAAAGGATCATCACCATCATCTAGCCTAGAGATCAAGCCTCTCCCAAACTGGGAGGATATGTTCCTGCAAAGGATGAAGATGATGAGGCAAGCGGAGCGGGAAAAGAGCAAGGATGAGTATCTCCCTAATCCCAATTGTCACAACATAGGATCCTATTATAAACCTCCTCTAGATCCATCGCCTCTTAAGCCTAAGAAGGTGCGGCAAGATGATATTCATGATAAGATCTATCAGTTGGAAAAAGCTTCAAAAGATGTGTTGAAACAATTGAAGAAGGGATTGACTCTTACTGGATGATGAGCAAAGACCTTGAGAAAAATGTCAATGACATCAATGGTAGAGTTGGTTTCTTAATTAAAACTGTTTTTGAGTTGACAGATGAAAATAAATTCCTCTAGAAGAAAATTTTGAAGCTTCAATACGACATGGTCGAGCTCAGCATTCGCCTCACAAGCATGGCTAAAGTTTGCGACACAAAGGAAGAAGGCAATACTCTTCCTACCTAGGAGGAGGAATAGGTACCAACAAGGAGTTACTTGATCCTGCATGGCTTGATTCCAATCTTGGGGAGATCTTTAAGACCTTGTAAATTATGTTATAAGTTTTATATTACTATTATAGTTTTGCATTAGTTCGATCTTAGAAATAAAGTTTGCATCAACTGAATTACCTTAAGGAATAGTCGATCCCATTTGTGAAATTCCAAGTTTATTATCCTATATGGAGCATTATTGAGTTTGTGCTTGTTTTATTGGATATATATGAATGGCTTGAGTGTAATTTTACATGCACTTGATGATAGCAATAGTAGTCTTCCACACCATTGGTATTAATGGAATATATAAAGATAATTTAAATTGATATGTTGTAAGTTCATGGTTTGATTTAGAAAAGTAAAAATAATCTGATTAGTCAAGTTGAGAAAGAAACCTTGAACAAAGGAAAATTAAAAGTGCTATGAAAATAGAGTGAGAACAAGTTGAGGTAGAATCTTAAAGTCATAAAGATGCTTCATATACAATTGGAATTTGGCAATTGATATCATTAAACTTTGAATTCCGTCATGAAGTGGAATGTATGGCTAGCTCCTTTGCATAACACTTAAACAAAAGTTTGAGCATGTATATATATATATATATATAAAGGAGAAAAGAAAAAGAGTGAATGTGCAAAGAGCAAATAGGAATATACCACTATATTACAGTGAGACAAAGAGACATTTTGAGATTTTGAATCCCAAGTGAATATGTTAATCCTAAAACACTTGGGACTACCTCGCTAACTCATTCTGTTGAACCAGATACTTTTATATCATGTTGAAATTCATCTTTTGTGAACTGTTGATCACTAAGGTGTGGAAGCCTACTAATACTATTCAGATGGTTTGAGTAAGGTACTATTCATTAACTCATTCTTATGTATCATATAGGATAAACACATGCTGCAATTACCTCATTTATTTTATCGACTCAGCTTCATGAATATGAGGATCACATTCACTAAGCCAGCCTTGCTCGGGACGAGCAAGAGTCTAAGCTTGGGGAAGTTGATGAGTTCATATTTGCATCATGTTTTATATTATTGTTTTGCATTATAGTGGTAGGATCTTGGTATTTTACGGCGTCCGCACACACATTTTATGTCTATTTTCACCAGGATCATGACAGATGATGGATACAATGGACACAATTCTTGGAGCAGTTGTATTAGGGAGAAAAGGAGTCAAAAAAATGTAAATAGCATATTTGGGAAATATCAATAACACTAGAAGAAAATCCGAAGCGATCGAGGCAAACCGACGGTTCAACGACCAACTATATAGCGGGAATAAATTTCCCGGCCGTATAGTTCCGGTCGTATAGTTGGCGCCGCCACCGCCTCCTCTAATAGTTTCACCCCGTGCAACTGGATCAGAGAGACGACATACAGAACACCTAGAAATTTCCGAAACCTCACCTCTGGAAGGCATCTAGAGGGGGAACTTGCCCAAGGGATCCATCTTCACCCTACGCAGATCTGGGAGGCCAAGGCATCGATCTTCATCTTCATCAATCGTTGCACCACCATCATCTCCATCCATCACATCTTCACCCCATCTAGATCTTGTTATAATTTCCGTACTCGTTGTGGATTTATACAAGAACTATTCATCTACAATTGTTTCTATTACCATTGCTATGATGTTAGTTGCCTCCATGTCTAAGTAGATCTTTAGTTCTTGGGGATATGGAGAAACCATATCATATGATTGAGATAAGATAGAGATTATTATGTTATACATCATTATGTGTATGTGTTAATTGTCTTCATCTTGATGTTGAGAGTTGTGCACCTCCTTAATATTTGCCTCTTATGGGGACTCGATGAAGGGGATTACTTGTTGGTAGACGGAGGATGATAGTACTTACTGTGACTATAAATATGTTGTCATGCTTTACGTACTAACTTGGGGAAACAAGAAGAAATCATCAAGCCATGTCCATGCCACGGGAGAAATCCCTTAATAGCGGGATAATACGATTGATGTCGTTTATCTGTCAGCTATGGTTATGAAGGATGATGTGAGCAGTGGTTGCTGCATATTTGTCCATATATGGAGATCCTCCCACATACATACATATCACGAGAATATTTGTTATAATAATCTTGATTGCTTGGTCTAAATTGCTAGCGGTGTATCCACCACTCCCTGAGAACGCCTTTTTCCCTATTGTAGTTCCAAGCTCTTTTACACATGTGATTATTATTTTCTGCATTAAATTTTACTTTACTTTAAATTGCTTCACTCAATCAAAACCCAAAAACAACTCTACTTTTCTTGCATCTTAAAGTTATTCCTTAAGTACTTCGTTTAGTTTTAGTTAAAAGAATTTTAGTCTTTCGCCTACTGCTCCATGTGGGATCGATATCTTTGTTTTGAAACTAGCTACAAACGATATGTGCACTTGTAGTCATCAATTTCACCAACCAAATCCTCTGAGAAGAACTCAAAATGATGCACCTAATACAATGACAAGTCCTTCACTCCCAAATTGCACCAAATCTACAAAAGCTATTGGGGAATAAGAGAGGAAGAATACTAGAGGAAAACGACAAAAGTCTCCAAGATTTGGAACCCAAGATGTTTCCCTCACTTAGAGGAGAGATGGATTTGTGGGATTGTAGATCTAGATCCCAAGTGTTGAACTAACGAAAGTTAGATAACCACCTGGGGCAGAAGCACAAAAATTCACGCCACAAAACGACGTACAGAGATTTTACACGAATTTTTATAGTGAAGCACAAAAATCTGTTTCGGGACAGCAACTGTCCCAAGCCTTACTTATCTCTCATTAGAGGTTACTCTTGGCACAAAAAGCAAATAAAAAGGATAAGGAGAGGTTATTACTGAAGCAATAACTTCCAAGACTCATCTAAAAGTTTTTGGGTTATCTCCCAATAAGTACTTTTCTTTAACGCCTTTAAGCTAGGCATGATAATTTTGATGATGCTCACATTTAAGAAACATGAATTTTAGTAAAAGAGAGCATCAAGAAGCAAATTCAAAACACATTTAAGTCTAACCCACTTCCTATGCATAGGAATCTTGTAAGAAAATAAATCAAAGAAGCACACAGTAACAAGAATGGGTAGATAAAACAAGAGTAACTTCAAAACTTTCAGCACATAGAGAGGTGTTTCAGTACCATGAAAACTTCTACAACCATATTTTCCTCTCTCATAATAATTTTCAGTAGCCTCATGAATAAACTCAACAATATAACTATCACATAAAGTATGCTTTTCATGATCTACAAACACATAATTTTTACCAAGCTCAAAAATAGTGGGATTAAAACCTTCAAACCCACTTTTAACAATTATATAACAAGATGACTGATCATTCAATATAGGACCATCGTCTAGAGCTTTATCATAAACATTTTCTAAGCAAAACTCTTTAGTACAATGCATTTTGAAGTTAGGAACAAATAAAGGACTATCATAGATAACATGAGCATAACATTCACCCTCCTTTGGTAAGCATGGGGACAATCAAACAATGTAAGGGATAAAGAGTTACTCTCATTAAAAGTTAGGCATGGGTAGCTAATCCATTCTTCCTCCTTTTGTTCATCACTCTCCTCCTATTTTTATCGAGTGAGCTTCCCGTTTCAGCAATTTCTGTTGGAAATATGCCCTAGAGACAAATAGTAGTAAGGACTATTATCATATATCATATAGTTTATGATTAAGTTTTATATCATGCTATAACTGTATTGAGTCGAAACATCAATACACGTGTGATATACAAACAACCAGGGGTTCCCACTGAAACTCTAGTCACTGGTTCATTGGTCAACAGATGATCAAGTTTCCTGATCATGTGGCATTTATGCCAGTTGGAAATGGAGTCAACTCATTCAGAGAATGAGATGATGAACCAATACCCAACCTAAACATCGTGACCCGATCATGTCACGAAGTTCAAGTTACGATGATTAGAAATGGATCCTCGTGGACTATTCCTTAGACCGTGAGGCTATATCAATCACTATCTCTCGAGAGTGCTTAGATAGCATCAAGCGCCACTTGGTAATACGATGGTTATAAAGGTGTGTTCAGGTACTCGGAGGAAACCATAGAGGCAATATATGTCAAGAGCAGGATTTGTCCGTCCATGTGACGGGAAGATACTCAAGGGCCCACTCGGAGAGGTTATATCCAATAGATGCACATCGCGTAATTTGATCATAGGGATATCACTTGTCGGGACGAGTCAAGTAGCATTGTTTGGTAATGAGATTAAACACGACATGGTGATGTCATTGATCAGATCTGGGGCAATGCAAGTATCGACAGACAAAGGGAATAAGACACAAATGGCCTGGTTCAAACAACAAAAGATCTTCGTGGAACGCACAGGGGTCACATGGCCATCCAGGTCCCTCTGTCGATCATTGGTGCGGGAGTGTCTCGACCATGTCTAGAGTGTTCCCAAACCGCGGGGTATCATGCTGAAGGGCTTGATGATGCTTAGAGAGTGTTTATAGGATCGGTAGAATCATCGAAGAATAGTAGAGAGAAAATCAGAAGGGTTTCGGTAAGTCCGGAGGATGTCCGGAGTGGAGGCGGAAGGTGTTCTGATACATTGCAAATGTATCTATAATTTTTGATGTTCCATGCTTGGTTTTATCCACTTTCTTGTGTTTTGTTCCAACTTTGGAGTACTTTTCATATGATTTCTTGGACTAACCTATTAACAAGAGCCACAGTGCCAGCTGCCTGTTTTCTGCTGTTTTTGGTTCTAGGAAAGTCAGAAAATGAATATTCTCGGAATTGGACGGGACAAAAGCCAAAGTGCCTATTTTTCCAGAAGGGATCAAGTGCCAGAATACAAGACAGAGAGGGACCAGGGGGCCACCACACCGCCTGGCCACGCAGCCTAGCCTGGCCCGCGCCAGGGGGTGGTGAGGCCGCTCCCGACACCCCCTCGGCCTCTCCTTCCGCCTATAAGTTGCCCTCGGGACGAAAACCCTAAGTACCCGATCAAAAATCCACGAAAGAGTCTGTAGCCGCCGTCATCTCCATCCCTAGATCGGGAGGGATCTGAAGCTCTTTCCGGCACCCTGCCGGAGAGGGGAATTCACCCTGGAGGCCTTCTTCATCACCATGCAAGCCTCCGGTGTGATGCGTGAGTAGTTCATCCTTGGACTACGGATCCATGTAGTAGCTAGATGGCTGGTTTCTCCTCCTTTGTGCTTTCATGTTTAGATCTTGTGAGCTCCGTTCATGATCAAGATCATCTATTTGTAATTCATACATGTTGTGTTTGCGGGGATCCGATGGATATTGAGATGCTATTTCAGATTGATTATTGATTCTATCATGTCTTTGTTATTTGAGATCTTGCATGCTTTCCGTTGTTAGTAGCTATCTTGGCCAAGTAGATGCTAGGAACACCAAGAGTTAGTATTTATGCTCGATAGTGGGTTCATGCCTCTGGTAATCTGGGGAAGTGACAGAAATCTCTAAGGTACTAGATGTGTTGTTGCTACTAGGGAGAAAACAATAATCCTTTGTTCATAGAACAATCGTATTGTTTACTTTACACACAGTTCGTAAAGCAATAATCTGTTGCTTGCAACTTAATACTGGAGGGGATTCGGATAATAACCTGAAGGTGGATTATTAGTCATAGATGCAGTTGGATGGCGGTCTATGTATTATGTTGTAATGCCCAATTAAGTCTCAGAGGAGTCAAGATGATTAGTATATGCATGTATTGCTTTCTCGGTGTTTGTCAATTGCCCCGCTGTAATTTGTTCTGTTGGGGGGATACCCCTGGGTAGGGTCACGCCGGGGTATAAAGGCCGAGTTAGCCGAGGTTCGGCAAGGCCAAAGCGGATGCTGGCCGGGTCACCTCAAGGCAGGCCTAATCACGAGGTAACCCGGACTAGGGGGCGTTCGCCTGACTAAGTCTCAACCGACTTAAGCAGTAAGTTGGAAGTGCCTGTTTTACTTGTATGCAGGAACTGGTGTGGCCGGATCAACTATGATCTGGGTCACGTCTAGATTCTGAGAGAAGGAAGGAATCTCGCTGGTCAAAAGAAGCCCCGGTACGCACTACCTGAGCGAAGCAAGCAAGGGCAGGACCACCGGGGCGTGGCCGACAAGGGTGACGACACCCATGTCGGCTGACGCGGGCGCCGCAGAGGCTCACGTAGCCTCTGCATGTGTGATGCGGGGGAAAAGCACCCCGGTCGGCTTACTACTTTGGGAGGAGGCATATTCTAGGAATATGCCTCCACGTATGCCCTAGGCAGAGACCGAGCTCCCTCTATAAAAGGGGGGATAGGGTTTCAGTAGAAGGTTTTCCGCTATTCTGGTTTGGCTAGGGTTTTAGGTGTGATCTGTGGGTGAGAGTAAGAGAGCTCCTTCTTCCTCCTCTCGCCAATACAGCTCTAGGAGCACTTGTAATCTTGGAAGCAAAGCAATACAAACAACTATGTGGAGAATCACTTCACTATCCCTCCCTGGATTCCCCTAGCGTGTATTAGTCCCCACCTTTAGCCTATCCATGGCATCTGCCGTGACACCACCATGATAGTTGGCACCCACCGTGGGGCTAGCGGCGCTAGCAGGGGTCAAGATCCAGACGGGAAACTTCATCGGCACCGGCGAACGCATCGTCTCCCGGCTCGTTCAGCGCTTTGGAGCGCTGGACTTCGTTAGCGACAACGCAGGATGCTTCTGCACGCGCCCACTTCCGTGCAATGGCCTCTTCGTCAAGCTCGGCGCGCACAAGGTCTACGCTGCTATGGACGTGTCGTGCGTTCATCCGCGCCACGTCGTCGAGGCAGGGGAGCCGCCCCTCACTGTGGTACACGGGGCGCATGTCGGTCGCTCCCTGGACCACGCAGAGGTGATGATGACTGCGCCTGGTGCGGGCGCGAGCAAGGATCCGGTGCCAGATCCGGAGGTAATGCCTAAGGCACCAAGGAAAGGTAGAGGTCCTCCACTAGAGAGGCCGGAAAATGTGTTGAGGGAAGCGATGGATAGCTTGGCAAACCCTGTGGTAGCAGCAGTAGATCCGGCTAGAGCACAGGCCGAGCTAGAAGAAACTGGGCAAAAGATACTAGAGGGCGCAAAGAAAATAGCCGCGGCTCAGCAGTCGTTGAATATGACGCTGCGTGAGTACGCAAAGGTGAACAAAGTAGATGCCGTAAAAGTAAAGGGGAGAAATCTCATGAGCGAGATGAACAGAGAGGGTGATACTGGAATTGAGGAATCAGAAAACTGTTTGTCCGTGGGGCTGCCGAGGTATAGTACTCGGCAAAGAACCTCAGAGCAGCGGATGCAGCTACATCCGAGTTAGAGGGTCTGACGGGTGAAGCCCATCAAAGACAGCAAGATAGGGTTAACGAGCTGGTTCGGATCACGAACAGACAAAACGAAGAACTACTCAGAGCTAACCCAGAGAGAGTTGGAGCCTCCAAGATCGTCCATTCGGCGATGGGTAACCCGGAGAAATCCACTGGAGCCGCATCGTCTCCTCATAGTGGTCCAAGGAGAGAAGAGGCAGTAACCTCGGCCAGACGGAACAAACAGATCGTCCCGTATGACCCAACTCGGGCAGGGAAAGGAAAAGAAGCACAGAAAAATGATGATCGTCGGAGTGTGAGCCGAGGTGAAGCTGGCCGAGGTAACCGCGACCAAGGCAATGCCGGTCAAGGAAACGCCGTCAACGGCAATGCCGGACAGCGAAACTCGGTAGGAGCAGGACAACCGCAGCAGCGGAATATACCAAGGCAAGAGCAAAGTGCCGGCCGAGGTATGCAACAGAAAGGTGCTCTGTGAGAGCAAGACAGATATAATGATGGAGATTCGGAAATGGAAAACGCGGGATACCCAAGACCAGACTATCATGTGATAGGGTCAAGATTGGGAATCAGGGATTTGATGTCGGATGATGCCAGGCTGAAACTGGATCGACTGTATAGGTCGGAACAAATCGAATGTCAAGGTCCACCGGGTCCTGCGTGTTTTGGACCCCGGATCATGAAGGAGCCACCGGTACCCAACTTCCAGTTACCCAGGGGCACGAAGACGTATGACGGCAGTACCAACCCGGAGGATTGGCTGATAAACTATGCTACTGCTGTGAAAATTGTCACTGGTAACTTGAGATGGGCTATACGATATGTACCCCAGATGTTGGAGGGGCCAACAAGGGTATGGCTGAACAACTTGCCACCCGGAAGCATCAACTGCTGGATAGATTTTGAGGAAATGTTCATCAGCAATTTCTCGAGTACGTATCCGAGGCCAAATAGGCCGCAGACCCTAGCTATGTGCAAGCAAAGACCTAATGAGACAGATCGGGAGTTTTTAACCCGGTGGTGTACTGTGAGAAACTCGTGTGAGGGCGTGATAGAATCACAGGCCATAGCATGGTTTGCACAAGGGTGCAAATATGCAAGCGAGCTGTGGCAAAAGTTGCAAAGGAAAATGCCAACTACGTTGGCAGAGATGATCCGGATTGCAGATTCATATGCTTTGGGTGATCCGGACTCAACCTAGGCTCGTATCAAACGAGTCAAACGATGAGTACTATCAGAGGGATGGAGCCGGATCATCCCGGAGGAATGACTACAGAGGAAAAAGAAGAGATGATAGACCAGATCATCGATACGGTTCGCAACAAGTTGCGGCTGTGAATCAGGATCAGCCCGGAGCAGGGGGCAGTCAGCGCCAAAAAAACTGGAGGCCAATGGACTCTGACAAACGATCGCAAGAAAACTTGGACACCAGAGCAAAAGAGACAGTGGCAAGAAAAGAAGGACCGTCCGAGGTATACTTCTGAGTCGATGTTGGACCAACCGTGTAAGTTTCACATGCCAAATCCGAATAACCCAGCGGGTCATACGACGAGGCAATGTGAGTGGATGCGCAAGATTGAACAAGGTGGTTCGGGGAATGCTCAGGCACCTCGGAATGATCAGCCCCGAGAGGAGTTACCCCGGCAGCAATTGCTCTCCGGAGCGAACACGCAACAACTAATGTTGCCTCCCCCTCCGCCGAGGTATGATAACAATGAGAGAAGGGATGCAGTGCATCAAGTGGAAAATCAGCATCAGCCGGATCAGAGGTACCCCGGAAATGAGGGGAGAAATGAGTACAGAGAGCATCATCAAAGCTATTGTGTGTTCACCACTAAGGAAACAGATAGAAAGAGCTTGCAGCGTAGGCATATGGAGGTTAATGCAGTGATGCCTGCAGTGACGAGGTACATGCCTTGGTCTGATCAGGAAATCACCTGGAGCATAAAGGATCATCCCAAGCTTATGCCAAGCCCTGGTTCGTATGCGTTGGTGCTGGACCCGACGTTCATTGGGCCTAGCATTAATGTAAGGTTCTCAAAGGTACTGATTGACAATGGCAGCAGCACTAACATCATGTATGCGGACACAATGCGCAAGTTGGGTATCTCGGAGAACATGCTACAGCTCACGAGGACAACTTTCCATGGTATTGTGCCCGGCATTTCTTGTGAGCCCATAGGCAAGGTCCGGGTTGACGTATTGTTCGGCACGAGGGATAACTGCTGAACCGAAAATTTGGAGTTCGAGGTGGTGAACTTGGAAAGTGCGTACCATGCGTTACTCGGAAGGCCAGCGCTGAACAAGTTCATGGCAAGCTGTCACATTAGCTACTTGAAGATGAAATTGCCCGGACCAAACAGAGTGATTACCATTGCAGGGGATTTCCGGCGTTCCATGGAGTGTGCGTCGGCCGGGTCTAACTTAGCCGAGTCACTTGTGATTGCGCAGGAGAAAAGGAAAATTCAGGAGGTGGCGGCATTGGCTCAGTCCGCGCAGCAGTATATGCCGGTGCTGAGTAACCCGCACGGAAGTGTCTCTTTCCAGGCCACGAAAGATACCAAGAAGGTTCTTGTTGATGACATGTTCCCGGAGTGCACCGTAACAATTGATGCCGGGTTAAGTGATAAATAGGAAAGCGAGCTCGTCAGCTTCCTCATTGAGAATCGGGACATTTTTGCTTGGTCCACACAGGACTTGCAAGGTGTTCCGAGGGAGCTGGCCGAGCACTCTTTGAATGTGAGACCTGAAGCAAAGCCGGTGAAGCAACCTCTCCACCGCTTGGCCGAAGATAGGAGGAAAGTCATCGGGGATGAGATAGCTCGGTTGCTAGCTGCAGGATTTATCATGGAGGTTCTTTACCCGGATTAGCTGTCTAATCCGGTGCTGGTGGAAAAGAAAAAGTTGAAGGGTTCGTAGCAGGGAAAACAAAAAATTTCTACCGCAAGAACGAACAAAACCCAGATCTAATCTAGATAAAAGACAAGATCTAATCTATTAGACATGTGCAACGAGATAGATCTGTACTAACCCTTATAGATCCGAAAGCGTTACGAGATTGGATCTCGTGGTTGATGTAGTCGATCACTTGCCGATCTCAAGACCGAGTGGGTGATCTTCTGGCGCTGCGTTCCGGCAGCGCTTCCGCAGTCGTTCACACGTGCGGAGTCGAATCAGACCTTCCTCTCCTCGTTCCAGCGAGCAGCGGAGGTAGTAGATCTTTTCTACGGAATCCCAGCAGCACGACGGCGTGGTGGTGGTGGTGGAGTAGAGAATTCTGCAGGGCTTCGTTTAAGCCTGAGCAGAAGAAAGGAGATGGAGAGAGGTGGCTAGGGCAAGAGTTGAGGAGGCCAGGGGGTGGCGCCTCCACCCCTCTATATAAAGGAGGGAGGCGCCATGCGGAGGTGGAGTACTTGTAGGACTCCCCTCTCCCTTGGCCGGCGGATCAAGGAGGTGGGGGGAGAGTCCTACTCCCCCACGAATCCTTGTCTTACCCCACAAGGATTCCTTGATCCTTTCTTGGTTTTCAAGTAAACTCCAAGAAATCTTCCAGAACCTTCCGGAACATTCCGAAACCTTCTAGAATACCCATACAAATACTCCGGAACATTTCCTAACTTAGAAAATGATCCCCAATATATGAATTTTATTCTCCGGACAATTCCGGAGCTCCTCGTGACGTCCCGAATCCAATCCGAGACTCCGAACAACATTCGGTCTCCAACGCACATTCCATATCTACTTAAAACAACTTCGAACCTTAAGTGTGTCACCCTACGGTTCGTGAATATGCAGACATGATGGAGACACCTCTCCGATCAATAACCATCAACGGGATCTAGAGATCCATAACGGCTCCCACATACACAACGATGACTTTGTGATCGATAGAACCATTAACATACGAAACCAATTCCCTTTGTCACGCGATACTCTACTTATCCGAGGTTTGATCATCGGTATCTCCATACCTAGTTCTACCTCGTTACTGATAAGTACTCTCTACTCGTTCCATGTTATGTCATCCCTTGTGACCCAGTCACATGCTTGCAAGCTAATTAGATGACATTCCACCGAGGGGGCCCAGAGCATATCTATCCGTCATATGGATGGACAAATCCCAATCTTGGTCCATGCGCTTGAACACATACTTTCAGAATACCCAATGACACCTTTATAACCACCCAGTTACGAAGCGGTGTTTGATGTCATCAAAGTACCCATCCGGTGATGGTGATTAACATACCTCATGGTCGAAGGATTAAGTTGCTATGTATTTTAAAGCTTATAGCAAACGAACTTAATGACTTGATCTTATGCTATGCTTACTACGGGTGTGTGTCCATCACATCATTCTCCTAATGATATGATCTTGTTATTAACGACATCCAATGTCCATGATCAGGAAACCATGATCATCCATTAATCAACAAGCTAGTTTAACAAGAGGCTTACTAGGGACTCTTTTATGTTTACAAAACACACAAGTATTAATGTTTCCGGTTAATACAATTATAGCATGGGATGTAAACATTTATCATAAACATAAAGATATAATAATAATCACTTTATTATTGCCTCTTGGGCATATCTCCAACAGTCTCCCACTTGCACTAGAGTCAATAATCTAGTTAAAAAACTTGTGCATTCAACACCTATGGCTTTCTGGTGTTGTATAGACACTATTGCTAGTGGTAAACATAATCTTCGGATCTGACACTTCCAGGTCCGTGTGTATTTGCATGTCCTTGCGTCTCTACGCATTACTCATTCTCCAATGAGATGGCATTGTATAAATTTGGTCCTTTGGTGAGACCTTTAGTTCCTTGGGATTAAATTATGTTGATACAATTGTCATACAATGTATCTTCATAGTATTATCCCGCTATGAACCACACCTAGTTTGATAACAAACTACTTAACACAAATGCCCTCCTTTGCTGCTACTATAGCAGTTATATACTTAGCCTTTTGTTTTAGTATCCGTCACAATATCTCAACTTTGGAACTCATCCAAATCCATCATGGAACATCCTTTCCATTATATTGTGCCACCCATAGTCTAAATTGAGATAAATTTAAATTGTATCTTGTGACAAAACTAGTATCAATGTAACACTTTACAATGAACTACCTTTAACTATTTGTCACTTATACATGATATATTCTTAGTTCTTCCAAAGCTCATAAGAATATCTTTACTATTGTCCAATGATCATCTTATGAATCATTCTGGTATATGCTCATAACATTTAGAGCGTAGGACATATCTGGATGTGTACATCTCAAAGAATGATTGATCAAAATATTCTTGTGATTTCACCAAGTGTCAAAACACTTGAATCTCGTGTCAACACACTTGAATCTTGATTTAGTCCTTTCTATGCGTCAAGAACCTTTCTTGTTGTTTCCATATTGAACTCATTCAACATCTTATCTATGTACATTTGGCAAAACCATATTAGCGCCTCAATCTATTCATATAGACATTGATGCCTAATTCTTGAGTTATGCCTAAGTCTTTCATCGAAATGAAATTCTTAACCTGTGTCAATAAAAGATACATTATTTCTAATCAACAATATGTCTTTCACATAATGTATTAGAAATATGCCTTAGCGCTCCCACTTAATTTCTTGCAAAATGCAAACATATTCATCGTCTCTGATGAAATTAAACCTTTTAACGGTTTCATCACAGTGAAGATTCCAACTCCGTGATGCTCACTTCAACCATTGAAGTTTTGCATACTCTTTTAGCATCCTTTGAATTAACAAAACCCTTTGGATCGTGTCATGTACACGTCCTAGGTAACCATTCTATTAGAAGAACTTGTTTTGTTTGTTCAACTACCATATACCAAAATATATGTAGTGGTTGCTACATTAATCCGTCCAGACTAAATATCGCTATGAAAGATCAAATCTTATCATAGTCAATTCCTTGAACATTGTCGTAAACTCTTTCCGACATGTCGACTATTTCATAGATTTGAAACATCCATGTCTATTTCTTTATAGATCCAAACACGACTGATAGGCTTCACGCCTTTCCGGAGGGTCTTCTAAGTTTAGAAACTTGATTTCTCGTGTATGGATACTATCATGGATTCCATGACTTCTAGTCATTTTATGGAGTCAGGGCCCATCATCGCTTCTTTGCATGTAGTCGGTTCATCATTGTCAAAACAATAACGACTTGCTTATCAAATCTTACTATTTGATTCTTACCGACCCACACGGTTCTATAGGAACTCTAATCTCCGAGATCACACCTTTTGTAATCACGAGAGCCATGAGCATTGTGGCCGCCACCGGGACACTTTCCGGCGCTGCGCTACTTAGCACATACAGCTAAGGTTCAACAACCTTATCAAAGTTCTATTGTTCTCCCACTTAACTTTTCACGAAAAATTCCTTCTCAAGAAACTTGACGTTCCAAGCGACAAACTCTTTTGTCCTTGGCGTTATGGAGAAATTCCCAACAAATTCTTTGGAATAACCTACAAAGACGGGCTTATCCGACTTTGGTTGTAAACATTTTACTCATGCATAGCATACCAAAATTTAAGAAAAGACAATTCGGGTTTTATCCCAAACCATAACTCATATGGTGTCATTTCAACGGATCACGATGGAGCTCTTTTCAGTGTAAAAGCGGTAGTCACTAAAGCTTTAATCTTTAAAATATAATGGCAGTTTTATAAATGACACCTTTGATCTTACCATGTAAAGCAAGGTTTCATTACATATCTCGAACACTCCATACTCCTATGGTGTTTTGGGAAATGCAAATCCATGGAACGATTCCTCAAATCTTAGGTGTTTTGTAACTCAAACATCTTTCTTTATGATCCAATCATAAACTCTTTTATTTTCTTGTTACAATGACTTTCCACTTCATCTTGAAAGTATTTGAACATTTTTTAAATGTTTCATACTTCTTCCTTATTGAGTAAGTATATACATATACTCACTCAAATCTTCGGAGAAAGCATATGAAGTTGAAATCCATCGCCCACGACTACACATAATGGACTATATACATCAATATGTACAAATTCCAATCAGTTAGTCGTCTGTTCCTCTTTTGGCCTACGAACGGAGTTTTAATTATCTCCAGGAAAGTATCACAAGCGTCATTTGATCCAAATCAAAGACTCCAAAAATCCATCAACATGGAGTTTCTTCATGTATCCCTTTCAATATAATTTAAACGGCGATGTCACTTCGCAAGTGATATTTCAATCATTTGTCTTGCGATATTTTAGCATTAATTTTATGGTCGTTATTTCTCCTACCAGACTTGTATATTATCCATCTATTATGGAATACGGTAATTATTTGAACAACCTTTTGTCGTCATAATACCTGATCAAAATAAAAATTATTGAAACAAATCTTGAAGGCAAGCTTTGATGTTAACGAGCAACACAACAACCCTTTGTTTTCGATGAACATCATCACATTTTCTCTTGCTAGTTACTTAGGCCATTGCAGTTCATGAATTGTGTTGTCCTGTATGACACTTCATACCAACCAATTCGGTATCCAATACCGGAGAACCACATTATTTAACAAGCAAGGAATACAACCATAACATGTATACCTTCTATATGCCTAAGTTGAACATCTCCAACCTTTTATTTTCTGCCAAATATTTTATAGATTCTCTTTCAGCAATTCCTTTTCTTTTAAAAGAATCTATCAACATCAATAGTGGTGTCATTCACATGACACATAGTACAAAGTGTGTATAGTCAAATACCAATACCTTTGGACTTGCACTTTGAAGTGGATCACCATCATCAAATGTTTGGTGTTCTTTCAAAAATCCATTCTTTAGTAATCTTTTAGTGTAGTAAACATTTTACTTACATCTTCTATTCATCCTTATCATGACAACTTTCATGATCAAGCTGCTATAGCTTATAAAGGTGAATTGCGAGTATAATGTTTCTTTTTCAAAACCTTTTGGAGGATTAGGACGACTAGCGTCTCCAACCTTCACAAATTCTCATCAAATATGAGGACGTATACTCTATCATGTTGTAACCAACACATTGTTTTAGATATCGCAATATCTTTCACATATGATGGTTTCTGAAACATTGCTTTCAGCTCTTAGATAAACTTGATATTAAAAACAATCTTTTGAGTATCAAGAATCATGGAGGCAAACATGATACATTATACTAACACTAGAATTGTTACTCTTGATTTAATACTATTTATTAAACTTCATGGAGTAAATAGAGTTTGCTGAAAGTTTGCAATAGGACTTATAAACTTTAAATTGACATTCAAAACAATACGATACCAGTTCGTAAAGTAAATATCCAGAATTTCTATAGTTCCACTATCTCAACTATAACTAAGCGTAAGGTGGTGAACGGATGCCAATGACTACAACAAACTATGCAAATTCACTTTGAGTGTGTTTATAATAAATTGAGTTCGACTAATCCAAATTACAAATGAACCCCCACTCAAAACAACATCCCTCGAGTTGTTTTAGTGATTACACGAACCAAATCCACTACACCAAGTCCGATCATCACGTGAGATGATGTAGCTTTAAAGGCGAACAATCAACATGTTCATCATATCATCCATATGACTCATGCTTTACCTTTCGGTATTCCGTGTTCCGAGACCATGTCTGTACATGCTAGGCTCATCAAGGTTAACCTTAGTTTCCGCATGTGCAAATCTGGCTTGCACCTGTTGTATGCACACGTAGAGTCTATCACACCCGATCATCACGAGATGCTTCGAAACGACGAGTCTTAGCAACGGTGCCAACTAAGGACGAACACTTTATTACTTGATATTTAGTGAGAGGGATCATCTTATAATGCTACCGTCGCGATCTAAGCAATACAAGATGCATAAAGGATTAACATCACAGGCAATTCATAATTAGTGTGATATGATATGGCCCTTTCTTCTTGTGCCTTTGATCTCCATCTCCAAAGCACGGACATGATCTCCATCATCACCAGCATGGCGTCAAGGTCAGTGGCGCCGCTTCATGGTTGTCCATCATCACTAGCAACTATTACAACTACTTGGAACAAAGCTATTACAAGATGAATAGATACGCAGGTCTTAACAGAATTGAAGACAACCATTAGGCTCCTGCCGGTTGCCATATTACAACAGGGATCATTGCATACATCAAATATAATCACAATCACATGATGGCCATATCACATCACAAAACCCCTGCAAAAACAAGTTAGACGCCTCTAATTTTCTTTGCATGTTTTACGTGGCTTGGGGCTTTCGAATAAGAACGGATCTTACCTACGAAACTGAACCACAACGTTGATACAAGTGCTATCAAGTTGCAAAGTGTAAATTGGATCTATACTACGGTGAGAGAGATAGACACCCGCAAAGCCACTTGTGCAAAGCAAGTTACACGTCAAGCGTGGAGCAAGTCTCATGTGCGATGACATGTAAGGTTAGCCCGAGCCGCTTCATCCCACCATACCGTAAGATGCAAAGTACACAAAGCAAAAGACGGCACGAGGACCAACGCCCACAAAACCATTGTGTTCTACTCGTGCAACAGATCTACGCATAGATACGGCTCTGATACCACTGAAGGGTTCGTAGCAGGGAAAACAAAAAATTTCTACCGCAAGAACGAACAAAACCCAGATCTAATCCAGATAAAAGCCAAGATCTAATCTATTAGACATGTGCAACGAGATAGATCTGTACTAACCCTTGTAGATCCGAAAGCGTTACAAGATTGGATCTCGTGGTTGATGTAGTCGATTACTTGCCGATCTCAAGATTGAGTGGACGATCCTTCTGGCGCTGCGTTCCGGCAGCGCTTCCGCAGTCGGTCACACGTGCGGAGTCGAAGCAGACCTTCCTCTCCTCGTTCCAGCGAGCAGCGGAGGTAGTAGATCTTTTCCACGGAATCCCAGCAGCACGAAGGCGTGGTGGTGGTGGTGGAGTAGAGAATTCTGCAGGGCTTCGCCTAAGCCTGAGCAGAAGAAAGGAGGAGGAGAGAGGCGGCTAGGGCAAGAGTTGAGGGGGCCAGGGGGTGGCGCCTCCACCTCTCTATAAAGGAGGGAGGCGCCATGGGGAGGTGGAGTCCTTGTAGGACTCCCCTCTCCCTTGGCCGGCGGATCAAGGAGGTGGGGGGAGAGTCCTACTCCCCCACGAATCCTTGTCTTACCCCACAAGGATTCCTTGATCCTTTCTTGGTTTTCAAGTAAACTCCAAGAAATCTTCCAGAACCTTCCGGAACATTCCGAAACCTTCTAGAATACCCATACAAATACTCCGGAACATTTCCTAACTTAGAAAATGATCCCCAATATATGAATTTTATTCTCCGGACAATTCCGGAGCTCCTCGTGACGTCCCGAATCCAATCCGAGACTCCGAACAACATTCGGTCTCCAACGCACATTCCATATCTACTTAAAACAACTTCGAACCTTAAGTGTGTCACCCTACGGTTCGTGAATATGCAGACATGATGGAGACACCTCTCCGATCAATAACCATCAGCGGGATCTGGAGATCCATAACAGCTCCCACATACACAACGATGAATTTGTGATCGATAGAACCATTAACATACGAAACCAATTCCCTTTGTCACGCGATACTCTACTTATCCGAGGTTTGATCGTCGGTATCTCCATACCTAGTTCTACCTCGTTACTGATAAGTACTCTTTACTCGTTCCATGTTATGTCATCCCTTGTGACCCAGTCACATGCTTGCAAGCTAATTAGATGACATTCCACCGAGAGGGCCCAGAGCATATCTATCCGTCATATGGATGGACAAATCCCAATCTTGGTCCAAGCGCTTCAACACATACTTTCAGAATACCCAATGACACCTTTATAACCACCCAGTTACGAAGCGGTCTTTGATGTCATCAAAGTACCCATCCGGTGATGGTGATTAACATACCTCATGGTCGAAGGATTAAGTTATTATGTATTTTAAAGCTTATAGCAAACGAACTTAATGACTTGATCTTATGCTATGCTTACTACGGGTGTGTGTCCATCACATCATTCTCCTAATGATATGATCTTGTTATTAACGACATCCAATGTCCATGATCAGGAAACCATGATCATCCATTAATCAACAAGCTAGTTTAACAAGAGGCTTACTAGGGACTCTTTTATGTTTACAAAACACACAAGTATTAATGTTTCCGGTTAATACAATTATAGCATGGGATGTAAACATTTATCATAAACATAAAGATATAATAATAATCACTTTATTATTGCCTCTTGGGCATATCTCCAACAAAAGTATGACCCGAACATGGCAGTGGTTTGGCGAATGTGTATCGATTACACGAACCTGAACAAAGCGTGTCCAAAAGATCCATTTCCGCTGCCGAGAATAGATCAGGTCATAGACTCAACTGCTGGATGTGAATTGTTGTCATTCATTGATGCATATTCTGGTTTCCACCAGATACCTCTGAATCCCGATGATCAAATAAAGACTGCGTTCATTACCCCGTACGGGGCTTATTGCTATCACACCATGCCATTTGGTTTACGTAATGCAGGGGCAACATACCAAAGATGTATGCAAAAATGTTTGCACGACCAAATAGGTCAAAATGTACAGGTGTACATGGATGATGTGGTTATCAAGACCAAGGAAAGCATAACGCTCCTTGACGATATCAGGCAAACATTTGCGAATCTAAGGAGGTTCCGGATGAAGCTTAACCCGGAAAAATGAACCTTCGGTGTCCCGGCTGGGAAATTGCTCGGTTTTCTTGTTTCCAGCCAAGGTATCGAGGTTAATCCAACCAAAATCCGGGCCATTGAACGAATGGAACTGCCAAAGTGTCTTAACAATGTCCAGAAGTTCACAGGTTGCCTGGCCTCATTAAGTCGGTTTGTATGTCGGTTGGAGAAAAGGCATTGCCTCTCTATCAACTTATGAAAAAGTCGGATAAGTTCGTTTGGACACCGCAGGCCGATGAAGCCTTTGCTCACTTGAAGAAGATGTTAGCCACTGCACCAGTGTTAGCCTCGCCACTATCAAAGGAGCCAATGTTGCTCTATATAGCCGCAACCAACCGAGTTGTAAGTGCAGTGATAGTGGTGGAGCGCGATGAGGAAGGTAAGTCGGTGCAAAGGCCAGTGTATTACTTGAGCGAGGTGTTGTCAGCCTCAAAGCAGAACTACCCACATTATCAAAAGGTGGCATATGGCGTGTACATGGCCGCTAAGAAGTTGAAGCACTACTTTGAGGAGCATCCCATCAGGGTCATTTGTGAGGCCCCCATATCCGAGATAATGAGTAACAAGGATGCGAGTGGCAGGATTGCAAAATGGGCAATTGAGCTAGCTCCTTCTGCTCCGCAATATGATAGAAGAGAAGCCATCAAATCCCAAGCTGTGGCGGACATTTTCGTGGACTGGGCCGAGGTGCAATACGAACCGCCACTCCCAGATCCGAACTATTGGCGAATGCACTTTGACAGATCAAAAACCAAAACCGGGCTAGGGGCTAGAGTTGTACTTACCTCGCCAAAGAAGGACCAGCTGAAATACATGCAGCAGATCCATTTCGCGGCATCAAACAATGTCGCTGAGTATGAAGCACTTGTGCACGGGCTCAAGGTGGCAAAAGAGATTGGGATACGTCGGATCGTATGCTTTGGCGACTCGGATTTGGTGGTGCAGCAAGTGTCGGGAGTGTGGGACGCCCTGGATCCAAACATGGCGCTGTACAGATTTCATGTGCAGAAGATATCTGGTTACTTTGAGGGATGCGAATTTCACCATGTACCCCGGGTGGAAAATGAGGCTGCCGACATGCTGTCGAAGCTCGGGTCAACCCGACAAGCAATTCCACCGGGTGTAGCATTAGAGCATCTCAGGAAACCATCCATCAGGCCCTCCCCAGAAACCGACTCAATCTATGTCCCGGAGGACACGGAATCCGGAGCTGTGCCCATGGACATTGACATGGGAAGTGGTGCGCGAAACCCAGGAACTGCCTCGGCAAACCCGGGGACTGCTTCGGTAAACCTAGGGACTGCTTCGCAAGACCTGAGGACTGCTCAGCGTGATCTAGTTGAGGTTATGCCGGTGGATCAGATGGAGATTGATGAGGATGTGTTCCCTGTGCGAACAATACCGGCTTGGGCACTACCTATATTTCAATTCCTGAAAGATGGAACGTTACCCACTGAGGAAGTGTTGTCCAGGCAAACACAGAGGAAGGCAAAGGCTTACACGATCATCAATTCCGAACTATACAAAAGAAGTGTGACCAATGTCCTCTAGCGATGTGTTGACCCGGAAGAAGGGCTTGAAATCCTCCGAGATATACATCAGGGGGAATGCGGGCATCATGCCTCATCCCGAGCCTTGGTAGCAAAAGCTTTTCGGCACGGATTCTACTGGCCAAGTGCCTTAGAGCAAGCAGAAGATCTGGTGAGAAAATGTAATGGTTGTCAGAGGTACGCTACCAAGACACATATGCCGATGTCGGAACTCAAGACCATACCAATTACTTGGCCATTTGCCGTATGGTGCTTGGATATGGTTGGCTGTTCAAACCAGCAAGGGGAAATATGACTCACATTTTAGTAATGGTGGACAAGTTTACGAAGTGGATTGAGGTAAAGCCTATAAGAAAATGTGATGGAGCTACGGCCGTAACGTTTCTCAAAGATATCATCTTGAGGTATGGTTATCCTCACAGTATCATAACTGATAATGGCACAAACTTTGCAGAAGGAGCATTTGCGCATTTTTGCCGAGATAAGAAGATCCGGCTGGACGTAGCCTCGGTAGCCCACCGCGCATCGAACGGACAAGTGGAAAGATCCAACGGATTAGTATTATCTGGGATAAAACCCCGGCTCATTGAGCCGCTGCAAATATCAGCGGGGTGTTGGATAGAAGAACTACCAGCGGTACTGTGGAGTTTAAGAACAACTCCGAATCGATCAACAGGCTATGCGCCATTTTTTCTGGTATATGGGGCAGAAGCTGTATTACCAGCCGACATAGAGCATGATTCGCCTAGGGTCACCCAATACACAGAAGCCGAAGTGCAAGAAGCCCGGCAAAATGATGTTGATCTGCTGGAAGAAGCGAGAGAACTGGCATTGTCCAGATCCGCCATATATCAGCAAAATCTCCGACGCTATCATAGCCGGAAAGTAAGCCCCCGAGTCTTTCGGGAAGGCGATCTGGTGCTCCGGTTGGTACAACGTACTGCCGGCATGCATAAATTATCCCCCCCATGGGAAGGACCATTCATCGTGAGCAAGGCATTGCACAATGATTCTTATTATCTTATAGATGCAAAGCCACAGGAAAAGAACAAGGCGGACAGGTCCGGAGAGGAATCCAAGCGACCATGGAATATAGCTCTACTTCGTCCTTTCTACACTTAACTAAGAAGCGTATGTATCCGAGTCGTCTCATATGTCGGTATGTATGTCGGCAATGAGCTTATCAATGAAATGTTGGCACCTCGAGCAGTAACTCGGGGACTGCCTTAACAATGTTTGTTGTTTTTTGTGCGTTAGCTGGAATAAGTTATTCTACTTAACTCGGATTAGTAATGTGTGAGCACCAAGAACCCAACTCTTCGACTTGCTGTTGTCCAACAAGAATTGGCTTCATGGCAAGCAAGAGAACAAGTTTGGAATTGCGTAGCACATGAAAAACGACTAAGGAAAAGAATTTATTCGAGCCGACATTTGTTTTTCGGACTAACCTTGTATTTATTTTCAAGTTATTATGTAGTTTTATTTTTGAGCTAAGTCTAAAAGTTTCCCAGTATTGTTAAGACAATTTTTTAAGCTCGGATTCGTAAGTTGTAAAACCGAATCAAGGTAGACACGAACCGAGCCAAAAGATTGGACGAACAAGAAAAATAAACTCGGGGACTATGCCCAAGTTAATCCGGCATAAGAACTTAGTAGCAAAATATCACATGTATGTGGAATACAACTCCACCCGGCATTCCGGGGATCTGATAAATTTTCAAGTTTTTTTTCGCTCAAGGAGCGGCAGGAGGAGGAAGTTCGGCATCATCTTCGCCATCTTCAATATCCGAGGCGTCATCTTCTCCATCACCGTCCGAGCCATCTTCATCATTCTCAACCTCTTTATCCCTAGCGGCTTCTAGGAAGCTCGGCCCTTCAACCTATTCATGAATGGGAGCATATTCGATGAGGCTATAGGCGCAAGCCTGGCGCCGAGCTACCCACTCCGGGTCATTGGTCCATCTGGATCCTGTGCGCAGGCGTGTCGGGAGGTTGAGATCAATTTTCTCATACCACGTGAGTATGTGGTGGATAATGGTATCAGCTGTGGCACGCCGAGCGGTCTCTCTCCAGAGGTCGAGCTGAGTCTCGGTTTCCATTAGCTTCTCAACGAGAATTGCGGTGGTCTCCGGAGTATCTTCGCCGGGCCAGAACGTGTTGAAGATGCGAACTGCAACGTCGAGGATGTCCTTGCCATAATTTTTGATGAGCTCCACGCGAGATGACAAGCTGACCAACAGGTCCTCCATGTCATAGGGAATCTCTTCACCATCAGAAGCGGCAGGAGTACCCCTTTCTCGGCGGAAGTCGGCAACTGCTGCGCTCGCAATAGCAGTCCCCTCTGGAAATTTGCCTGGAAAAGAGATAAAGGAAGAAGGTAAAGAAAAGACATATGAAGTAACCCGGAGAAGTAGGTCGGATAAGGGAAAGGAACTTACGTGATATATGGCTAAGGATCCGGGTCAGCTCCCTGGTGCAGTCATCACGTCTCTTACGAAGCTGCTCAAGCTCTGCATTCGCCACCCAAGCTGGATGCCGGACTCCTTGAGTAGATCCTGGTCCTTGGCGATCTGGAGATTGAGGCGCTCGTGCTCTTCTGTGTAATTCTGACCAACCTTTTGGAGTTTGGATTGGTGCTGGGCCTTCATTTTCTCCATCTCAGCCTTGAGCCTGGCGATCTCATCGTCCTTGGTCCGGAGGAGGTCGAGCTCATCATCTTTCTTCTTAAGCTCGGCTTGGTGTTGCCCTGCTTGTTCGAGAAAATGCAGCATCATATCAGGCACGGGCATACTATCTTCAAGCGATGCTGAAATAGTGTGTTGACCCGGCAGAGCCGAGGTATGAATGTTTGCCAAGCCAAGGAGAAAAGGAAGTGGAAAGCACTGTAGAGTCGGACAAAAGTGACTTACCCTTGATCTGTTCCAGATTCTTCTGCATAATCTTGTTCTCAGCCTCCACCCCAGCTGCGGAAACCGAATGATGAGATTAGTTCGGCAGAGGAAGATGAAGAAAAATGAAGAAGCGCCAAGGAAGAAATTTACCCCTTTTCTCGTATTCCGCGAGAAGTGCAGTTTGCTTGGCGCGTAGCATCTTGTGGGTATCCAACAGGCGTTGGAATTCAGCACTCCGGCTATTAGTGGTCACCTGAAAGGAGTACAGAAACATAAATTAGCTTGGTGCATGTTCGAAGTGTACAAAAATCCGGGCCAAGTGGAACTTAACCCGGCTCTAGGTGTGTGCATGTTCGAAGTGTACAAAAAATCTAGGCCAAGTGGAACTTAACCCGGCTCTAGGTGTGTGCATGTTCGAAGTGTACAAAAAATCCGGGCCAAGTGGAACTTAAGCCGGCTCTAGGTGTGTGCATGTTCGAAGTGTACAAAAATCCGGGCCAAGTGGAACTTAACCCGGCTCTAGGTCTGTGCATGTTCGAAGTGTACAAAAAATCCGGGCCAAGTGGAACTTAACCCGGCTCTAGGTGTCTGCATGTTCGAAGTGTACAAAAAATCCGGGTCAAGTGGAACTTAACCCGGATCTAGGTGTGTGCATATTCAAAGTTCTGATGGAGCTACGTTAGTTTTCTAAAGAGCATCCGGCCGAGTAACAAGTTACTCCCCCGGAGGCTCGGGGACTAATGGTTATTATCTACAGCATGTAAAGGGGAAGTGACGTACCTCCATCATCCGCCCCGCGAGGTTAATTGCCTTAGCGGCTGTGTTCATTTGAGCAGAAAATTCAGCGGGGCCGAACTTCTCCGGAAGATCGTCGTTGTGGATGAACTCCGCCTTGTTCCAATTCATGACAAATTCAATCAGGCTCGGAGGGTACCGCTCACCGGTGGGCATATGGGGCGCCACCAAGCCCTTCGCGTGCGCTTCTTTCCTCTCAACCAAGGCAAGGGCTGGGCTGGTGTGCAGAACCATCTGCTGTTCATCAGTTGGATCGGCAGGGGCGTCCTTCGCTGCTGGAGCTTTCTTGGGAAGCATTGATGCGAGGGTGCGCTGCCTGGCCTCGACGAATGCTGATTTGGCAGCGTCAGGAGCCTTTTTGCCCTTTGCTTGCTGGGAAGAGGAAGTGGTTGCAGCGGATTTTCCCTTAGGAGCTGCCGGGGTAGTTCCTCGCCGAGGTTGAGAAGACTCGGACGAGGCAGAGGAGCTCGGCGCTGGTGCTCTTGTTGCTGGACTTGGTGCCGCTGTTGATGTTTTTGCAGCCGGAGTTGGTGCTGATGCCGGAGTTGGTATTGGTGCTGGTTTGGTTGCTAGTACTGGAGCTGGTGCTGGTGCCAAGGTAGTTTCAGTGGTTGCTGGTTGCGGCGAAGCCGAAGTTGTGGATGCCGTCGCCTCGGCTGGACCGGTCTCCTCCGCTCCAAGGTTACCCTCCTCTTGACGAGGTGGAGCAGAACCCGGAGCAGTCACAGAACCCTCTGGAATAGGGCTCAGCGGACGTGACTCGTCGTCACGAGGGGGAGAAGGGCTAGGTCAGAGCGGTGAAGAGATGCTAGATCCACTCTGAGGGACCTCCACCGGGGCCCTGCAAAATCAAATAATGTCAGAACAGAAATTACAACAATACAATGAAGAACAAGTTGCAAAGGGAAAAAGACTTACGCATCCGAGGTTTGGGCCACCTTGGGTTTCCGAACCCTTCGTGCTGGGGCCTTGCCTGCTGGCTTGGAGGCAGTCTTGTCCCCGGACTTCTTTCGCCTTTTAGTGGGCTGGGAAGGTCCGGAGGAGGAACTTGGAGCAGCCCTGCGCTTCTTCTTCGGTGCTACCGGAACAGGTTCGCCCGTAGCAAGGGGAGGGTCCTCGTGGATGTGCCCACCGGGATTAGCTGATGCCGGAAAAGCAAAAGAAAGGGGGACAGCCTCAACAGGTTCAATCACCTCGACATCCGAGTCATCTTCATCATCGGGCCAATCTCTAATAGAAGAGAATTTACCGGTGGGTCACTTTGTAGCGTCGGTCATCGGGAGGAACATCTCCTGGTCCGGCTCTTCCTCATCCGGAGTCTCCCGGTCCGGCGCCCACTTAAGGGTCGGATCGGTGCCATCCTCAAGGGTCTGCTGAAGAAATAGCTGAGGAAAAGAATGAACAAAAAAGTCAAAAATGCAACAATAACCGACATGTAATTAGTCCGGGGTAAGTTTGCAACATGAAGCTTACCGCGGGAGGAAACCTGTCGCGGAAATAATGCTCAATTCCCCAAGTCCACTCAGAGGAGAAGTCCTTGTGGGTGGTGAAGAGAGCCTTAACCCGGCGATATATCTCCGTGTTGCTCAGCTCAAAGGATGAGGTCCGGTTGGGGTCATGGCCGAAGCTCATGTGGCACACCTTGTGGGTGCGCTTCTAGAGGGGGGAAATTTAGTTGCGCACGAAAGTGATCATAGCATCCTCGTTGCGCAGTCCGAGCTTCTTCAGCTCCGTGAACCTCTTGTTGACCTGGTTGGCCAAGGCCGTGGGCTTCTTGGGGACGACGTCCCACAGTTCCGGGTTAGGTGGACCCGGAGTATAGGGAAGCAGCCGGATCAAGTCTCTAGTGCCCGTATTCCGGCCATAAAAGAAGGTCCGGGCCCACCCTTTGCAGGAGTCTAGCCCGGTGACCCGGGGGAAAAATGGAAAGCCTCCGGGGTGAGATGGACGCAGCTCCAAATTGAGTGAGCTGCTTGTCCTCCGGATCAAGTTGGATGTTTGGGATGACGTTACGACGAAGGCCGAAAAACCGGATCCATAGCTCCTTCGTGGGCCATACTCCGGCATAGCCTTCGATCGTAGAAGCGAAAGCGGAAAGAGAGGTGATGGCATTGGCAGGAAGATGGTGCGGCTGGAGTTCCTAGGTACTAAGCCAATCCCGGAAAAAGTCGCTCACCGGCAAACCGAACCCCCGTTGGAAGTGGGACAAGAACACGACGTACTCACCCGGATTGGGTGAGGGGGCCAATTCGGTGGACGCGAGACGAGCGGCAACACCGGCGGGGATGCGTCTGGTCCAGTAGAGCCAGTCGAGGTCATCTTGGTAGACCCAAGACCCGGCCCACGCACCACGGTCCGCCGCCGCGGTGTCCTCCTCCATTTCTTGCTCGGCGACGATGAGCTCCTCCCCCGTCATCTGGTCTTTGCTGCCCTCGCTGGCGCTAGCGGCGGCGGGAGGCAGAGGCCTGGATTGGCGAGGACCCGTGGCGAGGGAGTTGTGTAGCGGTGGCGGCGATGCAGAGGCACGGGAAAGCAGTGCGGCGGCGGCGGCGCTGCTACTTGGAGCACTGGCGGCGGGGTATAAAGGCCGAGTTAGCCGAGGTTCGGCAAGGCCAAAGCGGATGCTGGCCGGGTCACCTCAAGGCAGGCCGAATCACGGGGTAACCTGGACCAGGGGCGTTCGCCTGACTAAGTCTCAACCGACTTAAGCAGTAAGTCGGAAGTGCTTGTTTTACTTGTATGCAGGAACAGGTGTGGCCGGATCAACTATGATCCGGGTCACGTCTACCTTCTGGGAGAAGGAAGGAATCTCGCTGGTCAAAAGAAGCCCCGGTACGCATTACCTGAGCGAAGCAAGCAAGGGCAGGACCACCGGGGCGTGGCCGACAAGGGTGACGACGCCCATGTCGGCTGACGCGGGCGCCGCAGAGGCTCACGTAGCCTCTGCATGTGTGACGCGGGGGAAAAGCACCCCGGTCGGCTTACTACTTTGGGAGGAGGCATATTCTAGGAATATGCCTCCACGTATGCCCTAGGCAGAGACCGAGCTCCCTCTATAAAAGGGGGGCTAGGGTTTCAGTAGAAGGTTTTCCGCTATTCTGGTTTGGCTAGGGTTTTAGGTGTGATCTGTGGGTTAGAGTAAGAGAGCTCCTTCTTCCTCCTCTCGCCAATACAGCTCTAGGAGCACTTGTAATCTTGGAAGCAAAGCAATACAAACAACTATGTGGAGAATCACTTCACTATCCCTCCTTGGATTCCCCTAGCGTGTATTAGTCCCCACCTTTAGCCTATCCATGGCATCTGCCGTGACACCACCACGACATGTTCACCCATCATGTTATCTATCTAAGGGGAGCCACCTCTAGTGAACTACGGATCCCGGTCCTTTTACTTTACATACAATCTACAATCTTTTACTACTTTGTGTTTACTTTTTGTAAACTTTTACTTCTTTCCATTCGATACGTTTAATCCTTTGTTTTTCGCAAAACACGGTGAGATTGACAACCTCATCGCAAGTTGGGGACAAAGTTTTGTGGTTGTGTTGTGCAGGTCTCCACGTTGCTACTAGGACCAGTAGTGCGCCCTGCCAAAGCTCAGCTAGTAACACCTTTGGGGTGTTTCCTTGCTCCTACTAGTTCGATTAAACCTTGGTTTCATAACTGAGTGAAAACTTACTACTGTGCTCATCATACCTTCCTCTTGGGGTTTCCAACGAGCTCTACATCAACTACGAGTCAGCAAGATTTTTTCTGGCGCCATTGCCGGGGAGTCAAGGACATCTTCACAAGGGGAGTCCCTCATAACCAATCTCTTTACTTTGTTGTTTTTGTTTTGCATAGTTTCTTTTTGCTTTGATTGCTTGTTTTGGTTCTTTAAAAACACAAAAAAATTAGTTTTACTTGTTTGCTTTCTTATTTGAAAACCGAAAAAAATGACTACTCTTGAAAACACTAAGTTGTGTGACTTCACTAGCACCAACAACAATGATTTTATGAGCACACCTATTGCTCCACCTGTGGCTGAGAATACTTTCTTTGAGATAAAACCTGCTTTGCTCAATCTTGTTATGAGAGAACAATTTTCTGGTATTGGTAATGAAGATGTTGCTTCCCATCTTAATAACTTTGTTGAACTTTGTGAGATGCAAAAGCATAGGGCTATAGATGGTGATATTATTAAACTGAAATTGTTTCCTTTCTCTTTGAGACGAAAAGCTAAAGAATGGTTGAATTCCTTAACTAGGAATAGTATTGATTCTTGGACTAAGTGCAAAGATGCTTTTATTGGAAAATACTATCCTCCTGCTAAGATTATATCCATGAGAAGTGAAATAATGAAGTTTAAACAACTTGATAATGAGCATGTTGCTCAAGCTTGGGAAAGAATGAAATCTTTGGTAAAGAATTGTCCCACTCATGGACCGACTTCTTGGATGATCATCCAAACTTTTTATGCAGGATTGAACTATTCTTCAAGGAACCTATTGGATTCAGCAGCTGGAGGTACCTTTATGACCATCACTTTGGGTGCTGGAACAAAACTTTTGGATAATATGATGGTTAATTATTCTGAATGGCACACTGAGAGAGCTCCACAAGGTAAGAAGGTAAATTCTGTTGAAGAAACCTCCTCCCCGAGTGATAAGATTGATATTATTATGTCTATGCATGTTAATGGAAAAGCCCATATTGATCCAAATAATGTTCCTTTAGCCTCTTTGGTTGCTCAAGAAGAGCAAGTTGATGTGAACTTCATAAGAAATAACAATTTTGGCAACAATGCTTATGGTAATAATGCTTATAGGAACAATTTTGGTAACAACAATTATAAGCCATATCCTCCCAACAATGGTAATGCTTATGGAAATTCTTACAACAATAATAAGAGTGCTCCCTCTGAACTGGAAGTTATGCTTAAAGAGTTTATTAGTAAACAAACTGCTTTCAATAAAACTATTGAGGAAAAACTCTCTAATGCTGAAAGAAATATAGCATCTTTGGCTGAAGCTCAATCTACTCTGAATAAAATGGCTGCTAAACCCGAAACTAATGAGAATCCCTTTGCAGCTACTAATGCTATACAAGTAAGTATTGATGAAAATGTTAGACTATTAGCTGAATTACATGCTAAGTGGGAAAGAGAAGATGAAATTGCTAGAAACATTAGTGTTTCTACTATTACCACCACGAGTGTTGAGGCTAGTAATAGTTCTACCACTTTAGATGATAAAGTTTATTTTGATCTTGATGGTTGCAATATCTGTGAAGTTATTAAGTTCCTACAAAAGCTTGCTAAAAGTCCTAATGCTAGTGCTATGAACATGGCTTTTACAAAACACATTACTGATGCTCTCATAAAGATTAAAGAAGAAAAGATGAAACATAAAGCTTCTATTCCTATAAAGCAAGAAGATGGTTGGGAACCCATCATTAATATGAAAGTGAATGACTTTGATTTCAAAGCTTTGTGTGATCTTGATAGTAGTGTTTCTATTATGCCTAGAAGGATTTATGATATGCTTGATTTGCCTCCTCTTGAAGATTGTTATTTGAATGTCCCACTTGATGCCAATGCTAAAAAGAAACTCATGGGGAGTCTTAATGATGTTCTTATTATGGTTAACGATTCCTATGTCCCCGTTGATTTCTATGTTTTGGATGTTGAATACAATGCTTCTTGTCCTATTACTTTGGGAAGACCTTTTCTTAGAACTGTTGGTGCCATCATTGATATGAAAGAAGGCACCATTAAATATCAACTTCCACTCAAGAAAGGTATAGAACACTTCCCTAAAAAGAGAGAAAAGATTTATTTTGCTTCTCCTATGAAAACAAAATTTGGTCTTAATGCTTCTTCATTTGAGAACACTTGATTCTTTCTTTGCTTCTTATGCCTAACTTAAAGGCGTTAAAGAAAAGTACTTGTTGGGAGATAACCCAAGAGTTTTAGTTGAGTATTGGAAGTTATTACCTCTGTAATAACCTCTCCTTATCCTTTTTATTTTCTTTTTGTGCCAAGAGTAACCTCTAATGAGAGAGAAGTAATGATTGGGAAAGTTGTTGTCCCGAAACAGATTTCTGTGCTTCACCGTAAACATTCCTGAGAGAGATCTGTACATCAGATTGAGCTGTACGTTTTTGTTCTTCTGCCCCAGGTTGTTATCTAACTTTCGTTAGTTCAACACTTTTTTATTTGAGCAACAAAAGCTCTTCGAAAAAATTCTTCTTTACCTACTGGTCTGTTTTGACAGATTTCTGCCATTTTCTGCATTTGCTTCTTGTTAGTTCCTTCTTGAGTTCCTTTGGGGAATTGATCTTTTTGAGGAAAGTGCTACAGTAGCTAGTGTTCTAATGGAAGTTTATTTGGTGTTAGAACTGAACCTTGAGACTTATTTATCTTAACTGCACTAATGTTGCTAATGAGATTGTGTAAAGTTCTGTATGAAGGAAAAATTTCAGGTGTATGGAAGGAATGAGTAATGAGATGAAGGATGTACTAAAGCTCAATCTTGGGGATGCCATGCGTGTCACCCCAAAAAATATCCAAGAAGTACAAGCGTCAAAGCTTGGGGATGCCCAAGGCATCCCCTTCTTCATCAATAAAAATCTCAGGTTTCTTCCAAACGCTTCATTTTTATTATTTCATGCACAGTTGTGTTTTTGTTGGAGCGTCTTCTTTTTATTTTTTGTTTTGGTTTTTAGTTTGCTTGGTTTGCTTAGTGTTCTGAATAAATTGGTTGGACCCCCTCTTTCATACTTTGGTTTGCAAATAGTTTGATTTGGTTTGGAAAAGAGTAGGAAAGTTCACGCTTATGTGGTAAAAAGAGCTCGTTTTTGACTGTGGTATATGCTTTGTCATGCCATGCTTGATATTGTTTTGGCTTTATGCTTAGTATTCTTTGCTGTTGCATGACTTGTTATAAACAATTGAGATTGCTTATTGTGCCTTGGATGAATCATGCGTTGTTTTAGCATATTAAAGCATAGTATAGTGGTATTCTCCTTTGATGCTTTATTTGGGTTGACTTGGCACATGCTCACACCATGTTATGACTATCTCAAGTCACCATAGCCTTTATGATCCTTTAGTTCTCAACTTGTAGTATCACTTTATGCTTTGATCAATGATGTTTTGTCGCTCTGCATGATTATGGCCATTATTGCTCTCTTAGTTTGTTGCTCCCAGTCTTTTGCTAGCCTCCACCACCAAGTATGAGTTCCACTCATGCATCCAACTCCCTAAACCAAGTTATTCCAAAGAGTCCACCATACCTACCTACTAGCTTATGCTATTCCAAGTATATTCATGCTTTTGTTTACCTTTCACTTGTTATGAGAAAACTAGTGATTAAAGCTCTCACGAACTTGATGGCAGACTTACTTTATTGCCTCTAATAAATTTGAACCATTGGGTCCTTCTTTGTTGTGTATATGCTTGCGCTTTATAATTTGAAATTAGCAGAACCATGTTTCATGGGGAACGCTTTCAACATCACACTTGTACTTTGTACTCCGTTGATATCATGTTCTTTTGCTTACGGATCCCGACGATGTGAAATAAAAGTGGAACTTGTAAGATCATGGAGTTTGTATGTTCGTTAGAGAAACGCCTGGGCCGCTAGCCTAAGCCATGCCTAATCATGGTGGAAACTTGCAGCATCACCATAATGAGCACTCTATGAAGCATCCTCAATAAAAACCTATGCAAATAGCAAATAAAAAGATCGCTGAGATGCTCATTGTCTGCTTGCCTTGTCATTTTGATTATGGGAAAGCTCCCGTATCATGTGCAAGGGGTACCCCGTTGGCGGTTCTTTATGATACACATATGCTTACAATGACAAGAGCTTACTCGTGACTAAAGTTGAGTAGCATGAGGATCGGTCTTCGTAAGTAAGGGGCATGAGATTTCGGTTTAACTTGTCAAGCATATCCTCTTAGTTGTGTCACTTTAACCTTAATCACTTTCAAGATGCTTATGATAGGGCAATGAGAGCTGAAAACTACAAGTACCATAATTTTTGGAAGCTCTTTATGAGACTTGAATCCCTACTTCCTTTTACAAAAGGCTTTTCTTCCACCATTATATTGAGTCTCCACCTTCTATCTTTATGCACCTACTTTGAGAGCATAGTGGCCATTCTTAGTTCTATGTGCATTGTCCCAAGACTAGTTGATTGATGCATACCTTGATATTTCTTGTTTTAAACTATTGTATCTAGTCACTCTTATGAACTTTGAAGGTGTCCTATGCATTTATATTTCCTACTCTATTGAGGGACAAGCTGAATACTATTATGCTATGTTTTCTTTATGTGAAACAAACAAACGTCTTGCAAGGCATGTTATTCATGAATCTTTTGTTTGTACATTTTTATGTTGCATCACAGTTTCTTTGCCTATTGCTAGAACTTTGTCTTTCATGTTATGATTGAAGTACTATGATCCCAGCTTTGAGTTTTGCAAATACTTTGATCAAGTCTTTGATGGTGCATGTCACCTCAAAAATTATTTCTTTTTATCACTTACCTACTCGAGGACGAGCAGGAGTTAAGCTTGGGGATGTTGATACATTGCCAATGTATCTATAATTTTGGATGTTCCATGCTTGGTTTTATCCACTTTCTTGTGTTTTGTTCCAACTTTGGAGTACTTTTCATATGATTTCTTGGACTAACCTATTAACAAGAGCCACAGTGCTAGCTGCCTGTTTTCTGCTATTTTTGGTTCTAGAAAAGTCAGAAAATAAATATTCTCGGAATTGGACGGGACAAAACCCAAAGTGCCTATTTTTCCGGAAGGGATCAAGTGCTAGAATACGAGATGGAGAGGGACCAGGGGGCCACCACACCACCTGGCCGCGCGGCCCAGCCTGGCCCGCGCCTGGGGGTGGTGAGGCCGCTCCCGGCACCCCCTCGGCCTCTCCTTCCGCCTATAAGTTGCCCTCGGGACGAAAACCCTAAGTACCCGATCAAAAATCCACGAAAGAGTCTGTAGCCGCCGTCATCTCCATCCCTAGATCGGGAGGGATCTGAAGCTCTTCCCGGCACCCTGCCGGAGAGGGGAATTCACCCTGGAGGCCTTCTTCATCACCATGCAAGCCTCCGGTGTGATGCGTGAGTAGTTCATCCTTGGACTACGGATCCATGTAGTAGCTAGATGGCTGGTTTCTCCTCCTTTGTGCTTTCATGTTTAGATCTTGTGAGCTCCGTTCATGATCAAGATCATCTATTTGTAATTCATACATGTTGTGTTTGCGGGGTCCGATGGATATTGAGATGCTATTTTAGATTGATTATTGATTCTATCATGTCTTTGTTATTTAAGATCTTGCATGCTTTCCGTTGTTAGTAGCTATCTTGGCAAAGTAGATGCTAGCAACTCCAAGAGTTAGTATTTATGCTCGATAGTGGGTTCATGCCTCTGGTAATCTGGGGAAGTGACAGAAATCTCTAAGGTACTAGATGTGCTGTTGCTACTAGGGAGAAAACAACAATCCTTTGTTCATAGAACAATCATATTGTTTACTTTACACGCAGTTCGTAAAGCAATAATCTGTTGCTTGTAACTTAATACTGGAGGGGGTTCGGATGATAACTTGAAGGTGGATTATTAGTCATAGATGCAGTTGCATGGCGGTCTATGTATAATATTGTAATGCCCAATCAAGTCGTAAAGGAGTCAAGATGATTAGTATATGCATATATTGCTTTCTCGGTGTTTGTCAATTGCCCCGCTGTAATTTGTTCACCCAGCATGTTATCTATCTTAAGGAGAGCCACCTCTAGTGAACTATGGATCCCGGTCCTTTTTCTTTACATACAATCTACAAACTGTTTACTACTTTGTGTTTACTTTCTGCAAACTTTTACTTCTTTCCATTCGATACGTTTAATCCTTTGTTTTCCGCAAAACACGGTGAGATTGACAACCTCATCGCAAGTTGGGGACAAAGTTCTGTGGTTGTGTTGTGAAGGTCTCCACGTTGCTACTAGCAACGGTAGTGCGCCCTGCCAAAGCTCAGCTAGTAACACCTTTGGGGTGTTTCCTTGCTCCTACTAGTTCGATTAAACCTTGGTTTCATAACTGAGGGAAAACTTGCTGCTGTGCTCATCATACCTTCCCCTTGGGGTTCCCAACGAGCTCTACATCAACTACGAGTCAGCATGTTCCATGGTCATGAAGATTGAATAATATATGAATGAATGTTAAATATTGATTTAATCATTTATTCATAATTATTTAATAAAGAGAAAATCAATTTAAATGGTCAAAAGGCTTAATGGGCCAATTCCCAGAGGGGGGAGGGCCCATTAGGTAAAGGAGAGAGGGAGAAGGGGCAAGGGGGTGGCTGGTTGGGCCAAACCCCCCGCGCAGGGCCCACTAGGGCTGGCCGGCGGCCTCTCCTCCCCCTCCTATCCTTTAGTCCCACCTCGAGACTTTGAGGGAGGTAGTACCTCCCCTCCCCCTATATATAGTGGGGGTATTTGGCCAGATAAAAACACCCAATAATCAATAAAGGTCTTCTCACTTTTGGGAGGACCTCCAATTGATACTCTCTCTCTCTCTCTCTCTCTCTCTCTCGTGATTGTGGTCCCAAGTTCGGACTTCGCGAACGAGAGACATCTTCACCGCGGAGCACCGTCGTGCTGCGGGATTTGGATCCAGGAGCTCTACTTCCACAACTGCTGCTGGATCGGGGAAGCGGGAGTTATCGTCAGGCACTGGATGTGTGTAACTCCCTGTGTGGTGTCGCACTTGAGGCACTCAAGTTGTTTGAGCCATTGGAGCACAAGGACTTCATCACGACCTTGAGGTCGGCTTCGGCTCGTCTACATCAACCACACTCTCCTGAGCATTGACAACGCTTTTCGGTCTTCAAGGGTAAGTTCGCAAAAAGCCCCTCCCGTTACTGTATTACTCATAGATAGGTCCTGGCAGCATCAGAGGTTCAGGGGCGTAGGGTAAAATTTTATTGTTCACATACGCGGAACCCTTACAATTTCTTCTTCCATAAGCTCCTGCAAGGCATTAGTCTCTTCCGTTTGTGGAAACCATCTATTAATATATTCAAGAATGTAGCCATTTTCTTCCTTGTAATTATCAAAGCAAAATTTAAGTATATCATAATCCTCATATTTATAAGGTGAATCATCAGTATTTTCAAGCAAACTAGCAAGTTCAAATGCACCCTCCCAAGCAATAAATTCTTCAGTTTGTTCCACATCATAAAAGTCATAATTTCCTTTAACATAAGAAGATATGGTAACATTATCATTATACTCACATTGAAAAGGGAGGTGTTTATACCTCCTACAGCAACAAGATTTATCAATGCAATAAGTAACATTATAAGTAGAGCACATGTTTCTAGCAATGGTATTCAATTTATCAATTTGTTCCCATAAGAGTTTCCCTTTCTATGACAAGCGGTGTTCCTTATAATAATATTTTTGTTCTTCCGTGAACCCACCTTGCCAATTAGATTCAGTTTCAAAGAAACCAACCATTGATAGAAAGCATGATAAAGCAAGACAATAACAGACCAACGCAAATAACAACTATAGTAGGAGCTAAATTTTTTTGTATTTTTGATAAAAAGAACAAGCAAACAAAGCAGAAATAAACTTAAGCAAAACAAAAAAAAAGTAAAGAGATTGGTTGTGAGGGACTCCCCTTGTGAAGATGTCCTTGTCTCCCATGCAACGGCGCCAGAAAAATACTTGCTGTCTCGTGGTTGATGTCGAGCTCGTTGGGGAACCCCAAGAGGAAGGTATGATGAGCACATCAATAAGTTTCCCTCAGTTATGAAACCAAGGTTATCGAACTAGTAGGAGCAAGGAAACACCTCCAAGGTGTTGTTTCCAACTTGGAATCCTGCACAACACAACCACGGAACTTTGCCCCCAACTTACAGTGAGGTTGTCAATCTCACTGGTTTTGCTGAAAACAAAGGATTAAACGTATTGTGTGGAAGAAAGTAATAGCTTGCAGAAAGTAAACAGAAAGCAGTAAACAGTTGTAGATTGATAGTAAAAGAAAGGACCGGGGTCCATAGTTCACTAGTGGTGATTCTCCTTAAGATAGATAACATGTTGGGTGAACAAATTAAAGCGGGGCAATTGACAAACATCGAGAAAGCATACATGCATATACTAATCATCTTGACTCCTATGAGATTTGATTGGGCATTACAACATTATACATAGACCATAATCCAACTGCATCTATGACTAATAATCCACCTTCAGGTTATCAATCCGAACCCCCTCCAGTATTAAGTTGCAAGCAACAGATAATTACATTATGCATTGCGTGTAAAGTAAACAATACGATTGTTCTATGAACAAAGGATTGCTGTTTTCTCCCTAGTAGCAACAACACATCTAGTACCTTAGAGATTTTTGTCACTTTCCCAGATTACTAGAGGCATGAACCCACTATCGAGCATAAATACTCCCTCTTGGAGTTGCTAGCATCTACTCGGCCAAGATAGTTACTAACAACGGAGAGCATGCAAGATCACAAATAACAAAGACATGATAGAATCAATAATCAATCTGAAATAGCATCTCAATATCCATCGGATCTTCGCAAACACAATATGTATGATTACAAATAGATGATCTTGATCATGAATGGAGCTCACAAGATCTAGACATGATAACACAAAGGAGAAGAACCAACCATCTAGCTACTACATGGACCCATAGTCCAAGGATGAACTACTCGTGCATCACACCGGAGGCTTGCATGGTGATGAAGAAGGCCTCCAGGGTGAATTCTCCCTCCGGCAGGGTGCCGGGAAGAGCTTCAGATCCCTTCCGATCTAGGGATGGAGATGACGGCGGCTACAAACTCTTTCGTGGAATTTTGATTGGGTACTTAGGGTTTCTGTATTGGAGGCATCTTATAGGCGAAAGGGGAGGCCGAGAGGGTGCCCTAGGCGGCCACAACACCCCCTGGCGCGGGCCAGGCCTGGCCACGCGGCCAGGTTGTGTGGGCGGCCCCTGACTCCTATCCGTCTCGTATTCTGGCTCCGTGTCCCCCTCAGTGAAATATTGACTTCGGCTTTTGTCCCGTCCAATTCCGAGAATATTCATTTTCTGACTTTCCTAGAACCAAAAACAGCAGAAAACACGCAACTAGCACCATGGCATCTTGTTAATAGGTTAGTCCAAGAAAGTGTATAAAAAGTACTCCGAAGTGTGGACAAAACATAAGAAAGTAGATATAAACCAAGCATGGAATATCAAAAATTATAGATACGTTAGCAACGTATCAACATCCCCAAGCTTAACTCTTGCTCGTCCTCGAGTAGGTAAGTGATAAAAAGAAAGAATAATTTTTGAGGTTACATGCACCATCATAAACATGATCAAAGTATTTGTAAAACATGGATAGCTGGGATCATTGTACTTCAACATAGCATGAAAGATAAAGTTCTAACAATAAGACATAGCAACTATGTTGTAATATGAAAAGGCACAAACAAAAGATTCATGAATAATAATGCTTTGCAAGACATTTGTTTGTTTCACATAAAGAAAACATAACATATTGGCATTCAGCTTGTCCCTCATAGAGTAGCAAATCATAATTGCATAGGACACCTTCAAAGTTCATAAAGTTGACTAGATACAAATAGTTTAAGAACAAGCAATATCAAAGTTATGCATCAATCAACAAGTCTTGGGACAATGCACATTAAACTAAGAATGGCCACTATACTCTCTCAATAGGTGAGACTCAACATAAAAGTAAATGTAAGGCCTTCATAGAAGGAAGCAGGGATTCAAGTTTCATAAAGAGCTTCCAAAAATTATGGTACTTATTAGCTTTCAGCTCTCATTTCCCCTATCAGCTTTAGGTGATTAAGGTTAAAGTGACACAACTAAGAGGATATGCTTGACAAGTTATAAGTTGAAATCTCATGCCCCTTACGAGTACCGAACCTCATGCTACTCAACTTCAGTCGCAAGTAAGCTCTTGTCATTGTAAGTGCATATGTATCATAGAGAACTGCCAACGGGGTACCCCTTGCACATGATACATGAGCTATCCCATAATCAAAATGACAAGGCAAGCAGACAATGAGCATCTCAGCTATCTTTTTATTTGCTATTTTCATAGGTTTTTATTGAGGATGCTTCATAGAGTGCTCATTATAGTTATGCAAGTTTCCACCATGATTAGGCATGTCTTAGGCTAGCGGCCAAGGCGTGTCTCTAACACACATACAAACTCCATGATCTTACAAGTTCCCCTTTTATTTCACACAACCGGGATCCATAAACAAAAGAATCATGATATCAACAGAATAATAAGTGCAATGTTGAAAGCATTCCCCATGATACATGGTTCTGGTAACTTCAACTTATAAAGCGCTAGCATATACACAACAAAGATGGACGCAATGGTTCAAGATTATTAAGTGCAAGAAAGTAAAGTGTGCCATCAAGTTCGTGAGAGCTTTAATCACTAGTTTTCACATAACAAGTTTAATTCGGAAGGTAGATAAAAACATGAATATACTTGGAATAGCATATGCTAATAGGTAGGTATGGTGGACTCCTTGGAACAACTTGGTTTTATTTGGAGTTGGATGCATGAGTGGAACTCATACTTAGTTATGGAGGCTAGCAAAAGACTGGGAGCGACCAACTAAGAGAGCAATAATGGCCATAATCATGCAAAGCGACAAAACATCATTAATTAAAGCATAAAGTGATATTACAAGTCGAAAACTAAAGGATCATAAAGGCTATGATGACTTGGGATAGTCATAACATGGTGTGAGCATACGCCAAGTCAACCCAAATAAAGCATCAAAGGAGAATACCACTATACTATGCTTTAATATGCTAAAACAACGCATGATTCTTTCAAGGCACATTAAGAAATCTCAATTGTTTGTAACAAGTCATGATACAGCAAAAATCACGAAGCATAAAGCCAAAATAATATCAAGCATGACATGACAAAGCAGAGGCCATAGCCAAAAACAAGCTCCTTTTACCACTTAAGCATGAACTTTTTCTACTCTTTTCCAAACCAAACCAAACTATTTGAAAACTAATGTATGAAAGAGGGGGTCCAACCAATTTATTCAAGCAAACTAAGAAAACCAAGCAAACGAAAAACGAAAAACAAAGACGCTCCAAGAACAACACAACTGTGTATGAAACAATAAAAATGAAGTGTTTGGAAGAACCTGAGATTTTTATTGATGAAGAAGGGGATGCCTTGGGCATCCCCAAGCTTTAACGCTTGTACTTATTGGATATTTCTTGGGGTGACACGTGTGGCATCCCCAAGCTTGAGCTTTAGTCCATTATTCATCTCATTACATCATTCTCTCCATACACCTGAATTTTTTCCTTCATACAAAACTTCACACAATCTTTATTGGCAACATTAGTGCACACAAGATAATAAGTCTTTGGGTTCAGTTTCAACACCAATAAAACTTCAATTAAAACAAAATATATTTTAGCACTTCCCTCAAAAATCTCAATTCCCCAAAGAGAACCCAAAAAGGAATCAACAAGAAGCAAATGCAAATAATGGCAGAAATCTATCAAAACAGACCAGCATGTAAAAACCAATTTTTTCAAAGACCTTCTATTGATCAAATCGAAAAGTGTTGAACTAACGAAAGTTAGATAACAACCTGGGGCAGAAGCATAAAAATTGAGGCCTCAAAACAATGTACAGAGATTTTACACGAATTTGTACAGTGAAGCGCAAAAATCTGTTTTGGGACAGCAACTTTCCCAAGCCTTACTTCTCTCTCATTAGAGGTTACTCTTGGCACAAAAAGCAAATAAAAAGGATAAGGAGAGGTTATTACTGAAGCAATAACTTCCAAGACTCATCTAAAACTTTTGGGTTATCTCCTAATAAGTACTTTTCTTTAACGCCTTTAAGCTAAGCATGATAATTTCGATGATGCTCACATAAGAAACATGAATTGAAGTAAAAGAGAGCATCAAGAAGCAAATTCAAAACACATTTAAGTCTAACCCACTTCCTATGCATAGGAATCTTGTAAGAAAATAAATCAAAGAAGCACATAGTAACAAGAATGGGTAGATAAAACAAGAGCAACTTCAAAACTTTCAGCACATAGAGAGGTGTTTCAGTACCATGAAAACTTCTACAACCATATTTTCCTCTCTCATAATAATTTTCAGTAGCCTCATGAATAAACTGAACAATATAACTATCACATAAAGTATGTTTTTCATGATCTACAAACACATAATTTTTATCAAGCTCAGAACTAGTGGGATTAAAACCTTCAAACCCACTTTTAACAATTGTATAACAAGATGACTGATCATTCAATATTGGACCATCGTATAGAGCTTTATCATAAAATTTTTCTAAGAAAAACTCTTTAGTACAATGCATTTTGAAGTTAGGCACAAATAAAGGATTATCACAGATAACATGCGCATAACATTCATCCTCCTTTGGTAAGCATGGGGATAATCAAATAATGTAAGGGATAAAGAGTTACTCTCATTAGAAGTTAGTCATGGGTAGCTAATCCATTCTTCCTCCTTTTATTCATCACTCACCTCCTCTTTTTCATCTAATGAGCTTCCTGTTTCAGTAATTTCTTCTTCCATAAGCTCCCGCAAGGCATTAGTCTCTTCCGTTTGTGGAAAGCATCTATTAATATATTCAAGAATGTTTCCATTTTCTTCCTTGTAATTATCAAAGCAAAATTTAAGTATATCATAAACCTCATATTTATAAGGTGAATCATTAGTATTTTCAAGCAAACTAGCAAGTTCAAATGCACCCTTTCAAGCAATAAATTCTTCAATTTGTTCCACATCATAAAAGTCATAATTTCCTTTAACATAAGAAGATATGGTAACATTATCATTATACTCATATTGAAAAGGGAGGTGTTTATACCTCCTACAGCAACAAGATTTATCAATGCAATAAGTAACATTATAAGTAGAGCACACATTTCTAGCAATGGTATTCAATTTACCAATTTGTTCCCATAAGAGTTTCCCTTTTTGTGACAAGCGGTGTTCCTGATAATAATATTTTTGTTCTTCCGTGTACCCATCTTGCCAATTAGATTCAGTTTCAAAGAAACCAACCATTGATAGAAAGCATGATAACGCAAGACAATAACAGACCAACACAAATAACAACTATAGTAGGAACTTTTTTTATATTTTTGATAAAAAGAACAAGCAAACAAAGCAGAAATAAACTTAAGCAAAACAAAAAAACAAAGTAAAGAGATTGGTTGTGAGGGACTCCCCTTGTGAAGATGCCCTTGACTCCCCAGCAACGGTGCCAGAAAAATACTTGCTGGCTCGTGGTTGATGTCGAGCTCGTTGGGAACCCCAAGAGGAAGGTGATATGAGCACAATAGTAAGTTTCCCTCAGTTATGAAAGCAAGGTTACGAACCAGTAGGAGCAAGAAAACACCTCCAAGGTGTTGTTTCCAACTTGGAATCCTGCACAACACAACCACAGAACTTTGCCCTCAACTTACAGTGAGGTTGTCCATCTTACCGATTTTGCTGAAAACAAAGGATTAAACGTATTGTGTGGAAGAAAGTAATAGTTTGCAGAAAGTAAATAGAAAGCAGTAAACAATTGTAGATTGATTGTAAAAGAAAGGACTGGGGTCCATAGTTCACTAGTGATGATTCTCCTTAAGATAGATAACATGTTGGATGAACAAATTATAGCGGGGCAATTGACAAACATCGAGAAAGCATACATGCATATACTAATCATCTTGACTCCTATGAGATTTGATTGGCCATTACAACATTATACATAGACCGTAATCCAACTACATCTATGACTAATAATCCACCTTCAGGTTATCAATCCGAACCCCCTCTAGTATTAAGTTGCAAGCAACAGATAATTGCATTACGCATTGCGTGTAAAGTAAACAATACGATTGTTCTATGAACAAAGGATTGTTGTTTTCTCCCTAGTAGCAACAACACATCTAGTACCTTAGAGATTTCTGTCACTTCCCTAGATTACTAGAGGCATGAACCCACTATCGAGCATAAATACTCCCTCTTGGAGTTGCTAGCATCTACTCGGCCAAGATAGTTACTAACAACGGAGAGCATGCAAGATCACAAATAACAAAGACATGATAGAATCAATAATCAATCTGAAATAGCATCTCAATATCCATCGGATCTTCGCAAACACAACATGTATGATTACAAATAGATGATCTTGGTCATGAACGGAGCTCACAAGATCTAGACATGATAGCACAAAGGTGAAGAACCAACCATCTAGCTACTACATAGACCCATAGTCCAAGGATGAACTACTCAGCATGACACCGGAGGCTTGCATGGTGATGAAGAAGGCCTCCAGGGTGAATTCTCCCCTCCGATAGGGTGCCAGGAAGAGCTTCAGATCCCTCCCGATCTAGGGATGGAGATGACGGCGGCTACAGACTCTTTCGTGGAATTTTGATCAGGTACTTAGGGTTTCTGTATCGGAGGCATCTTATAGGCGAAAGGGGAGGCCGAGGGGGTTCCCTAGGCGGCCACACCACCCCCTGGCGCGGGCCAGGCCTGGCCGCGTGGCCAGGTGGTGTGGGCGGCCCCTGGCCCCTCTCCGTCTCGTATTCTGGCTCTGTGTCCCCCTCGGTGAAATATTGACTTCGGCTTTTGTCTCGTCCAATTCCGAGAATATCCATTTTTTGACTTTTCTAGAACCAAAAACAGCAGAAAACAAGCAGCTGACACTGTGGCATCTTGTTAATAGGTTAGTCCAAGAAAGTATATAAAAAGTACTCCAAAGTGTGGACAAAACATAAGCAAGTAGATATAAACCAAACATGGAACATCAAAAAATATAGATACGTTAGCAACGTATCAGGGGGCAAAGATCTATAAAAAAGACCAGACCATTAGGGAAGAAGACCCCTTAAATTGCTCCCCCAAAATCTAATCGTTGTAGTCCAAAAATACGATTTCTGGTAGTACCGGACAATCCGTGAGGTTCCCGGGTCACCCAAACGCATTTTTTCCAGGAAATCCCAGTATTATCGGACTTTTTCTCGGTACTATCGGACTTTTTCTCGGTACTATCGGAGTCCCTAGGGTTCCCGGGTCACCCAAACTCACTTCTTTCTGTGAATCTCGGTATTACCAGACTTTTTCCTGGTACTACCAGAGTCCCTAGGGTTCCTAGGTCACCCAAATGCATTTATCTCTATGAAGGTACTACCGGAGTCCATGGGGTTCCCGGGTCACCCAAATGCATTTATCTCTATCAATCCCGGTACTATGTGACTTTTTCCTAGTGCTACCGGATTTTGGGAAGGAAAAAGTCCATTTCAAACCTCGAAGTCATAGGGGTCAGACAAATTGAACACTAAAATCAAAATCCTGGTCGTTGGCACCCCGAATTTGCGAATCCGGTTTAAATCAAACCCTCAACGTAATTTCTCTACTATAAAATAAAAATTACATATGGAATAAATTCTATACTCTCACTGACTAAGTATGCCCACTTATCATATGTGTCTTCTTTCCTCATGTCCCCTCTCTCCATCTCTCCCGTGCCTCCATCCTTGTCGCCCCTCCGTGTCTCTTCGGTGTAGCAGCAACTACAGGGGACTGACTAGTGGCAGAGTAGAACGAGTTAGGGGGAAGTGCACAGGACGGAGTAGCAGATCGATGCGGCGGCATCTCAACACCTGAAGCGGTGGTCACGTCTCACGCTGTCACAACACACAAATAGATGGGCGTCGTCAAATTGCTGCAGCTCGAACGCCTGCACGATTTCCTCCAGGATCCAGCTCGTCGATGAGTAGAATCACTTTTTGTGGTTCTAAAATTGGTCACCGGCTGATGAAACTAATGGAAATAATTTGTCAATTGATCTATTAGAGCTAGCTTGTCATGGCGAGTTATACCCTCCGGTAACCGAATCAATTAGAGCATACGGACCACCTGTAGCTTGTCAGGAGGAACCCGTTTGCTTCGCACCAAGTTACACTTCCATGTCAAGTTCCTTCAGATCTAGCTTCGTGCGCAACGGTCGGAAGCATGCGGCTCCACATACACTTATGTGTCCTGGAGGAGACTGTATCGACACACACACACGCACGCAGCGCTCAGGGAAACGGTGGGATTGATTGGGAGTGAAGTAAGAGCAAGAAATTGGGGGAAGAAGATGAATATGACATGTCGGTCCCACTGTCAGTGACAACAATCTGCAATCCTAGTCGGGATCGATGCCTTCCCGGTGCACCAAACATTCCTAGGGTTCGATTTAGACCAGGATTCACAAGTTTAGGGTGCCAAAAACCGGGATTTCAATTTTGGGGTTTGGTTTGTCTAACCCCCTACGAGTTCAAGGTTTGAAATAGACTATTTCCTTTTCGGAACTACTGAACACTTAGTACGAAAACGACAATAACTTTTGCATTCTGACTCCGATTTCGATGATCTTGGGCTCGTTTCAAAGAGGACAACAAGCATTACAAGATTATGAAGAGAAACATAATTGTTCAACCATGAAGAGAAAACCAAAATATGAAAGGTTTAACCTCTTAAAAAGAGATGAACTGATAAAATCTCTAAAACACAAAACACAATAACTTGACCTTGCACACTCCGATTAGGTTGAAACATTTTTTTTGGAAAGATACAAACAAGTAGCATCCAACAAAATTGAAATATTGGATACCACCAAGGGAGAAAATATTATATATGTGAGAAATCTCCAAAGGTGTGGAGCCGTAAAACCCGCAAGATAAAAAATGCAATAAGAGATACAAAGGAAATCCATTTTTGATGAAGTAGAGTTTGCTATGAAGATTACCACAATATCTAGAGCCTCACTTTGGATAAGTTCCAAATAACAACCAAGAAAGATGATGCTAAGTATGCAAAGGTTTGAGCTCTCTCTGAAAGATACGATCGAGTTACTCACTCGAGAGCCCCTCTTGATAGTACAGTTATCTATCCTAAATATGCTCCCCCAACATGAAACCGGTAAATGGGAAAACCTATCAAGATCATACCTTTGCTTTGAGTATTCCACTTGAGCTTGATGTAGATGATCTTGTCCTCCTCAAAATGGAACAACTTTCTTGACTACTCTTTCTCACGCTCGCTTGATGAAGTCTTGCGAAATGCTCCCCATACACAGGGGGAAACTCTTTCTTAGGACCTGTCTTCATCGATCCATAATCACCGAGGATGGAAAGCTTCAAGCATTAGATCTTCTAGAGATGGCGCATCTTGAGCTTCCACTTCATTTTTTCTAACTTCATTTGGATGATGTCTTGAAGATAAACATGAGGAACTCCATCTTCTTCTTCTAGACACACTTGATCTTGTTTTCTTTATTCTTCTTCCCCTACATGATTTAAATAGGCCCAAAGCCCTTGGACATTGCTTCTTCTTCATTTCTTCTACCTTGAAGCCAACCCATGCTTCAAGTGATGCCAATGGACAATTACTACAAGTGCAACCTAATACAAACATTAGTCCATATAGATTATCATTAATTACCGAAACCACACATGGGACCACACATGCCCTTTCACTAACAATAAATAAAAACAAGAGAAACTACAAAGTATAGCATTTTAACAATCAATGTGAATATTATGAAACATAGGTTAACTTAGAGTAATCACTGAATCGATGAATCGTGGGAGAACTCCCTAGCTCTTTGATTATATTTTTACGAGTTATTCCGTAACCTGATTGAACCAACAGTATCATGCAGAGAGCAATGAAACACCTGTACTAACTTCCTATTCCCATTATCAAATTACGGAGGATGGTGAATGATTACTATCTCGGGACGCACAATTCCTAGGATACCTAAAGCAGTGAAATATGGCTTTGAACTGAATATACAAATATTTCTTATCCACCACTATTAACCTATAGAGTGAAAAAAAATGTAAAAAAAAATGTGTAGTGAAAAATGAGTAGTCAGAATGTTGACAAACTTAGAAACACACCCAAACAAACAACCCAATTGTTTAGATCAAAACTTAAACAACCATCTTTATGCATATATATCGGCCACCGATCTCATACTTTACCATCACAAATATAATGTAAAGGTGGCATCAGTCTAACGAATTAGCTGGATAGGAAAAATGTCTATAGATTAGGGAAAATGGCTATAGTTCTCGGCTACTCGATTATATCCAAGTGAGGTCATATAATGAAAATTCTTGGCTACTTGATTATCATTTTCTGCAACATTAAAATAAATTTACTTATGAGAGAAACAATAAAACTAATTAAAACAACTGAGCTCAACTTTCTTCAAGTAACACAACGGTCATTATTTTCTTGACGAACTTCCCACGAGAAATCCTTGGTAGAGGATGGCCGAAATGGGCATTCCATTGAGGATGGTGCATGACTGGCTGTAGCTGCTTGAGCCATTCCATTTGGATCTTCCATAGTTGCTACCTACTGAAACAATGTTGATATGAAGTTAATATAGGAAGGATAAGAAATGTATAGTATAAAAACTAATCAACTATAGTTAAGGTGAACTAAACATAAGATGTGACATACTGTTAAGGTGAACAAAACCTTCTTTTGTGAAATTACTTATTGCACATGTGAAATCGATGTTACTGTGTTAAACATGCTTCATTTATATGATGAAGTAGAAACAATACATCATTTATTCTTTTTATGCCCTGCTGTAAAATATATGTGGAGTGTGGTTGGAGTTTCTTGTGGAGCCAGAAATAGACCTGTAAATTTTACTCAGTATTTATTTTGGATTGCAAATGAGTTGAAATGCTCCGCTAATCTACAAGTAGTTGGTTTGGCTGCTTTGTACTAGGCACTTTGGTAACCGAGAAATAGAGCTTGTTTTGAGTTGAAGTTGATAAAATCACCATCCGAAATAATCTGTTATGCCTATTCTTTCTTGAAATATTGGGCAGTATTACAAAAAGAGGGGGAAAAGAGTCCCTTTTATCAGGTGCTAACCAGCTCTAGGAAACTACTCTTCGCCTGCATGCATCTACATCGTCGACCTCGAGAATTCTGGCTATCCATCCAGTGGAAGATCTTTCAGGCGACGAAGCTTGAGCTACTCCAGGCAGTGAAAAGATGGGGGCTATCTTCTCTGGTATTTGGGAGTGGGGCCTACTATGATGAAGCCATTTAGAGATTAAGAGAAAAAGAAATAGTTCTTGTTTTAAAAATGTTGTTCTGGGATGTTACTTTGGTTTGTAATATGTAGGTTTCTGAGTTATGTCTCTGGACTATCTAGATTTGTTCTCGCTGCCATGGGTTGCAAGGGAATGTAAATATTGAGATTGTTTGTTAGTCTGTGAGTAGATGGTTGCAGTTTGTGTTGCTTGGGACTTTCTTTGTTTTAGCTCTTTTTCCTTTTTTCCCTCTGCTTTTGTTGGATGCCTGTTCCGTTGTCTGCTGATAGTGGAATCTCGCCGGAAGGGGGGGTTATGACTCTCTCTGCATGCTTTTGTGTCTTCACAATAATTGCTAGTAATTCGTAAAGAAAATCATCTCAAATTTGATTATAAAGCAACAATCACTAGAAGTTATCTAGTCATGCAACACTCAGGGTGTTTTCTAGTAGTAACATATATATATATATATATATATATATATATATATATATATGAAAAATCATTCTTACTCCTGGGTATAGTTACACCCACGTCTAATATACTCCATACGAAAGTATATATGATACTTTATGAGTTGGAGTATGTTCATATACTATATATAAGATACTTCCAATCAAGTTACATGAAAAAATTATATGTTGACTCATAGTTTGCACTATATATTCAAAATACCTTCATATTTGTACGTAAAAAGAAGTATGTATATACTAAAAAAATTGTATGTATACTATCTAATTAGAATTATATACTTCATACTACTATGCGTAAATATCCTCATGTTGCATCGTTGGATGCATTGATGGGGACTGGGCATCTCTAGCATCAGGTTAACGTCTACTGCCGCCGTTCCGTCCCCGTCTGTTATCCCATCTGCCCCGCCTTTGCTAGATGTTATGCGTCGGTTACGCATGCCCTGGTTGTCGTGTTGTTTTGCGTTTTACACGACCGTGTTTGCTAGACATGTTGGCTCTCGTTTGCATGACAGATAAAAGCACCCCATCTGTACGCGCGACCTCCATCGCCACCTGATGGCTCCCGTCGGTGATGCTTTGGAAGTTTGCGATGGGTAATTTTGGTGCACTAGTTATTGCTATTTTATGTCATGCTTTGTGTTTTCCTAACCATCAATTTTGGTACGTGGATGGAATAGATTCCCGGTTGGCCCAAGGCTTCCCGCTGCATGGAACTACGGAGCAGTGGAGGCAGCCTTGCGAGACGCGTCTAACCGTGGGGAGAAATGTATCTTCCTCCCTTACAAAGGTCAGGTGTTTCAATCGTTAGAAGAAGCATTTGAGTTTATAACATGTATTCCTGGGAGGCTGGTTTCGGTATCCGCTATGGGCGTAGCCGTATCAATCGTTCTAACACCAAGACTCGCGAGGACATTATCTGTTCGTGCGAGGTACAGTGAGACAAGTCAGAGTTTGTTGTACTTCCTCCGACCCAAAATAGTTGACTTGGTTTTGTCTAAATTCAGAAGATCTAGACAAATCTAAGTCAACTAGTTTGTCGGTGGGAGTAGTATTGTTTTTATTTGGGCTACTTGTTGACTGGTACAAAATACGTGTGTTTTCCAGGGGCATGACAAATCTGAGCATAGCCGGTCGGCTCGTTGTGGCTGCCTGTCCAATCTATCTTTGGTTAGATGCGACGATGATTCATGGTTTGTAAAACGTTTTTCTAACGAGCACTGCCACCCTATGGCCGTCTCGTGTGGGGAGAAACGCAGATGGCCTTCACACAGCATGATCGACGGTAGTACTCGGGAGTTGATCCGGCACCTACGCTCCAACAACGTCAAATTGTCAAGGGTATGCTCCATTGTAGGCAGCACACATGGGTCAGATAGTTATGTCCCTTTTAGCCGTCAATCTGTCCGCACGTTGTGTGCGAAGTTAGCTCAGGAATCAATAGAGGGTGACATGGCTAAGACATTGGAGGTGTTTGCACGGATTAAAAAGAAAGACCCAGGGTTTGTCGTAGCCATGGATCTCGATGACAAAAAACGTGTCCGGTCTCTGCGGTTCCCCATGGTTCTAGCCGTAAGGACTATGCTGCTTTTGGTGATGTTGTCACATTTGACACGACCTACCGAACCAACTTGTACAATTTGCCGTTTGGTTTGTTTGTTGGTGTAAACAACCATTTCCAGAGTGTTGTTTTTGGGGGCGTCCTTCTAACCGAGGAGACCATCGAGGCCTTCAAGTGGACCTTTCGCAACTTCCTCTCTGTTATGGGGATGAATTGTCCACAGACCATTCTGACAGGTAGTTCATTTCAAATGTTTAAGTTTTTAGATGGTACTTATGTATTTTTTGATTGATTTTGACTTGTATCATCCATGTTGCAGATCAGTGTCATCGGATGCTCATTGCGATCAAGGCAGAGATGCCAACTACACGGCATAGGTGGTGCAAGTGGCAAGTCTTGAAGAAGGCGAAGGAGTCACTTGGATCCATGTACAGCAAAAACGCAGCTTTCAAGCAAGACCTGCACGAGCTTCTTGATGTGATTATATCTATTGAGGAGTTTGAGTCTCGTTGGACCAAGATAATCACAGGGCATGGGCTCGAGGACAATGAGTTCCTGGCCAGGGCGTACGAGAACCGGGAGATGTGCGCTAAACCGTATTTTGCAGATACATTTTGTGCCGGTATGACGAGCACACAACGTAGCGAGAGTGCAAACCACGTGTTGAAAACATACATCCCTCGGGCCGCGCCGATGCATCTGTTTGTTACCCAGTATGATCGATTGGTCAATGATCGTATCGCGGATGAGGGGAGAGAGGAACATGCGACAAAGCAGGTATGGAAAAAAATGTATTTCTTGGTGTGAAGAAAAACCGATTACTCTTATTAACTCATCATCTATCCTGTGCAGGTAAACTTCATCCTACGAGCTGGTGCTCCTATTGAGAGGCACCCGCAACCAGCGTGTACACGCGTGGCCTCTTCGAGCGTTTTTACTGGGAGTTGTTCCGGTCTGCTTCATTCAGCTGCCATGCTAGCGTTGACGAGAGCAGCTTCTTAGTCGTGTATGCGCGATCCATCGAGCATACCGATGCTGGGAGGCGAGAGTTCAAGGTCGTCTGCGACAATGAGAAGAATAATTATTCTTGTGTGTGCAAGTTCTTTGAGCACTCAGGGATTCCATGTCGCCACATATTGAAGGTGCGTGTTCGCTGCTCTCTACCCTGTTCGTTCTTGTTACTTGCACGGGGGGTGACGTTGGCGCTTGTTCCTTACATAGGTGCTCGTATACAACAGCGTTACGGAGATTCCTCCTGCGCTGGTGCTGAAGCGGTGGACAATATGTGCAAGGGAAGGGATCGACTATGCTATCCCTGGAGACGGGGATGCTGCTGCCAGGCAGGCCGATGCTGCTTCGATGCATGCGTTGCTCCATGCGTCTGTGATGGAGCTTGTTGGCATGTGTATTACATCGAGGCAAGCTTTCGAGGTGGCCGTAGACTATGTCAGCCATGCCAAGGCTGCTATATCGGCCATTACAGTTTCTGATCCTGCGATCGCTCCACTCACGGCTCAAACTGATGACGGTGGTGGCGCCGGTGTGCTGCACTTTGATTCTACCGCCACCACTCCTCCCCGCGTACGTTCTCGGGGCCGGCCAAAAGAGTTGAGGTTCAAGTCACCGATCGAGTCGCCAGGAGCTCGTAAGAGGGTCGCACCGTCATCTTCGACGCCACCACCAGCAGATGCAGAGCGTCCGCGGAAGTCGGCTAGATTCTTGAAGAACGGGGTATATGTTGTAGAACACTACGGATCATGCGACTCGACACAGCACCGAACGTCTGCGTGCCCGCTCAACGTCGTTCCTGGACCCTCCCGTGCAACCCCACGGAGGTGCCAGAAATGTCACGTTGTTGGTCACAACAGGTCCACCTATGGCAGGAAGTCGTCCTATGTGGCTAAGTAGTTCCACATGTTGCAATGTATCGGTGTTGCTGTAGTGTTTAAATTGTGTTCCAATTAGCGGAAATGGGGCTTTAGCGTGTGTCTGTTTCATTGTGTTCATATTTTCCTCGTCCAATTTGCTAGTCGAATGAAAACAAAAGAGTACTTTTTTTAGAAAGAAGCATATATTAATATCAGGAGATACCAATTACACCCAGCCTCTGCAAGCAAAAAAATGTAATATCTTTGTCACGCACGGGTTAGCAGAGTGCCCCATTTGCAGAAATGGAAATCCGGTTTTCTACATGTCTTTGTGGGGTGTTGGAAGCAAAGAGCTCAATTTTGCTACCTGTGCTGGGAAACAAGGAACTGATTTTGCTTGACAACCATTGCCGTATAGCTTGGCAGAACGGCTAGTGCGTTCCAACGACTGTGAAAAAACTCTCTCCTTGTCTATATAAGAAAGCCTCCACTTCTCCCTAAATGCAATCCCACCTTTCCCCCGAAGCACAAAAAATGAAGCCAGCTGGCAACGGTAGCTATTTGGGAGTTTCCAAGTTTCATTGTTTTTGTGGCGAGCTAGGTGATCTTTGGCGTTCTGGTATGATCCACAATCCTGGTCGGCTTTTCGTGAAGTGTGGGTTCGAAAAGGTAGGAGCAACATCCACATTCAACGTTCTTGTTCTCAAGTTTGTCCATTTGTGTGGCTGAGAGATTACTTTCTGTTTAAATCTTCTACAGAAGTGCAAGTTTCTTGGCTAGGAAGACGAGCTCGCTGGCCGCTCAGATGGTGAGAATGCTAAGCATAACAAGTGCATTGGTGCCCAGAGCAGCGTCGGTTGTGCGACTACGAGCTCGGTGGACAATCATATGGAGATGTGTAGACAAATTAAGGCTGAGCTTGCCATGGTTAGATATGCTCTTGTCGGCCTTGTTCTTGCGTTTGTCTGGATAGCTAGCAGGGTTTAGAGAGCTTGCCATTGTTTGTCGCCCTCGTTCTTGCGTTTGTCTGGATAGCTAGCAGGGTTTAGAGATTTGCAGTGGCAGCTTGTATATTGTTTGCTCTGGTTCTGATTGAATAAAAAGTAGTATTGTGTGTGATAGTCTCCTCTCCCAGAATATCAAGTAGGTAGCGCAAATCAAAAACATAAACCGAAAAAGAAACATATACTAGATGCATCATGTCTATGTTTGAGCAAGAAAACACATGTGCGCGTATTTACTTGAGCAAGGAAAACATGATACCATCTTATTAGATGGTATACGTCCGGTATTTTTGAGCGGTAGTAGTTCATTACATATCTTAGTAGAGGTCCAGCTTATTATTACATAACAAGGTCCAGTGCGAAAGTAGTGCATTACATATCAGGGGTCCAGGGCGAAACTGAAAACTACAAACTAGCATGGCGGGGGTACTTGGAAACTGAAAACTACAAACTAGTCCAGGTAGCGAAAGTAGTAGTAAACTAAACATGATGGGTGGGCGATGGTGGTCTTAGTAATCCATCATCGTCAAGGCTGGTGTGAGCCCGCCTCGCTTCCTGCAATGCTATTATTGGTATCATCATCCTCATCAGGTATTTCCTTCTGCACTCTCTGTAATTTCACAATGTGCATCTTGACAGTTTTCCCAGTGACGGCGTGGCATTCCTTCACAAGATTGTGGATGAGTATCATTTTCTCTTCTGCTATGGTTTCTTTGCTGATAGGCTGTATGACAGAGCCAAAATTTAGGACATGGGTTTACATGGCCAATAAAACGCATTGTGTGGCAAAAAAGGAGCTCACAATGAACTGGTTGTGCTTGGGGACGCTGTAGAAGGCGGCGGTGATACCTGTCCATTTGCTGTTGTAATGGAAAACAAAAAACTGTGTCAGATTGTTTTAGTTACTTTCTACCTGGGTAGAAAATTTCCATATGTGGGGAGCATGTTCTTACCGTGCTAGCTTTCCCCGGCTTGCCAGAGGCACCTTGTATATCCACTCCGACATTGGTTTATCTTGGAAGAATGACGCCATGTGGTTCACAACAACCTGGGTCAGCAACTTGCACAATGGCAAGTGTGTTGCCAACACGTCTTCCTCTGACTTGGTCGAAAGTGCAGGGTGGATTAGGTTTGTTACACCCTCGGCTAGATCGATTGACAATGATGCCCACTTCTCGTCTTCAGTGAGTAGTAGTGCTGCGACCTTGTTGCACTGATGTAGTGGCGTTATGATCTCTGGTTTGGTGAATAGCTTCATCCTCTGGGTGTTGTTTCCCTCATCCCGCATGTGGGAATCATGTTTTTACAGAGACAAAGAACAAACCAACAATATCAAGCACTACTCAAAACAAGTTCCACTCTATGCTGAAATATCTTTTAACGAAATGCTAGGAGGTAGGTTTGAAACAAGAGTAGGTAATTCCAATTTTAGTAGAACGCAAATGAAAGAGATGTTGACTGGACCATGTACATCCTAATCAGATTAAAGGAATATTTATGTTCTACATGCAACTGATGGTACCCTGCAGATGTCATGAACCAAACTATTATAGTAAGTTTAGAATGTTTTACTATGTCTTTCTACTGCTTCTTATGCAGGTTTATCCAACATACACTGATCACTTCCATGTATAAAAAGTGCACATAAAAAAATAGCTAGCATGTATACCAAAGTTAGCTACCGAATCCTATACTAATAAAGTTAGCTACTGATTCCTATACCAGGTGGACACCAAAATGTGGATACCATATTTGATACTCCATCCGTCTGAAAACATATGTCTTAGGTTTTTTAAAAATTGAATGAATCTATATACTAAATAGTGTCTAGATTTATCCGAAATTTGACAAATTTGAGACATCTATTTTGGGACGGAGGGAGTACCCAAAGTAGATAGCATATGAATGTATCCTAATTGGAGGGTTCTTTTTCATAGTGTTATAATTCTGTCTGTGTCAATGGTTGATGTGGTTAGCTTTGCTTGTATGTCCTTTCATTTCAAAGCTAACAAGGAGTGGTTGCTCCATAGGTACATCACAATCTTTGTGATGCTTGTATTCTATAATAACAAGCAATCTGAAAACATAAAAAACATATGCATAGTGATGTGTGCAGATGTGCTTACCGCCCAGGTGTAGCCCACGTAGTGGCACCCATCCCGTTCTCTGGATGGTTGATTATTCAGCCTCAACATCCTGACCACGGCCCATGACATGTCTTTGGACAAGTCTTCTTGCCCTCTCAGGAAGGACCTCACCCACTTGCCATCAATTGCCAACCTTGGCTCTTCATTGAACTGGATCCAAATGCTGCGTAACAAAAAATTGGAAGGGGGTTATATTGGACAGATAATCAAGAGGCTAGGATGTTATCGCAGTTTGAGCTTACTCAGTTAGATCCTTTTGCTTGGCATCCATTATAAACCAGTCTGCGAAAAACCGCGGGCCAGTTTTTTGGGGCCTAATAATCCTTCCGCTGGTCTTTTTGAAAGCTGTTGGTTTCAGTACACCCAATCTTGCCACCAAGCCTGCTGGGCCTGCCCAGAAAGATTGGTCTGTTACCTGCATCATTCTTGTGGCTAACGATCATGCATCTGAGAAATGGAACCTTCTTACCCTGCTGCTTTGCGATAAACTGCCTCATAAGTTGTGGCTGAGTGCCGGCCTGCCCTTGCGTCAGCACCTGATTGATGCGGTGTGACAGTATGTTCACATTTGCGCATGCGTACTGCACGCCACTGCATGCGCTCCTCAGCCCGCTACAGGCTGCCTGCAGCTCCTGTAATAACAACTGGTACTGAATCGTATTGCAGTTCCCCTGAGCGTTTTGCTGAAAATCAAATGGCGATATCAACATACTGGCAGTACTAAGCTGAGTTTGTATTTAGAGAGAAAATCGAGCTTATTGCGTACCTGCATCGAGGCCGTGTTGATGCTTGCCTGATAATCCATGCTAGGAGGCAATGGCTCCAGTGACGAGCCAGCCATGTTCAAATCTCGCTGTGAAAAGGGATTGGCAACATAAGTTACCAAAAGAGAGACTTACTAGTCTAAAAGACGCAACAAAATGGAAAATCATAAAAAAAAATAGTCGGCTGGATTCAGACCTGTGGGCGGTGAAACCTTTGTTCTAAGTCTCAGGCAAATCACCCGGCTTTCGCATCGCGTTGTTCGCGTGGCTGCGCGTCTAGAGGCCTGCTCATCTTCTGCCATTTCCTAAAATCTTCTTCTACCTAGATGCACAAGGAATGGGGAATCGAATGGGTTGGGCTGGAGGTAGGGATGGGGAATTGCGGGGCTGGTGGAAGATATGGTTGTGGGGAGGGGGTGGGTGGAGGTGCGGGCACGGGGTGGGGCCTACCATATCAGGATAGTTTTTTAATTATGGTCTATTATTTTCCTTGGTGAAATTCCAGTGATGGCCCTGACGTGTGGCTTGTTGCATGGCAGACACTACGGTGTACACTACGTATACCGTACTCACGTAAATTGTAGTGCCCCGAGCACATCTATTTGGATAGAACTCTAGCTACATACAGAAAATAAAGCTGTTTATTTCGCGGCGGGTAGCTGTACTACCTGCATCATGCCGGTGTTCTCGTGTAGGTTCAAGTAGTTGGGCAAGAATGGTGGCTGGGCATACGAGCCGCTTGCGTGTCCAGCGAAGCCACTCGTCTCTCCAGGGAACACGGCGTAATCTGCGATGAGGTCAAACTGGCACATAGCATACAAATAAAAAGGAGTCAGTTATTGATTTTCCATGGGGTAGCGCGTGTTTTCTTTTCTTTAAAATAGAAGTAGATCAAGTTTTACCTGGATCCCTCCTATCATCGCTTCCGTGCACTGGCCTGGTGTGTATGGCAGGTTGGCTTGCTCAGCATGTGTTTGCGTCGTTTGCTCAAACACATCTGAGTGCGGCTGCGCAAGAACAAGAAACACAAAAAACGTTGATTGAGATGAAATCCCCATTGATGAACACAGGAAAAATAGGCGTTGTCTACTACTAGAAAAGCATTAAGTTCCCATTAAATGCTGCTGGAAAAGCATTGAGAGTGGCATGCAAGCAGAGCGGGTGGAGAAATAACTCACCAGTACAGCCTGGCCCGCCGCTTCGAGCTCCGGCGGTAGCTCTCCTGTCAAGCCCTGCATCTCGTCCAGGTCCGCTCTGTCGGCCATAACTCTCGCGTGGGGTGGGATTGAATGCTCAAACAAAACAAGGATTGAATGAAGAGGCAGGTGCTCTCGCATTCACTCGGCTGCTTTCCCTCCTTCCATGGCCAGCTCTTGTGCTTCTGTTGTTGGGGGAACGAGGAGTCGGCGAATGAGGCTATGTGAGCTTAGGTGGGTGGGGCGAATGGGCATTTTAATATTGCCTGGGTAGTGGGCCCACCTGAATCACTATTTTGTACACAGTTGATAGTCGCTCCTAACCACAATAGCTGGACCCATGTGAGAGAATATTTCACATCCAACGGAAAGTGTTCGCTTGGACGCATGCTATTAGGAATAATGCTAGTGATTAGGAGCATGCCGTTCCTAGTTTAACTAAGCTGGACATTCCGCTCTCCTAGTTTAACTAAGCTAGTCGTTTCCGCTCCCCTCGCGTCTGCTGCGTCTGACATTGCGTGCGGGCGCGCGGTTTCGCGAAGTGCTCGCCTCTCTGCAGACGCGAACAGGCGCCGTTGGCCCGCCTTCCCCCGTTCTGACAGCAGTGCGGCCCGCCCTTCCTTCTTTGGCACGCGCCCCCGTCTCATGTTTCTCAATTTGGCTGGGATAATTTAATAATTAGCTAGAATATTTTGATCTGCCCAGTTGATATTTTGTTAAATGATAAACATTTTGGCAAGGGTGTTGCGAAAAATTTGTACTCCCTCCGTCCAATAATAACTGATTTGATTTTATCTAGATTCGAATGTATCTGTATACTAAAATGCGTTTAGATACATTCGAATCTAGAAAAAATCCAAGGCAGTTATTTCTGGACGGAGGGAGTACTATTTATGCACTATTTAATACTAGATATATCCAACTATTTTGGCAAGGTAATATTTAACCACTTGTTCTAAGGGGTGGCCGTCCTCCGCCACCTCAATGGACCAATTGTTCTCGGTCTGGCCGCCGCCATCGTGCATCGATGGATTCCGGTGCCACTCCCCCATCTTCGAAATCGGTAGGAACCAAATTTGTCGGTTGTAGACTGGGCAGCCAAAAATGCGCTGCTACCTTGTCCCAAAAGCGCAGTCTCAAGGTTGCATCTGCTATGAGGACTCTGTTATTGTCGCTTCCTCAGGCTATCTGCTATGAGGACTCTGTTCTGTACCGGGAGCCAAGCGAAAAAGCGACGCTTTGTCTGAGCCCAGGCGCACCAAACATGTTGCATAAGTGATGACGCGACAACTCCCAATAATTGAAGGTAGTATGCCGAGGAAGCGCCAGACGGCTTGCATTGCCAGTGGAAGGAGTCTGGAACACCAACTTGGAGTTGGACCGCCGCCGTATGAGTCCACAGCAACACAAAGTTGTCCAACATCTGCGAGGAGACACGACCGCTCATTCCACACAAGAAGTCGTTCTCGTCGAGATGCCTCAAAGAGTGTCGGGGACGCTAAGAATGGAGCATGTCCGTTCATCTTGCTATCGAAGCAGAAGCTGGAAGTAGCACCACCCTCCAAGAGTGGTCACAGTGGCGGCTGCAAAAGAGCACCCGATCGTTATGAGTGCAACGCGCTGACAACCCCTGCGCCAGGCTTGAATAGGGAGACACGCTTCCGCCCACCAAGGTCTTTAGGCCTACAGATGCAGCCCTGTGCAACCTTGCAGTGGACTCCATGACAGGCGTCCCGTCGCACCCCAGCCGGTAGGGCGTGAACTGAGGTCCAGTACACCGACATAATAGAGAAGCACGAGGCGGGTCTGTCATTGTGATGAGCTTGGATTTTCAGCAAGCAAGGCGGCTGGCGATCCTATCCAGCAAAGGTTGGAAGTCCACCTGGCGAAATACATGGGCCTCCCTCTCGTCTTTAAATTTGGTATAGTTAGGCTTTTAGAATATAATCTTGGAAGTTCTTCTGTAGTTTCATGGTTCTGTCGCCCCTAATCCCCCCCTTCCCCGGGACCGCGGACTGTGGAGGCAAGCAATAGTAGCCGCCGTAGTCCTTCGCTATGTGACCATCCTCCACCACCTCAACGGACCGCGGAGGAAAGCAAATAGTAGTCATCGTCCTTGACTATGTGGTCGTCCTCTGCCACCTTGATGGACCACCTGTTCTCGGTCTGGCCACCGCCGTCGTGGAACGATGGATTCTAGTGTCACTCCCCCATCTTCGAGAGCCGTAGGAACCAAATTTGTCGGCAGTAGACTGGGCAGCCAAAAATGCGCTGCTACCTTGTCCCCAAAGATGATGCTCAGTCTCAAGGTTGCGCCTACATAGCGGGCAGAAGTAGGTGTTCGGTCATTGTCGCTTCCTCAGCCTATCTACTATGAGGACTCTGTTTTGTACCAAGAGCCAGGCGAAAAAGCAACACTTTGTCGGGGCCCAGGCGTGACAAACATGTTGCGTAAGCGGTGACGCGACAGCTCCCAAGAATTGAAGCTAGTAGGCCGAGGAAGCGCCAGACGGCTTGCATTGCCAGCGGAAGGAGTCTGGAACACCAACTTGGAGTTGGACCGCCGCCGCATGAGTGCACAGCAACACAAAGTTGTCCAACATCTGCGAGGAGACACGACCGCCCATTCCACACAAGAAGTCGCTCCCGTCGAGATGCCTCAAAGAGTGTCGGGGACGCTAGGAATGGAGCATGTTCGTTCATCTTGCTATCGAACCAGAAGCTGGCAGTAGCACCACCCTCCAAGGGTGGTCACAGTGGCGGCTGCAAAAGAGCACCCGATCATTATGAGTGCAACGCGCCAAGAACCCCTGCCCCAAGCTTGAATGGGGAGACACGCTTCCGCCCACCAAGGTCTTTAGGCCTGCAGATGCAGCCCTGTGCAACCTTGTAGTGGCCTCCGTGACAGGCGTCCCGTCGCACCCTAGCCGGTAGGGCGTGAACTGAGGTCCAGTACACCGACATAACAGAGAAGCACGAGGCGGGTTTGTCATTGGATGATCTTGGATTTCCAGCAAGCAAGGCGGCTGGCGACCCTATCTAGCAAAGGTTGGAAGTCCACCTGGCGAAATACATGGCCTCCCTCTCATCTTTAAAGTTGGTATAGTTAGGCTTTTAGAATATAATCTTGGAAGTTCTTCTGTAGTTTCATGGTTCCGTCGCCCCTAATTCCCCCCTCCCCCGGACCGCGGACCGTGGAGGCAAGCAATAGTAGCCGTCGTCGTCCTTCGCTATGTGACTGTCCTCCACCACCTCAACGGACCGCAGAGGAAAGCAAATAGTAGTCGTCGTCCTTGACTATGTGGCCATCCTCTGCCACCTCGATGGACCACCTGTTCTCGGTCTGGACACCGCCATCATGGAACGATGGATTCTGGTGTCACTCGCCCATCTTCGAGAGCGGTAGGAACCAAATTTGTCGGCTGTAGACTGGGGAGCCAAAAATGCGCTCCTACCTTGTCCCCAAAGATGATGCTCAGTCTCAAGGTTGCGCCTGCATAGCGGGCAGAAGTAGGTGTTCGGTCCTTGTCGCTTCCTCAACCTATCTGCTATGAGGATTTTGTACCAAGAGCCAGGCGAAAAAGCAACACTTTTTCGGGGCCCAGGCGTGACAGACATGTTGCATAAGCGGTGACGTGACAGCTCCCAAGAATTGAAGCTAGTAGGCTGAGGAAGCGCCAGACGGCTTGCATTGCCAGCGGAAGGAGTCTAGAACACCAACTTGGAGTTGGACCGCTCATTCCGCACAAGAAGTCGCTCCCATCGAGATGCCTCAAAGAGTGCTTGGAATGCTTAGAATGGAGCATGTCCGTTCATCCAGCTATCGGACCAGAAACTGGCAGTAACACCACCCCCCCAGGGTGGTCACAGTGGCGGCTACAAAGAGCACCCAACCGGTATGAGTGCAATGCACCGGCAACCCTGCCCAAGGCTTGAATGGGGAGACACGCTCCAACCCACCAAGGTCTCTAGGCCTGCAGATGTATCCCCGTGCAACCTTGCAGTGGCCTCCATGACAGGCATCCCATCGCACCCAAGCCGGTAGGGCGTGAACAGAGGTCCAGTACACCGACATAGCAGAGAGCACCGCATTGAGAAGCACGAGGCATGTCGTTGTGATGAGCTTGGATTTCCAGCAAGCAAGGCGGCTGGCGACTTGTAGAATATAATCTTGGAAGTTCTTTTGAAGTTTCATGGTTCCGTCGCCCCTAATGCCACCCCGGGCGCGGAGCAGGAGGACGGGATCGACGAGCGAAGTGTCATGCGATGTGGTATTATTACGGCCTCGCCACTTACTTGTGTGTTTCCGGCATGTATAACACGTAGGGCGTGTGTCCATATTGTATTCGTGATGCGACCGATCAAACGTATGCGGTTATTAGGGCGTGTGTCCATATTGTATTCGTGATGCGGCCGATGAAACAAATGCGGTTATTTGAGCACAGAGACACACGCTACATAGAGGGTCATTCAGTGGATGATGAAAAGGGTTGCGCACTAGGTGGGAGTAGAAAATTGAAAAATTGAATAAAAAGGTAAACTATTGTCTTAGTTGTGACGGGCAGTGGCAGTGCAGTCGCTATGTTGGCACGAAGTGGTCTGCGTCAACCGTGGTGTAGATCTCACCTACCATGGCTAAGTCGTCTAAGTAGTGCCTGCGCGAAAAAAATGGCACGTATCCGATTAGAATATATATTGGGGGATAAAAACAGGGGGAGAAAAAGTCATCCATGGTGTTCGCACCTGATAGAGTTTTTATCTGTCATCAGTTTTGCGCAGATAGTTCTGATGTGCACGCCCTCTGGTTCGCTCCTGTGATTGTTTGTAACCTAGGGGTGAGTTTAGAGCATGACCAATATATGAAGATAAAGCAGAAATGGAAACCCTAGTCACTTGGGTGACTCCTCGCGTAGTACGTGCATGATAGCGTCAGATGTTAGTAAGCCGACGGTTGACTGGTTCGGAGGCGGGTCTTGTGCATTTTGACATGTGGTTGCTCTCGTTGGTGGTGTGGTGAAGGCTGGTTCTGGGCCTATTTCGCAACTTCCTACTTTGCTTTGTGGGCTTGTTGGGCCATCGTTGCTAGGTGGATGTTGTTGGGCCCCTTCTTCTCTGGACCGGATATGGTCTTTCCTCTACAAGTCCTGCGTAGTTTTTTCCTTTTTCGATAACAAACGAAAAATGTGGTTCTGTTATATTAGTGTAGATAAAATCAATATTAAGAAGGAAAAAATGGTCGTTTCTCACCGATTTTTGGACATGCTCTAGGTGCACGGCGATTACGTACAAGTGGTGGTGTGTGATGTCGTTGAAGTTTGTAACTTTGATGCAAGTGTGGCATTGGAGTTCAGGTTCTTGGCCGTTCGTTTTCACACGGCCAACGGCCATTACATAGTCGCCCTCTCTAGGCGACAAAAAAAGAAAAAATGCAAAGTAAGAACACTAATGAAAAATATCATGGATGGGTAGGGGAGAAAATGTATACACGATGTGGTCAAGCTCGTTGCTAGAGAGGATGAACCACGTTGACCCCTTTATTGCTCCGGTGCAGTCGTCAAGCTTGAAAGTTCCCTTGTACTCGTCTACCTTTTTGTCCATGAAACGGCCAATTACCCTGACCTGTTGGTTAGCACATGCTTTGTAAATCATGTTGTTGATTTGTGTATCTATGGACAAAACATTGTGTTATGTATTGCTTACATTGGTTGTGATGGTGTTGTTGATGATCAAGTGGTTTGTTTTCCTTATTCTCCACGCGTCGAGTATCTGTTTTATGTTGACGGGCATCATCGTCTTCTCTTGGGATATCTGCATGTGGGTTGCCCGGGGCACGGCGGTGTTGGTTTGCGATGATTCTCCACACCCATGAGGTTCCTTTGACTGACCAAGACAAATGATAAAAATAGTAGCCCAGGAAAAATGGTAGTATGAGGGCGCATCAATGGCGGCGGTAGTTACCTTGATGCATGCGGGTGATTCTACTGGGACAATCGCCAAGCTTGCTTCCCTTGTGGGGCCGTCACCATCCTCGTCAGTTCCAACCCTTTCGGCCATGATTTTCCCCTCGTAAGTTTTGTTGATGTGTTTGTTGCTTTCCTCTCGGGTATGTGTGTATGTATGCCCCCGACAAAATGGTGGTGGACAGAAATTTGGCAAGGTGTATGCGCCTGACAAAGTTGGCAGCATGTTTGGACAGCGAGCGTGTGTTTTTGGTGCATGGGCTGCCTTTTCGAAGATTTGCATGCCAACCACCCCGCGACGTATATAGGAGGATGTCACCAATCATGGTTGCATACCAGGTGCCTTCAACTCTTTTGACCCATCACCGGAAGGATGAGTACGTGTTTTTCCCATTTCTGTCGTGTGTTTTCGCTGCTCCCAGGATATATGAATCGCGTTTGCATTGTTTATTCAGGTGCCTTTAGGTCTTTCAGCTACTTGGCCATGACCGTGTACCATCTCCTTGGGATGTACCGTGACAGATACCACCCGTTGCCATGCATGCTCACCGCCACGTCGCTGTTTTGTACCACTGTGATTGTGGCCATGGTCGATGAGATGGGCGACTCCAGGCTTGGTGTTACAGAAACTGGCTCGCGTACAAGTGATTCTGTTTGGTCGTCGCAGCTGAGGCATTGGTGACGATAGCACGGTTGCACGTCGCGCTCCCTGGGATTTTGCAAGCTATGTGCTGGCTGATTTGCACCAATTTCCTTGTGATTGGGTTCCTGATTGTTAGGTTTATTGACTAGAACTACGCGTCCATCTTTCCCCGCCGGGTATAGCTCGGACGTGTGTTGGGGTGTTGTTAGAAAGGTGGAATAAGAATTCGGTGTTAAAATGGGCCATCTTATCCCATCGTCGCGTTAATAGCCCATGTAGCGAGTATTTACTGGAGCCTCTTTTCTGTGTGTTTGTATGTGCTATAATTCGATTCAGAGTCTTTTTGTGTGTTTGTACGTGTTGTAATTCGGTTTGGAGTTAATAAAATCGCAACTGGTGATGGATTGTATCGCTCTTGAGATGAATGACTGTTGTTTGAGGCGGTGATGGGTGGACGATGACGCGAAAGCCTCACGCTGACTTTGTCGGTGTCGACAGTAGCGACGCATCGGCGTCATTTTCCTCCAGTTGGGTTGGGGCCCCTAGATGTTGGCGGGCAGCTCCCCCCTGTGCATATCGGGTGGTTGAGTTGTGTGGTGTTGTGGCTCAATTGCGGGAGGGCCCTGAGAGGTGGTGATGCTGGCTCGCTCGGCATGGTGGAATGGCTGGGTGTCGGTGCTGTTGTCAGGGCATGTCGGGGCAGTTGTTAGGGCATGGCAGGGTGGCGGCCCTAGATGTTGGCGGGCAGCTTCCCCCTATGCATATCGGGTGGTTGAGTTGTGTGGTGTTGTGGCTCAATTGCGGGAGGGGTGGCGGTCCCAAGAGGTTGTCGGGGTTGTTGTCAGGGCATGGCGGGACATGGCGGGGCAGTTGTCAGGGCATGGCGGGTTGGCGGCCCTAGATGTTGGCGGGCAGCTTCCCCCTATGCATATCGGGTGGTTGAGTTGTGTGGTGTTGTGGCTCAATTGCGGGAGGGGTGGCAATCCCGAGAGGTTGTCGGGGCTGTTGTTAGGGTATGGCGGGACATGTCGGGGCAGTTGTCAGGGCATGGCGGGTTGACGGCCCCAGATATTGGCGGGGCAGCTTCCTTCTGTGCATATCGGGTGGTTGAGTTGTGTGGTGTTGTGCCTCAATTGCGGGAGGGGTGGCGGTCCCGAGAGGTGGTGATGGTGGCTCGCTCGACATAGCGGAATGGCTGGGTGCCGGGGCTGTTATCAAAGCTTGGCGGGGTGGGTGTCGAGGCGGTTGTCAGGGCATGGCGGGTTGGCGGCCCTAGATGTTGGTGGGCAGCTTCCCCCTGTGCATATCGGGTGGTTGAGTTGTGTGGTGTTATGGTTCAATTGTGGGATGCGGTCCCGAGGGGTGGTGATGGTGGATCGCTCGGCATGGCGGAATGTATGGGTGTCGGGGCGTTGTCAGGGCATGGCTCGAAGGGTTGTTTCTTCGTCTTCGTTTGAGCGTCACATGTCTTGTCTTCTGTTGTTGCCTGGGTGTCGTTCGAGCGTCCCATGGGTTGTTTCCCATGCAGTCAAAGCCATGGCCCTAGGAACAACGAAGCTCCAACTCGAAGGCACAACTTTAGGTTTCGGGGCTTTGACTGCATGGGAAGCAACCGTGTGGAACATAAAAAGTCTCAAAAGTATGTCGGAACTATGGTCGTCGTTGTGACGTGCGGAAATGTTGCGTGGCCACACCAGTGTAGTGGGATTAAAAAGTTTGTTGGAACTTGGTCGGGTAGTAAGGGAGGACACTTAGGTGTAGAAAATAAAACATCTGATGCCGACGGGCTACAGGCTTAGCCCGGTCTGCTATGAGGCTATGAGTCGGAGGCCGATTTACGGTTTAGGTCAGGTCAGGCTTGTGTGTTAGGTTAGCATTACATGCAGAACATCTCCATGGGGATCCTGGCCCTGCTCCATGCCGCTAACGAGGGCTTCCGTGCGGCTGATGTCCCTGCTCCATGTGCAGCTAGCGAGATCGGGACACGCGCATGTGTACTTGACTCCGGTGACCCCGCCTTTTCCGTGTTGTCCGTATGCACTAGAAAATTGCGTTAGGGGCCTGCGCAAAATTGGGCCGGGCAAGTGCCCAGTTTGTGTCCTCCCCATCCCGCAAACGGACCGAATCGGACGGGTTCGGTGTCTGATTTGGGGTAGGCCATTGGAGTTGAGCTTAAATCCTTGCAGGACTGCCATGTGTGCTAAACTAGGGGATTTGTGTATAATTTCAATTGTGTAGAACTCAAAATCCTCAAAACCTACTGAGTTGTATAAGTGTATTGTTCATTTACTTGCTGTTGACGGCGAGAAGAGGGGATCATCTTATTATTATTGGCACTATAATAAGAGGTCCAAAGACATATTGATGATCACATGCAAGCCTCCAAATACCTCCAAAATACTTGGCCCACTCCTTTTAATTAGACCCAAATTAGTTGACTTGGTTTTGCATGCGCGCGTGCCGTCGTCCATGTTTTTCTCTCGGCATGTGTTTCTCTCGTAGAGAGCGGCTACCTAAAAAAGGACGGGAGTAGCAAATGATGCGTGCCGTCGTGCATGTTTTTTAGCTTGTCCAGTCGGTTTTGCATGCGCGTGTGCCGTCGTGCATGTTTTTCTCTCGGCATGTGTTTCTCTCGTAGAGAGCGGCTACCTGAAAAAGGACATATAAAAGAGACTTAGCAAATTAAGCACGTGTGTGTGCCGTTCAAAAGATGGACAAGGTGTTTGCTCACAAAGTAGATTTTATAGCAGATCGACAAACAATTTACATAAGGTGCACCACCAATATCCCCTGGGAGTACTATCGTACACTAGTACAACGGCAATAAAAAAAGGGAAAAATACTAGCTAGAAATTAAAACACCACCAATATCCCCTAGGAGTACTGTCGTACGCTAGTACAACGGAAAATTAAAAACACCACCAGTATCGCCTTAAAGTCGGTTTTGCTCGATGTCTTGGCCACGGTCAGGCCTCGTCGTCCGATGAGATGATGATCACTTCTTTGCCCTTACCGGTAACCTCTGTGGGCTTGACTTCGCGCATATCCTTGTCCATGTTGTCTTCGGTAGAGGCGACAGCGTCCAGCCATGCATTAACTGCCTCGTTCATCTTCCTTTTCACGGCGTAGGCAACCCTCTCTCCCTCCTCCTTCTGGTTCGTCGCAAGCGATTCTTCGATCACCACCTTGAACTTCTCGTCATTCTCATCTTCGACGGCCTGGGTGTCCTTCTGTGCCGCCGCCGTCGCCTCACCTTCGCCATCGTAGGGGTCATCGGACCAATTCTCCGATGAGGAACCGGAGCCGTCGGCGGGGAGCTCGTAGTCCTCGGTGGAGTCCGAGGAGAGGCTAGACTCGTAGGTGACTACCTCCAGAGCCGATGTCGGCGAGTTTGGCTGCGACCGGTGCACACCGCGGCCGGGGGCCGTCTCATCGCTCTGTTGCGGTCCCGGTGCCGGGCCACGGGGGATTGGGCCGCGTGGTGTTGGGGTGGCGGTGTTGGTGAGAAGGGATGGCCGCGGAGGTGGGGCAGCCGCGTTGATGCGCAGGGACGGGCGCGGGTTGCGAACAGGTACCCTGCCGCCGAGAGTGGAGTTGGGGCTCCCCATCTTTTTCCTCCTGCACCTGGATGGTTTGATGCCGAGTAATGTAGCTAGCCTGTTTGGTGGCATGTTCTGCTAAGTTCGGAGCACGATTAGGGGTATATATAGCTTGTTGTGCTGCTTAAGTGAACGGGATTGTTCGTGTTGTGTGCAAGGCGCCGTTGTATGCTAAGTTTGCGTTATGCCATGCCGCCTGCGCAGGTGCCGGCTTATGTTGCCTGCTGGTTGCATGCTAGATTGACTTTTGGCATCCCGCCTATGCAGGTGCTAGCTTATGCTGCCCGTTGGGTTGCATGCTAGATTGAGTTCTGCCATCCCGCTTGGCTATTGGTTGTATGCTAGACTAGGGAATGCCAGCCCGCCTGTCGTGCAGTGTGTGCAGGTGCGAGCCCGCGTGTTAGGTGTGTTGCGCACTGCCTGTAGTCCATAAGGCAGCTTATTCCCCTCCTCTCTCGTTGCCTCACACGCCTGTATATTAAGCCTGCCCATGCCCTCGTTGCATCAACTCTGAAGAGCGGCCACATACCCACTACCGTTAAAAATACAGAAAAATGCAGCACACGATGGGGGAGGGGGCGTGTCGCTTACCATGGAGGGGCTAGAGGAAGTGTCACTGTTATTGGGCCTTTCCAAGCCCTGCGCGGCGGCCGCATCCCCGCTGGCCTCGATTGCTCCAGCAGCAAAGAAGAAGCCGCGGCTTGTGCAGCCGGCATGGGGAGAATACAACTGTTCAGATTGCGGCCGGTGCTTCCCGTTGTACCACGCGCTCGGCGGCCATCGGGCAAGCCACGTCCGTGGGGCCAAGTGGCTGGGTCTCGGCGTGGCCACGGCTAAATAGGCAAGGCGCAAGAAGTGGAGACAAAACATCGGGCAGCACGAGTGCAACATCTGCGGTCTCCGTTTTGCATCCGGGCCAGCGATGGGCGGCCACTATGCGCAACACCGCGTCGAGCTGCCGGAACACTGGCTGGAAGGTCGCGCTTCCGACAGGCTGCCGATCCTTCTCGCGTTGTTCGTCTAGATAGATATTGATGTATGTGACATGTGTTAGCTGTCGTCGTGGTGCGTATTAGTTTGACAATACAAAAATGCATTTTCCTGTTTCAATAAAATGCGGTTACCCTACTCTAGGACAAAAGAGTGCTCGAGAAAAAGAGATGTGTCTTGCGCGTGGGCAACCGATAAAAGTTGACTATTGACTCGCCCTCTGACAATATACAGAGTAGTGGCTGGCAACTGATCGTTTGAGCCTATTACAAACCACTTTTGCTCCAATGTCTTCCCCATCCACCAAAACTTATAGAAAACTAAGATCGTAGGAATAGCCAGGATTGGCCGAGTACCCCTCCATGCTCTCCTAACCGAGGGGTGTTTTCAGTTTTCTAAGTTTGAGAGGAGGCGGATGACACCAACGCACACCTCATCGCAAACCGACTTAAAAAAAGGACTTGAGGTATTTCAACTTCATTCATCTAAGTCTTGCACGAATTGGGGCGGTAGGTTGCCTGAGTTGTTCTTCAAATGCATAAGTTCGAACAGTAACTCTTCTGGTGTAGCGCAATCGGCGTTTGCCTGAACATGTAGAGAAAAAATAAGTTATGCGTGTAGAGGCTGAAAAATAAAACACAGTGTTTGCCTGAGGAATGGTTGTTTTCGATGTTGAGTGCTCACCGATGTTAGCCCCCCCTGTTTCACACCGTCGAATGTGCGGCAGAAATGGAGTGATTCTGGCCCATAATCGTGTCTGCGAAATCAGTTATGTACATATCAGTCTTAGTTGATCGTGGCAGAATAATGAAAATGTCTTGGCTAACCTGTCTCTCGTGTGGATTGTGGAGGCGGTGCCTATTGTGTGCACCGTGGTCCATGGCGAGAAGTAGATTTCCCACCCATCGAAGAAAGTTGCAATGCATATGCTTAGCGCAGAGTTAAGTAAGGAAGCAACCTTGTCATATGTTGTCCATTCACCAGATGTGTTGCCGGCAGCATGTATGGTCAGTTGTCTCCTTTTCATGTCCCATGCGTACGAGGCCCATTTCTCTTGGACCGTCACAAGTGTCATTATCTGGAAAAAAAAGGATAAAGGTGTACATTTTCGAGATCACAAAGAAATGAATGAAGAATTGACAAAACGATGCTCTGGATATAAGTTGGTGTTTTTGAGTTATCATACCAGCATGCACTTGGATATGTCGTTGATGATGTGTTTCCCTACCCATTGGTGTTGGATGCTCCGGGACGATAAGTAGTCTTCTCCCCCTATCACGCGCATCTGGTATATGAGGGTGCAGCGGGGTAGGGGGGCATTAGAGTATAAATGATGCTAGCATGTTCGGGGGGGAGGGGGTACATACCGGGAAATCCGTTTCTAGGTAATGCCTCCAATGCAATGTGGCGCTGGTGTGGCTGCGTTGCTGGAACCGGCGTAACAACGCATCGCAGGTGTCTGGCGTGAAGAAACCATTGGGGCCGAATTGTTGGACTATATCGTTCATAGACAACTCTATGAATTTAGGTGATCCGTGGCGAACCCAAAACCTATGGAGGAGTGGAACCATTTGCATATATGTTTCATGTTTCAGGAAAAAGAAGGATGCGATCAAAAAATTAAGAAGCTAGTATTAATTTGAACCTGTTTCTATTGTCATTGCTTGCCATCACCCATTTGTAGAAAGTGGTTGCTGCAGCTATGAAACTGGATGAGACATGGCGAGATGTGTCTCTCGAGGGGCAAATTATTTTCCTGGCGCGCACAAGTTTTCGGGTTACAGGGGACTGCGTGAATTCCAGTTCACTCACATCGGCATTCAAGTTTATCTCGGGCGAGGATCTCTTTTTAAAAAGATACTCACCCGACCTGATTTTTGTGGCAGACAACGGTGATTTTTGGGTGCACCTACGCCTAGTTTTCCTTGGTGGGCTTGGGCTAATAGGCAAATTTATTGGGACCAGTGGAAGGAGTTGGTTTGCTGGCTCCTCAAAATCAGGCCCAATGGAGAAGCTGGGAGCATCACACGCTTGTCGGCGCTGCATGGTGCCGTCGCGTTGGGCAGGGTCTGCACGGGGACAATGAAACAAGTATTTGAAACGTTGACTTAGCTAGAGCTACATTTAGTACGTGCGGAGATGCATGTTTGTGCGCTTACCTCCAGAGGCTCGCAAGGTTGGGGATGGAGTGAACGGTTCGCCTGGATTAACTGTGCCCGTTGCATACTAATTTGCGTGAATGTATTCACTAGATTCTCCGACTCTTCGTCTATTGCGTTCCTCGCGGCGTTCAGTATCTTTAAACATCTAGCCTTGTGTGCTTTGGCGGCTAATAACATTTGCATGGTAGCCTGCCTCAGAAAAATGTTCCAAATGAAAATGAACCGTAAGCATAAAGAAATAACAAACAGGTATCTTAATTTTGCCTACTGGATTTATCTAGTACTAAAGAAAGTTATAGATACATACAATTTTCTTTAACAAATTTAATACATCTGTGTTGAGAAGGCGGGAGTAGTATGTACCGACATGAATGTATCATTAGGTGCTTACGTCGAGTGTTTTCGGTGATTCGGTCGCTACTTGGCGTGCCTCGCTTACCACGGGACGACCACGTTTTGGTTGTGGGTCGCTCGTGCTACGGGCGTGTGGTGCGGTAATGAACAATCTGGTGCCTCTTCGGTAAACCACATCGCTGTCTGGTCTGGCCTGTGAAGCAGTTAAAGTGGTTCAGATTAACAAAACGATCATGAAGATTGCTAAAAAAATAAATAAAATGTATCTCCACTTACCTTCCCAGCTCCGAAAATTCTGCATGGGGTTTTGCCGCTTAATCCAACAGTCTCTGCCATGATTTGCTTTGCTAGAGTGCGGGCGTCAAATAACTCGATTCGTGGGATCTCTCCTTTGGGTAGAGAGGTTGTTCCGTAATCCATGTTGTCCAAATAGAACACATGTTGGCACCGGAGAGAGTGCATCAAGAAAATGAAATGAGTCGACGCATACACGTGGAACGACTAGAAACAGGGCGCAGGTGAGAGAGGAGGCGAACCTGCAAGAACAACACCGTGCCTGTAGGCGGCGTCGGGGCAATCTTTTTCCTAGTAGCCATTTTCGCACAACAACATGCTGAGATCACATAACTGAGTATGTACGATGCCCAGTTGAGAGTGTGGATGTCGGATATGCTGGTGAAAGCTGGCCAGAAATTCATCATCTCCTGCTCGTCTGGTTTTTTGCTGTCGATGAGCATTGTCACCACGTACACTACGAACGATACCGTGAACTGTGTTGCTTCATCCACTGCCATTTCCTTGCCCGCAAGAGACCGTAGTGTCCTCGCTGCGGCGGCGCTTGGAACTGTTGTCTGTTCGTCCATCCCTATTATTTCCTCTACCTTAGTACGTAGAGCCTAAGATTTATCCAGTGATACATCCCACACCTCTTTCCCTGCACACGGTAAGCCGAAAACTTTTTCGACGTCCTCTTGGAAGATTGTCATCTTCCTTGCTGCGTTTGCCTCGATGGACATGTTCATGGTGTCTACTTTTGCCATTAACCAGGTGTTGAACTGCCTGTCAAACTGCACCACGTGTATAGGTTTCGCGAAGACGCCGAAACCCGTTGACTCGCCAATTTTTCTCTGCTCTGCAGTGAAAGTATTGACAATGTTGTTCAGCTCGCATATCAAGTTCGCATTGCCGAATGTAACTTGCTCCCACTGCGGGTATGCTCCCCTTGCTTCTCTTCCTTTATGTGACCTCCCTTTCTCCATGTCCATGCCCTCATGCTGCTTATACCCCTGAAAAACGGAGCTCTATTAATGTGCGGACGGGAAAACACAATGGCTACGACAATAAAATGAGCTGGGGTGAGCTTGTGCCTGGGTACGTACCACGGTAATATCCTCAGCGGCGCGAGACGCCGTGGGTGGCTCCCTGCGTTGTGCTCCCGCGGTAATCTCCTCGGCGGCGCGAGACATCCTGCAAATTTGCTTATTGATAAAAAAGGTTGCACGTTGTGCGCGGTACTGACACGAACGGGCAGGTGAAAACTTCAAGTGTGTGCCCGTCAGTAGGTTGGAAGTCCTGACAATGTGACAAGTTATCCTTTGAGCCTCTCTCCCTACGCCGTGTCCTGGCACAGACGGAGTTGGACGGAGTTGGTTTTGCGCCGTCCGGCTGCTGCGGGACGTCGTTTAGGTGGTCTGTCCCTATAACATTGATCCAATGGTTAGATTCATATACGTAGCTATCATCGTGGAAATCTGGCTATTTTGCATATATATATATATATATATATATATATATATATATATATATATGCAAAATAGCTAGCTACACACAGGCTTAGCTGCGCATAGCCTATCCACCATTGATTCTTTCCACTTGATATAGAGAGCACATATTTTCATAGCCAAAACAATGTATCATTTAGTTCGGCTATTAGCTCCGTTAGTTGATGGACCGCAGAAAGTAGCCACCCTAAACAAGCATTGTTTTGCTCCCATAGCTATGGCTGCCGAAACAATCTTTGTTTCGTTTTCTTCATATTCTCATGGATGCATGCGGCCACATACCAAAACAACCTTTTGTTAGGGCACTCTTTTGCATGGCACATAGTATAAAGCTTTTGCATGCAAAACATGTTTTAATCCTTGTTCTCAATCCCTTCGCATTTTAGATGCTAAAATTTTTGCAATCAAAACAAACCCATGCCAAACCCTAGATTCTTGCATGCATGCACAAAACTAAGCTTCTCAGATTATGGTGGTTTCGTTGCTTTAGTTATAGTAGCAACAACCCAAAACAAGGGCACTAGCTACTGCATATAGACAACAACTTCTTTTCATTTTTTATCTCTTGTTTTACGAGCTGCAAGGCCATAGCTGTTGGGAATATGCCCTAGATGCAATCATGTATGATGTTATTCCTGTGTATTTATAAGGTTATGGTCTATGTATGAACTACTGATATGTATCATTGAATATGTGATTCGATTGTGGAACTACATATTCATGTTGTTCATACTAATTGTCCTTGGTCATTGAGGTTGTGCCGGACACACAACTTAGACCAATGTGAAAGTCGGCAGATGACTAGGTTCCACTTGTCATGGGCATGGAGATGCTATTCCGACTTACACGGATTCGGCTAAAGAGTTTAGCGAGTCGGACTGACCCATATTGAGATGCAACGAACAAGTCGTCATTTGCATGTCTCAATCTATGTAATCCTTAGACCTGAGGTTATTGCACAATCCGAGTTGAGGATCTCCGACTTAGGTTCTGTCAAACGTTGTTCCATCACTGGGCAGTTATAAAGGCAGAGTTCGGGTCGACTGAGAATCAAGTTGCGTGACGTGAATAACCAAGACGGGATTTTGCCCCTCCATCTGAAGAGATATTCTCTGGGCCCTCTCTGAAGATATGATTCGGAAAGCATGGCCATGCGCGTCACGGTTAAGTGTTAACCGAGGCAACCGACTAAGAGTTAGTCAGATGAATCACTTATCTCAGATCGAGAAAGAGAGTCGGACTATTTAAGGGATGACGATCATTCGCCTATAGTCCGACAAGGTATATCGTGAGGCAAAAGGGACTCAGACGAAAGTCGTATTGGAAAGGTATGTCGTTATGACTTATTGATACTTAGGAGTTGGCACGTTCTGCTAGGAGCCGCTACCAACTGATCGATCACGAGTGAGACTCGGAATCGTGTCTGGGTTACCATGAGCCTGTCGGGTCACACACTTAAGAGCGAGAGCAGTTTGAGTTAGACCCAAACAGGAAATCTATTTGGGTTGGACCCAAATAGAGACATGGACTTAGTCAGCAAGTGAGACTTGCAGTGGCTAATATAGACCTTTTAGTGAATGTGCCACAAGTGAGTGGAGCACACTTTCACTCCCTATATAAGCTGGCGCGCAGGTGCTTAGAGCACAAGGTTAGGTCACTCCATGTGTTGGAAACCCTAACCCCAGTTCGTCCTGTCGCCGCCGTACCAGACCTAGCAGTCAATCGCCGGTGCTCCTCCTCGTACGTGTGGATACCGGCGGAGGTGCTGTACGTTCAGCACTTCGACGATCGTGAAGAAAGAACGGATCGTGGATCGTGGAACCGGAACGAATCGCGAGGACTGCACTGCATCAAGCGACGTGCTTCATCAATTCCGCAACTGCGCGTCTAGTGGTAATCCTCGTGGCCTTCTACCTGAGCTGGATCTTGGGATCACCGCATAGGGAAAAAAAATTGTTTATCTCTACGTGGCCCAACAATAGCATCACTTATTCATTCTTTCATCAAATTTCCTTGATCATTGGATAAACAAGGTGGAATCGGCGATTGCTTTCTTTGTTCTACTTCATCCGTCGCCGTGCACGCCGCTGCCGTCGGCTAACTATTTTTATAGAGCAGTATAGTAGCATGTAGAGCGCGCGAAAACACAAAACGACCCAAGAGGGCTGCGCGAGAATTAATTCTCTCCTGCCAAAAAATAGTAGAAAGAAGCAACCCTAATCAAAACAAGCTTTGTTTTACTTTCATACCTATGGCTGCCGCAATAAACAAAACAACCTCTGTTTCGTTTTCTTCGTATTCTCATCGATACATGCGGCCACCAAGCACATACCAAAACAAGTGTTGTTTTGTAGTCAAAATAGTGTGCTAAATTGTAACCCATTGCAAACCCTACATTCTTGCATGCATGCACAAAACTAACACCATTATCTTAGCCATGTTCCACCCCACTTCCATCTACGCCTGTGTGTATATGCATCATACATTAACGGGCTCAAACATATAAAGCGACTTAAGGCCGGCACAGCGCCATCCTTATCCACACACCAACATAACCAAAGAGTACCTAAATCACAGTAGTAGCCTTTGTAACGCTGGTGAAGGCCACTTTGGTACCGCCCGGACCTTTGGTGACCTCGAGGGTGAAGGTGTCATAGGCGAGGAACAGCTCAACGACGAACAGCCTGCCAACAAGCACCACCATGTCCTTTCCGGGACACTGTTTGTTGCCCACGCTTGGCTCCTCGGTCTCCCGCCCGTTGGACCAGTAGACGTACTTGAGCAGCTTGCGGCCCTCCTCGCCGACGAACCGGTCGGCGACGAACTGTCCCGCCGTGGGACCGAATACGTGGGTGTCCCTGGTGGCGCAAGGCTGGAAGCCCACCAGCATCTCCCCCTTCTTCACCGCATACACGGCGTCGTGGCTCTCGACCTGCAGGTCGGTCTTGGCGTGCCCGTACTGGTACTTGACGGGTGGATCAAAACGTAAGGCCTCCCACACGACGGACTTGGTCAGCTCCATCTTCTCGAGCGCAGCGAGGGTGACCTCGCCGCCGGCCTCTGCCACGGCGGCGCGGATCTCCACAGCCAGCTTCTTGTGGAGCTCCTTCTCTGCGCCGACACTGGCCAGTATCCCCGGGAGCATCAGCTTGAAGGCGGCGTAGCTGTTGAGGATCATTACGTAGAGCAGGTTGTGGCAAGCCTCCTCCCGCGACAAGCCGAGGCTCTCGGCGGTGTCGAGCGCTCTCGACCCGGCGGAGGAGTAGTAGGTGTACAGATCCTTGTAGTCGCCGCTGACGAGAAAAGCCGGGAGCCGCACCGAGTGGAGGAGCGGCTCCTCTACGATGGCGGGAAGGCCGAGCGTGAAGAGGGAGCAGAGCTGCACGAGCAGCCACTTGGTCGCCTTAGAAGAGAGCCCCGGAGCCGGGCGCTCGCCGAAGTAGGCCTCACCGAGGAAGTCGAACAGGGTGACGTCGTGGAGCTTGTTGAAGTCGACCTTGGTGGTGCCGTCTCCGGCTCCGACAGCGGCGGGCGCGAGCTGGGACTCCACGGTGGCGAGGAGCGAGGAGAAGTTGGAGCGGAAGACGGGGATGAAAGCGTCCTTGCGGGAGAGCACAAGGGATAACATAAGCTGCTTGAGCGTGGCATGGTTGGGCTCGGAAGGGTCGAGGTAGGAGCAGATGCGGTAGCCGCCGGTGAGGGACGGGGAGACCACGAAGCCGACGAGCACGTCCCTCTCCTCGACCTTGTCGAGGTCGAAGAGGACGGTGAAGCTCTTGGCGTCGAGGAGCGCGACCACGCGGGGGTTGATCGCGAGGAAGGGGCCCCGGGGGACGTTAATGCGGACGACGGTGGAGCCGTAGCGCTCCACGCGGGACTGGAAGTACTTGTCCTGGCCCTGCCGGTAGTAGAAGTCGAGGCGGTCGCTGATGTTCCCGATCACCGGCAGGCCGTAGCTGCCCGGCACGGCCCGCGGGGCGCTGGAACCGTTGGTGGAGCTCGCCATATTATTGACGCGCCGGCTCCTTGCTTATTAGGATGATACCCACGTAGCTCTTGGTAGAACTGATTTTGTCCAGAGGGTTGTTGGTTTGTTGTGTCTTGTACACATGAGAGTATATACGCTTAAATAGCCCGGCGGGCCGGGTGATATCGATGCAACTGGTCAATGAGGATCACCGTGATCCAGCGCGGAGAAAGGACTGTTTGAATACGTTTTGCGTCTATTATAAAAATCCACCATTTGAAGGCATCGGTCTGACGTCTGCTGTTTTATTTATAAAACTGGACGAAAACATGTTTCGAGAAAGGTATCGTCGTCGGACCGGGAAGCTGCGATGATGAGACAAGTGCTTCAATGGAGACAAGTGCTTCAATGGATCCTGAAGGGAAATGCAATACCACATACTCCGGCCGTTCTAAAAAAGATGTCGTAATTTGAATATATTCATATACTAAATAGTGTCTAGATACATTTAAATTTAGGAAAACTTGCAATATCCTTTTTAAGACGAAGGGAGTATGTAAGCTGATACCCAAGGACTATCTATTTGTTAGAGATTCGTGCTACTTATTTTATAGAACAACCATTCCACCTCACTTATTGAGTTCATAGCACTTTTGCCTCTCAGTCCCTAGCATTTTCATGTTTTATACATATTTTCGCCCTCGATTGTCTCCTCACATGATACACAAATAAGCTATTCTTTATTTTATTTAATTAGCCAGTTCTATATATAATATAGTTTCAAACAATAAATTTGTTTTCTGTCAAGAAAAGCTTCATTGAGCATTCTGTTATAGACAATGGGCGTTTATTCAGCATTCAAGATTTTTTCATGCAAATTTACGGAAGTTTGTACCATAGCATTTATTTAATTGTATACATTTTCCATACCTTCTTAATGGTGTAATTTTCAAGGTACCTAGTATCATATATATCATTCATGTTTATCCTAGTTTCAGAAGTTTGACACAACATTCCTAAGATTTACATGCGTTTCATGCTTGTTTCTCCCAAGAAACATACATAAAACATCTTTTTGGAAGACTATCAAATCCTCTATTTTTTCGAACATAATCATACATAATTTATACATGATTCAGATCCATCCTGAACTCACGGGCACAATACATGTCTTTTCTGGTGAATTTAGGATGAGTCTTGAAGTCAGCGAAACTGAAATGAATTTTGGACGAAACTGAAACTCACTGAAACAAGCACCACCCATCCCGAACTTCCTGAAACTAAAATGAATTTTGGATGAATCTTCACTCGAATTATTTTCGAAACCACTAATAGCAAACAAACTAGATTAGTTTTTTTTGGGGGGGATCAAACTCCAACGGTCCATACGTTGCTTTGTAAGCAATCTAGTACGTCAGTATTTTTCAGTGAAGATTGCAATATCATCATAGATTTTTCTTTCGGGTTCATAGTTTATGGAAGATCAAACAGAAATGAATCAATTTCACACCGGCATTAACAGAAAAGGAATCATATTCAAGCAAGATTCAACAAGAACTGGATAAAAAATCCAGAAAAAAAAGATCAAGACTAGATCCTGATTCGTACCCAAACTGGATTCATAGAAAATCCATGAATATGACAAAATCCGTCTCAGATTTATACTCAAACTCACAAAAATTCTAAACAAAAAATCAAGAACAAAAGATCAAGGAGTCACTTTGGTTCCAGGACCTCAATGCCCTGATCCGGGCCCTCGATGCCCAAAATCAAGAACATGTGATTCATATAGTTCCACACCAAATGACCATTTTTTTTATGTAGGTATTGAAGCAAATCCATCACGAAACATGCAGAGAAAACTAGGTAGTATGTCTTTTGCACGTGCGTTCAAATCTGGCAGGAAACACCGGTACGGTACCGTAGCGTTGGGGAAGGATCCGCTGTGGAAAATTGACATACTCGCTGCTTTCTGCAGTACGTTATTGGGGCATACAGATGCCAAGTTCAGAAGTTAGCTTCCTCCTAGTTTTTCTAGTCTGACCGAAACCACGTCTTTTATGGAATGAGTTTACCATTCTCCTCCGTCTTATCCTCAAGGAAGATACATCATCTTACTGGAACTACTCATCTGTGCGCGGTGATTTGCCATGGGTTCTTCCTGCTCTACGGAGTACTCCGTACGAACCCTATGAAATATTTTTCTATCAGCAACCGAACCCTATGAGATCTGAATCATTCATCGGAGCCACAGATTAAAAGCAGCGGCGATCTTTTTCTCTCATCAAGTGCGCGCGCGGGCTAGCTATCCCTATATATGGTTTTTCCCGTCTTTTTTTTTGAAATTGGCGCATATATTATTTAAGAGTAATGTTTACACCCGGTTTCTGTATAACTAGAATGCACACAGCCAATCAACCACACACCAAGTGTCCAACTTAAAACGAAAATTACAAAGCATGCTAGATAGTAAAACGTCTCGAGCTAATGTTGATCGATACGGAAATCACGCTATCATCCATGTCGGAAGAAAACATCCCTCGCCATGTCCTCTAATCGCGTACATCCCTTCACAAATAAGTCGCAAAGCTCCATACGCTGGAGGGTAGTCCATGATCAGAGAATAGGTGTAGCTTGATAGATAACCTGCAGAGAAGAAGACACAAGGTTATTAAAAATCTTATCATTTCTACATAGCCAAAGCGACCAAATAATGGCAAACGCTTCCACCCTAAACAAAGTCTCATATTTATCTTGTATCCTATGTAACCATTTACCAAAAACATTGGTTACCGACAGAGAAGGAGATAAACCAGAGGCCATTTTGATGATTGACCATATAGCATGAATAAATTTACATCGGAAGAATAAATATCGTATTGTCTCATTATGATGACAAAAAACGCATTGTGTACTTTCATGTCAATTCTCTTAGCAAGATTATCTTTTGTAAGAATTACTCCTTTACGAAGATACCACGCAAATATCTTCATTTTAAGGGGTAATTTCATCTTCCAAATTTAACTATTATCATCGACTGGAATATCAGGTTGGATCAAAACTCTATACATTGAGTCCACAGAAAATTACCACTCTCTAGTAATTTCCATTTGAACTCGTTCACACCCTCCGACAGCTATATCGTGGATAATCGTAATAAAAGATTGTTCCACGACATCACTCTAGGACCTATGAGACTTCTTCTGAAAGACATATTGGGTGGATTAGTTCCCAACAGTGTGGAAAGTATATCCCCTTTGTGTCTAAGAGTAGTTTAGTCAAGCCATTTATCTTCCTAGAACTTAATCTGCGAACCATCCTTAATATTAAAAATACCAAAGCGGAATAAATACTTTTTGGATGCCATTAGTCCCGCCCAAAATGTGAATCACCGGGTTTCCAAACCACTTGAGACACAGCTTTGGAGCCAACATACTTCCTCCATAGAATGGTTTGCCAGACACCATCTTCTGTAAGTAGTTTAAATAACCATTTATCCAAAAGCGCGGTGTTTTTGACTTGCAAATCATGTATGCCTAGTCCATCGTATTCTTTTGGTCGGCAAACCACATTCCATCTGGTCAGTCGATGTTTTTTTTTTCAATATCCCCTTGCCAAAAGAATCTTGATCGGAAATAATCCACTTTCTTTAAGACACCTTTTGGTATTTGAAAAAATGAGATCATATACAGTACCATATTGGTGAGTACTGAATTTATAAGAACAAGTCTTCTGCCAAGGGATAGCAGTTTACCTTTCCAACTATTAAGACGTTTATGTAGCCTTTCATCAACGAGTTACCATTCAACAATCGTGAGACGTCGATAATGGGTCGGTATTTCCAAATAGTTGATTGGAAATTGCCCCTGACCATAGCCGAAAAGTTCAGCACATAGGTGTGCATCGTTATTAGCCTCGCCAAAACAATACAAATTGCTTTTATGGAAGTTAATTTTCAATTCAGAGAGTTGCTCAAATACTGATAAAATTAATTTCACATTCTTAGCCTTCTCCAGATCGTGTTTCACAAATAAGATTGTATCGCCAGCGTATTGAAGAATGGAGAGACCACAATCAACTAGATGGGGAACTAATCCTTCAACTTGGCCATCAGCCTTGGCTCTCTCAATCAGGATAGCCAACATGTCTACCACTATATTAAATAGTATAGGCGATAGTAGATCCCCTTGTCTCAGCTTTTTTAGTTTGGAAGTATTTGCCAGTGTCGTCATTGACATTAATGGAAACACTACCACCATACACAAAAGACTATATGAGAGCACACCACTCCTCCGAAAAACCTTTCATTCAGAGTGTTTGCTGAAGAAAAGACCTATTAACCTTGTCACAAGAATTCTCAAAGTCAATCTTGAACAGTACACCATTTAATTTCTTTGAGTGTAGTTCATGAATTGTTTCATGCAGGATTACTACACCATCTAGGATGTTTCTTCCTTGCATAAAAGCAGTTTGAGATGGGTGTACAACATGATCAGCTATCGAGTTTAATCTAATCATAGCAACTTTTGTCAAGATTTTAGAACTAACATTAAGACGGCAGATTGGATGATACTATTGTATACGTTCTACATCATTAACTTTAGGTAATAAAATAATGTTGCCAAAATTGAGACTAAAAAGGTCAAGATGACCGACATGCAAGAACTCAAAAAGATGCATCAGGTCCTCCTTAATAACTTCCCAGAATTTTTGATAGAATTCCGCTGGAAAGCCATCAGGCCCTGGCGCTTTGTTATGTTCCATTTGGAAAACAGCTTTCTTGACCTCCTCCTCCGTATAAGGAGCGGTTAGAAAGTTGCTCTCCTCAACAAAAACCTGAGGAATATCCGCTGTTTGGGACTCATCCAGCACGAATGAATTCTCTGGTGTTGTCCCAAACAAGGATTTGTAATAATTAGTAATATAAGATTTTAGTTGCTCCTGATCCTCAATCCTGCCTTCATCCTGAATTAAAGAGTGAATAAGTTTCTTTTTATGCTTGCCATTGACAACAACATGAAAGTATCTTGTATCCGCGTCTCCTTCAAGAATAAATTTTGCTTTAGAGTGTTGGTACCATTTGAGTTCCTCCTCGCGGAGTAGTCTAGCAATTTCTGCATTCGATTGGTTTTTAAGCTTAATCTCTTGTGTAGTTAAAAGCCTGACTTCCGTAGCAGCCTCTAAATCGTTAATAATAGATGATAGACGTATTTTCTCTTTTTTAGGATTCTAGCAGTATGTCTAGCCCAACCACGAAGGAACTTGCGCAAGGCACGCATTTTGTTGTTCCATCGATGTATAGGCGTTTAACCACTAACATGTTTCTCCCAAACATCCTTTACAAATTCATAGAAACCATCACGATCCATCCATCTAAGTTCAAATTTGAAACTATGTTTGGCATTTCCTGGTGGTGTTCCAACAGATAATAATAAAGGAGCGTGATCCGATAATTCTCAATATGCTCTAGAGCACGAACAATTACCATAGGGAATTTTTCTTCCCATTTGGTATCCATAAGCACTCTATCCAGTTTTTGTAGGTAGGCTCCGGAAGACTATTAGCCCAGGTGAACTGTCTTCCTAACATCGTAACCTCTCTTAGGTCTAAACTGTTGATGACCCACAAGTATAGGGGGTGTATCGCAGTATTTTCGAGGGAAGTGAAACCCAATTTATTGATTCGACACAAGGGGAGCCAAAGAATATATATAAGCCTTAACAACTGAGTTGTCAATTTAGCTGCACCTGGAATCAATCTTGCTCACAGCAGTTTATCAGTAGCAACAGTTTTGTAGTAGAAATAGCAAAGTAACAGCAACAGTAAAGCAAAGACAGTAGTAACAATAGCAGCAAACAGTAGGATTCGAGTGCGGTAGGCATAGGGATGGATGGACGGGTGTTGCATGGATAAGACAATCCACATAGCAATCAGAACATAGGGCAATTGCAGATAAATAAGATAAAGCATCCAAGTACTAGATAATCCTAGGCATGTGTTCCATATATAGTTATACGTGCTCGCAATGAGAACTTGCACAACATCTTTTGTCCTGCCAGCCCATTTGTAGCGGGGCCTCAAGGGAACTACTGGCAATTAAGGTGCTCCTTTTAATAGAGCACCGGAGCAAAACATTAACACTCCATGAACACATGTGATCCTCACATCGAAGCCATTCCCTCCGGTTATCCTGATTTCTGTCACTGCGGGGCCATTGGTTCCGGACAACAACATGCGTATACAACTTGTAAGTAAGACCATAAAAAATACTATCATAATGAATCAATAACATGTTCAGATCTGAAAGCATGGCACTCGGGCCCTAGTGACAAGCATTAAGCATAACAAGTTGCAATAAAGCCATAAAGCTGTCATAACCCAAAATTTTATGCTAATGTTTTGTGCTTACTCAATCTTCTTAAAAAGGTAAATTAAATATTTATGTCCATGTTGCTGCTTTTATGTGGGTTGGGAAGAAAATAAAACAAAAGATTTGAGAATAGATTACATTAGCACTTGAACTCCTGACGAGCATATGAAAACCTATAGCTGGAACCAGCCGACCTTCTTGGTATTTTTAGTACAAAAACAACTTTCTCTCTTTTGTTTTTCAATACGAGAGGAAAGAAACCCATGGGCTGGACCCAAGGCCCAATCAGAATCGGAATCGTCGTTTGTGCCCTACTGCGTGGCCTCTTAGTAGCAGTTCCAGGACTCCACTAACCCGTTTCGATTTCCTCCACCTCAATCTGACCAGTTGTCTTTAGATCGAAGTTCTTGCCGCCGTCGGGTCGCTGCTGCTGCAGAACAGGCCGCCGCCTTCGGATCGCTATTGCTGCTGGACAACGAGTCGCCGCTGCCGGCCATCAGACAGACGACTCCTGCGGTGTGTTGTCGTTTTTATCCCTAACGTTCCTCTCGATAGCATTGAAACATCTGATCATGTAGATGGATTAGATGGGATAGTAGCGGCTAAATAGCTGGGTTTGCTAGCTGTGTTTTATTTACTCCATGTACATGTACTCCAACGTATAGCAAGAATAGAGTCAGCTTTTTCTAAAACGATTTTGTAGGTGATTTTTATTTCTGAAATCTCCTCGTACATGCACCAAGAGAATAGCTGGGTGTTTTGTTTTTGTGCTCCCCATACGTTAAAGGTATTGTTGATTTGTTTAGAGTAGGTAGCACTTAGATAATATGTACTAGTACATGCCAGCGTCGAACATCTTAGGTTCAGGTGCAAGGACCGATTCAGACAACTTTTAGTCAGGTTCTCCTTTGGCTGTTAGGTGCAGTCAGAGTAGATTTAATCCTGGTCTTTCTTCAAGTATAATTTCATCGTATACCCTGAATAAAAGTTGTAGATCATCCTTCAGATTTTGCATAGAGAGTAACTTTGTGTGCAATTTGGTTGGATAGGTTGCAAACAGCGGTCAGCTTAGTGTTCTGTCTAGAATATAGTTTTCCTGCACGCAGAGATCTCCTTTACAACTTGAGACCATTTTAACTGTCGAATTAGACTTTGGGCTAAACATGAAAATTGTGGGGAATGTTTTTCTGATGTTATAACTCATATTCTTTGCTAGATTTCGTGTAGAGAATAAATTCTTATAAACAGATTAAGTGATCTGTTCTGTGTTGGATATAATTGCATCGATGCTTAAGATTGAGTTATTCAAGACTTTAATGTATAGATTTTCTTGATGGTGTGAGTGTGAGTAATACTTAGCTGTCTCTGAATTATAAACCATATCTTTGCCTGAGTTTTAAATATATCTTGTGAGTTCACATTTGTTGTGAGGGCCGGGAATTTGTTACTTTAGGGGTTTCGCGTGTAGGGACGGTATTGATTTGTCAATGACTATGTTATGAACGAATGATGTGTATTGAGTGTTATATATGTTGCATAACAGGTAGTACTTCTGGTTCGGAACCCTTCATCCCACAGTTTGGTGTATGCGGTTGAGGCAAGTTCATGACGAATAGTGAATCTGTCATATCTCTCTTCACTCAATTTTATTTAATGCTTATGATATAGTTATGATGACAATGATAAAGATGATGATGGCATGTGCATCTTATGCGCACTTTTGCATACCATGATGATAACATGACTCACGTTGGTGGGCATAGTGCGACTTCCATTGTTGGGTTACGACCCACTTTGGAGGCACCCTCCACGAGTTAGAGCGAGTGGATGCCGACAGGTGTCCACTCAAGCGATACCGGTATTCGCAATGAGATGAGATGAGCATATAGGCATGTATGGCATCATATTATGTTCTAATGGATGAATGTTGTTTAATGATGTCTTAGTATTTTGATTTAAGTAAAGTTACTATTTGATTGTGAACTTGTTGAGTCTTTGTACTCACCCTTGTTGCTTTCCTGTTTTTAGGTAAATCTTGAGGACTTCATGCATGGGAAATTTTGGGAGTAGCACCTTCACCATTATCACCTCATGATTCACACTTTCATCACCAATTTCTTGGAACTTTGCTTTTGAAAGATAGGAGTTATCTTTGTCATAAATGGTTTTGGATCATGTAGAAGTTTATCACTTAAACTATGTTGATTTTTACCTGTTAGATAACAGTGATACCCGTATTGTGTTTGGATGGTAGTTTTATCGATGTGGTACAAAAGGTTTTTTATGGCTAAATGTGTGTCTACCTTTAATTGAATTTTATCCTTATGCTCTTGTTTATGTATTATTGCCAATCATGGATATCCAAAAACAGAGGAAACTCTGTTGTTTTTTCCAAAGTCTTAGTATTTTCTATGTCTAAAGTATGTGGTAACATCTCAAGTGCTTGGTTGCCTTGGGGTGTTACAGTTGGTATCAGAGCCTAGGCTTTAGGTCTCTGGAGTAGGTTAGTAAATAGGATAAATTGGTAAGATCTTTATCAACTAATTTTTATAGCGTAAATAACTATGAACTAAATTTAAAATTATAACAACTTAAAACTTTGACACACTGGTGCACAGTAGGATGGGTTTTGGGCCTTGCATTGCATTTACCCTTCTATAATGTATTCTATTGCTGGTGTCTTTTATATATGTGTTATTATGTTCCCGTGGACAGGCTATAGCTGTGGGAGGCTTGCATTCCTTGTTTCATGTATGATTGTCCCTATGTTCTTGGTAGTTGACTAGAGAGAGAGATGGAGAGACTATTCATGGGTTATGCAACATTAATTGTAACAGAAATATTTGATCTGTGTGCTAGTTTGGATAACTTGGCTGGTGTAGTAGCGGAGTAGATAAAATAATTTTATGACGACTATCTGGATCCATATCAATATGAGAATCTCGTTCCTCTATCCATACCACATTTTCCACTGGTGTTCCCTATTCCCATTCAACTATCCTCTCTAATGCATCATCCTGCATTTGTCTTGGTTTAAGGATCATCTTATAGTACTGAAATATTGGTTGTTGGTTTCTCTTCTAAAGATGATAAGTATTATCAAATCATGTACTTGTAATGTCCTTCTTGCCGAGAGTTATTCTTCTAGAATTGACACCCTTTGTTGTCATATTCTATGTCTGTTGTTCTCCCCTTTGTCATTCGTTGGTACCCATCCTCCCACGTGAAGCATAAATAATGGTGAACACTTTATCTTCTCCTTGGAGGGAACCTAGTTCTTGCTGCAAAATTATCACTTTGATTTGAAAAGCCTTTTCCTTAACAGCCATTCTAGGGGATAAGCGTGTCCTTCTTATACCCATTGTAAGCGTTAGTTCCCTAGATTGGATAACCACCCACAAAGTGAGTCTTTGTCTTTTTAAATTGTTTCTTGTATACCCAACCGTGAGTGTTCTTTAAATATCGATAGTTTAGATGTTTATAGTGGCTTTGCAGGAAAAAATAGATGGGAGTCGACCTCGAACCTTGGTTCAAGCCCATGATTTTCTTTTTTGCAATGTGAGGATGCCCGAGTGTTAGCACCGTGTGATTCACTACTTCGGCTACAGGGTTAATATTTTGGGTGCTAGATAGATTGGCCCCCATACCAACTACTCTTACTATTTTCTCTTCTTACGCTGTAATGGTGAATCGATAATATGATTTTTCTTCAGTTGAGATATGACGTTGTGAAGCCTAAATCATCAGTGTTCCGCATCTAGTAAAGCAACCACTACCTAGCGTAGGAGATGCAGTGAGGCTAAAGCATTGTGTTTTTTTATGGCACCGTAGCAAATTTTTGGCTTGCTTGACTACCAAAAGAGATTTAGATAGATTTTCTAAAATTCGTTAGTTGTAAGTTAATAATTTCGAGTAATGAGTGGTCTTGTAACAACCACATTTTTCTTAAGGATTTCATGTTCTACCATGGACATGGACAATTTATGATGACCAAAGTACTATGTTTGTTACGTGTTCTTCGAGAGCAAGACGTAGAGTTTCATATTGATCTCATTCGTGGTACTTTGACCAATCTCTATGCTTCCTTATCAATTATCATGACCATTCAAGAAGGACTGAAGAAGTAGTTGGGTGATATGTTATCCACGGATTTGATTTAGTGTGGTGTATCGCCTTCGAAGCGCATTTATCCATATCCAAGAGGGATGGTAGTTGGCGAATATTGTGTGGATTACTATGTTCTTGATGTAGTAATCGTCGGGACCAAATATCCATTGCCCCGCATCAAGGACTTGTTTGATCAGCTGTTGTAGCTATGGTGTTCGGAAATATTGATCTCCAACATGAATATAATCAAATTAGTGTTTGGGAACATGATATTCAGAAGATTGGATTCTCCATTAGGTATGGACTGTGAATATAAATTTCTCTTCTGGACTAACCAATGCCCTTGCTCCTTTAGGAGGACAAAGAACAATAAGTTAATATGTTCCTCGACAATTTTGTGGTAGTGTTCATTGATGATATCCTCATACATTCAAAGATAGAAGAAGAGCATGAACCGATATTGGAGGCTTATGCTTGAGGGTTTGAGAAAGAATAAATTTTATGCAAGGCTAAACAGATAAGAATTTTGTCCTTCAAAAGTGGATTTTCTAGGCCATGCATGTGCTCATGCAAGATTGAAAGGTTTTTACTAAAGCTTCTAGGAAGTAGAAAAATCATGATTAGAAATATCCTACTCTTGATCTAAATTTTAGACTTGTGGTCTTTGGACTAAGGATTTGGTGGCATTATCTTAATGGAGATGATATCATAACTCACCATAAGAGTCTCAATTACCTCGTGACAAAGAATTAGTTGAACACGAGGAAATGATGGTAGCTAGAATTAATAAAGAAATATGACTTCTGTCCACTACAACCTAGGCAAGGCGAATTTGTTTTTAGACACCCCGAGTCGTAAGTCTGTTCCTGCCACAGGTGGTTGTCTCGTTGCTGATTTTTGACGGATGGACATCTCATATGTTTTGATGGTGTAGCATATGAGGAGATATAATTCATCATGAAGAGAGAGTTATAGCAAGATGATTGTTTGTTACAACAATTTCAAGAGGGTATTGTTGATGGTAGAATTAGCAAGTCTTATATTATTGTGCCACGATAGTCTCTTGTGAAGGAGGGAATTCTAAGGGAGGCACATTTTACACCGTACATTCTGGAGATTCAAAGATATGTATCATGACTTTAAATTGACTAGTGGATAAGAATGAAAGTTGATGCGGCCAAGGATGTGTCCTCTTTTGGTTTTTTGTCATCAAGTAAAGGCTGAGCATAAGAGGCCATCTACATTGGCCACTGGTTGACATTACTATGGATTTGGTTGTTGGTGACCTCGTACATGAAGAGGGAAGGATGAAATTAGGATGGGCGTGTATCGACTTAGCATAGATGCTCATTTAACTTGTCTGCACCGCCCACTCTCACACGAAGTATTTGTGTGTGGTAGTGAGGTTGCCTATGGATTCCTAAATCCATTGTTTTCGGTAGGGATGCTAATTTTGTGTCAAAGTTTCAGCAGAGCTTGTAGAGTGCCTTGGGTTCTTAGTTCAGACTGGGTACGACATTTCACTTCTCTACAGATCTGAAATTTCATTTCTCAATGGATGCCTAGTCAGAGCAGACAATCCAGATGCTTGCATATATGTTGACATGCTATTGCTATCGCAGCAAGATAGTTGGGAGGACGGACTAATCACTTATGAGGGTTGCTTATGGCAATAGTAGGCTAGCATTTAGGAGGCTTTGTGTGGAAATGTAGACCTTCTCTTTGTTGAGATGCCATAGGCAAGAATGTTTTTCTAGGAAAATTTCGGTTCAAACAAACTACATACAGAAAGTTGCGATTAGGCAACATATGTCGAATGTGGAATTTAAGATTGTCGAACAATTACTCCTAAGGGTTTCACCCACCAAAGGTGTCACAAAATTTCATAAAAAAATAAAGTTTAGTCTGTGATACATTGGTCCTTTCATGATAGTAGTGGCATGAGTAAGAAAACTACCATATAGTGTTGAGTTTACCAAGTAAATGCATGGTGTGCATACTGTGCTCCACATCTCTATGCAGCAAAAGCACTTCTGAGATGAAATGAAACTAAGGACAATTGAGTAAGATTTAACCTTTGAGGTTGGTCCATGAAAATATTGGAAGATCCCAAGAGAGTGTTGAGTGATAGAATGTTGAAGAATATGGATGTTCTTTGTCTCAACGAACAGATCTTAAGGTGTCTTGGGAGCTTGACTCCCGAATGCGCGAGAAGTATCCAAAATTGTTTTCTCCTGGTATGTGAGGCATGTTTTTGTTTTATATATGTTTTTGAGTGAGAAAGAATTCGGGTCGAATTCTGTTTAAGGGGGTAAGAATGTCATATCCCAAAATTTTATGCTAATGTTTTGTGCTTACTCAATCTTCTTAAAAAGGTAAATTAAATATTTATGTCCATGTTGCTGCTTTTATGTGGGTTGGGAAGAAAATAAAACAAAATATTTAAGAATAGATTACATTAGCACTTGAACTCCTGACAAGCCATATGAAAACCTACAGCTGGAACCAGCCGACCTTCTTGGTATTTTTAATACAAAACCAACTTCCTCTCTTTTGTTTTTCAATACGAGAGGAAGGAAACCAACGGGCTGGACCCAAGGCCCAATCAGAATCGGAATTGTCGTTTGTGCCCTACTGCGCGGCCTCTTAGTAGCAGTTCCAGGACTCCACTAACCCGTTTCGATTTCCTCCATCTCAATCTGACCAGTTCTCTTTAGATCGAAGTTGTTGCCGCCGTCGGGTCGCTGCTGCTGCAGAACAGGCCGCCGCCTTCGGATCGCTATTGCCGCTGGACAACGAGTCGCCGTTGCCGGCCATCAGACAGACGACTCCTGCGGTGTGTTGTCGTTTTTATCCCTAACGTTCCTCTCGATAGCATTGAAACATCTGATCATGTAGATGGATTAGATGGGATAGTAGCGGCTAAATAGCTGGGTTTGCTAGCTGTGTTTTATTTACTCCATGTACCTGTACTCCAACGTATAGCAAGAATAGAGTTAGCTTTTTCTAAAACGATTCTGTAGGTGATTTTTATTTCTGAAATCTCCTCGTACATGCACCAAGAGAATAGCTGGGTGTTTTTTTTTGTGCTCCCCATACGTTAAAGGTATTGTTGGTTTGTTTAGAGTAGGTAGCACTTGGATAATCTGTACTGGTACATGCCAGCGTCGAACATCTTAGGTTCAGGTGCAAGGACCGATTCAGACAACTTTTAGTCAGGTTCTCCTTTGGCTGTTAGGTGCAGTCAAAGTAGATTTAATTCTGGTCTTTCTTCAAGCATAATTTCATCGTATACCCTGAATAAAAGTTGTAGATCATCCTTCAGATTTTCCATAGAGAGTAACTTTGTGTGCAATTTGGTTGGACAGGTTGCAAACAGCGGTCAGCTTAGTGTTCTGTCTAGAATATAGTTTTCCTGCACGCAGAGATCTCCTTTACAACTTGAGACCATTTTAACTGTCGAATTAGACTTTGGGCTAAACATGAAAATTGTGGGGAATGTTTTTCTGATGTTATAACTCATATTCTTTGCTAGATTTCGTGTAGAGAATAAATTCTTATAAACAGATTAAGTGATCTGTTCTGTGTTGGATATAATTGCATCGATGCTTAAGATTGAGTTATTCAAGCCTTTAATGTATAGATTTTCTTGATGGTGTGAGTGTGAGTAATACTTAGCTGTCTCTGAATTATAAACCATATCTTTGCCTGAGTTTTAAATATATCTTGTGAGTTCACATTTGTTGTGAGGGTCGGGCATTTGTTACTTTAGGGGTTTCGCGTGTAGGGACGGTATTGATTTGTGAATGACTATGTTATGAACGAATGATGTGTATTGAGTGTTATATATGTTGCATAACAGGTAGTACTTTTGGTTCGGAACCCTTCATCCCACAGTTTGGTGTCTGCGGTTGAGGCAAGTTCATGACGAATAGTGAATTTTTCATATCTCTCTTCACTCAATTTTATTTAATGCTTATGATATAGCTATGATGACAACGATAAAGATGATGATGGCATGTGCATCTTATGCGCACTTTTGCATACCATGATGATAACGTGACTCACGTTGGTGGGCATAGTGCGACTTCCATTGTTGGGTTGCGACCCACTTTGGAGGCACCCTCCACGAGTTGGAGCGAGTGGAGGCCAACGGGTGTCCACTCGAGCGATACCGGTATTCGCAATGAGATGAGATGAGATGAGATGAGCATATAGGCATGTATGGCATCATATTATGTTTAATGGATGAATGTTGTTTAATGATGTCTTAGTATTTTGATTTAAGTAAAGTTACTATTTGATTGTGAACTTGTTGAGTCTTTGTACTCACCCTTGTTGCTTTCCTGTTTTTAGGTAAATCTTGAGGACTTCATGCATGGGGAATTTTGGGAGTAGCACCTTCACCATTATCACCTCATGATTCACACTTTCATCACCAATTTCTTGGAACTTTGCTTTTGAAAGATAGGAGTTATCTTTGTCATAAATGGTTTTGGATCATGTAGAAGTTTATCACTTAAACTATGTTGATTTTTACCTGTTAGATAACAGTGATACCCGTATTGTGTTTGGATGGTAGTTTTATCGATGTGGTACAAAAGGTTTTTTATGGCTGAATGTGTGTCTACCTTTAATTGACTTTTATCCTTATGCTCTTGTTTGTGTATTATTGCCAATCATGGATATCCAAAAATAGAGGAAACTTTGTCATTTTTTCCAAAAAGTCTTAGTATTTTCTATGTCTAATGTATGTGGTAACATCTCAAGTGCTTGGTTGGCTTGGGGTGTTACAAAAACACTAATAGAAGATACTAGGCACCATGCCTTAACAATATGATGCCATTACATGAACGATCTCATTCAATCCCTACCATCCCCATAGCCTACAGCAGAGGATTACTCACTCATAGATGGGGAAACATGGATGCTCGATGGAGAAGCGATGGTGATGATCTCCTCCAATTCCCCATCCCGGCAGGGTGCCAGAACGGAGTTTCTGCTGCTGTTTCGTGGAATCTGGTGGTGGCGGTGGAGCGGAACTCCTTCTAGAAAAACGTGGAACCCCCCAAGAGTTTTTAGGTCAGAAGGCTTCTTATAGGCGAAGAGCGAGACCGAGGGGGTGCCTAGGGCGGCCAGACCACCCCCTAGCACGGTCAGGCCCAGCCCGCGTGGTCAGGTGGTGTGCCTGGGCCCCAGCTGTTGGGAATATGCCCTAGAGGTAATCATGTATGATGTTATTCCTTTGTATTCATAAGGTTATGGTCCATGTATGAACTACTGATATGTTCATTGAATATGTGATTCGATTGTGGAACTACATATTCATGTTGTTCATACTAATTGTCCTTGGTCATTGAGGTTGTGCCGGACACACAACTTAGACCAATGTGAAAGTCGGCAGATGACTAGGTTCCACTTGTCATGGGCATAGAGATGCTATTCCGACTTACACGGATTTGGCTAAAGAGTTTAGCGAGTCAGACTGACCCATATTGAGATGCAACGAACAAGTCATCATTTGCATGTCTCAATCAATGTAATCCTTAGACCTGAGGTTATTCCACAATCCGAGTTGAGGATCTCTCACTTAGGTTCTGTCAAACGTTGTTCCGTCACTGGGCAGTTATAAAGGCGGAGTTCGGGTCGACTGAGAATCAAGCTGCGTGATGTGAATAACCAAGACGGGATTTTGCCCCTCCATCTGGAGAGATATTCACTGGGCCCTCTCGAAAGATATGATTCGGAAAGCATGGCCATGCGCGTCACGGTTAAGTGTTAACCGAGCCAACCGACTAAGTGTTAGTCGGATGAATCACTTATCTCAGATCGAGAAAGAGATCGGACTATTTAAGGGATGACGATCATTCGCCTATAGTCCGACAAGGTATATCGTGAGGCAAAAGGGACTTAGATGAAAGTCGCATTGGAAGGTATGTCGTCATGACTTATTGGTACTTGGGAGTTGGCACGTTCTGCTAGGAGCCGCTACCAACTGATCGATCATGATTGAGACTCGGAATCGTGTCCGGGTTACCATGAGCCTGTCGGGTCACACACTTAAGAGCGGGAGCAAGTTTGGGTTAGATCCAAACAGGAAACCTATTTGAGTTGGACCCAAATAGAGACATGGGCTTAGTCAGCAAGTGAGACTTGCAGTGGCTAATATAGGCCTTTTAGTGAATGGGCCACAAGTGAGTGGAGCCCACTTTCACTCCCTAAATAAGCTAGGGCGCAGGTGCTTAGAGCACAAGGTTAGGTCACTCCATGTGTTGGAAACCCTAGCCCTAGTCCGTCCTGTCGCCACCGTACCGGACCTAGCAGTCCATCGCCGGCGCTCCTCCTCGTACGTGTGGATACTGGCGGAGGTGCTCTACGTTCAGCACTTCGACGATCGTGAAGAAAGTACGGATCATGGATCATGGAACCAGAACGGATCGCGAGGACTGCACTGCATCAAGCGACATGCTTCATCAGTTCCGCAACTGCGCGTCTAGTGGTAATCCTCGTGGCCTTCTACCTGAGCTGGATCTTGGGATCACCGCGTAGGGAATTTTTTTTGTTTATCTCTACGTGGCCCAAACACCAGCCCCACTCCGTCTCATATTCTGGCTCCAGGAGTCTTCTGGTGAAATAGGATTTTTTGCTTTTGTCCCGTCCAATTCCGAGAATATTCATTTTCTGACTTTCCTGGAACCAAAAACAGCAGAAAACTGGCAGCTGGCAGTGTGGCTCTTGTTAATAGGTTAGTCCAAGAAATCATATGAAAAGTACTCCAAGGTGTGGAAAAACACAAGAAAGTAGATAAAACCAAGCATGGAACATCAAAAGTTATAGATACATTGGCAATGTATCAACATCCCCAAGCTTAACTCCTGCTCTTCCTCGAGTAGGTAAGTGATAAAAAGAAAGAATAATTTTTGAGGTGACATGCACCATCATAAACTTGATCAAAGTATTTGTACAACATTCAAAGCTGGGATCATAGTACTTCAATCAAAACATGAAAGATAAAGTTCTAGCAATAAGACAAAGAAACTATGATGCAGCATGAAAAGGCACAAACAAAAGATTCATGAATAACAATGCTTTGCAAGACGTTTGTTTGTTTCACATAAATAAAACATAGCATAATAGTATTCAGCTTGTCCCTCATAGAGTAGCAAATATAAATGCATAGGACACCTTCAAAGTTCGTAAGAGTGACTAGATACAAATAATTTAAAACAAGCAATATCAAATTATGCATCAATCAACTAGTCTTAGGACAATGCACATAGAACTAAGAATGGCCACTATGCTCTCAAAGTAAGTGCATAAAGGTAGAAGGTGGAGACTCAATATATATAGTGGAAGAAAGGCCTTCATAGAAGGAAGTAGGGATTCAAGTCTCATAAAGAGCTTCCAAAAATTATGGTACTTAATAGCTTTCAGCTCTCATTGCCCCTATCATAAGCATCTTGAAGTGATTAAGGTTAAAGTGACACAACTAAGAGGATATGCTTGACAAGTTATAAACCGAAATCTCATGCCCCTTACTTACGAAGACCGAACCTCATGCTACTCAACTTTAGTCACGAGTAAGCTCTTGTCATTGTAAGTACATATGTATCATAAAGAACCGCCAACGGGTACCCCTTGCACATGATACAGGAGCTATCCCATAATCAAAATGACAAGGCAAGAAGACAATGAGCATCTCAGTGATCTTTTTATTTGCTATTTGCATAGGTTTTTATTGAGGATGCTTCATAGAGTGCTCATTATAGTGATGCTGCAAGTTTCCACCATGATTAGGCATGGCTTAGGCTAGCGGCCCAGGCGTTTCTCTAACACACATACAAACTCCATGATCTTACAAGTTCCACTTTTATTTCACACCGCCGGGATCCAAAAGAACATGATATCAACGGGGTACAAAGTACAAGTGCAATGTTGAAAGCATTCCCCATGATATATGGTTCTGCTAATTTCAACTTATAAAGCACAAGCATATACGCAACAAAGAAGGACCCAATGGTTCAAGTTTATTAAATGCAAAAAAGTAAAGTGTGCCATCAAGTTCGTGAGAGCTTTAATCACTAGTTTTCTCATAACAAGTTTAATTTGGAAGGTAAACAAAAACATGAATATACTTGGAATAGCATATGCTAGTAGATAGGTATGGTGGACTCTTTGGAATAACTTAGTTTAGGGAGTTGGATGCATGAGTGGAACTCATACTTGGTTGTGGAGGCTAGCAAAAGACTGGGAGTGACAAACTAGGAGAGCAATAATGGCCATAATCATGCAGAGCGACAAAACATCATTGATCAAAGCATAAAGTGATACTACAAGTTGAAAACTAAAGGATCATAAAGTCTTAGGTGACTTGGGATAGTCATAACATGGTGTGAGCATGCGCCAAGTCAACCCAAATAAAGCATCAAAGGAGAATACCACAATACTATGCTTTAATATGCTAAAACAACGCATGTGCAATCTCAATTGTTTATAACAAGTCATGCTACAGCAAATAATACTAAGCATAAAGCCAAAACAATATCAAGCATGGCATGACAAAGCATAGGCCACAGTCAAAAACAAGCTCTCTTTACCACTTAAGCATGAACTTTCCTACTCTTTTCCAATCCAAACCAAACTATTTGAAAACCAATGTATGAAAGAGGGGGTCCAACCAATTTATTCAGCAAACTAAGAAAACAAAGCAAACAAAAAACCAAAACAAAAACAGAAAAGAAGACGCTCCAAGAACAACACAACTTTGCATTAAACAATAAAAATGAAGCGTTTGGAAGAAACCTAGGATTTTTATTGATGAAGAGGGGGGTGCCTTGGGAATCCCCAAGCTTTGACGCTTGTACTTCTTGGATATTTCTTGGGATGACACGTGTGGCATCCCCAAGCTTGAGCTTTAGTCCATCCTTCATCTCATTTCTCATTCCTTCCATACACGTGAAATTTTTCCTTCATACAAAACTTCACACAATCTTTATTAGCAACATTAGTGCACTCAAGATAATAAGTCTTTAGGTTCAGTTAAAACACCAATAAAACTTCCATTAAAACACAAGCTATTGTAGCACTTCCCTCAAAAAGCTCAATTCCCCAAAAGAACTCAAAAAGGAACCAACAAGAAGCAAATGCAAATAATGGCAGAAATCTGTCAAAACAGACCAGCAGGTAAAGACGAATTTTTTCAAAGACCTTCTGTTGCTCAAATTGAAAAGTGTTGAACTAACGAAAGTTAGATAATAACGTGGGGCAGAATCAAAAAATTCACGCCTCAAAAGGACGTACAGAGATTTTACACGAATGTTTACGGTGAAGCACATAAATCTGTTTCAGGACAGCAACTTTCCCAACCATTACTTCTCTCTCATTAGAGGTTACTCTTGGCACAAAAAGCAAATAAAAAGGATAAGGAGCGGTTATTACTGAAGTAATAACTTCCAAGAATCATCTAAAACTTTTGGGTTATCTCCCAATAAGTACTTTTCTTTAACGCCAAGTTAGGCATGATAGTTTGGGAGGATGCTCACATAAGAAATATGAATTGAAGTAAAAGAGAGCATCAAGTAGTAAATTCAAAACACATTTAAGTCTAACCCAGTTCCTATGCATAGGAATCTTGTATACAAATAAATTCGCAAAGAACAAAGTGACAGGCATAGGAAGATAAAACAAGAGTAACTTCGAAACTTTCAGCACATAGAGAGGTGTTTCAATACCATGAAAACTTCTACAACCATATTTTCCTCTCTCATAATAATTTTCAGTAGCCTCATGAATAAACTCAACAATATAACTATCACATAAATCATGCTTTTCATGTTCTACAAAAACATAATTTTTATCAAGCTCAAAAATAGTGGGATTAAAGTCAAACCCACTATTAACAATTCTATAACAAGATGGCTGATCATTCAATATAGGACCATCGTCTAGAGCTTTATCATAAACAATTTCTAAGCAAAACTCTTTAGTACCATGCATCTTGAAGTTAGGCACAAATAAAGGATTATCACAGATAACATGAGCATAACATTCATCCTCCTTTGGTAAGCATGGGGGACAATCAAATAATGTAAGGGATAAAGAGTTACTCTCATTAGAAGGTAGGCATGGGTAGCTAATCCATTCTTCCTCTTTTTGTTCATCACTCTCCTCCTCTTTTTCATCTAATGAGCTTTCAGGTTCATCAATTTCTTCTTCCATATGATCCTGCAAGGCATTAGTCTCTTCCATTTGTGGAAAGCATATATTAATATATTCAAGAATATAGGAATTTTCTTCCTTGTAATTATCAAAGCAAAATCTAAGTATATCATAAACCTCATATTTATAAGGTGAATCATCAATATTTTCAAGCAAACTAGCAAGTTCAAATGCACCCTTCCAAGCAATAAATTCCTCAATTTGTTCCACATCATAAAAGTCATAATTTCCTTTAACATAAGAAGATATGGTAACATTATCATTATACTCACATTGAAAAGGGAGGTGTTTATACCTCTTATAGCAACAAGATTTATCAAAGCAATAAGTAACATTATAAGTAGAGCACACGTTTCTAGCAATGGTATACAATTTATCAATTTGTTCCCATAAGTGTTTCCCTTTTCGTGACAAGCGGTGTTCTTTATAATAATATTTTTGATCTTCTGTGAACCCACCTTGCCAATAAGATTCAGTTTCAAAGAAAATAACCATTGATAGAAAGCATGATAAAGCAAGACAATAACAGACCAACGAAAATAACAACTAGAGTAGGAACTAATTTTTTTTGTATTTTTGATAAAGAAACAAGCAAACAAGGCATAAATAAACTAAGCTTGAACAATAGTGATTCCAAGTGGACTTGATAAATAAATCTATGCTCCCCGGCAACGGCGCCAGAAAATAGCCTTGATGACCCACAAGTATAGGGAGTGTATCGCAGTATTTTTTAGGGAAGTGAAACCAAATTTATTGATTCGACACAAGGGGAGCCAAAGAATATTTATAAGCCTTAACAACTGACTTGTCAATTCAGCTACACCTGGAATCAATCTTGCTCATAGCAGTTTATCAGTAGCAACAGTTTTGTAGTAGAAATAGCAAAGTAACAATAGCAGTAAAGCAAAGATAGTAGTAACAATAGCATCAAACAGTAGGATTCGAGTGCGGTAGGCATAGGGATGGATAGACGAACATTGCATGGACAAGACAATTCACATAGCAATCAGAACATAGGGAAATTGCAGATAACTAAGATAAAGCATCCAAGTACTAGATAATCCTAGGCATGTGTTCCATATATAGTCATACGTGCTCACAATGAGAACTTGCACAACATCTTTTGTCCTGCCAGCCCGTTTGCAGCGGGGCCTCAAGGGAACTACTAGCAATTAAGGTGCTCCTTTTAATAGAGCACCGGAGCAAAGCATTAACACTTCGTGAACACATGTGATCCTCACATCGAAGCCATTCCCTCCGGTTATGCCGATTTCTGTCACTTCGGGGCCATTGATTCTAGACAACAACGTGTGTATACAACTTGCAGGTAAGACCATAAACAATACTATCATAATGAATCAATAACATGTTCAGATCTGAAATCATGGCACTCGAGCCCTAGTGATAAGCATTAAGCATAACAAGTTGCAACAAAGTCATAAAGCACTAATAGAAGATACTAGGCACCATGTCCTAACAATCTGATGCCATTACATGGACGATCTCATCCAATCCCTACCATCCCCGTAGCCTACAGCAGGAGATTACTCACTCATAGATGGGGGAAACCTGGATGGTCGATGGAGAAGTCATGGTGATGATGATGGCGATGATCTCCTCCAATTCCGCGTCCCGGCAGGGTGCTAGAATGGAGTTTCTGGTGCTGTTTCGTGGAATCTGGTGGTGGCGGTGAAGCGGAACTCCTTCTGGAAAAACATCGAACCCCCAGATTTTTTAGGTCAGAAGGCTTCTTATAGGCGAAGAGGGAGACCGAGGGGGGTGCCTGGGACGGCCAGACCACCCCCTAGCGTGGCTAGGCCCAGCCCGCGTGGCCAGGTGGTGTGGCTGGGCCCCAGCCCCACTCCGTCTCATATTCTGGCTCCAGGAGTCTTCTGGTGAAATAGGATTTTTGGCTTTTGTCCCATCCAATTCCGAGAATATTCATTTTCTGACTTTCCTGGAACCAAAAACAGCAGAAAACAGGCAGCTGGCACTGTGGCTCTTGTTAATAGGTTAGTCCAAGAAATATATGAAAAGTACTCCAAAGTGTGGACAAAACACAAGAAAGTAGATAAAACCAAGCATGGAACATCAAAATTTATAGATACATTGGCAATGTATCAACTGTCAATGATAGCATTAAACATGAAAGGCCAATGTTCGTCGAAATGGTCCTGACTTTTCTCATGAGGTAATCTTAGCAAGTTAAAATCCCCACCTATAAGAATAGGGTACGGATTATCCTTATCCAGATTAACCAACTCAAGCAAAAAGTCTGGTTTATAAACATCATGGGAAGCCCCATTGACAATGACTAGAGACCATATGAAATCATCAGCCTTGTTACGAATATGGAGTTTAATAAAAAAAGTCTCCATTCGAATTAGCTAAGACTTCCATAGCCTCATCTCTGATGCCCAATAGGATTCCCCGGACCGACCTCGCGGTGGACGTGATACCCACGTAAAGTCCACTCCACCAGAAAGGCGATTGAGTTGGGCTTGTGAGAAATCACGTCTCCCGGTCTCAGAAATACCCAAAAAATCCAACTTATGATCTCTCACACAATCGGCAAAAAACAAATATTTAGCCTAGTCACGAAGACCTCTGCTATTTGAGAACATGCCATTCATTGATAAACAATAGGTTTTTTGATTTTAGACCAGAAGCTTTAAGCTCATATAATGAGCCCAGCCCAGTCTCATCAAAACCCATATCTAACACTTCACCAACTAAGTGAGAGAGGAGTTGACCATCTATTATGGCATGCAACTCCTCCTCCTCGATCGATGAAGTTTCAGGAATAAATAAAACCTTACGAGTAACCATTAAAACAGTCAACCTCCATATGTCTCAGAACAGAACTAGAAAGATTAATTTCCTTTACAGATCTACCCATGCTAACACCAACATTGGCAAGCTTATCAACAATAACAGGGGTGGAAAACGAAAGGAAATATTTAGACGAACTATTTATACCTTGAGAGTCTAGATTTTTTCAGCCTTCCTACGCATGGCCTTGACCAAAGAGTACTCATCAGTAACCGACGCCCCAAGAGCATCAGTACCATGCCGAGAGGTCCTACGTGTTGCGGTCCTATCCACCGGAATCTTGCTCGTAAAGCCACTTGCGCCCATGCCTAGGCCAGTTGACGCCACAACAGGGGAGTAACCTGACCCCTACTGGGCCAGGTCTCCCCCAAAGCACCGCCCCGCCTGGGCGGTATCACCTTCAGAGCACAGCCCCGCCTGGGCGGTATCACCTTCAGAGCACAGCCCCGCCTGGGCCTCGAGGACTCCTGTGCTCGGAAGCTCCGTCTGGGCCACCGAGCCCAACACCTGGGTCGTCTCTAGAGCATGTCCATCCACAAGTGCCACGCCTCCGAGCTGGGCTGTCGCCTGGCTCGAAAGGCCTCCCTCTCCCGCGTCCCCATGCTCACACGGGATGAGGGGTCACCGGGGTAGAGTTCGGGCTGGCCAGCCCCTCCTGGGCCACATCCGGCGCCGGCCCGCCAAGCGACCGAACGGCTAGCTCCACCTGAGCCAGCCCACCATACGCCACGTCACCGGTGACCTCCATCAACACTAGATCCAGCCCTCGCATAGTAGGTCTTGGGATAGATCAACCCAACACATTCAGTTTACACCGAGCATGAGAAGCCACCAAAAGAGCCTTAGGCGACCCCCTCACCGTCTGAAGAGCATCATGCAATTGAGTAGGCGAGACTCGAGGAGACCCTCCAGACATCTTACTCCCACGCAGGGGGGAGTCCAATGTCAAGGAATCCAAGAGTTCCTTTCCACGCGGAGTAGTAGGAGAAGCATTAAAAGGAGTAACAGCATAAACTTTCACAGGAGCCTGTCACGACGAAGACGGTGCATAGTTCCCCAGTCCAGACGGTTGTCCCGAGGATGCCCCATCCGTGGAGGGAGGAAGGGCAGGCTCTGAAGTGTCCATAGCATCATCCCCATTGTTCCTGATACCATTCCCATCAGAACATCATTGTGCTTCCTCCACAAGTACGGTGAGAAATCGGTTCCAGGACATATCCCTGAAGCTCCAACCTAAACCAAAGTTCATACCCCTTGAGTTTAATGACCGCATCAGAAGTAAGAAAGGAGCCCAAAGAATCCTGCTTTTTAAACACAGTAATGTCAAACATGCCAACCAAGATGCAAACAACACTCCTCCACCATAGACTCGGCAAATCGACATTAAGAGGGGTTCCAAGAGTGACCCAACTGCCCACAAACCGAGGAAGGTACGCAAGGAATGTGGAACCCCCTCCACATGTAACCAAACCTGATGTAGCTCACACTTATGTGGCACTTACTGAGTCTTGTAGGCGGAGACAGTTAGTTGTGTCTTGCCTAGAGGCATGGAGAACTAACTACCATCCACCCTATCTAGATCCTCGAATGATGGGAAACTGACCAAGAAATCACTGTCGCCATGACGCACAACCTCCCACTTCCACTATGGTCGGACCTAGCATCTCCTCGTTATCTGAACCTGAACCACTTCCGCAGAGACCGTATCACCAGTAACCTGGACCAACGTAATAGGAGTCTGACTAGGCCCCAGGTTGTCACAGACCACACTATCTGGAATCTGCACAAACAATGTTGGATCATGTCCACAACCAACCATATAGGCAGTAGGGAGAGGCTGCTTCAGAACAGGACACCTCAAAGTTGGATGAGTAGCAACATCACAAATATAGCAATAGTGAACAACTTTACAATCCTTAGATGCATGAGTATCAACCGCGCACTTCCAGCATATGACAACTTGTTTAGGCTTCTTAGGCAGAACCATAGATTCGTGAGCTGCATGTGGTTCCAACATACTTCCAGCCTGTGATTCCTGAGCTCCCGTCCTATTTGGTGGTGTAAATATTTGTGATACTCTCTCTTGCCCCTTTCCAAAAAAAGTCAAGACACAAGAAGATTATATAGAGTTAAAATGTTAACTTCGGCGCACCAGAGGTGCTAACAGTTAAACGTCGAGGTGCACTGTGTACAAGTAGTGTGGTGCCTGATTAAATACATAAAGTGATGACTGCTTTCTTCCTGAGCATCTCTTTGCTCCATGTTTCTGGATAAATGTTGGAAGTGTTCCGAACTGGAGCATCTCATTGCACTATGTTGCACCCAGCGCTTGGACCTTAGCTTCTCCTGAACTCAGACGCGGTGGCAAGTTACATTGGCTGCCTCGCAATTCCAGTTCGCCGCCGGCCAGGGGCGTTCATCTGGCGACGTCGATCCGTTTTTGCATGTATTCCTGCCATGAGGTCACACGTAGTCATGCCTGCTCGTAGTGGCGAGGACGAAAAAAGTGATGACCAAAGATATGTTTACCCTGCCCCGCACGCACACCATTCTTATTGTTGAATTGTTGCCTGCACACCTGCCAAAGGAGGACCCAAATGCTTCCAATTGGTATGAATCGGTCCGAGCAGACGGGGCATGAATCGGTCCAATTGGTAAGGATACTTCTAATATTGTTTCACAAAGTAGTGTTATGAAAGCTAGTGTCCATGTGTTTTCTATTAGAATAAGTGATCATTGATACAATGGTTCATGTGATAGTTATATCGCTAAATTTATGCATGATACTAAAAGTTATTATGAGAGAGGGGAGATTATTCTAATGCATCTCAATAATATTAAGTTTCCTCGCTTTATGCTAAAAGTCTTTATGTTGCACATGTTTTGCCTTCCTATGCTAGCAGCCTCTGGTTTCAACAATTTATTCTCTTATAAAATTCTCTTGCATAGGAAGTGGGTTAGACTTAAACATGTGTATTTTTGCTTCTTGATGCTCTCTTTTACTTCAATTCATATTCTTATGTGAGCATCATTGAAATTATCATGCCCATCTTAATGGCTATAAACATAGAGCTTTTTGGGAGACAACTCAATATATTTCTTTTGCTTTCAGTTTGTTTTTGTTTATTTGAGTCTTGGAAGTTATTGCTTCTGCAATAACCTCTTCTTATCCTTTTTGTTTAGTTTTTGTGTCAAGATCAACCTCTAATGAGAGAGAAGTAATATTTGGGGAAGTTGCTGCCCCAAAACAGATTTTTGTGCTTCGCTATAAAAAAATCGTGAAAAATACCAGAACGTCATACTGATCTGTAGTTTTTTGTGTGCATGCCCCAAGTTATTATTTAACTTTCGTTAGTTTTACACTTTTGATTTAAGCAACAGAAGATTTTCGAAAAAATTGATCTTTACCTGCTGGTCTGTTTTGATAGATTTTTGCTACTCTTGCATTTGCTTCTTATATTGATTTCCTTTTTAAATTCCTTTTTGGGCTTTCAGAAGGAGTTGCTTCAGTAGCTTATGTTTTGATGGATTTTAGTTGAAATTGAACTTAAAAGGTTTATTACCCTGCATACACTAATGTTGCTAATGAGAATTGTGTGAAGTTTTGTGTGAAAGAAATTTCCAGGTTATAGGAGAAAATGGTGTAATAAGATGGTGAATGGTTAAATGACTCAAACAATATGTTTATAAACATGAAGATATTGATCCTATTCAAATGGTGACTCCGGAAGAATTTATTAAATGCCAAGTTCAGAGACCTGCAGAGTCCGTTTTCGAATAGGTAACAGTTCTGGTAAGAAAAGGTCCGTGAAAAATCTGTCAATTTATATTTTTGAAGTTTTTATCCAACAAGGAAAGCAATGAGTAGAAATAGGGACGAAAACAGAGCCCGAGTGGCTCACACCACCCCGTGGCACGGGCCCACCTGGCCGCGCCACCAGGGGGTGTGGCCACCCCGGAGCCTGTCTCTGACCTGTTTTCTCCCAATACCTTCCTTTTGTTGTTAAACTTTGTAATATATAATCCCTCGGATCCCCCGAGGTTCGTATATCGTGTTCTCGTCGTGTTTTTGTTTCGATCTGTTCTGTTCAGATGTCGTTCCAAGGTTCGTTTTCGGAGGACTATGAGCTGCGACACCGGCGCGAGCTCTATCGCGATCTTGAGCAGAGGACCTCTATAGGATGGGTGGAAGAAGAAAAGATCATAGCTAGGCACAAAGATATGGATCGAAGCATCAAGGAGGAAGTGAAGGGCATGTCGGCAGGCATGAACAGACAAGGGCTAATACCTCCAATTCTAAACCTCAGTTCCTGCCCTGTTGCGATGCAAGCTCTACAGGCCACTGATGAGTTTTGCGAGAAGTACCGAGTTCCGAGGAGAAAGGTGGAGATACTACAAGAAGAGAATAACAGGCTTCTCAAGATCCTAGAAGATTTTCTCACTCCGGTCGAAAGAACACCACCACCACCGAAGGAGTAATTCATCATCAGGTTTTGGCATCCCCTTGGTTTGTTCCAAGCTTGGGGGAGTCCCGCGGTATCGCATCACTATCTTTTATCTTTTTACCTTTTCAGTAGAGTCATATCATGAATAGAGAAGTTATCATGTAGGATGGTTTGCATTATGGAAGTATCTCTCCTCTAGTTAGATGTCTATGTATCCCTTGGTGTGAATTGCCGTTATGGAATATTAATGAGAAGTTCTATCATTTATGTTTTGCACATCTTATTTTAGTTTTCAATTTCTGTTATATGATTGATCCCATTGTTAGTATTGCTATCACTTTGGGATCATTAAGTAAATTTAGTTGGTTCTGGCAAACTTGGCTTGGTCAGTAGCAGCACTATTATGAGAATTGAATGAAAAAGATAAAAGTACTCTTAAGAAATATAATTTCATCATCTTTCTTGATTGGCTCATAAGCTTAGTATTCTCTAGTTAAGATCTTTTGTGTTTCCAAGGAAGATTGCATGTTTGTTTTTATCACTTGTATGTTTGTTTGTTTCCTTCAATTCTTATGCTTGCTACCCAGCCTTGCTAGCCAAAAGCCTGTACTGAGAGGGAATGCTTCTCGTGCATCCAATCCTTAAACCAAAACATATGCCATTTGTGTCCACCATACCTACCTATTAGCATTATTGCTATTCCAAGTAAATTCATGTTTTTATCTACCTTCCGAATTAAACTTGTTATGAGAAAATTAGTGATTAAAGCTCTCACGAACTTGAAGGCACACTTTACTTTCTTGCACTTAATAAACTTGAACCATTGTGCCCATCTATGTTGCGTATATGCTTGCGCTTTGTAAGTTGTGAATTAGCAGAACCATGTTACCATGGGGAACGCTTTCAACATTGCATTTTATTTAGTTGATATCATGTTCTTTTACTTATGGATCCCGGCGGTGTGAAATGAAAGGGGAGCTTGTAAGGCTCATGGAGTTCGTATATGTGTTAGAGAAACGCCTGGGCGGCTGGTCTAAGCCATGCCTAATCATGGTGGAAACCTGCAGCGTAAACATAGTGAGAAATCTATGAAGCATTCTCTCTATATAAAAAAACCTATGCAAATAGGAAAGAAAAAAGAGAAAGAAAGAAAAAAGAAAAAAAGAGAGGCCTATGCAAATAGGAAATAAAAGGATTTTTAAGATGCTCATTGTCTGCTTGCCTTGTCATTTTGATATGGGGAACCTTCCGTATCATTGGGCAAGGGGTACCCCGTTGGCGGTTCTCTATGATACACATGTACTTACAATGACAAGAACTTACCTGTGACTAAACTTGAGTAGCATGAGGAACGGTACTCGTAAGTAAGGGGCATGAGATTTTCAGCTTATAACTTGTCAAGCATATCCTCATATTTGATCACTTTAACCTTAATCACCTAAATATGCTTATGATAGGGGCAATGAGAGCTGAAAGCTAATAAGTACTGCTTGCTCAATACGTAGAGCTCATTGGGGAACCCCAAGAGGAAGGTATGATGAGCACGGCAACAAGTTTTCCCTCAGTTATGAAACCAAGGTTATCGAACCAGTAGGAGCAAGGAAACACCTCCAAGGTGTTGTTTCCAACTTGGAATCCTACACAACACAACCACAGAACTTTACCCCTAAATTATAGTGCGGTTGTCAATCTCATCGGTTTTGCTGAAAACAAAGGATTAAACGTATTGTGTGGAAGATAGTAATTCCTTGCATAAAGTAAATAGAAAGCCGTAAACACCTTTGTAGATTGATGGTAAAAGAATGGACCAGGATCCATAGTTCACTAGAGGTGATTCTCCTTAAGATAGATGACACGTTGGGTGAACAAATTACAGCGGGGAAATTGACAAACATCGAGAAAGCATACATGCATATACTAATCATCTTTACTCCCATGAGATTTGATTGGGCATTACAACATTATACATAGACCGTAATCCATGCATCTATGACTAATAATCCACCTTCAGGTTATCATCTGAACCCCCTCCAGTATTAAGTAGCAAGCAACAAATAATTGCATTAAGCAAAGTGTGTAAAGTAAACAATATGATTGTTCTATGAACAAAGGATTGTTGTTTTCTCCCTAGTAGCAACAACACATCTAGTACCTTAGAGATTTCTGTCACTTCCCAGATTACTAGAGGCATGAACCCACTATCGAGCATAAATACTCCCTCTTGGAGTTGCTAGCATCTACTCGGCCAAGATAGCTACTAACAACGGAAAGCATGCAAGATCACAAATAACGAAGACATGATAGAATCAATAATCAATCTGAAATACCATCTCAATATCCATCAGATCCTCGCAAACACAACATGTAAGATTACAAATATATGATCTTGATCATGAATAGAGCTCACAAGATCTAGACATGGTAGCACAAAGGAGAAGAACCAACCATCTAGCTACTACATGGACTCGTAGTCTAGGGATGAACTACTCACGCATCACACCGGAGGCAGGCATGGTGTTGAAGAAGGCCTCCAGGGTGATCTCTCCCCTCCGGCAGGGTGCCGGGAAGAGCTTAAGATCCCTCTTGATCTAGGGATGGAGATGGCGGTGGCTACAGACTCTTTCATGGAATTTTGATCGGGTACTTAGGGTTTTCATCCCGGAGGCAATATATAGGCGAAGGGGCAAGGTCGGCGGAGTACCAGGGGCTGGCCACACCACCCCCTGGTGCGTCCTGGCCTGGCCCGCGCCACCAGGTGGTGTGGCCAGCCCCTGGCCCCTCTTTGTCTCGTCTTCTGGCTCCGTGTTCCTCTTGGTGAAATTTGACTTTGGCTTTTGTCCCGTCCAATTCCGAGAATATTCATTTTCTGGCTTTTCTGGAACCAAAAACAGCAGAAAACAGGCAACTGGCACTATGGCATCTTGTTAATAGGTTAGTCCCAGAAAGTGTATAAAAATACTTGAAAGTGTGGACAAAACATAAGAAAGTAGATATAAAACAAGCATGGAACATCAAAAATTATAAATATGTTTGCAACGTATCAACATCCCCAAGATTAACTCCTGCTCGTCCTCGAGTAGGTAAGTGATAAAAAGAAAGAATATTTTTTGAGGTGACATGCACCATCATAATCTTGATCAAAATGTTTGTAGAACATTGATAGCTGGGATTATAGTACTCTAACATAGCATGAAAGATATAGTTCTAACAATAAGACATAGCAACTATGTTGTAACATGAAAATGTACAAACAAAAGATTCATGAATAACAATGCTTTAAAAGACGTTTGTTTGTTTCACATATAGAAAACATAATGAGAATGGCATTCAGCTTGTCCCTCATAGTGTAGCAAAACATAAATGCATAGGACACCTTTAAAATTCATAAGGGTGACTAGATACAAATAGTTTAAGAACAAGCAATATCAAAGTTATGAATCAATCAACAAGTCTTGGGACAATGCACATTAAACTAAGAATGGCTAATATGCTCTCTCAATAGGTGCATAAAGATAGAAGATGGAGACTCAACATAAAAGTAAAAGAAAGGCCTTCATAGAAGGAAGCAGGGATTCAAGTCCCATAAAGAGCTTCCAAAAATTATGATACTTATTAGCTTTCAGCTCTCATTGCCCCTATCATAAGCATCTTGAAGTGATTAAGGTTAAACTGAACAAACTATGGAGTATATGTTTGACAAAGTATAAGTTGGCAATCTCATGTCCCTTGAATACAAGGGCCGCTCCTCATGCTACTCAAGTTTAGTTACCGGTAAGTTCTTGTCATAGTAAGTACATGTGTATCATAGAGAACCGCCAACGGGGTACCCCTTGCACATGATACAGGAGCTATCCCATAATCAAAATGACAAGGTAAGCAGACAATGAGCATCTCAGCAATCTTCTTATTTACCATGGGAAAATGGTGCTTTTTCTCTCTTTCCTCTTTTCTCATCTCTTCCTTTTTTCTTTTTCTCAATCTCTATCTCTTTTTTTATAAGAAGAATGCTTCATAGATTGCTCACTATGGTGATGCTGCAAGTTTACACCATGATTAGGCATGGCTTAGGCTAGCGGCCTAGGCGTTTCTCTAACACACTACATAACTCCATGGACTTACAAGCTCCCCTTTCATTTCACACCGACGAAATCCATAAACAAAAGAGCATGATATCAACTGGGTACAATGTACAAGTGCAATGTTAAAAGCGTTCCCCATGACAGCATGGTTCTACTAATTCCCAACGTATAAGTGCAAGCATATATAACATAGACGACACAATGGTTCAAGTTTATTAGGGGCAAGAAAAGAAAAGTGTGCCATCAAGTTCGTGAGAGCTTTAATCACTAATTTTCACATAACAAGTTTAATTCGGAAGGTAGATAAAAACATGAATATACTTGGAATAACAAATGCTAATAGGTAGTTATGGTGGACTCTTTGGAATAACTTTGTTTTATTTGGAGTTGGATGCATGAGTGGAACTCATACTTGATATGGAGGCTAGCAAAAGACTGGGAGCGACCAACTAAGAGAGCAATAATGGCCATAATCATGCAAAGCGGCAAAACATTATTAATTAAAGCATAAAGTGATATTACAAGTCAAAAACTAAATGATCATAGAGGCTATGGTGACTTGGTGTAGTCTTAACATGGTGTGAGCATGCGCCAAGTCAACCCAAATAAAGCATTAAAGGAGAATACCACAATATTATGCTTTTATACAACGCATGATTCTTTCAAGGCACATTAAGCAATATCAATTGTTTATAACAAGTCATGCTACAGAAATAATCACTAAGCATAAAGCCAAAACAATATCAAGCATGACATGATAAAGTCTAAGTCACAGTCAAAAACAAGCTCCTTTTTACCACTTAAGCATGAACTTTCTTACTCTTTTCCAATCCAAATCAACTTTATTTGAAAACTAATGCATGAATGAGGGGGGCCAACCAATTTATTAAAGCAATCTAAGCAAACAAAAACTAAAAACTAAAACAAAGACACTCCAAGAACAACACAATTGTGCATGAAACAATAAAAATGAAGTGTTTGGAAGAAACCTGAAAGTTTTATTGATGAAGAAGGGGATGCCTTGGGCATCCCCAAGCTTTGACGCTTGTACTTCTTGAATATTTCTTAGGGTGACACGGGTGGCATCCCCAAGCTTGAGCTTTTGTCCATTCTTCATCTTATCACATTACTCTTCCCTACACTTTAAAATTTCCTTCATACAAAACTTCACACAATCTTCATTAGCAACATTAGTGTACTCAAGATAATAAGTCTTTTGGTTCAGTTCCAACACAAGTAAAACTTCCATTAAAACACAAGCTACTGTAGCACTTCCTTTAAAAAGTTCAAATGATCAAAGAGAACTCAAAGAGAAAGAGATTAAGAGGCAAATGCAAATAGGGACAGAAATCTATCAAAACAAACAGCAAGTAAAACCCAATTTTTCGAAGGCCTTTTGTTGCTCAAATCAAAAAGTGTTGAACTAACAAAAGTTGGATAATAACCTGGGGCAGAAGCACAAAAAATTAAAGCTGAAATCGACGTACAGAGATTTTTCACGAATTTTTACAGCGAAGCACAAAAATTTGTTTCGAGACAACAACTTTCCCAAATCTTACTTCCCTCTCATTAAAGGTTATTCTTGGCACAAAAAGCAAATAAAAAGGATAAGGAGAGGTCATTACAGAGGTAATAACTTCCAAGACTCAAGAAAACTATTGGTTTATCTCCCAAGAAGTACTTTTCTTTAACGCCTTTAAGTTAGGCATGATAGTTTGAGAAAATGATCACATAAGAAATCTGAATTCAAGTAAAAAAGAGCATCAAGAAGCAAATTCAAAACAAATTTAAGTCTAACCCACTTCCTATGCATAGGAATCTTGTATGCAAATAAATTCACAAAGAACAAAGTGACAGGCATAGGAAGATAAAACAAGAGTAACTTCAAAACTTTCTGCACATAGAGAGGTGTTTCAGTACCATGAAAACTTCTACAACCATATTTTCCCCTCTCATAATAATTTCCAGTAGCCTCATGAATAAACTCAACAATATAACTATCACATAAAGCATGCTTTTCATGATCTACAAACACATAATTTTTATCAAGCTCAAAAATAATGGGATTAAAACCTTCAAACCCACTTTTAACAATTTTATAACAAGGTGACTGATCATTCTCAAGAGGTATGGGGTTCCAAGATAGGATCAAGACCCTCCAATCTCATTTTATAACCATCATCTAGAGCTTTATCATAAACATTTTCTAAGCAACGCTCTTTAGTACCATGCATTTCGAAGTTAGGCACTAATAAAGGATTATCATAGATAACAGGAGCATAATTATTATCACAAGTTTTACCCATAGTAGATTTTTCAAGAGAATCCATAGGAACATAACATTCATCCTCCTTTGGTAAGCATGGGGGACAATCAAATAATGTCAGGGATAAAGAGTTACTCTCATTAGAAGGTAGGCATGGGTAGCTAATCCATTCTTCCTCCTTTTGTCCATCACTCTCCTCCTCTTTTTCATCTAATGAGCTTTCAGGTTCAGCAATTTCTTCTTCCATGGGCTCCTGCAAATTGTGGACACATTCTTGTGTATGACTGAGTCTGTCTTTATAATCAATGATATAACAATTATTGCTAAAATTTTCTATGCAATGATCAAGGATAGAAGAGACCATATCTTTAAGGTCTTTACAAGCAACACAGGTTTCATAGTTTTTAGACATGAAGGATTCTATTTCAGAAGCTCCCATAAACAAAACGAATTGTTCTACTTCTTCAAATCCAAGATGAATATAGTTATCCAATGATAGTTCATAATTACAAATTCTTTACTAAAGCCACATTGGAATTTAAGATGTTTAGTATCATGTTCAGAGCAACAATTTATATCATGGCGTTTAAGCAAAATTTTAGCAATTAGATCCAACCTTTTTAACACGGCTCTCATGACTTTACCCTTATAAGATTCTCTATACCTTATAAAATCTTCCATGGAGGTTCTAGCAGGCGGTGGTTCATCTACTACCTTAGCAGTGATAGTAGTTTTCCCAAATAGGACACCGAGTGGGCTATCCATAATGAAATAGTGATTGGAGCAGAACTAGACATAAAAACAACTTGAAGTGGGAACTACTTTTTTGTGTGTTTTTGATAAAGAAAGCAAACTAGTACAACTATTTTTTTTTGTTTTTGATAAAAGAAACAAGCAAACAAAGCAGAAATAAACTAAGCAAAACAAATAAAACAAAGTAAATAGATTGGTTATGAGGGACTCCCTTGTGAAGATGTCCTTGACTCCCTGGCAACGGCGCCAGAAAAAGTCTTACCTACTCAATATGTAGAGCTCGTTGGGGAACCTCAAGAGGAAGGTATGATGAGCACAATAACAAGTTTTCCCTTAGTTATGAAACCAAGGTTATCGAACCAATAGGAGCAAGGAAACACCTCCAAGGTGTTGTTTCCAACTTGGAATCCTGCAGAACACAACCATAGAACTTTACCCCCCAACTTACAGTGAGGTTGTCAATCTCACTTGTTTTGCTGAAAACAAAGGATTAAACATATTATGTGGAAGATAGTAATTGCTTGCAGAAAGTAAATAGAAAACAGTAAACAACTTTGTAGATTGATGGTAAAATAATGGACTGGGGTCCATAGTTCACTAGAGGTGATTCTCCTTAAGATAGATGACATGTTGGGTGAACAAATTATAGCAGGGCAATTGACAAACATCAAGAAAGCATACATGCATATACTAATCATCTTGACTGCTATGAGATTTGATTGGGCATTACAACATTATACATAGACCGTAATCCAATTGCATCTATGACTAATAATCCACCTTCAGGTTATCATCTGAACCCCCTCCAGTACTAAGTTGCAAGAAACAGATAATTGCATTAAGCAAAGTGTGTAAAGTAAACAATACGATTGTTCTATGAACAAAGGATTGTTGTTTTCTCCCTAGTAGCAACATCACATCTAGTACCTTAGAGATTTCTATCACTTCCCTAGATTACTAGAGGCATGAACCCACTATCGAGCATAAATACTCCCTCTTGGAGTTGCTAGCATCTACTCGGCCAAGATAGCTACTAACAACGGAAAGCTTGCAAGATCACAAATAACAAAGACATGATAGAATCAATAATCAATCTGAAATAGCATCTCAATATCCATCGGATCCCCGCAAACACAACATGTAAGATTACAAATGGATGATCTTGATCATGAACGGAGCTCACAAGATCTAGACATGGTAGAACAAAGGATAAGAACCAACCATCTAGCTACTACATGGATCCGTAGTCCAGGGATGAACTACTCACGCATCACACCGGAGGCATGCATGGTGATGAAGAAGGCCTCCAGGATGATCTCTCCCCTCCGGCAGGGTGCCGGGAAGAGCTTCAGATCCCTCCTGATCTAGGGATGGAGATGGAGGCGGCTACAGACTCTTTCGTAGAATTTTGATCGGGTACTTAGGGTTTTCATCCCGGAGACAATATATAGGCGAAGGGGCAAGGTCGGTGGAGTACCAGGGGGCCCACACCACCCCTAGCGCGGCCTGTCCTGGACCGCACCACCAGGTGGTGTGGCCAGCCCCTGGCCCCTCTCCATCTCGTCTTCTAGCTCCGTGTTCCCCTCGGTGAAATATTGACTTTGGCTTTTGTCCCGTCCAATTTCGAGAATATTCATTTTCTTGCTTTCTAGAACCAAAAATAGCAGAAAATAGGCAACTGGCACTGTGGCATCTTGTTAATAGGTTACTCCCAGAAAGTGTATAAAAATACTCCAAAGTATGGACAAAACATAAGAAAGTAGATATAAAACAAGCATGGAACATCAAAAATTGTAGATACGTTTGCAACGTATCAAGTACCATAATTTTTGGAAGCTCTTTATGAAACCTTAAATCCATGCTCCCCTCTATGAACGACCTATATTTTACTTTTTAGTTGAGTCAGTAAACCTATTCCTTTCTATCTCAGCAAGTATTTTGAGTTGTTGTGTTTCATTCATTCATATGATGCTTTATTTAATCATGTTTCTTATGTTTTTTGTTTTGCACACTGATACATTGCAAATGTATCTATAATTTTTGATGTTCCATGCTTGGTTTTATCTACTTTCTTATGTTTTGTTCCAACTTTGGAGTACTTTTCATATGATTTCTTGGACTAACCTATTAACAAGATGTCATAGTGTCAGTTGCCTGTTTTCTGCTATTTTTGTGTTCCAGGAAAGTCAGAAAATCAATATTCTCGGAATTGGACCGGACAAAAGCCAAAGTCGATATTTTACCAGAAGACTCACGGAGCCAGAAGATGAGACGGAGAGGGGCCATAGGGCAGCCACACCATGTGGTGGTGCGGGCTAGCCCTGGCCGCGCCACCAGGTGGTGTGGGCCCCCTGGCCGCCCACCGACCTTGCCTCTTCGCCTATAAGAAGCCTCCCGAGGCATAAACCCTAAATAATCAATCAGAAATCCACGAAAAGTTCCGCAGCGCCGCCGCCACCGAAGGGGAGATTCGAGGGATAGAAAGTCTCTGTTCCGGCACCCTGCCGGGACGAGGAAGTGCCCCCGGAGCCATCTCCATCGATCTACACCACCATCTCCATCGCCGTTGCTGATTCCCATGATGAGGAGGGAGCAGTTCTCTCTCGAGGCTAAGGGTTCTACCGGTAGCTATGTGTTCATCTCTCCCTCTATGCATGATCATATTGTGATCATGAGCTTGTAATCTATAGATCTACCTTGCTACTCAAGTGCTTTATTAGATCTCTGCTCTCCCCATGTGTGTGAAAGTGACAGCGTGCTCACCATGGTGGCACTTAGGCTAGAGATTACAAATACTTGTTATGAGTTATATTTGGAGTTGGATGTTTCTATGAAATTGTGGTGTTTGTTGGACTCATCTAGTACTCAAGGTGACAGTGTGGGGTTTTCTAGATGGGAAAGGCTTACTTTGAGGTGTGCTGTTATAGCCCTACCATAGATTAGAGTGTCCAACCGGAGAGTAGTTCAGCATAGTATCATGAAGATGATATATTTATATGAGAGAGTGTTCACTAGTGAAAGTATGATCCCTAGGCCTTGTTTCTAAGCATTGATACACCGTTTGCAATTAGATCTGTTACATGTTTGCTTGCTTCCATCTTTATTTCAGTTTGCCTTTAGTCTCTTCCACGCCATCAAACTATTTTCTAGCACTGTTGTCTTTTATCCATACCACTTGTATTTCACTATCTCTTCACCGAACTAGTGCACCTATACACCTGACAAGTGTATTGGGTGTGTTGGGGACACAAGAGACTTCTTGTATCTTGATTGCAGGATTGCTTGAGAGGGAATACCTTTGACCACTTCCTCCCTGAGTTCGATAAACCTTGGGTGATCCACTTAAGGGAAAACTTGATGATGTTCTACAAACCTCTGCACTTGGAGGCCCAACAATTGTCTACAAGAATAGAAGTGCGTAGACATCAAGCTATTTTCTAGCGCCATTGCCGGGGAGGAAAGGTAAAAGGTATTCACACCAGAGGATTAAAGAAGAAGAACCTCCCACGGCAAACGCCTATTTTCTGGTGTGAGTACTCGAAGTTATTTCCTTTAGATTCTGCAATTTTGTCTTTTTGTTTCTTGTTTTCACTAGTTAGGCTTAGTGGAAAACAACAACAAAATTAGGGAGCTTTATAGTATTTATCTTGAGTTAGGACATGAAGTGTTTGAAGAGAAAATTAAAAAACCAATGGAACTTTATTTGCATGCTAATAGCAATGTTATTAGTATAAATTCTTTGGACACCATTATTTGCTAATGCTATGGAAAAGTCTAAGATTGGGGAAGCTAGTTTTTATGAAAATGATCTTTTTAGTTCCCCAGCTTTGGAAGATAGCTATTCTATTGCTTATGATGATACCAAACCTCCAATATATGATGATTACAATTATGAATATGATATTTTCAGTCCACCTACTATTGAGGAGGAAATTAATTACTACAATATGCCTCCTATATTTTATGATTATGGTGATGAGAATAATAATGATAGCTATTTTGTTGAATTTGCTCCCACTACAATTAATAAGAATGACTATGTTTATGTGGAGAGTATTAACTCTTTTATGCATGTGGCTCATGATAAGAATGTTTTATGTGATAGTTATATTGTTACTTTTATTCATGATGCTATTGAAAGTTATTATGAGAGAGGGAAACATGGTTTTATGCATCTCAATAATATTAAGTTTCCCCTCTTTATGTTGAAAGTCTTGAAGTTGCACTTGTTTTGCTTTCCTATGCCTTTTTTTTATGCTTTCATGACTTGTTTCTTTACAAGATTCCTATGCATAGGAAGTGGGTTAGACTTAAATGTGTTTTGAATTTGCGATGCTCTCTTTTACTTCAATTCATATTTCTTATGTGAGCATCTTCTCAAACTATCATGCCTAACTTAAAGGCGTTAAAGAAAAGTACTTATTGGGAGATAACCCAAAAGTTTTAGATCAGTCTTGGAAGTTATTAACTCTGTAATAACCGCTCCTTATCCTTTTTATTTGCTTTTTGTGCCAAGAGTAACCTCTAATGAGAGAGAAGTAATGCTTGGGAAAGGTGCTGTCCCGAAACAGATTTTTGTGCTTCACCGTAAAAATTCGTGTAAAATCTCTATACTTTTGAGGCCTGAAATTTTGTGCTTCTGCCCCAGGTTGTTATCTAACTTTCGTTAGCTCAACACTTTTTGATTTGAGCAACATAAGGTCTTCGAAAAAATTCATCTTTACCTATTGTTCTGTTTTGACAGATTTCTGCCATTTTCTGCATTTGCTTCTTGTTGGTTCCATTTTGAGTTCTTTTGGGGAATTGAGATTTTTGAGGGAAGTACTATAGTTGCTAGTGTTCTAATGGAAGTTTATTGGTGTTAGAACTGAACCTTAAGACTTATTTATCTTGAGTGGACTAATGTTGTTAATAAAGATTGTGTGAAGTTTTGTATGAAGAAAAAATTTCAGGTGTATGGAAGGAATGAGTAATGAGATGAAGGATGGACTAAAGCTCAAGCTTGGGGATGCCACGCGTGTCACCCCAAGAAATATTCAAGAAGTACAAGCGTCAAAGCTTGGGGATGCCCAAGGCATCCCCTTCTTTATCAATAAAAATCCTAGGTTTCTTCCAAACGCTTCATTTTTATTGTGTCATGCATAGTTGTGTTGTTCTTGGAGCGTCTTCTTTTTAGTTTTCGTTTTAGTTTTTCGTGTGCTTGGTTTGTTTAGTTTTCTGAATAAATTGGTTGGACCCCCTCTTTCATACATTGGTTTTCAAATAGTTTGGTTTGGTTTGGAAAAGAGTAGGAAAGTTCATGCTTATGTGGTAAAGAGAGTTTGTTTTTGACTGTGGCCTATGCTTTGTCATGCCATGCTTGATATTGTTTTGGCTTTATGCTTAGTATTCTTTGCTGTAGCATGACTTTTTATAAACAATTGAGATTGCTTAATGTGCCTTGGATGAATCATGCGTTGTTTTAGCATATTAAAGCATAGTATTGTGGTATTCTCCTTTGATGCTTTATTTGGGTTGACTTGGCACATGCTCACACCATGTTATGACTATCCAAAGTCACCATATCATTTATGATCCTTTAGGTTTCAACTTGTAGTATCACTTTATGCTTTGATCAATGATGTTTTGTCGCTCCGCATGATTATGGCCATTATTGCTCTCTTAGTTTATCGCTCCTAGTCTTTTGCTAGCCTCCACAACCAAGTATGAGTTCCACTCATGCATCCAACTCCCTAAACCAAGTTATTCCAAAGAGTCCACCATACCTACCTATTATCTTATGCTATTCCAAGTATATTCATGCTTTTGTTTATCTTCCAAATTAAACTTGTTATGAGAAAACCAGTGATTAAAGCTCTCACAAACTTGATGGCACACTTTACTTTTCTTGCCCTTAATAAACTTGAACCATTGGGTCCTTCTTTGTTGCGTATATTCTTACGCTTTATAAGTTGAAGTTAGCAGAACCATGTATCATGGGGAACGCTTTCAACATTGCACTTGTACTTTGTACCCCGTTGATATCATGTTCTTTTGCTTATGGATCCCGGCGGTGTGAAATAAAAGTGGAACTTGTAAGATCATGGAGTTTGTATGTGTGTTAGAGAAACACCTGGGCCGCTAGCCTAAGCCATGCCTAATCATGGTGGAAACTTGCAGCATCACCATAATGAGCACTCTATGAAGCATCCTCAATAAAAACTTATGCAAATAGCAAATAAACAGATCGCTGAGATGCTCATTGTCTGCTTACCTTGTCATTTTGATTATGGGATAGCTCCTGTATCATGTGCAAGGGGTACCCTGTTGGCGGTTCTTAATGATACATATGTACTTACAATGACAAGAGCTTACTTGTGACTAAAGTTGAGTAGCATGAGGTTCGGTCTTCGTAAGCAAGGGGCATGAGATTTCGGTTTATAACTTGTCAAGCATATCCTCTTAGTTGTGTCACTTTAACCTTAATCACCTTAAAGATGCTTATGATAGGGGCAATGAGAGCCGAAAGCAATAAGTACCATAATTTTTGGAAGCTCTTTATGAGACTTGAATCCCTACTTCCTTCTATGAAGGCCTTTCTTCCACCATTATATTGAGTCTCCACCTTCTACCTTTATGCACCTACTTTGAGAGCATAGTGGCCATTCTTAGTTCTATGTGCATTGTCCCAAGACTAATTGATTGATGCATAACTTGATATTTCTTGTTTTAAACTATTTGTATCTAGTCACTCTTATGAACTTTGAAGGTGTCCTATGTATTTATATTTGCTACTCTATGAGGCACAAGCTGAATGCTATTATGCTATGTTTTCTTTATGTGAAACAAACAAACGTCTTGCAAAGCATTGTTATTCATGAATCTTTTGTTTGTGCATTTTCATGTTGCATCATAGTTTCTTTGTCTTGTTGCTAAAACTTTGTCTTTCATGTTATGATTGAAGTACTATGATCCCAGCTTTGAATGTTTTACAAATACTTTGATCAAGTTTATGATGGTGCATGTCACCTCAAAAATTATTCTTTCTTTTTATCACTTACCTACTCGAGGACGAGCAGGAGTTAAGCTTGGGGATGTTGATACATTGCAAATGTATCTATAATTTTTGATGTTCCATGCTTGGTTTTATCTACTTTCTTATGTTTTGTTCCAACTTTGGAGTACTTTTCATATGATTTCTTGGACTAACCTATTAACAAGATGCCACAGTGCCAGTTGCCTGTTTTCTGCTGTTTTTGGTTCCAGGAAAGTCAGAAAATCAATATTCTCGGAATTGGACCGGACAAAAGCCAAAGTCGATATTTTATCGGAAGACTCATGGAGCCAGAAGACGAGACGGAGAGGGGCCACAGGGCAGCCACACCATGTGGTGGCGTGGGCTAGCCCTGGCCGCGCCACCAGGTGGTGTGGGCCCCCTGGCCGCCCACCGACCTTGCCTCTTCGCCTATAAGAAGCCTCCCAAGGCATAAACCCTAAATAATCAATCAGAAATCCACGAAAAGTTCCACAGCACCGCTGCCACCGAAGGAGAGATTCGGGGGATAGAAAGTCTCTGTTTCGGCACCCTGCCGGGACAGGGAAGTGCCCCTGGAGCCATCTCCATCGATCTCCACCACCATCTCCATCGCCGTTGCTGATTCCCATGATGAGGAGGGAGTAGTTCTCTCTCGAGGCTAAGGGTTCTACCGGTAGCTATGTGTTCATCTCTCCCTCTATGCATGATCATATTGTGATCATGAGCTTGTAATCTATAGATCTACCTTGCTACTCAAGTGCTTTATTAGATCTCTGCTCTCCCCATGTGTGTGAAAGTGACAGCGTGCTCACCATGGTGGCACTTAGGCTAGAGATTACAAATACTTGTTATGAGTTATATTTGGAGTTGGATGTTTCTATGAAATTGTGGTGTTTGTTGGACTCATCTAGTACTCAAGGTGACAGTGTGGGGTTTTCTAGATGGGAAAGGCTTACTTTGAGGTGTGCTGTTATAGCCCTACCATAGATTAGAGTGTCCAACCGGAGAGTAGTTCAGCATAGTATCATGAAGATGATATATTTATATGAGAGAGTGTTCACTAGTGAAAGTATGATCCCTAGGCCTTGTTTCTAAGCATTGATACACCGTTTGCAATTAGATCTGTTACATGTTTGCTTGCTTCCATCTTTATTTCAGTTTGCCTTTAGTCTCTTCCACGCCATCAAACTATTTTCTAGCATTGTTGTCTTTTATCCATATCACTTGTATTTCACTATCTCTTCGCCGAACTAGTACACCTATACACCTGACAAGTGTATTGGGTGTGTTGGGGACACAAGAGACTTCTTGTATCTTGATTGCAGGATTGCTTGAGAGGGAATACCTTTGACCACTTCCTCCCTACGTTCGATAAACCTTGGGTGATCCACTTAAGGGAAAACTTGCTGCTGTTCTACAAACCTCTGCACTTGGAGGCCCAACAATTGTCTACAAGAATAGAAGTGCGTAGACATCACACACTGCTCTTATCTTAGTGAATATTACTTTGAAAGCTATCATTGAAAACCCCATTATGTTTGAACTCCTGCAAACTGTTAACTATTCTTTGACCAAGAGCAAAGTTTGCCATTACCAATTATGATTTACTTTGTTTATCTTTATTGTGTTTCCCTTTACTTCTTGCAAGTTAAGTTATATAATTGTGAGTTGTCTTCTATTATGATTTGTGTATTGATGAATGTGATGCTTCTTGTCCGTATTCTTTTATCGACACTTCACTCCATAAACCTGAGGTCATGTTTATTGAGCTCAGTTTTCGCTTGGGGACAAGCGAAGTCTAAGCTTGGGGGGGAGTTGATACGTCCATTTTGCATCACTATTCTATATCATAATTTACTGTTATTCATTGATATATTTCATATTATGAGATGATACTTATGTTATTTCATCTGTTTTTGCATGATTGATGACTTTTGGAGGATGGACCGTTGGATTCAGGATTCTGATGGAAAAGGCATTGTTTGGAGGCGAAATTCGTGAAGATCAGAAAAATATATGAAAAATCCTATTTTTCCAAAAGACGAAGGATGCCAGAAGGGGGAGATGAGATGGGCCACAGGGGGCCCACATCACCCCCTGGCGCGAGCCACCCTTAGCCGTGTCACTAGGTGGTGTGGCCACCCTGGCCCACCTCTGGCTCTGCTCTTTGGCGTATATATCCCTCACGAAACCCTAAGACTGGGAGAGCGACCACAGAAAGATTTCGCCGCCTTTGTGGAGCGGAAAACTGCAGAGAGAGAAAGAGCTCTCTGGTAGGCAGAAATCTGCCGTGGAAATTTCTTCCCGTAGAAGGGAGATCGTTGCCATCAACACCACCATCAAGCTGGACTTCATCGGGATCATCATCATCATCTCCACCAGCACCATCATCACCACTTCATACCGTTGTAACAATTGGGTTGAATCTTGCATAGTTCTTAGGGGAAACTTTTCCGGTGTTGATTACTTGTTGTAGTTGATGCTATTGAGTGGAACCATTGAATTATCGTTCATGTTCAGATTGTTACTTATCATTATTTCATCTCTGATCTTGATCCATATGATGTCTTGTGAGTAGTTTGTTTAGTTCTTGAGGACATGGGAGAAGTCATGTTGTTAGTAGTGAAATTGTGTTGAGAAAGATTCAATAGTTTGTTATTTAAGTTGTGCTGTTATTCTTCTAGTGGTGTCATGTGAACGTCGACTACATGACACTTCACCTTTATGGGCCTAGGGGAATGCATTGTGTAGTTGGCTACTAATCGTAGGGGTTGCCAGAGTGACAGAAACTTGAACCCTCATTAGAAAACCTTTGCACAAGGGAGTGTAGGATCTCAGAGTTTAAAGCTGTGGTTAGGTTTCTATCTTAATTACTTTCTTATACTTGCAGATGCTTGCAAGGGGTTTAATCACAAGTATGTATTAGTCCTAGGAAGGTCAGTACATTAGCACAGGTTCACCCACACAACACTTATCCAACTAAAGAAGATTAATCAACTATATGAAGCGAAAGCACTTGACAATATTCCCATGTGTCCTCGAGAACGTTTGGTCATCTTAAGTAATACAACCGGCTTGTCCTTTGCTAAAGAAAGGATTGGGCCACTTGTTGCATCTATTATTATTGTCTTTTATTTACTCGCACTTTATTTATCTGCATTATCAAAAACCCCTAAAAATCCGTTTGCTAAGTATTTATAGAGAATTCCTGTTCCAAGCCACTCGTCAACACCTTCTGCTCCTCGTTGGGTTCGACACTCTTACTTATCGAAAATACCGCGATACACCCCCTATACTTGTGGGTCATCATCGATCCTCGCCAGAGTTTCTTCCTTTCGGTCGGACCAGCCTCACATTGTGGGTCATGGTGAGACGTCGGGGGTAACTACAAGACCGTGGTGACGTGTGTTGGTGGGCGGCGAGCTTGGTGGTGAGCTTCGAAGCGTCAGGGAGTGTGGTTTTTTGAGAGGTCGGGAGAAATCCTTGTCGTCTTGACACCGACGTGGTCATGCCTGCGGGTGTCGCCGTCCTTCCTGAAGGGTGTCGGGTATCTCTTCCCTACCTCCCGTTGCGTATCAGGGGAAACCCTAGGACTTGTCCGGGAAGCAGCGTCGTCGTCATCGCTTTCCTTCTTGGAGGTGCTGCTTGATGCGCGACACTTCAGCGAGGCTAGGAGAGGAGTGGCAATTCTCCGGTGGGCGCAGCGATTGCGGGTCTTCCTTAGTTTCGTCGAGTCGCCATCGTCGGCTTTGTTTTCTCTTCTTTTCTTTTTTGTTGTCTTTTTTGGTTTCTTTTGGGCGTTGTGATGTCTGGCCCAGCAGCGGTATCAATTGTGGTTGCTATATTAATATAGTTGGGCACATGCCTATTTCGAGGAGAATGTATGGCTTAGGATCATGTGGTAATACGGAACCGTAGAGACAAACGAGCTCATGTTATCAATAAAAAGGCGTCTTTGCTCTAGAAAAATTGCTACTATAATATTAATCTAATGTTTGTTAAATCATATTCATACATTATATACGTGCATGACACGTGCCTTTTACTAGTTATCCATAGCCATCAATCCCCAAACCCGACGCCCCGCCCACAACCTGCCTGATTTCCGCCGCCGGTCTACCACCACAACTCCCTCCTAGCTCCCTTTTTTCCCAGCCGCGAAGGGATGTCTGTAGCCGCTAAAACCATGAGAGCAGCGCCAATAATAGGTAGGGGATGAGTGTGATAATGCGTGCAACTTGTTTTGATAAGGAGCAAGAAGCCTATATTGTTCGTCACCGGCAATAATATGGAGATTGAACATTGGAAGGTGGTGACGGCTTGTGTTACCACGCGCAATATGATTGTGGAGGATGAGCACGAGAATGCCGAGCAACTTGGAGGTGCGATTTTCAGGAGCCTTTAAGAGAGCCAGAGCATGCAGCACAAAAAATTTGAAGCCTATCTCCAAGTTCATCATGACATAGCAACTCATGAACAACTTCAAATCGATTTGGTTGAGCACATGTAGATGCACAAAGGAAACCAATAGGCCTCATTTCATATGTTGTGTGGATTTTCTTGTCCTAAATTTCGAATTTTAATAATTGTACTTTCAATTTTGTCGTGGACTATATGTTTTGAGTAATTAAATGAACGTTGAATACAAGTTTTTATATAGGACACTGTTGGGTACCAAGGACGGACAAGGGGCGGACACCTCCTCCCCTACAAATGAGGACTGAATCTAGGGGCCTCCAGATGCTCTAAGTGCTGACTGCGAGTACTACTCCCTCCGTGTGATGCTTTGCTGGTGCTCCAGGTGTTGTGTAGGTGCATTTGCCCCTCGGTAGGCTGCCGGTTGGGCATGCGTGGTTGAGCATGCAGTTAGACAAAGACGGGAAGAAACCAGACCAAAATTAGAGAGGAAATGGAGCAGCAGATAGGCCATTAAGCTGCAGGAAACAGAGCATTCCTTGGAGTGTTGGCATGTAACGGGCGATACCAGGTGCAACAATGATAGTAGTACACAGAAACTGAATTACGCATTTACGCTCCAATTGACAAACAAAAACATATAATTGCAGGAATTGAACCAAACTCCATGCCATGGTACTGCCAGACAGAAGAGCGCACACATGTAGCATCATAGAGTTTGCAGCAATCAACCTGCCTAAGCAAAGGCTCACAAAGACTCACTGGCAATTAGTATGCTGGTAAACAATTGCATTTCCGACATCACCAGGGAACTCAACATTATGGTCGCTCAACGAACACATCAGAAGATTCAGAGGTGAGACCAATAACTGCACAACGTCCGAAGTCTCATCAACTGTAGTACTAGTACGATAGTATCAACTCCAGAACGGGAAACTGACCAACTCCTCACTCTGCATATGGTGCGTCCCTTGAATCCTCTTCACCGGAGTCCTCGACGGCGGGAGGCGGCGCAAATCGCGCAGTATGACCAGCCGGAAGAGCGGCAGGGCAGGCAGAAGCAGGCGTGCTCCACAGGTACCAGGCGCACCGAAGCCGGCTCGCGCCCGCAGCCCAAGCACAGGGCCGATTCGGCGGTCGGCACCACCATCTCCGGTGCGGACGCCGCCGCTGCGACGGACTGATCGGCCACCTCCGCCGCTGCGGGGTGATCGGCGGGCGGCGGCGGCGGCGGCGGCTGCACCTCCGCCTCTGCGTCTCGGACCAAGCAGAAATGTCAGTCGAGGAAACGAGCACATGCCAGGAAACGAATCGGAAGTGGAAGAAAACATACCGGCAGGGATGTGGCTCGACGGCGGAAGCTGCAAGAAAGCAATTAAGTCTGCAATATGGCTCTCCACATTGGAGTCTGCAAGAAACCAAGAAACAAAACTCTGAACACACCCAAATTCAAGAAAGAAAAGCGGACACCAAGAAGAAGAAGAGTACTGCGCTTCGGCACCCACCTCCACCGCTGACATCGTCGGCGACGGGGTACGAAGAGTAGTCCTCGTCGTCAGAGTCAGACAGATAAAACGTGACGCTGAGGGAGTCTGCAAGAAACCAAGAAAACAGCACTCTGAACCCACCAATGTCCAAGAAACCACGGAGCGGACATCAAGAAGATGAAGATGAACAGCGCGCTTGGGAACCCACCTCCGCTGCAATCGCTGAGGGAGGAGTCCTCGTAGTCGTCTCCAGCCCCAATCCGCGGTGAAGGTGGCCGCGGCGATCCGGGAGCATCGTCGGAGGCCATCCGCTTCCGCTTCCCTGCCATCTCCCGCTCTTCTCGGCAACCACTGCACTACCAAGCAATCGATTGAACGCCTCCGCACCGAGATTAACCGAACCGCAGAGAGAGATGGGCTTGGGAAAGGAAGCTACGGGAAAGAAGAGAGAATTGCAGGGGAGGGACGACGCGCGGAGGAGGGAGACGAGACAAATTTTTTTTTTTTTTTTTTTGAGGAATAGACGAGACAATATATAGAGTGGAGCGACAGGCGAATTGGGGTTTGGGAATGTACCGGAGAACATAGCTAACTGGGCCAGTTTCCCCTAAAAACTAGGCCAAACCGTTTGGCACAGCTCATTTACAGCCCAAGAAACAATTGGCACGGACACTAGCCCAACATCTGGCGCCTTCTGTTACTTCGTTTACCATAATTTTTTTCTAATCCGCTAAAAAAATGTTTTCTACTAGGTCAACGAGGAGAACTGACACCTAATTACTAGGACACCAAGAATGTGTGTTATTACGTTGGTTAAAGCAACATGATACAATCTTGACAGAAGCTCGTGCCATCACAAATGATGATGCAAGTGGAGAGGTTGGTGCAGAAGCAAAACCATAAACTTGTACAGAAGCAAAACCACAAACATTCTAAGGGCCTGTTCGGTTAATCCACCCCACAGGTGGATTGGAGTGGAATGAATGGGATTTGCTTGGAATTTGACTTAGATGGGATTTAATCCCTCTTAATCCACTTCAATCCATTGCAAACCGAGCAAGCCCTAAAATAGTACAAATCCTGTTCATACACCCATCACACAAGATTAAAGACACAGGTTGGTGCAGATAAAGGATGGGTTCAAAGAACAAACGAAAAAAGTTCAGAAAGAGCGAGGAACTAAGATGGTACAAATTCAGCTCTTACAAGCCGTCACACAAGAGTAGAGTCAAGACACAGGAAGAACTTCTATATGTTCTGCATCTGGGAGAATGAAATCCTAATAGTAGATCCCTCAAGCTTGCTTGCATGCTTAGAGACGAGCGCTTCCGTTGCCTCTTCCTCGCTTTCAAACTGCACAAGAGCCTGCGTCTTGCCGCCTGCCTCAAACAGTTTTGACTTGGCAATGGTGCCATGCTCACCCATGTGGTCAAGGATTGCGTCCTCGGTTATATCTTGCGGAAGTGCCGAGATGTGGATCATCTTGGTTGGGGCACAGCAGTGGCGGTAGTTCTTAACAACGTTAGTGTTGAACCGGTTAAGGTTGGAATTTGAATAGTCATGTGCATCAGGAGCAGGGGTAATGCTTGGATATTTAGAGAAGTTAACTTCCAGTTTCTGTCCAAGTAACATTGCTCCCTGTAGAAAGAAATTTCTGTTGGTATCAATGGTGATTACAACAAACACCTAAAGAATGTAGTACCAATGAATGGAACAACTAAGGTAGGAATTTGATTGACCATGAATCACCTTTAAATAGTGTACAGCAAGCTCGGCCTGAAGCCCATCAGCCATCTGGACAAGGGCATGGTCTGGCTTATTGTGGAGTATCTTGATTCGAACTATATTTCCATAAATAGAAAACAGATTGAAGAGCTTATCCGTATCAACTTTCTGCACATAAAAGGTAAGATAAGAGAAAATGATATGTGAAAACGTGTGAGTTCATGGCAACTGAGGTATGAACTTACATCAGAGTTCAAATTGCTAACAATCAGTGTGCAGCGATCATTGGTACCAGTCACTCCAGGAGGCAATGTTCCGCCAAATGCAGCAGCAACCATTGCAGCCTGGCCCATCTGCTATATATAGAAACATTATAGCAGCAACCAACTTTATGTGAGCGATAACATTTAGAGAAACACCAAATGACTCAGTAAAACATATTGTGTGCATAATTGGGGAAAAGGGAATCCAACAAACCTGTGCATATGCAGCTGTAGCCCAGAAAGACGACCAAAAGAAGCAAGTTAAAATATGGTTCAATATATAACGACAAAGGTGAATAAGAAAAATGTGAAGGAGCATTGCAATGTCATACCTCCAGGTTGTTGGAAACCAAAAAGAGTACTAGGATCATTAAAACCAGGCTGTTCAAAGAAATATATACAAGGAAGGCTTAGTACTCAGCTTAACCGTTAGGAATTATCCAAACAACAATGCAACGAACCTTAGAAGTAGAAAACAAAAATATTACAAGACAAAACAAAGAAAAGAAACTACCTGAGAAGATCTTGGACGTTGCTCTGTGGGCAAAGATGGATTTGTGAAATCTCTGAGGAAGAAAAGCAGAAAAGGTGGCTATCAAAATACAGAGATAACAACAAAGAATAAAATCAATGTGCAATTACAAACACTTCTAGCTGTTCAATTATCTAGTTACGAAAAATTAAGTCACCATACCTAGATCTATCATTGTTGTAGTGGACTTGCAACTCGCTGAGACTGGAGATTCAAGAGAACAAGATCAGACTCAGGGAGTTAAATGTATAAGAAAATAAAACATAGGAACTGCTCAAGGACATACTTTGAGTACTGAATGTCTAGCTGGCAGCAACCATCATAAATGTTTCGCCCCTGAAATTGTTTAGTTTGGTGGACATTAGAAATGTCTTAACAGAAAACAGCTGGTCGTATTAAGTTCTAAAAGTTGTACATGCAACAGATACTTACATGCAAAGCACCAGCTGCTTGTATTGCACTTTGGCGTGATTCAAACTGTATGAGGGCTTGAAAACCTACATCACCAAGAAAATGAGTATTGTTATACACAAGTCCTTTTATTCAAAATGTGGTAACTTATCAATATCTCCGTTGGGATGAAACTATGTGCCAGAAAATGGCTAGAAAGATTTTGAAATATGCACTGCAAAGCAATATGCAAAAAATACATCACCGATTGTGTTCATCTAAGAAGAAAATAAGCATGCATGCAGTATATGAAGAGTGAGAATTAGAGACGGGAAGAATCTGACCAGCTGACTTTTGAAATGTGACAATCTTCTCCACAAATCCATAAGGAGAAAACACTTGATGAAGCACTTCGACGGTCATAGGATAGAGCATGTGATGAACAGTAACTAAGAGAATTCGGTTGGGTTCGTCCTGAGGCCCAGCAGCAAACGAGTACCGAGAAAGAATAGAGGAGAGAGAAGAATGAATAGAGAGGAATATGCATCTAGTTGGAATAGAAGAGAGCAGAGAGAGTATGTAAACTAAATGAGTGAGCTACAACAAATGATGAAAATATAGATGACAATAACAGTATGAAAAAGTCAATACCTTATATACTTAACGACCTCATTCCCTTTTCTTTTTATATTTAAATAAATTAATATGTAACAACAGTATTACATGGTTGGTGGCACCGAGAAGATAATCTTTTTTCGCAGCACAGTAGCACACTATGAAATGAAAGACCTAACAGTTAAAATGGATTTGAGCTACCTAGCACCTTCTTCATGAAAAGAATCTTCCTTAGTGAGGAAACTATGAAAGGCCCAAGCAACTAAAACAGATTTGACCAACCTAGCGCCTACTACATGTCCAAATGTGTGTACCACAACAAACAAGTTAAAATCCCTAAGAACAAAGAACCAACCAACACCCAAAAGATACAACAACCGCCAACACCCAAAAGATACAACAACCGATAAATGGATGCAGCTAAACCATCATAGGCAGTTAAGTAAGAGCTTAGGTTTCAAAGTTATGACTAAGGGTCAACTAACATGCGAAGGTCAGACGATCTCTTTTAAGAAAATGATGATTTTTTGTTGCACCAGTAGCTCATTACATTGTGTGTATGATATTTTTATAAAAGCTAACAGTTGTTTTGGAACTCTAGATCGTTAGTATCATGAAGCAAGATCTCACGTACTCCGCATGTTCCAAATTACTGGTCGCAGATTTGTCTAGATACACATGTATCTAGACACTTTTAGTATATAGATACATGCAAATCTAGGCAAATCTGTGACATATAATTCTAGACAGAGGGAGTACTATATTAGAGAAGATCAACCGACACCCAAAACAGAAAGAATAATTGTGTTGGTGGATAAATTGTTTACCTGATCAGGATTTCGTCCATGAGAGCTCTGGTCAGTAGTCAGTTCTTGGTGAGATGAATACTGCAAGTATACGTTTCTTCCCCTAAGATGACACAAGAGCATGGTAATTAATGGAAGCACAACATCATTAAGTGAAATAGCGCGACATTTCACATTCAAAAATCAAGTGACACCACTCTCTGCTACTGTAAAAACATAAGGCAAAAACAGCCCTACAGCCAGAAGAGCAGTTGGTACTGAAGCAATCAAAAGGAACATCTTACTTAGGGTTTACCCACATCGAAATCCAATAACAAAATTACCTTACGCTAGGTTGAATCGTAGTGTAGTATTGGATGGCGCTGACCGAAGAAGCCAAATCCTCCATCTGGACAAGGGCCTGCAGCACCAGCAACACATTACAATCAGGAAACAGCAAATCCACCTAACAACTGAAATTCGCGAACGGGTGATGAGGGAACCTGGTTCTTGGCACGCAGCATGACGAGCTTGGCGACGGTGCCGAACGGCTGCACCACCTGGAGAAGATCACTCTGCATATGCAACGAGAAGACCGAAGATATTAAACTCTGAACCGGAGAACAAATATTCCGCCGAACGACTCTATAAGAGAAGCTGCAGCAGAAATAAATAAAGGGGGCCGCGATTTGCTGACCTCGGAGATCTCATGCCCGACGTTCCGGATGTGGATCACCCTCGAGGGCTCGGCCATCCTCTCCCCGACGACTCTAATCGCACGCGACGAAACTGCAGCAATCCGATGAAAAACAAATCAATCCGGGGTTCGGGGAACAAGGTGCGATCCAGCCTCGGAGAGGAGCAGGGGAGGGATCGGAGAAGAGTAGTATACCTTGGTCCGCTAGGGTTTTAGCAGCCGCGCGGAGGATCTAGGGTTTAGCTCGGGGCCTCGCGGGGGTGGGGGGGATTGCTCAGTAAAATAACACGAGGGGGGAACTGGGAGGAGATTTGAGAGGACGGAGCAGGGGATCCAGATTTGTTTGGACTTTGGATTAGGTGCGCACCTGTTTGACAAGAGACCGACAAGACAAGCCAGCACGCACCCGTGGAAGTAAAGAACCCCTGGGCCCTGGGTTTGCGGCCTTGTTTGGTTCAATACGGAAATATTTTCCTTTACCAGAGGTACAAGTATGTACAGGGTCCAAATTGCCCGAAAATTTGTACTGCTTCTTTCGATCCATCCATAATAAGTGTCGCTGGTTGTGCTAAATCAGCTGGCAGCAAATATGGCATCGGACCGGAGGGAGTAGTAAACAATGTGAAAATTGAGAAACTGCTGACAGCAACTATGGTGTCTGATATGTTACGGTAAGCTTGGGATTTGCAGCCGAAAAGCTTCCTATAATTGGGCCAAAATTACTTCAGCGAATCTTCCGCCTATTATGGTGAGCATTTGGATTTGCAGCCTAAAAGCTACCTATAATAATATTTATAATGTTTATCCCCACTAAATTGCATTTAATATTTGTAAGCTGAAATTTGGTGCACCTACATCACCCTAATGGTTTCTACCCCTTCCATTCTAAATATACGGTCCGGTGTTGGCTAAGTCACACCAAGGACCTGACTTTGCCCGCTAACCGTCCTCTACAACGAGAAAGAAAAAGGAAAGAAATATCGCTTACATAGGAGAGATAAACAGAAGGGGAAGCAAGGAGTAACTCCTAACTAGCTACGATCTTCAATCGTTAGTTTCCTCTCATTGGTGTGTTTCATCTCCATTTCCGAGTCTTCCAATCATACCTAGGACATTTATTGTGGGTCGGAGGGAGTAGTAAACGGTATGAAAATTGAGGAACTCCATATGTTATGGTAAACTGCGGATTTGCAGCCGAAAAGCTTCCCATTATTAGGCCACAGTTACTTGTCAGCGGATCTTCCATCTGTTATGGTGCGCATTTGGATTTGTAGCCCAAAAAGCTACACCAGAATGGGGCCAAAATATTTGCCAACAAATCTTTAATACTATCTATAAAGTTCATCTCCACTAATGTGCATTTAATGTTTGTAAGCTAAAATTTGGTGCAGCCACATCACCCTAATAGTTTCTATCCTTTCGATTCCAAATATACGATCATTAGTTATCCATTTCAATGTTGGCTAAGTCACACTAAGGACCTGCCTTACCCGCTGATCGTCCTCTGCAACGAGAAAGAAAAAGGGAAACAATATCGCTTACATAAGAGATATAAAACGGAAGATGAAGTGAGGAGTAAGTCGTAGCTGGCTACAATCACTTCAATAGTTAGTTTTCTCTTATTGGTGTGTTTCATCTCCACTTATGAGTCTTCTAACACTACTAGAGAAAAGCCGATAGGAGACATGCATATTAGAGGCGCATTTATACCATATGCGTCTCTGATAATATAGGCGAGGCGCACCATGCAGCCATGCGCCTCTAGTAATTTAATAGGCGAGGCGCATATCTGCAGGATGCGCCTCCTCTATCATCTGTATGGACGAAACCTGACACCCTTATCTTATGCGAGGCGCACCAGCTGGACATGCGCCTCTAGTACTTAAGCAGGCGAGGCGCATATGTGGCAAATGCGCCTAGCATATCTTTGGTGGGCCCGGGTGGAGATCGGTGGTCATGAGAGGCGCATATTGTAAGATGCGCCTCCGATAGTTACAATAGGCAAGACGCATTAGGGAGCGTGCGCCTCAAGCAACCCCTGCGGGCCGGGTGGCCGCATAGGCGAGGCGCATGTTGGCATGTGCGCCTCTGATAGTTCAGACTATCAGAGGCGCATTTACTGCAATATGCGCCTCGCATAACCTGGCTGACTTTTTTTTGCACATTTTTGGCACATGCACCCCACTCACTTGTCTCACTTCTTTCTCTCCACCGAAAGACAGATTTGGTCACCCCCCTCCTTCTCCCACCTCATTTCCCATATTGATTCACTATAGAAGTTTGTTCAATCTCCATTGGTTGACACTCACATGTAAGTGAAGTTTCTTGCTCCTCTAGATCTACAACATGTCCCTTTACTTCTCCGTCTCTCTTGCGCAAGTTGTCGTTGGAGGAAGCGTGAAGGCGTTTGCTTGTATGCTCGTGCGCGTTGTCGGCGATACCGCGACTATATGATTGTGTTATGGTGCATGCTTCTTTTGTGCAGGGATTTTATTTGAGATGCCAATGTTTCGTCGGAATGTCGATTAGTTTCTTTTCCGGCAAATTTCTGGCACTCGCGGATGTCCTTTTTTTAGGGGAGGTCATGCCGAATTTTTCGGGCGATCCAGATGTCCATATATGCTCTAATTATTCTCTTGCTCTTTGTACCACACGTAGGCGACCATGGTCCGACCACTGATTCGTAAAGCCCTCGTGGATAGGTGGATGAGATGCGCGAGGACCGATATGGCACGCGCAAACAAGACGGAGATAAGATGTCTGTGTCACGACTACAAGCTGATGTATCTGATAAGACACGATTCCGGAATGCTGGAGTAGCACATGCTCTGACGTAGTTTCATGGATGGCTACACTCGATGGATACGTGATGACGAAGATGATGATGATGAGGATGTCAATAATGGTGAAGATCAAGATGTTGGTCATGATCACGAAGATCAAGGCGCCGACGGCGGGGCAGGTGATGATCATGAAGATCAGGGTGGCGCCGAGCATGAACACGAAGATGATCAAGGTGGAGCTGGGCATGAACACGAAGATCAAGGTGTCGACCATGATTCGAGCTGGTTGCGAGACCCACATGTCCAAGATCAGCTTCTCAAGGAGACGAGTAATGCCAGAGCCGACGCTAGAGAGAAATCTAAGCTGGATCAAATGAAGAAAGACGCGGTCACTCCATTGTTTCATGGATGCAACGACAGTGATACCCGTTTGAATGTAACGCTCAAGGCTCTGGAGATGAAGGTGAAACACAAAATGACCGATGAATGCTTCGATGACAACATTGCATTCTGGCACGATATTCTTCCCAAGAAGGGGAACACATGTCCGACTAGTATCGCTGAGGCCAAGAAAGTCGCGTGCCCTCTCAATCTACCGCATGTGAAATACCATGTATGCATAAATGATTGCATCGTCTACCGGGGCGAGGACGCGGAGAAGACCACGTGTCCGATGTGCAAGACCTCTCGATACAAGAGAGGGACCAAGAAAGCTCCTAGAAAGGTGGTGTGGTACTTTCCTCTAACTCCTCGTCTGCAGCAGTATTTCACGGACCCTAAGGAAGCAGAGCTCATGCGCTGGCACGCGAAAAGAAAGAGGTCGGAAGACGATGATCCGGAGAAGGAGGAAATGCTGAGGCACCCTTCGGATGCTTGCTAGTGGAAGGCGTTAGACCTCCAATATTACCAACATTTCGGGAAAGAGTAAAGGAGCCTCAGGCTAGGCGTGAGCACCGACGGATTCAATCCGTTCGGAAGCCAGAGCATCACACACAGCACCTGGTCCGTGTTTGTATGGATCTACAACCTCCCTCCTCGTTGTGCATAAAGAAGAAGTAAGTAACCATGAGTATGCTAGTTCAAGGGCCAAAACAACCCGGTACAGACATCAATCTGTATCTCACGTTGTTGAAAGAGGAGTTGGCCACATTATGGGAAGAAGGAGCCCGTGCGTGGGACGCCTCGAGACAAGAATACTTCGACATGAGAGCGGTCGTGATCATGGCGGTGCAAGACTATCCCGGTTACGGATACTTCTCGGGGCAGGTGGTCCAAGGATTCTATGGGTGTGTTAGGTGCAAAGTTAATACAACGTACCGCCAGCTACAGAAATATCCCGGGTCTGGAAAAACCGTGTTCCTTGGGGCTCGGAGGTGGCTTCCCAAGAATCACGCCTAGAGAAAGCTAGGAGATCTATTCGATGGGGCGGTCGAGCTCCGAGGAATCCAGGACCAGAGGAGCGGCACGCAAATCTACGAGTTGTTGAATAACTGGAAGGAATTCCCTACACCGGGAAAGACCCAGAAGAAGCCAGAGCCATTGCTGAAGGTATGGAAGTGAAGGGAATATGCCGGCAATAATAAAGTGGTTATTATCTTATTCCATGTTTATGATAAATGTTTATTTTGCATGCTATAATTGTATTAATTGGAAACGTTAATACATGTGTGTTTAATAAACAAAATACAAAGTTCCTAGTACTGCCTCTCATATAAACTAGCTTGTTGATTAATAAGATGATCAAGGTTTCCTGGTCATGGACATTGGATGTTGTTAATAACGAGGTCAAAACATTGGTGGAATAATGTGATGAACATTCATCCGAAGTATAGCATTACGATCAAAGTCATTATGTGTATATTGCTATAAAATCATACGAAGTAATCTTAGTCCTTAGACCATGAGATCATGTTAATTGCTGACACCGAAAGAGTATCTTGATAACATCAAACGTCACACCGTAACAGGGTGACTATAAATGTGGGTTCAGTGCTACAAAGGTGTTATGTTGAGGCTCATGGATCAAGAGTGGGATTTGTCCATCCCGATGACGGATAGATATACTCTGGACCCTCTCGGTGATATCACATTAAGATAGCTTAGAAGCAAGTGATGTGATCACTAGAATGTTATATCACGGGAACGAGAAAATAGTGCATGTCGGCAACGAGACCAAACTAGGTATGGAGATACCGATGATCGAATCTCGGACATGTAATATATCGCGAGACAAAGGGATTTAGTTACTAGCGTTAAAGGTTCTCACGACCACAGAAGTCATCATTGAATGTGTAGGAGTCGGTATGGATCTCCAGGTCCCGCTTCTGATTATTATCTGAGAGGGGTCTCGATCATGTCTGCATTATTCGCGAACCGTAGGGTGACACACTTAAGGGATACCGACACTTAAGGGATACCGACACAATTATTTCAATAGACACCGACACTATTTCGGGTGAAATTGCTGAAATTGGTTTTGCATGTAATATTGAAATGTTGTAGGGGTTTTATGTGAATGTTTGTTAATTAAAGTAATTAACAAAATTCTGAATAAAATTAATAAAAGAGTTTTATTAAATGAGAGAGCATTAAAATTGGAGAAATTTAATGCATTTAAAGTGGAGACTTTAAAAGAGAATGTGAAAGGGCATTTTAATGTGGAGGGGTTACCACCACATGAATGGGGGAGTTGAGGAGTCACCCTCCTATGGGGCGCGTCCATGGGGGAGGGGTACCCCCCCTCCTCCTATAAAAGGCCCCCCTCACACCCCTTCTTCCTCACACATCCTCGTGAATGATCTCTCTCCCCCTCTAGTACTTTTCCCCCATGGTCCCGGATTAGCGAGATACATGTTCCCGGTGGCTTTATCTGGAAAGGAGTTGCTGCTTCCGCTGCTTTGCTGGAGCGAGGGACGGAGGTTGTCGGGTACCAGACGTGTGTGCGATCACGGATGCACCACTGCTTTGCGGTGCTGGACTTGGTGGTGCTGGACTTGCTGGAGCCGGATCTGATGGACGTGCTGGAGCCGGACCTGCTGGACTTCATCACGATCTTGAGATCGACAAGTGTACGACTACAGCATCCATGAGTTCCAACTCGTTAACAAAACTTTGTTGTCTTCGAGGGTAAGTTCTCTATGGATGTATATCCACCCGTTGCTTGTATCTAGTAGATAGATCTTGGTGTATAGTTCCCACCGTAGGAAATTTTTTGTTTTCTATGCTGCGAACCCAATAGTGGTATCAGAGCCTAATCTATGCGTAGGTGCTTTGCACGGGTAGTACACATATGTTTATATGTGGGCAATGATGATCATGTTATTGCTTCTTTCATGTATTTTGAATATTGGTGGCATAGTGGGATGAAGCGACCCGGACCAACCTTACATGTCATCGCACATGAGACCGGTTCCACGACTGACATGCAACTAGTTTTGCATAAGTGGCTGGCGGGTGTCTGTCTCTCCTACTATAGTCAATATCTGATTTACAACGAGTTGCTAATAACTTAGTTATCATCGTTGTGGTTCCATGTTCATAGGTAAGACCAGTTCTATCTTCAAAAGCCCTAAGCCATGTAAAAATTTGCAATTGATAAATTAGAGGCGTCTAGTTTAGATAGTTGCTGGGCTAGTGTCATGATATGGTAATGTTGTAAGTAGATGTATGATAGATACTCTTACAACACACTTAACGTGTAAGTTCCATAGACCTTGGCCTTACACACAAAGGAATGATAGAGATCATACCACGATGCACATGATGATGATCAAATGCATGGACCATATCATTCCACTTTACACATATGATGTTTGCATCTTATATTGCTAGTTTGGCGTTTTAGTAGCATTTTAAGATGATCCCTCATTTAGATATCAAGATAAAAATGTGTTCCTCCTTAAGTATGCACCGTTCTATGGATCGTGTTTCGAGACATCATGTGATGATCGGGTGTACTCGACTCCACGCTTTCATACAACGGGTGTAAGACAGTTTTACACACGCGGAATACTAAGGTTCTTACTTGACGAGCCTAGCATGTATAGACATGGCCTCGGGACACGGACCGAAAGGTTAAGCATGAGTCATATAGTTGATATGATGCCCATATAGATGCTCGCCTTTGAAGCTACACCGACTCACGTGATGATCGGACTTGGTGTAGTGGATTTGGTTCATGTAATCACCAAAAAGGCACGAGGGTTGTCGTTTTTGAGTGGGATTTCATTTCTAATTTGGATTAGTCGAACTCAATTTGTCATAAACTAAATCGAAGTGAATTTGCATAATTTGTTGTAGTCATTAGCGTCTGTTCACTACCTTATGCTTAGTTTTAATTGAGATAATAGAACTATAAAATTCTGGATATTTACTTTACGAACTGGTATCGTATTGTTTTGAATGTCAATTTAAAGTTTAGAAGTCCTATTGCAATCTTTCAGCAAACTCTATTTACTCCATGAAGTTTAATAAGTAGTATTAAATCAAGAGTAAGAATTCCAATGTTAGTATCTAAAGTATCATGTTTGCCTCCATGATTATTGATATTCAAAAGTTGTTTTAATATCAAGATTATCTAGGAGCTGAAAAATTGTTTTAGAAACCATCATGTGTGGAAGATATTGTGATATCTAAAATAATGTTTTTGGTTGCATTATGATAGACTATAATTTATCAAAATACATGTTATCATATTATATGAAAATTTGTGAAGGTTGGAGACGCTAGGCGTCCTAATCTACCAAAAGGTTTTGGAAACTGATATTATACTCACGATTCATCCTTATAGGCTATAGTAGTTTGATCATGAAAGTTTCCATGATAAGGATGAATAGAAGATGTAAGTAAAATGTTTCCTACACTAATAGATTACTAAAGAATGGATTTTTGAAAGAACACCAAACATTTGATGATGGTGATCCACTTCAAAGTGCAAGTCCAAAGGTATAAGTATTTGACTATATACACTTTGTACTATGTGTCATGTGAATGACACCACTATTGATGTTGATAGATTCTTTTAAAAGAAAAAGGAATTGCTGAAAGAGAATCTATAAAATATTTGGCAAAAAAGAAAAGGTTGGAGATGTCCAACTTAGGTATATAGAAGATATACATGTTATGGCTGCATTCTTTGCTTGTGAAACAATGTGGTTCTTAGGTATTGGATACCGAATTAGTTGGTATGAAGTGTCATACAGGACAATGCAATTCATGAACTGCAATGGCCTAAGTAACTAGCAAGAGAATAAGTGATGATGTCCATCGAAAACAAATAAAGTGTTATTGTGCTTTTCAGTGACATCAAACCTAGCCTTCAAGATTTGTTTTAAATAATTTTTATTTTGTTCCGGTATTACGAGAACAATGGTTGTTCACATAATTATCGTATTCCATAAAGGATGATGAACTTTTACAAGTCTAGTTAGAGAAATCACATCCATAAACACTATTGCTAAAATGTCGCAAGACAAATGATTGAAACATCACTTATGAAATGACATCGTTGTTTAAATTTTATTAAAAAGAAAACATGAAGAAACTCCATGTTGATAGATTTTTGGAGTCTTTGATTTTGATCAATTGACGCTTGTGAGACTTTTCTCGAGATAATTGAAACTCCGTTCATAGGCCAAAGAGGAACGAATGACTAACTTATTGGATATTATGCATGTTGATGTATATAGTCCATTATGTGTAGCCATATGTGATGGATCTTTTTGCTTCATATGCTTTCTCTAGAAATTTTAGTAAATATATCTATATATTTACTTAATAAGGAAGAAGTATGAAACATTTGAAAATTATTCAAATACTTTCAAGATGAAGTGAAAAATCATTGTAACAAGAAAATAAAAGAGTTTATGATTTGATCATAAAGGAAGATATTTGAGTTACAGATTTAGCAAAACACCTAAGATTTCAGGAATTGTTCCATGAATTTGCATTTCCCGATAAACCACAGGAGTATGTGTATATTCGAGAGATCAAATAAAACCTTGTTTGACATGGTAAGATCAAGGGTGTCATTTATAAAACTGCCATTATGTTTTAAGGATTGAAGCTTTAGAAACTACCGCTTTTACACTAAAAAGAGCACGATCGTGATCCGTTGAAATGACACCATATAAGTTATGTTTTGGGATAAAACCCGAATTGTCTTTTCTTAAATTTTGGTATGCTATGCATAAGTAAAATGTTTACAACCAAAGTCAGATAAGCACGTCTTTGTAGGTTATCCCAAAGAATTTGTTGGGAATTTCTCCATAACACCGAGGACAAAAGAGTTTGTCGCTTGGAACGTCAAGTTTCTTGAGAAGGAACTTTTTGCGAAAAGTTAAGTGGGAGGACAATAGAACTTTGATAAGGTTGTTGAACCTTAGCTATATGTGCTAAGTAGCGCAGCGCCGGAAAATGTCCCGGTGGAGACCACAATGCTCATGGCTCACGTGATTACAATGGTTGTGATCTCGGAGATTAGAGTTCATGTTGAACCGTGTGGGTCGGTAAGAATCAAATAGTGAGATTTAATAAACATGTCGTTATTGTTTTGACAATGATGAACCGACTACATGCAAAGAAGCGATGATGGGCCCTGACTCCATAAAATGACTAGAATTCATAGAATCTATGATAGTATCCATACACGAGAAATCAAGTTTCTGAACTTGGAAGACCCTCCGGAAAGGCGTGAAGCCTATCGGTCGTGTTTAGATCTATAAAGAAATAGACATGGATGTTTAACATCTATGAAATAGTCGATATGTCGGAAAGAAGTTTACAACAATGTTCAAGGAGTTGACTATGACAAGATTTGATCTTTCATAGCGATATTTAGTATTGACGGATTAATGTAGCAACCACTACATAAATTTGATGTATGGTAGTTGAACAAACATAACAATGTTCTTCTAATAGAATGGTTACCTAGGACGTGTACAAGACACGGTCCGAAGGGTTTTGTTAATTCAAAGGGTGCTAAAAAGGGCATGCAAACTTCAATAGTTGAAGTGGGCATAGCGGAGTTGGAAACTTCACCATGATGAAAATGTTAAAGGAGTTTAATTTCATAGGAGATGATGAAGATGCTTGCATTTGCAAGAAATTAAGTGGGAGCGCTGAGACAAATTTCCAATACATTATGCAGAGTACATATTGTTGATTGGAAATGACGTATCTTTTTGACACAAGTTAAGAATTTTCATTAAAATAGGATTTCGATGAAAGACTTGGGCAAAACCGGAATATTTGGCATCAATATCTATATGGATAGATTGCGGCGCTAATATGGTTATGCCAGACGTACATATATAAGATGATGAAAGGGTTCAATATGGAAACAACAAGAAAGGTTCTTGCTGCATGGAAAGGATTGTATCAAGATTCAAGTGTTTCAACACTTGGTGAGTAAAATCACATGAAGATTTTGATCGATTATACCGTGATATGTATATATCCAGAATGTCCTATGCTCTAAATGTTGTGATCACATACCAGAATGATTCATAAGATGATCATTGGACAATAGTAAAGATATTCTTATGAGCTTTGGAAGAACTAAGAATATATCATGTATAAGTGACAAATAGTTAAAGGTAGTTCATTGTAAAGTGTTACATTGATACTAGTTTTGTCACAAGATACAAATTAAATTTTTATCAATTTAGACTATGGGTGGCACAATGTAATGGAAAGGATATTCCATGATGGATTTGGATAAGTTCAAAAGTTGACACATTGTGATGGATACTACAACAAAAGGCTAAGTATATATGACTGCTATAGTAGCAGCAAAGGAAGGCATTTGTGTTAAGAAGTTTGTTATCAAACTAGGTGTGGTTCAAAGTGGGCTAATACTATGAAGATATATTGTATGACAATAATATCAATATATTTTAACCCGAACGAACTAAAGGTCTCACTAAAGGACAAAATTTATATAATGCCGTCTCATTTGAGAATGAGTGATGCGTAGAGACGCAAAGTCATGCAAATACACACGGACCTGAAAGTGCCAGATCCGGAGATTATGTTAACCACTAGCAAACGCGTATATTCAACACCTAGATATTGTATATATATCAGTATATAAACTAGATTATTGACTCTAGTGCAAGTGGGAGACTGAAGGGAATATGTTCGAGAGGCAATAATAAAGTGGTTATTATCTTATTCCATGTTTATGATAAATGTTTATTTTGCATGCTATAATTGTATTAATTGGAAACGTTAATACATGTGTGTTTAATAAACAAAATACAAAGTTCCTAGTACTGCCTCTCATATAAACTAGCTTGTTGATTAACAAGATGATCAAAGTTCCCTTATCATGGACATTGGATGTTGTTAATAACGAGGTCACAACATTGGTGGAATGATGTGATGAACATTCATTCGAAGTATAGCATTACGATCAAAGCCATTATGTTTATATTGCTATAACATCATACAAAGTAATCTTAGTCCTTAGACCATGAGATCATGTTAATTGCTGACACCGGAAGAGTATCTTGATAACATCAAACGCCACACCGTAACAAGGTGACTATAAAGGTGGGTTCAGTGCTACAAAGGTGTTATGTTGAGGCTCATGGATCAAGAGTGGGATTTGTCTATCCCGATGATGGATAGATATACTCTAGGCCCTCTCGGTGATATCGCATTAAGATAGCTTGCAAGCAAGTGATGTGATCACTAGAATGTTATATCACGAGAACAAGAAAAGAGTGCATGTCGGCAACGAGATCAAAATAGGTATGGATTTACCGATGATCGAATCTCGGACATGTAATATATCGCGAGACAAAGGGATTTAGTTACTAGCGTTAAAGGTTCTCACGGTCACAGAAGTCATCGTTGAATGTGCAGGAGTCAGTATGTATCTCCAGGTCCCGCTTCTGGTTATTGATCTGAGAGGGGTCTCGATCATGTCTGCATTATTCGCGAACCGTAGGGTGACACACTTAAGGGATACCGACACCATTTGGAGCAAATATGTTTCAGATAAAGATTTAAGAAAGCACTAGAATTATTTCAATAGGCACCGAAACTGTTTCGGGTGAAATTGCTGAAATTGGTTCTGCATGTAATATTGAAATGTTGCAGGGGTTTTTATGTGAATGTTTGTTAATTAAAGTAATTAACAAAATTCTGAATAAAATTAATAAAAGAGTTTTGTTAAATGAGAGAGCATGAAATTTAATGCATTTAAAGTGGAGACTTTAAAAGAGAATGTGAAGGGGCATTTTAATGTGGAGGGGTTACCACAACATGAATGGGAGAGGTGAGGAGTCACCCTCCCATGGGGCACCGGCCATGGGGGAGGGGTACCCCCTCCTCCTATAAAAGGCCCCCTCACACCCCTTCTTCCTCACACCTCCTCGTGAAGGATCTCTCTCCCCCTCTAGTATTTTTCCCCCATGGTCTCGGATTAGCGAGATACATGTTCTCGGTGGCTTTATCTGGAAAGGAGTTGCTGCTTCCGCTGCTTTGCTGGAGCGAGGGATGGAGGTTGTCGGGGTACCAGACGTGTATGCAATCACAGATGCACCGCTGCTTTGCGGTGCTGGACTTGGTGGTGCTGGACTTGCTGGAGCCGGATCTGATGGACGTGTTGGAGCCAGACCTGCTGGACTTCATCACGATCTTGAGATCTGCAAGTGTATGACTACATCATCCACGAGTTCCTGTTGGGTCCGCAACATAGAAAACAAAAAATTTCCTACGATGAGAACTACACGCCAAGATCTATCTACTAGGTACAGAGAACCAGGTGGACATACATCCATCGAGAACTTACCCTCGAAGACAACGAGTTTTGTTAATGAGTAGGAACTCATGGTTGATGTAGTCGTACACTTGCCGATCTCAAGATCGTGTGGAAGTCCGAGCGCCGCAAATCAGCAGCGCATCCGTATTCGCACACACGTTCAAGCCACCGGACAACCTCCACCTCCTCGCTCCAGCGATCCAGTGGAAGCAGCAACTCCTTCCAGACGAAATGCCACCAGGAACATGTATCTCGCTAATCCGAGACCATGGGGGAATAATTCTAGAGGGGGAGAGAGATCCTTCACAAGGAGGTGTGAGGAAGAAGGAGGAAGAGGGTGGCCTTTTATAGGAGGAGGGGGGGTGCCCCTCCTTCATGGCCGGCGCATGGGGGGGTGACTCCTCACCTCCCCCATTCATGTGGTGGTAACCCCTCCACATTAAAATGCCTCTTCACATTCCTTTTTAAAGTCCCTACTTTAAATGCATTAAAATTCTTCAAGTTTAATGCTCTCTCATTTAATAAAAATCTTTTATTAAATTTATTCAGAATTTTGTTAATTACTTTAATTAACAAACATTCACATAACCCCTTGCAATTTTTCAATATCACATGCAAAACCACTTTCTGCAATTTCACCCGAAACAATTTCCGGTTTCTATCGAAACAATTCCTGCGCTTTGCAATTCTTTCGTCTGAAACATATGTGCTCCAAAATGGTGTCCGGTAACTCTTAAGTGTGTCACCCTAAGGTTCGCAAATAATGCAGATATGATTGAGACTCCTCTCAGATCAATAATCAGAAGCGGGACCTGGAGATCCGTACTGACTCCCACATATTCAACGATGACTTCTGTGATCGTGAGAACCTTTAACGCTAGTAACTAAATCCCTTTGTCTCGCGATATATTACATGTCCGAGATTCGATCATTGGTATCTCCATACCTAGTTTGATCTCGTTACCGACATGTACTCTTTTCTCGTTGCCGTGATATAACATTCTAGTGATCACATCACTTGCTTGCAAGCTATCTTAATGTGATATCACCGAGAGGGCCCATAGTATATCTATCCATCATCGGGATTGACAAATTCCACTCTTGATCCATGAGCCTCGACATAACACCATCATAGCACTGAACCCATCTTTATAGTCACCCTGTTACGGTGTGACGTTTGATGTTATCAAGATACTCTTCCGGTGTTAGCAATTAACATGATCTCATGGTCTAAGGATAAAGATTACTTCGTATGGTGTTATAGCAATATAAACATAATGACTTTGATCGTAATGCTATACTTCGGATGCATGTTCATCACATCATTCAACTAATGTTGTGACCTTGTTATTAACAACATCCAATGTCCATGATCAGGAAACCTTGATCATCTTGTTAATCAACAAGCTAGTCTATAAGAGAGGCATAACTAGGAACCCATTTTGTTTATTAAACACACATGTATTGATGTTTCCGATCAATACAATTATAGCATGCAAAATAAACATTTATCATAAACATGGAATAAGATAATAACCACTTTATTATTGCCTCTCGGGCATATTCCCTTCAGTTCCAACTCGTTAACAAAGCTTTGTTGTCTTCGAGGGTAAGTTCTCTATGGATATATATCCACCCGTTGCTTGTATCTAGTAGATAGATCTTGGCGTATAGTTCCCACCGTAGGAATTTTTTTGTTTTCTATGCTGCAAACCCAACAGGAAGGCGAGGTCTGTTTTCTGGGACTTGCTATACTAGAAGATCCTCCGCGTGCCTCATAGCCTCGATCTCATGCATATCATGAAGAACGTGGGCGAGAGTCTTCTTGCCACCCTCCCTAACACCGACAACACCAAAGATGGGCCTATGCAAGGAACGACTTGAAGCATATGGGCATCAGGGATGAACTTCAACCACCACCTAGTGATGACGAGGAGGAGGACGAGGAGGAGGAGACGGAAACACAGAATAACCATCGTCGTAAGGGCAAAAAGCAGGTCAAGAAGGGCGAGGTCAAGCTCAAGGCCTTGTGCTTCACTCTGAGTAAGAAGGAGGCCATACAGTTTATGAAGTGCCTCCTCGAAGTCAAATTTCTGAATGGCTACGCGCGGAAGATAAGCAGATGGCTAGACAAGGCGAAGCAGCGCTTCAGCGGGATGAAGTCTCACAACGTCGCCATGCTGATGACGCAGGTACTCCTAGTCGCGATCCGAGGTATAATGGACAAGCACGTCCGTGAAACGTTGTTTGGCCTCTGCAACTTTTTTGACGTGATCTCTCGGAAGTCGATAGGCATTAAGCAGCTCACGAGGCTACAAGACGAGATCGTGGTGATACTATGCGAGCTTGAGATCTATTTCCCCCCGCATTCTTCGACGTCATGCTTCATCTGCTTCTCCATGTCGTGGAGGATATCGTCCAGCTCGGTCCTCCATTTCTGCGAAGCATGATGCCGTTTGAAAGGCTCAATGGACACATCAAAGGATACGTTAAGAACAAGTCCCGTCCAGATGGAAGCATAGCAAACGGCTTCCTGGCCGAAGAGTGCATCTCTTTCTGCTCGAACTTTCTACAAACCGAGACCCCTCTTGGTTTGCCATTCAACAAGCACCTCGGGAGGCTCGCTGGATGCGGTCACCATGAGGGTCGGCGCCCAAAGCATGTCGACATCGAGGGCCGAACCAAGGACTTTGAAAGAGCAAACCTGGTCGCGCTACAACGCCTGTAGGTGGTAGATCCATACATATATGAGCACAAAGAGTTTATCAAGAAGAATTACGCTGACCAGGGGCGCCTGTACTCGGAGGAAGATGTTATCAAGGAGCACAACTCGGGTTTCATGTGGTGGTTCAGGGAGAAGGTCATTGCTAATCCACTGCAGGGTGAGTACTCAGAGGAAGATAAACTCATATTCTCCTTGTCACGGGGCGCCTCACACAACCTGATGACCTATCAGGCATACGATATCAACGGATACACGTTCTATACAGAGGAAAAGGACAATAACTACGATTACCAGAACTCAGGGGTTACAGGGATATTCTACACCGGCGACGTCCCGGAAAGATACTACGGAAGGATCGAGGAGATTTGGGAGCTCGACTATGTTACGGAGAAGGTGCCGATGTTCCGTGTCAGGTGGGCCAAGAGCGTCGAGAAAGAAGGCCGATATTTCACCACAATGGTTATACCGTCAAAGACCACCAGCGCGAACGCACCCGCGAGAAATGAGCTTTGGGTTCTAGCTAGCAAGGTCGACCAATGCTGGTACATCACAGACCCGTCAAAGCCTAGTCGGGTTGTCGTCAGGAGAGGCAAAAGGAACATCATCGGAATGGACGGAGTCACCAACGAGCAAGATTTTGACCATAACGGTGATCCGAAGATGGAAGACGGATACGGCAACCAAGCACCGTACACCACAACCCTACCTAAGAAAGGACTCCCGTTCAAAAGGAGTAGTGAAGACGTCCCGGACCTAACCTATGCAACCGCGACAAAGAAGGGCAAGGAGACAACCATTGTCAAGAAACGCTAGCGCTTCCCGACCATTGTCAAAAACCGTCGTGTGTGTATGGCATACTATTATGTATCGAAACATTCATAATTATCATTTTTTGTATGTTATAATATTGCATTGAGAATATTATGTATCGACGAGACACATTCATAATACTCACTTTTGTTGTTTTGGCAATATTTGAATTTTTAAAATATTTGCAGTATATTTTATAGTTCATATTGTGTTTGGACAATATTTTTACATGATAAATAGCCTTCAAAAAAAGTTTTCAAAAAATTTGAGCCACCAGGATTCAAACCTAGGTGGCTAGGCTTGAGTTCAGGATAAGGTACGAAACCAGTGGGCTAGGCTCAGTTTGTTGATAGATACAGCGCACTGCGCTAGTTGACTAGTGCTAGGGAATACCCGAGACGCATTCTAGCCAGATGTGCCTCGTGTAAACTTACCCGAGGCGCATTTTCAAATATACGCCTCGCATAAGCTGGTCGATTGAACCTTTTTTTTCCTCTTTCACTTTTGTTATTTTGGCAATATTTGAATTTTTAAAATATTTACAGTATATTTTATAGTTCATATTGTGTTTGGACAATATTTTTACATGATAAATAGCCTTTAAAAAAGTTTTCAAAAAATTTGAGCCACCAGGATTCAAACCTAGGTGGCTAGGCTTGAGTTTAGGACAAGGGATGAAACCATTGAGCTAGTGTCAGTTTGTTGACAGGTATAACGCACTGCGCTAGTTGACTAGTGCTAGAGAATACCCGAGACGCATTCTGGCCAGATGCGCCTCGCGTAAACTTACCCGAGGCGCATTTTCAAATATGCGCCTCGTATAAGGTGGTCGATTGAGCCCCTCTTTCCTCTTTCACTTTTTCTCTGGATCGATCAGACGAAACTGGTATCGCCTTCTCGCTTTGTCGTCGCCTTTGCTCTGCTGCTGCCGTCGCCTTTGCTCCGCCCGCGCCCGCCCGCCGTGCCCAGGAGGAGGAGGAGGATCCCGCCCGCGCCCAGGAGGAGTAGCCCGCCCGCACCGCCCCTTCCTCTGTCGCGCCGTCGTCGCCCCTTCCTATCGCCGTCCGCGCCCGCCGTCCACCATCGTCGAGGTGACCCCCTTCCCCTCTCCCTCCCCTTCCCTCACATCTGAAAAAAATCGACAGGTTGTTCTGTAGCTTAGAAATCATCAGTTTTTGAATGAAGATATCTTGTCTGGGTTGCATAGTGAGATGAACTAGGCGAATTAGAGTGGCCAGGACCGTCTCAAATGAAGAAATTCAGATACCAGGCTGGCATTTTAGATCTCTTCAACCCAACTTACTGGTGGTCTGAGCAATAAATAGATCTTGCATTAAATTTGCTTACCGGTGGTCTGTGGAACTTCTGTATACAGGGCTTAGAACAGGGTATGAATTAATGCTTTTTTTCTAGTGCTTCCTGGCATCTATGTTTCTACTTTGTCTCGAACTGCACTGCAATCTCGTTTTGTTCTCTGAGAGAAGATTGTGCCCTGGTTGAGCTCTGATGAATCTGCACTTCACCTTTCAGCGATGCCTTGGTTTTTTTTTTTGGGTAGCAGCTGCGTGCTTGGTGGGGCTATCCTCAGCTTGTTTTTAGTGTAGTTTGAATCCTGAGGTGACTGATGAAATTAAAGTTTGCACGGTACCACCATTGAGATCATCAATCCGTTCAGTTAAGATTTCAATTGATTTTCTTCACAGAAATTCAGTATCTTCAGTTGGTAGACAATTAGTGGTTCAGGGGTCAAGTGTAAAACTGTCAGCACTAAGTAGAGTTTGCACCATCTAGATTGTTACAACAGACACACCATATGTACAGACTAATTTGTGCGGTAAACCTTATGGCTTTACAAGACTGATAGTGATGCCTAAGGTATGTGTGTCGACTTGCTCATCTCTTGTAGTCTTGTATTACGTACTTCCTAGTAATCCAATCAGGTGCTGCAATAATAAATGTTGGCCCAGTTTTTGCCTACTTCTGAATATAGCTCCTACGCTTGGATCACTGAATATATTTGTGTGCCATGTTTTTCTCATTAGACTAAATTTGTTTGGTTTGCAATGTCGTTCACTAGGCAAGAAATGGGTTTTGGATTTGCTTATTGGCGGTATGTACGTTTCATATATTTTTCTAATGCTCCCTGGAGTCTATGCTTCTATTCCTTGTACTAGTTCGGGCGTTACTGCAGAAACAGACTTCATAGCAAGAGTGTTGTTAAGAATGGAGGATGTGCTTTACACCTCTTTATAGCTTAGCCGTAGTTGCTTTTTCTATTCTCTGCCTTTTCCTTTTGCAGTTTTCTGTTCTTTCTTTTTGCTGAGCTGGCCGTAAAACTCTGTGCCATCTTGGTGCTCTCCTTATATGTTCGAGAAAAAAAAGTATTTATGACAGAGCTTGTAGTTTCTGTTTCTAACTTTGGTTTGTTGGTTAGGCATTGACATGTTCTAACTTATGCATAGGGTGCAACCTGTTTTGCATCCTGTAGATTCTTTACATTCTACAAACTCATTACATAGGTTGCATCTTGTGATGCTGCAACTGCAAGCAGAGAACAAATATTTGAAACATCAAAGTAGCATAGACTAGTGGCTGGTCTATTTAACAGAAGGTACGTGCACAACTATTGGTTCCCACCCTATCCGTATGGTTCCTTCTTCATCTCGAACTGCTGCATCAAGTCTTGGTTTGTTCTCTGAAAAAAGGAATGTTGTTATGGTCGAGGTTCTTCTGAAGCTGCACTTTACCATTCAGCAGCATTAGTTTGTTTTTAGTGTAGCGACAGTAAAAGCTCGTCCGGATAGACCTAGACCATACACTACATTTTTATTGGGTGTAGCCACAGTATGGTCCGGATAGACCTATACCATACTCACCAGAGCTCAACCCATCTGACATTTTTCTGTGAGTTTCTACTACATTTGGCACAAGCTTTACCTGGACCATACACTAGATTAAAAAAGCATCTTGCTTCCACCAGGCACACTGCTTGACTTGGCCAGAAATTAAGTGTGTGTAACTGTAAGTAAGTAACCACCACCAGAAGGTTTATTGGGTGTGGAAAACATCTCCTAAGAAGCAGCTCTGTTTTACATCTCATCTTTACTAATAGTACTTGAACCCATATCTCTGTTTTAGATTCCTTGAATGTTATTCAAGAATTAGAGCAAGCTATAGGTGCAATATATCTCAAGGTAGTCAGGAAAAGCATGTGAGGAATATAGCTTGCAGAGGTTCTGAACTTGGGAGTGAGGCATTTATAGTTCCATCTTTTGTTTGCTTTATTCTTGTTAGTGGATTTGTAGACATGTATTTACTGCTGGCTCAAAATAACTTGTTGCTAGGTTGACTTGTTGAATTCAGTTGTGAGACATGAATGATTAGAGGTAGCTCTGAGATTACCCAAAATTGTTTTATGCGCGGTTGGATGCTTCTCTGGTTTAGCCAAGATCTATGGCTGCTGCTAGCATATCTACCACTGTGATGCCTCCATCTGGAGTGTACACAGTGGTAGCTTCTGTTTCTTTATTTTTTTAGTTTGTGCATGTGCAGAGAAGGTCATAAAAGCTTACCTTTGTATGCTGTCTAGATTTCTTGTATGCTGCTGGAAGCAAGTTGTGTATGGCTGTGTTTGTGTATGCTGGCAGCAAAATGACTGTGTTTGTGCCTATTTAGGCTTTTTTGTGCAGGTTTTATTTTGAGTTGCCAATGTTTCGCCGGAATGTTGATTCATTTCCGTTCCGACGAATTTCTGGCACTCCTAGACATAGAAAATTAGCAAAGGTTATGCCGAAATTTTCTGTGAATTTTTGTGCTTATTAGTTCCATTTATTTGTGTGTTTAGAAATGTTGGCAGAGCAGGGCCCTTCTAGCAAGAAGTCCTTTTGGGAGCAGCAGGCGGAGATGGAATCCCAATAGGACCCGGAATTCGTTCCGCAGGACGACGAGATGGAGGCGGACGAGGATATGTCGTCGGGCGATGAGGAGATGGGGGACACGGATGGCGACGCCACTACCACTGATGGCGGCGGTGAAGCTACTACGGACGGTGGTAGCACATCGAAGAAGGCCCGGAAGGAGCGTGCCCCGATCGTGGTCGACATCAAAAGGTCCATCATCACAAGCGTGAACGATGAAGGTGCGCCTTTGGAGCCGGCCGATTTTGTCGCGGGTTACTCAAACCAGCTCGCGGCAATCCTCCGGAACACCGTCACGATCAACATGGAGAACCTGAAGGCCGAAGAGAACAGGGGTTTCCGCATCCAGCTCTTCCGGAAGCTGCACGCAAGATACGTGTTCCCGGATGATGAGGAACACAAGTACAATAACGACAATCTCAAAGGGAATCCGGTGAACAAGTACACCCTCAAGAAGATGACCAAGGCCTTGTCGAATTGGAAGGTCCGAGTGAAGAAGCTGATTTTCAAAAACGAGCTAAGTTATTCGGAGATCGTCAAGATGGAGCCTCTGGTCACGAAAGAACACATCAAGGTGTTCAAGGCCAAATGTGAATCCTCCATGGGCAAGGACAAGAGTCAGTACTTCAAGGAGTTGTATGAGAAGAACATTGGTACCCACCATATCGGCTCCGGCGGTTATAGAGCTGCTATTCCCAAATGGGAGAAGGAGGACGCCGACACTCGTGCAAAGGGGTTGACCCCTTCCTTTGATGACATAAAAGAGCCGCATGCAAAGCACTTTGTCAGGGCCCGGTTTGCCAAGCCGAAAGGGAGTTCTGATTATTCCTCAGAGCTCGTCGGCCCCTTCGCTACAAAGGTGACGGACTTCATGAGAAAATATGTAAGTAGTTTGCATGCAAGTCAATTAATTGCGTTCACGATTAATCAGTGAAGTCCAGTTTTTTGATCAAATGCTTCGTGTTCCTTGTGCGCAGGACGAGGAGTGTAGGAGCTTGATGTCTACGCACTTCTATTCTTATAGACAGTTGTTGGGCCTTCAAGTGCAGAGGTTTGTAGAACAACAGCAAGTTTTCCCTTAAGTGGATCACCCAAGATTTATCGAACTCGGGGAGGAAGTGGTCAAAGGTATCCCCTCTCAAGCAACCCTGCAATCAAGATACAAGAAGTCTCTTGTGTCCCAACACACCCAATACACTTGTCAGGTGTATAGGTGCACTAGTTCGGCGAAGAGATAGTGAAATACAAGTGGTATGGATAATTATAAGTGGTAACGGTGATAGAAAATAGCTTGATGGCGTGGAAAAGACTAAAGGCAAACTGAAATAAAGATGGAAGCAAGCAAACATGTAACAGATCTAGTAGCAAACGGTGTATCAATGCTTAGAAACAAGGCCTAGGGATCATACTTTCATTAGTGAACACTCTCATATAAATAGCTTCTCTTTATGATACTACTCTTAACTACTCTCCGGTTGAACACTCTATCGATGGTAGGACTATAACAACACACCTCAAAGTCCATCTTTCCCATCTAGAAAATCCCACACTATCATCTTGAGTACTAGATAGGTCCAACAAACACCACAATTTCATAAAGACATCCAACTCCAAATATAACTCATAACAAGTATTTGTAATCTCTAGCCTAAGTGCCACCATGGTGAGTACGCTGTCACTTTCACACACATGGGGAGAGCAGAGATCTATTAAAGCACTTGAGTAGCAAGGTAGATCTAATTGATTACAAAGTTCATGATCTCAATAAGATCATGCATAGAGAGAGATGAACACATAGCTACCGGTAGAATCCTTAGCCTCGAGAGAGAACTACTCCCTCCTCATCATGGGAATCAACAATGGTGATGGAGATGGCGGTGGAGATCGATGGAGATGGCTTCGGGGGCACTTCCCCGTCCCGGCAGGGTGCCGGAACAGAGACTTTCTGTCCCCCGAATCTCCTTTTCGGTGGCGGCGGCGCTACGGAACTTTTCGTGGCTGGAGGCTTGACGATCTAGGGTTTATGCCTCAGGAGGCTTCTTATAGGCCAGAGGGCAAGGTCGGTGGGTGGCGGGGGGGACCACACCATGCCCTGGCGCGACCTGGGGGCCCCGCGCCATGGGGTGGTGTGGCCACCCTGTGGCCCCTCTCCGACTCTCCTTCTGCCTCCGTGAGTCTTCCGGGAAAATATCAACTTTGCCTTTTGTCCGGTCCAATTCCGAGAATATTGATTTTCTGACTTTCCTGGAACCAAAAATAGCAGAAAACGGGCAACTGGCACTGTGGCTCTTGTTAATAGGTTAGTCCAAGAAATCATATGAAAAGTACTCCAAAGTGTGGACAAAACATAAGAAAGTAGATAAAACCAAGCATGGAACATCAAAAATTATAGATACATTTGCAATGTATCAGAGCTCCTCATCCCAGGGGTCGGCGCCTATCGCCAAGTGGGACACCACTTTTAACAGGGCGCTGAACCGGACCAAGAATGTCGAGCCCCTAGCGGCCCCGTCGTCGGCTGGTCGTGTGGTCGGCTTTGGCGGCATAACATGGTCCAAGTACTATGGCACCACAGAGCGGAAGGGCAGGAAGCAGGCCGAAAGCGCCGAGGTAAGACACCTAAGGGAATAGGTGGAAGCCTCTCCCAATATAGTCCAAGATGCCGTGAACCAGGCTGTGTCGGCTGTCGAGACAAAGTTCCAAGAATAAGTTCATACACAAGTCCAGACGCAAGTCTAGACACAAATTAACGATAAGCTCAACACCATCCTTCCCGCCTACATGGAAAAGTACATCAAGTGGCAGAAGGGTGGTAAACGAGGGCCACCACCGGTTCCCAACCTCGACAGCGCCCAATCGGACAACATGGTGCGACCGGAGGCGCTGGTGACTCCTCTAGAAGGGCCGGTGGTGGTGGAGACTCCTCCAGCTTTGGAGCTTAACTTGCCCGCTGCGGCCCGCACCACCGTGCCATCAGGCAGCCACTCCGCCACTTGCGCGCTCAATCCTGCCGACGGTGGTGCCTCGACCTTGGCCGAGTTCGACGCCCTCAAGGTAATTAACTAATTAAAGCGAAAGTTGGGAGGCTTAACCACACCGATGACTTGATCTTCATTTTACTGACGCCCGGCCTACATGTCTTTCATAGGGAGACACTCCTTGCACTCTAATGCACTGGGTGGGCGGCCAGTTGAAGGATGTTGCCAAGGGTACTATCATTTAACCGGAGAACCGCAAAATGCACAATGTCACAATGCCACCCGACATGATGAGGGTCAGATACAGTATGGTGCTTCCGGGCTACGAGCAAGTGGAACCTCCCTCTCAACCTCAAGGATGGGATGATGAGGAGACGACAGAGGTCCTGAATACCGGCTTCGGCTACTTGTACCTATGGCTGAAGAGCCAGATCCATTTGGGGACGAAGGACTAGCTCAACAGCACCCCAGAGGCAGCACGGCCAGCACAGCCAGCACATGATGAAGACTTCGAGATGGAAGACTTGGACAACATGGCACAAGATCCCTATGATGATGATGGAGAAATTGATCCAAACTTCGGCGACCAGTTCATTAACACAAGGTTTTCTGATTGGTATGAGCCGGGACCATCATGCACACATCAAGTTGCCGATACCCAACCAGCACTGGCGAAACCCCCTTGCCAAGTGCGTCTCTTCCCAACTAGCTAGGAGACGCCGCCACCCGCCCCCTTCACCGAGCCTTCGAGGCCAACAGTTCCTTTGATCATCCCCATCACCCTTCATAAGGTGATCGGTGAGGTGAATGCAGTGGCCGATGCCCCAAAGGGACCGAAGAAGGGCGGTCGCAAAAGGAAGCCTAAGGGTGACCGGAGCAAGGGTCCAAATCTTGTTCTCCGGGCTCAGGACGACCCTGCAGGGCAAGCCAGGAATCAGCAGCACGTGGCAGGTGCACCGATGATGCGTAACTCATTGCTCGAGGTCACAGGCTCTCAAATGCGCAACCTTCATTATAGCTGTCTCACAATTGAGGAGTACCGCATTCGCGAGAACGATCAGTCGTACCTCGTTTTTAAGGCTAAGGTTCCTTCTGTGCCGTGCTTCATCAGTGTACCCCCCGGGGATATCTTTTACCTGTGGCACTCCGACATCTTCGACATGTTGAACGGGTTCCGGCTACACAATACCCTCGTCCGGCTATTCTCCCTCAATATGGCCATGCAGATCACCAGAGACAAGATCCTGGGCATCCAGATAGTGGATCCCTTCTTCATGCGGGACGTCGTCCTGAAAGATGCCGAGGACATAGCGCTGGCGACCGACTACCTCTCAACCTTCCTGCAAACATACTCGGACAAGGATGTGATTCTCCTTCCCTTCCATCCCATCACAGAGGATGATCAGACAGGCTGCATGCTCATATGCTTGGATTTGAAACACTCAATAGCCGTGTACCTCGACTCAAACAGTGCGCACCTGAAAAACTACACCAATATCAAGAACATTCTTGATGGTGCTCTCACCGGCTACGTCACAACGGGAGACATCAAACCGGCAATGCCATATGTGAAGTTCGGCGCGCACGTGTTCCGCCACAACACCAAGTTCGTCTGCGTCAAGCAGCCATTTGGCAGCAAGAAGGGTACCTTCTACGCCATTTACCACATGAAGGCGTTCTTCAATGACATGGAGAGCAAAACGCTGCCATCTGACCTCGCGAAGTGGGCTGAAAGGCTTGCAACAATACATGATCGCAACCTCAGGCAGCACATCTTCGACATCCAGGAGGAGCTCGCGACAATCATGCACCAGGGAGTCATGAAATCTGGGGGCCTCTTCTACGGCGTCCATACGCCGCCCAACATGGAGATAGACGAACGCTTAGCGCATCAGGGTGACCGCAGGACGTTCATGCAGATGGGGAAAACTCGGTTGGGCTTCATCAATGCCCCCCTAAAGCCGACTCAACAACAGAAGAAGTCTTGATGATTGCACTGCCTAGGTAGCTAGCTGTTAGTTCCGAAATCGTGTTGTAACCTCTTATCACTATGTTAAACTTGCCTAGCAAAACCTCTAGAGTATGTTTCGTCAACCATTGAACTTGATTGTGAGCGACACTAGCTAGTTATTTGTGTTATGAACTATTTTAAGTGCTTGTTGCTTTTCATTCGTTATTGCCGCCCTACTTCTTGTGGTTTGCTTTCTTTGTCTTTCTTCGAAATGCCGATGATTAAAACATGTTGTGGTGTCATGTGTGTGACCATGCCATTGCTGGATCTGGTGTGCCAAGTAGACTAGAGGTTTGTGCATATACTCTACTTGCCGCACCAGATCCATCAACGACATTGTCATTTTCCGTGCCCAACCTAAGTATGAGGCAACTATTTCATCTCGTTGCCCCAAAGTCGAAAGAGGACAGATATTTTCGAGATTCATATACATAAGACATAATATGTCGAGTGGCAAGCCAAGGAAAGGGTTCTGGGTCCACGGCAACGACTCCTTTAGACACACCAAACTCGAAATGAGTCATTTCCGTGGAGACCGAATCCTTTCCTTGCTTTGCCACTCGACATAACATGCACATGCTATATGAATCGTGGAAGTATTTCTCTTCTTTTGTCTTTGGCGATACGAATAGATTAGATAGCGTGAATTAAATGTAGTTTCAAATATCTCATTGTAGCCCAAAAGTCGAAAGGAAGAAAGACATTACTTCACTATTCGTATAACACTGGCAACATTGTTATATGAATCGTGGAATGATTTCTTTCCTTTCATCTTTGGCGATACAATGAAATGATAAACTATTTTATCTCGTACCCCCAAAGTCGAAAGAGGACAATTATTTTCGAGATTCATATACATAAGACATAATATGTTCAGTGGCAAGCGCACGAAAGGATTCTAGGTCCACGACAATGACTCCTTTCGACACACCAAACTCGAAACGAGTCATTACCGTGGAGACCGAATCCTTTCCTGGCTTTACCACTGGACATATCATGCCCATGTTATATGGATCGTGAAAGTATTTCTCTTCTTTTGTCTTTGGCGGTACGAATAGATTAGATAGCGTGAATTAAATTAAATGGTGAAGTATTTAGTTTCAAATATCTCATTATAGCCCCAAAGTCGAAAGGAAAGACATTGCTTCACTATTCGTATAGCACTGGCGACAATGTTATATGAATCATGGAATGATTTCCTTCCTTTCGTCTTTGGCGATACAATGAAATGATAAACTATTTCATCTCGTAGCCCTAAAGTCGAAAGAGGACAGATATTTTCGAGATTCATATACATAGGACATAATATGTTAAGGGGCAAGCCAAGGAAAGGGTTCTGGGTCCACAGCAACAACTCCTTTAGACACACCAAACTCGAAATGAGTCGTTGCCATGGAGACCGAATCCTTTCTTTGGTTTGCCTCTTGACATATCATGCTCATGCTATATGAATCGTGGAAGTATTTCTCTTCTTTTGTCTTTGACGATATGAATAGTATGAGGCACGAATCCAAGTCATTCTTGGTTTGCTTTTTTTTTGTCTTTCTTCGAAATGCCGATGATTAGAACATGTTGTGGCGTCATGTGTATGACTATGCCGCTGTTTGATCTCGTGTGCCAAGTAGACTAGTAATTTGGGCATATACTCTACTTGCCGCACAAGATCAAACAGCGAGCATTGTTATTTCCATGCCCAACCTAAGTATGAGGCACTAATGCAAGTCATTCTTGGTTTGCTTTTTTTGGTCTTTTTTTGAAATGCCGATGATTAGAACATGTTGTGGCGTCATGTGTATGACTATGCCGCTGTTTGATCTCGTGTGCCAAGTAGACTAGTAATTTGGGCATATACTCTACTTGCCGCACGAGATCAAACAGCGAGCATTTTTATTTCCATGCCCAACCTAAGTATGAGGCGCTAATGCAAGTCATTCTTGGTTTGCTTTTTTTGTCTTTCTTCAAAATGCCAATGATTAGAATGTGATTTCTTACATCTTGTTGTACCCATATATATATATGCATGATCTTATCTTGTGAACTGCTATTGCTTTGCACTGACATAGATAATATCATCTATCTTGTGTATAGGAGATGGCGAAGAAGTGCTATGTCGTGTACGCCAGCAAGGTTCCAGGTGTGTACAAGGAGTGGGAAGACTGTCATAAGCAAGTGAACAAATTCTCGGGCAACAGCTACAAAGGCTACAAGACTAGAGAGGTGGCGGAAGAGAAGTGGAGGAGGCACGTGAGGAAGAAGTGGAGGAACTTCCTCGTGATCACAACCTTGTTGCTCTTCATGGTAGGTTATATGCTCTACTTGATCTAGATAGAGCTCCGTCATCGGAGTTATAATGTGATTGTGAACTTGTACTCGGAGGTGTGAACTTGTGGCACAAACACTTGGTGTTGTGTGAAAACTTGGCACTTGTTGATGTATAAACGCGTATGTCGCGATTGATGTGTAATATACTTGTATTCATGTTGGTTCTATTATGCTTTTGCCAATTGCAAGTTTCTAGAAAATTCTGTGCTGTTTATAGATTGTATTATATATTTGTGCTGTTTATAGATTGTATTATATATTTGAATACCTGTAAACTGTAATTTGAAAATTGCTGTAAAATTTGAATTTCGAAAATATACCCGAGGCACATATGGGAAATATAGGAGGCGCATATTGGGTACTACCCGGGGCGCATACCACCACATATGCGAGACGCATATCACATGCGCCTCCTATACTTCATATACGCGAGGCGCATATCAGTAAATGCGCCTCGCGTATATGAAGTATAGGAGGCGCATGTGATATGCGCCTTGCATAACAGATACTAGAGGCGTATATGATATGCGCCTCGGGTAGCAAATACTAGAGGCGCGACGCTAGAGGCGCATACCATATGCACCTCAGATGGGGTTCCAGGTGCGCCTCGAATAGGCTTTTCTCTAGTAGTGTAAGCATGCTCAGAATATTCGACCGTGTTCTGCCTTCTTCGAAATTTTGACACAAAGGACCATCTGCCCCAGCTAATTGCCTAAAAGGACTACCTCCAGAAAACTTTGCCAAAAGGACCATTCCTACGTGGCGGCAGGCCTAGCCAAGCGACATGTGGCACCTGCTGCCATTAGCCCAGGCGTCATGTTGATGCCCCAAGTTATTACCCAACTTTCGTTAGTTTTACACTTTTTGATTTTAGCAACAAAAGATTTTCGAAAAAATCGGTCTTTACATGCTGGTCTGTTTTGATAGATTTCCATCATTATTGCATTTGTCTCTTAATCGGTTTCTTTTTGAGTTCTCTTGGATCACTTGAGTTTTTAAAAGAAATTGCTACAGTAGCTTATGTTTTAATGGATGATTTACTTGAGTTGAAACTGAACCCAAAGGATTATTATTTTAAATACACTAATGTTGCTAATGAATGTGGGAGGACCGAGAGGCGCAGGAGCGGCTCGAGGCCGAAGCCGCCGGCGAGCGGTACATGGCGGAGCTCCGGCGCCAGAATCCGAGTGCGTCGCTGTGGAGTCCGAGGCCTACGCGGAGTACGCCGCGCGCCACGACGGAGGCGCGTCTTCAGCGATAGCACCGACTTCTTCCTCCACGGCGGCAAGACCATCTTCTTCCTCTGCGGCGACAACGTCTTCCTCGGCATCGGGCAAGGAGGTCATCGACCTCTGCGACGACTGCGACGATAGCTTCCACTTCAGCGACAATGACAACTAGTCGATCGCGACCACGGCTAGGTGGCCACCGACGCCGGCGACGGTGAACTAGGGTTAGAATTTCGTATTTGTGAAATATGTGTTTGTGAACAATGTTTCCTAGAATCAGTGTCTTCGTGTGAAATCGGTGTTTGCAATGTGTTTGATCAAGTGTCTAGCCAAAGTTTAAATTTAGAAGTCTAAATAAAAGGGATCGAATCTGGCGGCCGAAGTTTAGAGGAGCAAAAATATAGGAATCGATGAACAGTGTGTCGAATTCGGCTCTAACATTAAGGGTATTGTCGTGGTCTATTGCTTGATTGCTACTCCCTCCGTTTCGTAATATAAGATGTTCTAGCTTCTATGAAGCGAATCTATCTAGATATCTTTCAATCTACACACTAAAAGATGTATAGATACATTCGCTCACAAAAGATAAAACATCTTATATTTTGAAATGCAGGGAGTATTTCTGTTGGATTGTTTTTTTTTTGAAATATCATCTTTAGTCTACTTCATTTGCGACATTTTTTATTCAAAGAAATTTCCTGGATTTTTAATATGATTCAATTCCGTAGGATTTTGTTCTTACTTTGTTTGATTGACTTGCACGAGTGGAGCTCTCGCGTGGTTGTTGTTGCATGAGATTTTTGGGTGGATGGAAAAGTTTCTAGGGAACCTAGTGCCAATGATTCAACCTACAAACCAAACAACCCACGTAGGGAAAAACACCACCAAATTTTTTATGAAAATTCTTTAATCAAAGAAGCTCATTGAATTTCATCCGCTCGAACCTTTTGCTATACGAATCTACCCTCTAGTAGAGTAGAGAGCCAAGTATTATTACATTGCTTAGCCTAGAAGCATGCCATTGTACACCGTAAAAATTATACCCCTCCTTTCAGAAATAACTGACTTGGATTTGTCTAGATTCGAATGTATCTCGACGTATTTAGTTGTATAGATACATTCTAATCTAGCAAACTTAAGTCAGTTAATTGTGGACGGAGGGAGTTTAATTTTCTCTTGTACTAGATGTGTCAATCCACAGCAAGTGAGGTGTCTTGCCATACCAACATGCTAGCTGGCCACGCCTCCACGTTGTGGCTGTACAAAGAGCACACCTACTCATAGCACATTTGCAGAGATGTAAAACTGACATACGTTACAGTGGCTGCACTTCACTTTTCATCATCAGTGCACTGCACAGCCCTCTCTCTTCACGTTCTTCTCTTCTCCTCCAGTCATCCTCCTCCTTTAGATTTGGTTTGGCTCAAGCCTTGTTCTTCAGTTCTTGGGGACGGGCGGAATAAAGCATTTGGTTCCTGAGGTGAGGATTTTCTATCCTTTGAAGGAAAAAAAAAGGGTCTCCTTTAGTGATCCATCCGGATTCTGATTCTTTGAGTACAGTAGGACTGTTCTTCGATAGGGTCTCCTTTAGTGATCCATCCGGAACAAAGATTGATTCCATGCTGTTGATTTTCTTCACATTAAATCTTTCTTCTTCTCTTCTTGCCTTTCCTGTTTCTTGCGCGCCATATATTCCGTTCATTCCGCGCCATATTACCTTGCATCTAATAACCGCATTTAAGAACTGGAAGTCATGTTAGTTTTTTTTCCCCACTTACACCAGAGTTGTACCGGCCGGAATCCATATTAGAATTTTTTTTCTCTTTCGATTTCCATCCAGATTTGGTTGAAAGTCACCGCCAATTTCTACATGGAAACAGAGCACAAATTAATAGTCTTATGATGAAGATGAAGGCCAAACGAGGAGAAATCCCTTGTCGTATTTAAGAAATTATGTGAGGATTTAACCAGTTTAGATAGCTTTACAAATTATATGTGTAAGTAAAACATATGTAACTACTGGTTTCAACAAATTAGGATGTACGCACTATTTGGTAAGCAATTTGCTATAAGAAAGCCGGCGCTGATGAGCCAGGTTTCAGGCTTTCAGCTTCATGGTGAAAACTGAATATTGCTGCACATTCCTAGGTCTTTTTGAGCAATTATTATTGGGCTTGACACACAGACAACACAAGATTGATCACACTATGTTCATTTGTTTTTTGTCTCCACATATACGCAGAGCTCAAGCTTCAAGCCATCAAGGCCAAAATGGGTGAAGCAGGGTTCACCCCACTGTCTCAGTTGAACCCGTCAAAGAAAAGGTGCAGAGTCCGGGCTTGCATCTCGCGGCTGTGGGTGTCCTTCAACCCAAACAACGGCACGGTGTTCGGCCTCGACAGCCTTCTGGTCGACGACGAGGTGACGCGGATGATCGCGTTACTCACTCGCTACAATTGTCCAATTAGCACCCTCTGAATTTTCTCCGCACAATGATCATTCTTCTTGTCTTTCACTTGTAGGGTGGAACTATGCAAGCCCATGTACATCCAACGGATAGATATCGTCTCGAAGGGCGGCTAGTCGAGGGGAATGTCTATGCGCTGTCAGGTTTTGTAGTTCGTGTAAGCGAGGGAAACTACATGACCTGTAGAAATCGCTTGATGATGCACATTGGGCCGCAGACGGTGGTCGACGAGATAGATGGAGATGTCGACTTGATTCCCCTCCACAGCTTTGATTTTGTGGATTTCGGCGATGTTCCTTCTAGGAACTGCGACAATAGCTTATTGACAGGTTAATGTCAGGAAACATGAAAGGAGAATCAGTATTAGGTTTGGCACATGCATACCTGATATTATATGAATCTTATTTCTTACATGTGATGATGTAAATGTTGCAGATGTCATTGGCCAAGTAGTAGAAGTTCGGCCCGTACAGGAGGTCCGGAAAAAATTGCGCGTGATACCAATTTGCAGCTTACGGATTAAGGATTTCAGGTAATGGAATTCTGTTTTTTCTATTCCTTTCAGGTCACTGCCGGTCCATGATAGGGCCTTTACGTTTTGCAATTGTCAATTTACAGTGGAAAAGAACAGGAAGTCACACTGTATGGAGAGCTTGCTAACGATTTTTATGCGGAGATTCGCGAGAAATGCCGACAAGGTCTGGTCGTCGCTGTCTTTGCCGGGATGTGTGTTCGCCATTACAAGGGTCAGCTCTTGATTTACCCTTTCATTAATTTACTTATCGGTTTCTACCATGTAAAAACACCATATAATTATATTCCTGAAACATGCCATTTTTGGATGCTTCTTTAGGAAAAGGATATATACTTTGCTCTTCACCACCTTCAAAGTACTACCTGGATTTGGAAATACCGGAGGCACAAGAATTTCGCATGAAGTGAGTGGCCTCTAGCGTTATTACCCTTTAAATTGATGATTGATAATCCATGTCAGTCGAGGACTAACTTCATTGTTTGTCTGCAGTTGTCACCATCCAAAAATCCCCATAGTGCACCCCCAGTCTCAACAAGAAAGCCCTGCAGGTCCAACAAAAGAGTCGCAAGGTATCTGAAACTAACTCAGGAGTTACAGAGTAGCTGGAGAACAATCAAACAGCTGGAAAGCTTCGATCCGTTCGAGCTACCGGTAAGCCAGTGCTCCCTTCATCGAGCGCATCGCAAGCAAACCTTACGGGTTGTGCTCACTTCTCAGCCTAATTTTGGTTTTGGGCTCTGTTGCAGGAGAACGCTAGGTTTTTGTGCAAAGTCTCCCTGGTAAAGATAGACTGCACAAAAGGCTGGTGCTATCAAGGGTTCTTCAACTGCAGACGGTCGATCAGCGGGGACGGAAGCGAGGTCTGGTGCAACCGATGTGATTCAGTTAACAAGAAGAGGAAGGGGCCCGTTTGGTGGTAAGAATATCTTGGAATTGGAAGCCTCTCAGTGCTGCCTGTGCCTCATTGTTGCTCAGTTGAGACACCACACTCATGCTAACTACGAGTAGTTAGTAATTGCCTTGCTTCTGTTTTTGGCACGTAAGGTACAAGCTGGATGCACTGGTGGAAGATGCCACCGGCACAATGAACCTGATGATCTTTGCTGGCGAGGCGCAGGGACTGATCGGTGTCGCGGCGGAGGATCTCGTCGATGAGATCACCGATGAGAACAGGCGCACCATGCCAGATGCGATTAAGAATCTCATTGGCTCAACCCATGCCTTTCAAGTTGCAATCGACCACCGGAGCTTGGGCTTCGTCGTGAAGTGGGTCCTGGATGACGATGCGTTGATGCTGCTACAGCACATTGGCTCAAGTCAGGTTACAGTAGGAGGAGGTGACAGTCCTTTGCCGGAGGAAGAGGGTCCTTCTTCTGCCTCTAGCTGCAGCTCACAGCTTACGGAGGTAGGACATGCTTGACATTTCTGGACGCCCATTGACCTAATGCATCAGGCAACACCATAGTATAGGGTAGTTTGTAATATTAATTGCCAAGATTCATTAAGTAAATATAGTTGGTAACACCAGAATGTAGCCCTTTTGAACATGAACCGCCAGTAACTTCAACACGTTTTCTTAACTCTAATACATGTGCTCTTTATATTATCTGTTACATTTTGGATGAACACGACTTAATTCAAAAATAAAGGAGATACTTTGAACACCCAAAATAGCATTTTTTTTAGCAGCCACTTGCTGAACACAAGCATGAACTGCATTGTTTGCCACTTTGAGACACAAAAATAATAATCGGCATGGCTAGAGCAGAGCACCCAAATATGGCATAGAAATTAGAATGCCCATTATCTTCAAGTGCTGGGTGTTCAGATCATCTAGTGTTCATCTGAAAATACATTTGTTCAAGATAAAGGGACCAGACATGAAATGAATGTCTTCTTCGTCGTGCATCACATGAGTCAAAGGAATGATATTATCGTAGTAGAATGTACTACATGAACTACTTTTTCTTGTATATACATGAGGATTGGTATCAGATTCATATCGTAGTGTCACATTTGTATGCAAATCCATCACCTTCTCTTCGCACTATACTTTTCTTTCCCTAACCAAAATCAGTTTCATAAATGACATGAACTAGAAAGGAAAACAAATAAACCGCATTCATGATAAGATATATGTGTTCTCCTAGAGCTATCAACAAATTATACAATCCATTTGCATTTGAAGCAGCGGGTGTCACCTACAAAATTTGGTAATACCTACTAGTAAAGAGAGACATGTAAGAGCACGTTCATTGTTTCGGTACTCATAGCAAGTAATATTTGCTTGCTTGATAGCTAAACCTTGACAATGTCACCCTGCAATAAAAAACATGACCTCTCTTTTCTAAAACAATACAAGGCATGAATGTTTTGAAATAAATCCAATCATTTTCACATAGCAAGTAATAGTATTATCTCATTTCTTACAAATAAATTTAACCTTGCAGTAGATCACAACCCATCTAGAGAAATTTACTGGCATCTCGCTTTAATACCCCGCTTCTTGAATATAATACGACTCCTTGCAGCACTATTGTGCTCCAACACATGGTTTAAGAAGAATAAACATGATACGGTAGAAAAGAAGGCCAATTTTTCTGCTCGGTGACAATACCATGACTGAGCATGTCATCGATCTCATCACCCTTAGGCTCTGCAACCCCTGAGGGAGTGGCAGATGCTTCCGCCGCCAAAACCCTAGAAGCAGGCACAAAAGTTTTCGCCGAGGGAACGAATCGAGAGAGACAACACCTGAGATGAATGGGAACAAGCGGAGATCAATTGTAACCAGGAGATAGTACATGAGCCGAAATCCGGCCTGTTCTCACAGAGGCAATTGAGATCGTCACCGGAGCACTAAAACCCTAACCGAGAGGGTATCTTTTTTATGAATGGAGTATATTGGAACATAGAAATACCGAATATTGCCGGTAACACAAGTTGAGATCTAGAAAAGTGGCAATATGGTAAGGAAACAATTGAGATCACAATACACTGACCCGTTGCGTCCGTGGCGCGGGTTGGACATGCATTTTTTCCATAAGGAGCGCCAGGTTTTCTTTGCCTCCATCTCGATGGTGCTAGGTGACGGATCTTCCGCCCTATTCTGGGAGGACATGTGGTTGGACGGGAAGTCAATAGGGGAGATAGCGCCAGATCTACTAGCGCTAATCCCTAGACGACCTAGGAAGCGCCGCACGGTGAGGCAGGCGCTGACGGATCGCAGCTGGATATCTGACATCTCAGGGGCACTGAGCCCCCTAGCGCTATGGCAATATGTCCAGTTGTGGAGCAGGGTGCAGGATGTGCCACTGGGAGAGGAGCCAGATAAGATCCTATGGCGGTGGACGCTGGACGGCCAGTACTCGTCCAAATCATGCTACAACGCCCTCTTCCAAGGGTCGCTTGTCTCAGGATCTTGGGAGTTGAACTAGCATTCCTTGGCGCCACCTAGGGTGAAGTTCTTCATCTGGCTTGCCTGCATGGACATATGCTAGATGGGTGAGAGGCTGGCACGGCGCCGCCTACCTCACCAGCCGCGCTACGTGCTGTGTGACCAATCGGAGGAGACAATGTCGCACATCCTTAGAGGATGCCTATTCTCTAGGATGGTGTGGCACGAGGTCCTATCTTGGATCCAATCGGTGGCAGGACCTCCGGTTGCTGAGGGTGATTTCGCAGGGTGGTGGTCGCTGGTGGTGCGCTCCATCCCACGTCCCATGCGCAAAGGAACCTCGTCGCTGGTCATGCTAACGGCTTGGTGCATTTGAAAACACAGGAACACAGTTACCTTCAACAACGAGCACCCTTCGGTGGCTCCCCTCGTGGACATGATCAAAGCGGAAGCTAAGGCGTGGGCGGAGGCTGGAGCCCGGGGGTTGCGCCAGCTACTCCCCTAGTCTAGAGGTCTTGGGTTGAGTTGTATGGTATGAATGTACATGAACCTTCTTTTTTCTATCAATGCATCGAAATGGCGTTTTTCGCGAAAAAATTACAATTACCTAACAATTATTTTTTGACAAGTCAATCAATCAGCCTGCGTGTCTTTGGTGTAGCGCACTCACATCGCACAGACCGCTGCCGTCGTCATCCCCGATCGCCCTTCCCATGCACGAAACCACCAGCCCGTCGTCCTTGGTGAGCACCATGTATCCTGGCATGGTGAGCGTGACGTCGAAGACCCCGGCCGCGCGCCGCACGTCGGCCGCGAGGCTGTCCAACGTGGGTCCCGGCAGCCACACACGGGTCCCACGCGCGACCACCGTCCGGCCCTCCTTAGCGTCGTCGCCACTGATAACATTGCAGATCTGCGGGGCCGCCGCGGAGGCGAGCGTGAAGCCCTTGTAACTCACCTGCAGCGTCGTGTACGACTCGTCGCACGGCCGTTGGACCAGGCCCCGCCTCGTGATATGGACGGCGAGGTTGAACTCCGGGTCTAGCACCGGCCGGTCCGGCTGCGGGTCGAGGCCGGAGACGGTGGCTATCGCCACGGAGTACTCCGCCTCCTCGTACGTGCTGATCGCCCAGATTGTGTACACCACAAGCCATATTGCGAGGAACGCCACGGTCGTGCCGGCGAGAATGGCGCAAGCATACTCGCACTGGTCCCGTAGTGGACGCGCAGTCCGAGTCGCGTCCATCTCCGCTGCTAGGCCAGGAGGCCCTGTATCCTCCGCCTCCGCCGGGCGCGCTTTCATCTCCGTTTCCGCCATCGCTGCTCGATCGCGTCGCTGGGCCGGTACTGCAAGAGGAAGAGGTGGGTTTATGTAGATCCACGGAATAGAGGGGCTCCTGATTTGAGCCCTTCCTTTCAAAGTACAGATTGCGCTTTGCGGATTTGTTCAGCCGTGTTGGGATCTGAAATTGTGACCGTATATTTTTGTTGCGAATCGTAATTATTTTGTTACCCAGTTAGTTAATCTACCGCAGCCTACGCGCCGCGTATCTGTGTCGTTTACACGCGTGCGTGGTGATTGACCGGTGTCGGTTTCTGAGTTTCCTTTCTGAAAACTGACAGGTGGTCCAGTGCCCATTACGAGTCCATTTCATTCAAAGGATTTACATTAAGTAATTTGTAGAATTAAATCCTATAGAATTTTTTTCTATCATTCGTTGCTTGATATAAAGGATTGGTTCCCATATTTGGAGTTTGCTACCCGGCTGCCGTCCTACGGATTGCACGAACGAGCGGGCATTCCGACAGGGACAAATGGAAATCTTAAAATTCAAAATATTTTGTAGGTCGAACCGGTTATCCGATCTGATTTCATCTTTTGGCTAGTTGCGACGAGATTTTCAAAACTAGATCTCATGTTACAATATTTTGCCAACTTTTTTTTACACAAATTATCCACCTGTAACAAGTGAGTTATCCAGACAATAATATGACAGTTACCCACTCTGACAACGATTAGTTTGATGTGGAATTAAACATCACTTTTGATTATTATTTGGACTGTGCTACACAGCTGTCGATTTACCGATTGGAAAAACGTGTAGGCGTTCTGGCCGCTCCAATACCCAAGGCGATTTTTTGCATGCGCATTGTAGCTCCAGTCTGACCGCTTCAATCGATCTGCATTAAATGAGAAATTCGAAAAATTAAAAAGTTTAAAGCTCAAACCGTTTATCCGATTTACAATCCCTTTTGATCATTGGACTAGTCATGACTAGGTCACCAAAGCTATATCCTATCTTGATATGTTTCGACAATCTTTAATCAGAACCAAAGCTATATCCTATCTTATATCTGGGTTGGATGGATATCTCTATAAGTAATAACTACATCGATCTGATGATGATAGCTATATGGCAAACAAATGGATAACTCTACCCTAAACACCTGGATAACTCCATTTGAAATCACTTGATAACTGTAATCTAATCAAGTGGATAACTCTACAAGCAGTGGGTGGATAACTCCATTTGAAATGAGTTGATAACTATAATAACTTTATAAGCAGTGAGTGGATAACTCCATATGAAATCGGTTGATAATTATAACCTCATCAGATGGATAACTCTATTAGCAGTGGGTGAATAACTTTTATCTAGAGGGTGGGTAACTACATTGAATTGTTGATAACAACTATATTTTAACATCAGGCTAGATATCTCTATAAGTAATAACTACATCAATCGGATGATGATAACTATACGGCAAACACATGGGTAACTCTACCCTGAACACCTGGATAACTCCATTTGAAATCAGTTGATAATTGTAATCTAATTAGGTGGATAACTCTATAAGCAGTGGGTCTTGAAATAGGCTTTCTCTCCGCTTTATAAATAAAGCCAACGACAGACCGATACATAGTGATGAGGAGTTCCTCTTACAAGCAGATCAAAGATAAATAAGAAAAACTAAGAAACATCGAGCATGCCACCGGATATGCTAAGGAGATCACGGAAACCTGAACTCCATGACAACGGCCCCAAGGAGGTAACGACGCAAAAGCGTCGTCGTCGCCGAGACCAAAGTCTAGGGCTTTCACCCAGAGCCCTAATGCGGAGGGGTAGCCACAGCGACGCCCTCAAGAAGGTCACGACACCTGCAGGCATCCCCGTCGTTGGCGCCGAAGCGCTAGTCTTTCGCCTAAAAAACCCTCACCACATAAGGTACCGCAGATCACCAGGCTACGAGCCGAGCTTCCACCACACGATCTGGGCACTGACCATGTCGAGGCACCGTCAACACCAGGAGCCCCCGACACCCACTCCTCGCCACCCTCATGGCCCAAAGAGACAGGTCATCACCACCTCAACGTCGCTCGATGTCGAGATGCCCGTGCAGCCCACCTTCCGGGGCCGCTACCCCGGCATCTACGAGCTCGTACCATTGTAGAGAGTTCCATCACGAGACCTGCGAGGCGAAGGGGTAGGTATGATTGACCCCGGAGGACCGCTGGAGCACAACCACCTAGAGGAGAACTATCCTCCTCCGCTGGTGACGGTTACCGACCGGACACGGAAACAAGGCCACACCAGGTCCAGTCAGGCCCGTCCGGACCCAGATTGGGTCCGCAAAGACCCCGCCGCCACGCTATAGTGAGTAGGCCGTTGCCTCTGCTACCCTCCGGTGCAAACCACACCACCGCCTCCGGCTCTAGGGAACATCACCGTCGAGATCATACCAGGCCCACCCAGCCCAGATGGAGCCCAAGGGCCCAGATCTGGACGCCGCTGGACAAGCAGCAGCTCGGTCGAGCAGCATCCTGGACCTCTCCTCTCCGTGTCGCCCCACCGCTTAGCCGGCGCCGCCATGACGCCACCTCCCTGCAACAAGCTGAGCCGCCGCTGCCCAGTTTGCACCGCCGCCAACGAGGTTATAAGTAGTTGGTGGATAACTCCATTTTAAATCAGTTGATAATTATAACCTCGGCACGTGGATAATTCTATAAGCAGTGGATGGATAACTCCATATGAAATCAGTTGATAATTATAACCTCATCAGATGGATAACTCTATAAGCAGTGGATGGATAACTTTTATTTAGAGGGTGGGTAACTACATCGAATTGCTATGTTTTAACACCTAGTCATGTTTTAATACTCCCTCCGGCCCAAATTAGTTGACTCAAATTTATCAAAATACAGATATATCTAATAGTAAATTATGTCAAGATACAATCAAATCTAGACAAATCTAAATCAACTAATTTGAGTCGGAGTAAGTACTAGATACGTCCGAATTATAGACAAATCAACAAACATTAATTTGGATCGGAAGTGAGTAGCTAAAAACACAGAATTTTTAAGTTTAAGGAAGTTCGGTTCTTGAGTTGTGTAGATAAATCAACAAACACGAAGACTGCACCAAATTATAACTGAAACACTTAATTATGATGAATTTGTTCAAGTTATTCTCTGCATCAAATCAGGACTTAAGGATATTTACCACAAGAAATAAATCACCATCAGTTGTATATTTATAGAGGCCATGCGAATGGAGAATCTACACAACACCATGGGGGAGATGTGTATGTACCGGACCAAAGCATTTTAGATGTTGCCGCAGCGATGCATCCCTCACGAATTGGTTCCTCAAATTACCAGCCATAACTCACCATCGAGCGCAGCAGAAGGAGCCCTTATTGACGGCCTGGTAGCAGGACGCCACCGACGGCGGAGCTGGGCTGAGCTGAGCTTCCATGGCACTACTCCGCATGCTCTAATCCGTGATGCATCCATAGTCGTCTCAGCAGCTAGAAAAATAGCAGGAAGATCGAGTAGAGGGCACTGCGGCCATGCCTCGCCGTAGGAGTACGAGGACGGGGGGAGGATGCTGCCTCGCCGGGGAAGGAGGCGGAGCCGCCGTCATGCAGTCGGGAGGAGACACGAATCGCCAGGTTGGCCGACGAAACAGCCAGCGCGTGGAGCAGGTTGGGGTGGAGCCGAACGGCAAGGGACGAAACCGGCTGGAGCAGGTCGTCGAGGGACGAATCAAGGCAGCGCTCGCCGCCGACCAGAGACGTGCCAGCGTGTAGCGAGCCGGAGAGGAACGGATAGTCAGCAGAGCACACCGAGCAGGAACGTTGTGGGGCAGAGTCTGCGGATGTACGTTGAGCAGCAACGTGCGCTTTTAGATCAATATCGGACGGTCCTTCTTAGTCGGCCGGGTTTGTCCAAGTTCAGACTGGTCTGAACATAGATTTTCCGTAGTTTTTTTTTCCTAATGATGCCTTTACACTAGATTTTATAGGAAATCAAACATTCGCTCCTACCTTTTAAGAATCCTCTGTTTTTTCTATGGTGAAATCAGACCAAGTTTGGTTCTTGGTAAGAATTTATGTAAGATTAAAGTGGACATGACATTTTAATCCAATTTTTTTTCTACTACATTTTTTCTATCCCACGAATCAAAACAGACCCTACATGTGCATCCAAAAGATGTAAAAGACAATAGCTACTCGTTATATCGTATGATGTCTTTACGATCCGCGTGCAAAACCTCAAATTACAGGTTAAGGGCTATCGTCGCAGAGAACTGTTTGCCAATCTCTTTTCCCCACGCGCGCCGCCGGAAGAGAAAAAAGAGCTTCAGCCCTAGGCCACTCGCCTTCCAACGCCGGCCTCCGGCGGCTCCCCCCGCCGGCGACCTAGGTCGTCGATGGTGAGGGGGTCGCCGGATCCACGCGTGTGGATAATTTTAGTCTAAAGTAGATTTGTTTTTAGGCTGCTCATCGTCTTGGCTTCGGGGATGAAGATGACGGCACTAAATAAATTTTCTTCAGATCCTTCCCCAATGGATTTGGAGATCAGTCTATCCAAGCAAGGATGGTGTAGCGTTGGTGCCATCCTTGTGGTGCATTTGTGTCCTCAGGCTCCACCGCTGCGGCGGCGTTTGCTCCACCGCTGCGGCGGCGTTTGCTCCACCGCCGGCGCGGAACCTGGGAGGTAGTCCAGGAGCGGATGCAGATTGTGATCTGCATTGACAGCATCTAGAAGATGGTGGATCGTGTGCTGGGTTTGTGGTTCGTGGATGCCACGTGTGGCTTCCTCCTTCGACGTCTTAGTCGTGTGGGGGTGCTAGATCTGGAGCTCGATGGCGTGTCCGGAGTGTTGCCCCAGTCTGATTCGTTCAACGACAATGGTTTCGCCTTGGGTGAGCCACCTTGGAGGTCCGCAAAGCTGCATGTCAGCGATGGAGCCGAATCGAGCTCGGGTGAGGAGGTGATCCGTCATTCTTTCCTTTGGTGGCTACTATGGTGGTGCCAGAGGCAGGTGACGGGCGTCGGCGTCAAGGTCAGAGGTTTCTTTGGTTTAGATTGTTTTCTTTCTTGGCCGATGGTCCTTTGCGCAAAAGCTTGTGTTTTGTTGTCTTTTCAGTTTTGTCAGGTCGGTGTTTACGTGGCTTATAATATGATCTTTGGTATATAAATGAGACACGTATTACCATGCAAAAAAAGGTTAAGGGCTATCCGGGCAATGTATTTCGTGTTGAATACACGCAAGTAAATATTATGACGTTCGACATCGCTAATGTCTGCCAGTCACGTACGATATGAGCTGCCAATCTGGCTCGCTACACATTGTCAATGGCAGTAAAGTAAAACCAAACTAAGATCAACTCTAACAATACTATTTTTTTCTAGGATACACCCTGTGAGGTGTAATAAACAGATAGAAGGAGCTTCCGATGGCAGTTACAACACCGCAAGACGGTAAGCTAGCGCTACCAACATAGGGTGGTAGCTCCCTGGCACTCACGCCTACTCTCCCTCTGACTCCAGGGGCACCGGCTCCGGGAAGCCAAACACATCCGAACGAAAAAGCCTAGCTAAGCTCCACTGCCTAAAGTCTCTCCTAATCCTCACCCTGATGGCCTCCGCCTCAGGGCGTGCACCTTTGAAGACTACGTCGTTCCGGTGTCGCCAGATGCTCCAGAAGACCAAGATGATGGCCGTCCAGAGGTCCCGCTGGTGAGCCTTCGCACATGGTCTGGACGTCCACCAACGGAGAAGGTCCATGTCCCCCGCATGCATCCACTGGATCCGGTCCCACCGATGGAGCGTCCAAGCCCAGACCTCTCAGGCCACCACACATCCCACAAGAAGATGATGTATGCTCTCCGGCTCCTAATCACACAACGAACACTTGGCTAGCTGGGGAAGCCCACACCACTCCAAATGATCGGCCGTCCAACATTGGTCCCTCGACGCCAGCCACGCAAAGAACTTACAGCTGTGCGGGGCCCGAGAACGCCAGATCTAGGTGGTGGAAGGAGCTCGGGTAGTACCCGCAAAGAGGGCGCATTATGCCGACTTCGCCGAGTACTATCTGTCGTGCGACCATTTCCAGGTCAATACATCCTCATGCCTAAGGACCAACCTAACCTCAGTGAGCACATGCCACAACAGGAAGAACTCCGGGACTGCCGCCTCTTCTAGGTCTGGCCCACAGTCCTTGAGCCAAGTACCATATAGCCCCTCCTTGACCGATCGAGCCTTCACCTTGCTAGGGGGCACCGGGCTAGTAAGTTTGGGGAAATCTCCTCAACCTGGCGACCATTGATCCAACGATCCTGCAAGAACTTGGCCCGCTCCCATTGCCAACCGTGTAGCAGGTGGCCACATGGAAGAGCTCCGTGGTCTGGTGTGGAAGCCCAAGGTCCAACTCCACCCACGACTTACTAGGGTCCACCCTCTGTAGCTACGCCCAAGGGCACCTCATTGTGAGTTTAACAAGCGGGGGTTGGGGACGCCCAGGCCACCAAATTCCTTCGGGGAGCAGACCCTATCCTAGGAGACCAAGCAATGGCCACCCTTCACCTCTCTCTGTCCCTTCTGGAAAGCCTAGATAACCTTGTGGAACGCCACCGGCGTCCGGGGCAGGACATCCAGCGACATGAGAGCGTGAACTGGGATGGCCGAAAGGGTGGTCTTCACCAGGGTGGTGCACCCCCCTTTTCATCAGACCCGCAAACCATAGTTGTAGCCTGTTAGCCGCATTGCCCACCACAAACTGTAGTTGGGCCTCTGTCGGTTTGTAGAGGCCCAAAGGGAGGCCTAGGTACTTGTAGGGAATGCTGCCGACCTCACAACCCAAAACGCCCCGCTCCAGCTCCACTTGATCCGGCGAGCACTCTATCAGGTGTATCGAGCATTTTGCCAGATTGGTGCACAAGCCCGAGGCCCCACCAAAGTCGACCACAATCGCCGACATGTGCGAAGATCTAGGGGTGTGGGCCGAATGAAGGTAATGACATCATCCGCGTACATGGAGGTGCGGTGCCGCAGCCCACTGGTCACCAGCTCCGATAGGAGCTCCTCATATGTCGTCTTCTCGAAGAGCTTATTGTCGTGGTATTGCCGACGAGTACGCCATGGAGCGGTCCTCACAGTGCGTGTTTAGAGACGTGGGGTAAGGTGGAGAGTTAGCGGGTACGAGGTAACACAACTTACCCAGGTTCAAGTCCGACAACTGTGGCAGAACTCTACTCCTGCTATAAATCACTGTAATGGCAATACGCCGAGTTACAGAGATAGGTTCGATGTGCGAAGTGTTGCGCGTTGTATGCAACAATCTATTGTGTTCTGCCCTAAAGGCTCCCGCAGGACGGCTTATAAAGGCGCCAAGACCTAGGGTTTACAGGGAAAGGTCCTTGCCGGACAAGGTAAAGAGTCCTACACCTACACGAACTAGTCTTCCACGTCTTGTACTCCAAGGCTCCGAGTATATCGGTGACTCCTGCGTAGCCTTCCTTTATCCGACATGGGTCTCCCTTCAGGATCCGTCTAACTAGGCCGCCCAGCAGGCCATAGGCCTTGCTACCAACTATGGGCCACCCGGGTTAGGCGGATTGGTGACATGCTATGAGGACACGCATATAGAATATCCCCAACAGTAGCCCCCGGAGGACTTTGAAATCTTGCGCCGTCTTGCTCGTTGATCTCTGAATATCCCGTCTAAGTGATGCTGGCAATCCGTCAAGCAATATCTCAAAGGTCTCCCAAAGAACCCTGCAATCCTCTCCGGCTTCGCAATGTAGCCAGAGATTCCTTGAGTCTTTGTTTCCAGAGTCGGATGATCTCCGTCTTCGATGGAATCTTCGTACGTGACCCTTCATTGCAACTGTCAGGAGGATGACGTAGGGTATAGCCTACGCCACCTCGAAACTCACAGAAATAGAGAATTAATCATCAGCTATTTTCACGTGCGTGAAATCCCAAACGGTGGAGCGGCAAAAGACGGAGGACGTGGCAAAATTACCGCGCATGTTCACTTCCACGTCGGCAATGTTCCATCCATTAGATCCTTTTACTCGAATCTTGACGCGAGGCTTATATATTTCCACCGCAGTCAATTTATTTCTTTTTACCTGCATTCGCTTCCCAGTCTTTGTCTTCCTCCAGCCGCACGACCGTTCGAGATCTCCTGCGAAAACCCTAACCAGAGCCCTTTCTTCCTCCACACTCTCCTCGTCGTAATGGCCTCCAGCAACTCTGCTCCTTCCACGACGACGATCCTTGAGGCTACGACGGAGCCATCATAGGGAGTGATCATTCTGCCGGAGGGGGTGGTCGTTCCCGTCTCCACCATGACGGAATACGCCGACGATGACCAAGAACGAGCGGCGTTCGAAGCTGCTGAAGAAGAAAGCGACTCCTACAAGGGGGTGTGGAGAGGCTCTGATCTCTCTGTCGAAGATCTCCTAGGGCTGGTCGACGAGGGGTATCTCCCCACGGCGGAGAAGTTTGCCTGGCGGGCGGCGCCGGCCAGCGAGGTGGTCCCTTCTCCCCAACCCGGAGAGAAGGTGTACCTCAAATCTCAGCTGGTACGTGGCATAAGCCTGCCAGTCTCCGACTTCTTCTTGGATGTCCTCCGACACTTCCGGGCACTCCCCCACAATCTCTCTCCCAACAATATTCTAGTCCTTAGCAGCTTTGCAGCTCTGTGTGAAGGATACCTAGGTATTAAGCCTAGATTAGATCTGTTTGTATATTTCTTCACCGTCAAGAGAGAGTCCGTAGAGTCCAAGGATGAATTGCGGACCTGCGGAACCATTATCTTTAAGATCCAGCCTAGCCGGTGCTTCCCCGACATCGTAGGGCACGAGTCTTGCAAGAACTGACAGCGCATGTATTTCTACGGGCCAGATGTCCCTCTGCCAGACCGTCTTGAGACCTACCCCGACTTCATTGATGGAGCCGCGCTGAAGTGCCCGCATGGCAGACCCCAGCCTCTCTTCCTTCCAACGATGAAGCCAATCGTGTTGTAAGACGGATTGAATGGCTCGTAGACGAAGGTCTGACGGGCTTGGACCTTTTCATGTGCTGGTACGTTAGGCGGATCCAGCCTCTGCAGCACCGTGCCGAGCTGATGTGCAAGTATAACCAAGACAGGAGGGATCCCATGCGAATTTCGCGGGATAACTTCCCTACTGACTCCATCAAGCTCCGGCTTAAGGACATCGTCAAGGTGAAGGACAAGAAGCGTGGCTTCAAGATCACCTTCGACATGTTCAAGTGCGGCAAGCGCCCAGAGGTAGCTATTGTTTCCTTTGTTGCTCGTTATATACTCTAAGGTTTTTCCGACTTTGAAGTTGTCCGTCTAACACTCCTCTGTATCCCAGCTGGTGACCTTGGCGGCAAATCAGATGGCCTCCTAGGTCAATGATCCAAAGCTGAAGGATATCCAGGTGGTGTCCGACTATGATGCCTCCAAGGATCAACCAGCTCTGACAACGCAAAAGCGGAAGAGCTCCACCTCCAACGCTGCTGCCGAGGCCAAGAAGAAGAAATCGGAGAGTGGAGTCTCCAAACGTTCCACTGCCGCCTTAGAGGCAGAAAAGAAGAAGAAGTCCACCGGCATTCCCCTCGCTAAGGCTCCTGCCGTGGAGTAAGTACTTTCATTCTCCGGCTTTATTTTTTCAGCTCATACCTTTTTTTAACTCTTGTACTTATACTTTGTACATTTCAGGAGGAAAGCCGGTGTTAGTTTGAAGCGATCCTCCAAAGATGTTGGAGGGTCAAAAAATATTCATGATATGATGACCAAGGATTTGTCTGCCAAGTCCTCTCCCGCCATCGCTCCCCCTACTCCTACCGCCAAACCCTCTACTGGTCCCGCTGGGCCGTCATCCCCTATCATCCCTGAGACCTCCGCCATGGAGACAGGTATCAATCCAATCCTTGATGTCTCAGGCTCTATCGAGGCAGACGTTACTCCCAGTGGCCAGGCAACGCAGGAGAGCACCTCCTCTAAAGTGGTTGAAGCTCCGGCTAAGGATGCCACCGAGAAGGGGAAGGAAGTGGTGGAAGAGGTGAATGTGGAAGCTGTGATCAAGGCGGGAGCCTCCGAGCCATCAACTGCCTTGAAGGTGTAGGAGGTAGCTAGGGCTTCATCCATGCCTCCGGCTTCGACCTCTCCATTGGCCGCGACTCCTCCGATGTTGAGCCTAGATGACCTTATCAAGCAGATGCCACAATCTATAAGAATGCGTGACCTTCCATGATTCCTACGCTCATCTGGCCAACAATCTCAGGATCATTTCCATCGTAAGTTTTTTGAACTTCACTTGCTTTACTTTGTGTAGTATATCCCATTGTAGCCCCCGAGCTCTTAGGCGGATAATCGAATAGTTATTGGCCTGAGTGCTCCAAAGAACTAAGTGTAGAACTTGTCTGTGTAGCCCCTGAGCGTTTAGTTGAAACTGGATAGTTCCGACTAGATGTTCTAGAGAAACTAGTTTACTTTAAAATCATGTTCTATAGCCCTCGAGCGTTTAGTTGAAACTGAAGAGTTCCGACTAGATGCTCTAGAGAAACTAAGCATGTTTATATCTTGTGCAGAATGAGAATAAGTGGAGGATAGCCGCCAATGAGAGGTTTGCTGCTCTTCGGAAGGAGATGGACCTTGAACAGGGTAAAACCAAATTCCTGAAGGAACATGTCAAAAATAGCCAGAGTCTATTTCCTACAACAACTCCTTGCTTTTCTCATTGAATCATTTCTTCCGTCTTCTGATAGCACTTTCTGATTTCTGACTTACAGAAGCCATTGCTAAGGCCAAGAGCATCGTCGAGCAATCCAAGCATATCTAGGAGCTCGATGATGAAAACAAGATTCTGAAGAAGGACCTGGCCAAGGTTGTCAAGGGCCATGAGGCGACGATGAAGGCTATGCAAGAGTATGCGGACGTCGAGATGCAGCGTCTGAAGGATGAGATTGCACAGCTCAAAGACCAGAACCAAGCTGCCAAAGACCAGAATGCTAGGAGTCTTGAGATGTTCAAGTTAGTCCAGAAGGAGCACGATGACTTGACAGAGACATGGAAGCAAGCGGAAACGAGCATCTTCGGTAACCTTTCTCTGTCTTGGTCTTTTTCTATTAGTTGGGTAACCATTTGACTTGTTTATACTCATGGTCGTTGTATGTTTGTGTAAACCACGACTCCCATTGGCTTAGCCAATTTGGGTGAGGTTGCTTCGAGTCCCAAGGAACGCATGATTCTTGCCGACTACTTCGTCAGCACCGCCATCGCCCAGGCCAAGGTGATAGCTCAACCTCTGGGCATCAATATCAAGGCGGCAGACTCAGGGGCCAAGTATGCGGAAATCCTGCGCCGAGCCCCTAGAAAATCAAAGACTGGAAAGCCTCTTGTATCCGGGCTAGTGCTAGGATGACCATGTCCTTGGTCAAGGCTCACTATGACAATGCTGACATCGACTTGGTGACCTCCGGCATGCCCAAGATGGACAAGGAAGGACAAGAGATCGATAGCGATGCTATTTGAACTCTCTTGTTGGCTTCGATATCAGGGTTGCCAATATGGTCAAGGCTGATGTCTTCGTGCCTGCCAAGATCCTGGATGATGACATGGCCTCTTCTGAGTCTAGCCCCTCTCCTTTAGAGTTTGATGAGCTCTCCCGACCTAGCTCTCCTGATGATGCCACCATGAAGCCCCCTACAGCAGAGCCATGAAAAACAATGTATGTATTAAATGTATCTCTGCAAAATGTATGTGGAAAAAACTTATGTTTGTCTAAGGCAGAAAACGTGTATTCAAGCTTCCTACAACATATCTGTTTCTAGCATGTGTATATATTTTTAAGCAAGTGCTGGCTTATCCATTATTCTGGTTCGTATGCTTGACCTTTCGTGAGACAGAAGACTCTCAGCATAGAACTATGCTCTCAGGCGATGATGCTTAATAGCATCGTCAAGAACCTAAGAACAAAATCGCCGGCTTTGAGTGCCAAAAAGTCACTACTCCGGAATCCACATTAAAACTTCAGAAAACATGTAGACCAGAAAACTTAAGCTAATGTCCGTAGGAAAAAATTTCACAAGGGTAAATGCAACCTTGCGCATAAAGGGTTTATACGATCTAAAAATGAAAAACTAGAGGAGGTAAAAGACTAAGAGAATATGAGTGAACCAAATGCTTTGTTTCATTGATCATATAAGAAACTTATTACATAATATAAATGTGCTAAGTGTAAAAGGGACGTAGATGTGCTACGTTCCATGGCCGATATGTCTCCGGGTAATCATCATCGGAGTCACGTTGCTTGCGCTTGTGATTTTTTGTCCTATCTTTCAACTCACGAATATCGATGAGGTAATAGGAACCATTGAGCAATGATTTGCTTATGACGAACGGCCCTTCCCAAGGCGGGGATAATTTGTGTGATTTCTCCTGCTTGAGTCTAAGCACCAGATCCCCCTTTTTAAATGAGCAATGATTTACACAACGACTATGGTAGCCGCGTAGCTTCTGCTGGTAGACAACAGATCTCTGGCATGCCAGCATGTGCTCTTCTTCAAGTAGGTCCACAGATAGTCATCTGGATTCTTCAGCGTCATCCTCCTTGTAGGCGGAAACTCTTGGTGCATCGTGGAGGATGTCGGATGAGGGAACTGCTTCTGCTCCATAAACCATGAAGAAAGGAGTCAACCCGGTGGATCTGTTGGGTGTTGTTTGTAAACTCGACAAGACAGATGGTAGTCCCTCTGCCTAGGCTCCAGCTGCTCTACGTAGCGGTGCCTCTAAGCGTGGCTTGATTCCGTGCAGAATTAGTCCATTGGCCCTTTCAACTTGCCCATTTGATTGTGGATGTGCCACATATGCTAGGTCAAGGCGGATGCCTTTCTCATGATAGTACTCCTCAACTTCTCCTAGAGATAAATTTCTGCCATTGTCTGTGATGATGCTATGTAGGAGACCAAATCTCACCACTAGATCCCGGACAAACTTTAGGGATATTGCCCCACCAAGCTTTCTAATGGGTTTAGCTTCAATCCATTTCGTGAATTTGTATACTTCTACTAGCATGTGTGTGAATCCACAGGGTGATGTTTGCAAAGGCCCCACCATATCCAGCCCCCATACTGCAAACGACCAAGTTATTGGTATTGTTCGCAATTCTCCAACTGGAACATTTGGTTGTCTTGCATAAAACTGACACCCAAGGAGTGTTTGTACCAACTTGTCGACGTCCGCCTTGGCATTTATCCAGTAGAATCATTGTCGGAAGGCCTTGGCCACCAACGATCGGGGAGCGGCGTGATGCCCACAATCTCCAAGATGTATTTTCTAAGGATTTCAATACCTTGCTGCTGGGAGACGCACCGTAGGAAAAATCATGTGGTACTTCCTTTATATAGCTGGCTATCAATGATGATGTAGCCTTTTGCTCTGCGTACTATTTGCCGGCTTTCGACTTCGTCGGCAGGCAAAGTTCCGTCTTGTAGATAATCCATGAACGGCTTCGTCCAAGCCGGAGAGGTCACTATTACTGTGTTAACAAATGAGTCCACTCTATCCGGGTTGTCGGGGTCCGCTTCCTTCACGGATGGAGTCCGAAAATGCTCTAGGAAAACGCCTGGTAGAATTGGTCAACGAGCTAATCCAAGCTTTGGTAGAAGATCTGCCGCCTCATTATCCTCCCTTTTGACGTACTTGACTTCGTAGCCGTCGAAGCACTTGGCTATTTCGTCTACTTTGTCTCGATATGCTGCCATCATAGGGTTCCGTGTGTTCCATGTGCCGGCTACTTGCTGGGCAACAAAGTTGGAATCTCCACAACAAACTATGCGCTTGATGCCAATATCCTTGGCTACGTGAAGTCCGTGAATGAGTGCCTCATACTCCGCCATGTTATTTGTAGCGTTGAAGTGGATCTACATGACGTATTGCAACTTATCTCCTGTTAGCGATTGCAATAATACGCCAGCCCCCGAGCCATTGAGTAACTTCGATCCTTCAAAGTGCATTACCCAATACTCTGGCTCTGGTACAGGAGTGTCTTCTGGCGGTTCTGTTCAATCTGCAAGAAAGTCCGCCAATGCTTGTGATTTGATAGCGTCACGTCGCTTGTAGGTGATGTCGAAGGCGACAAGTTCAATGCCCCATTTTGACACTCTCCTTGTAGCGTCGTTGTTGTTAATGATGTCGGACAATGTAGCTTTGCTCACTACTGTAATGGGGTGCTCATGGAAATAATGCCTTAGATTACATGAAGCAAGGAAAACTCCATAAGCTATCTTCTGGTAGTGCGGGTAACGCTGCTTGGATTCCATCAAGACCTCACTTACATAGTAAACGGGTCGCTGAACTCCGTATTCGTGTGTGGTTCCTTGCGCTCAACCACGATGACGATGATGATTACTTGGTTGGTTGCCGCCATGTATACTAACATAGGCTCCTTTGGTACTGGTGCTACAAGTATAGGTGGGGAGGAGAGTATTCTCTTCAACTCCTGAAGTGTTGCATTAGCTTCGTCCGTCCATGTGAATTTGTTCGCCTTCTTGAGAAACTTGTAGAGCGGCATAGCCTTCTCACCAAGTCGGCTGATGAACCGGCTTACTATTGCAACGCAGCATGTGAGCCTCTGTATGTCCTTCAGGCATGTCGGGCGTTTGATGTCGAGGATGGCCTTGATTTTCCCCGAGTTCACCTCGATTCCGTGATGCGAAACGATGAAGCCCAACAGTTTGCTGGATGGTACCCCAAAGACGCACTTCTTTGGGTTCAACATCATGTTGTATTTCTGGAGATTGTCAAAGGTTTCCTGCAAGTCAGCGATAAGATCATTTGATTTCTTTGACATTACCGCGATGCCGTCCATGTAACCTGTACGTTGCGACCTATTTGATCGTGCAGGCAACGTTGCATTGTCCGCTGGTACGTAGCACCAGCATTTTTCAACCCAAAGGGCATCGTGACGTAGCAATACGTGTCGTAGGGTGTGATAAACAAAGTGGCCAATTGGTCCGACTTTCGCATCCAGATCTGGTGGTATCCTGAATAGGCATCGAGAAAAACACAGATGTTCCGAGCCAGCCGTCGAATCAATGACTTGGTCAATGCGAGGCAAAGCAAACGGATCCTTCGGACACGCTTTGTTCAAGCCAGTGTAATCAACACACATTCTTAATTTATTGGTTCCCTTTTTGGGAACAAGTACATGATTTGCCACCCAGCGGGTGTGAATAACTTCTCGGATAAAGCCAGCCTTAAGTAACCTAACTATTTCTTTGCCTATAGCCCTTCGTCTTTCATCACCAAAGCATCATAGAGGTTGTTTCACCGGTTTGGCATTAGGATCAATATTCAAGCTGTGCTCGGCAAGTTCCCTAGGTAAACCTTTCATGTCGGCAGGTTGCCAAGCAAAGATGTCCCTATTCTCACAGAGGAACTCGACGAGCGCGCTTTCCTATTTGGGATCCAGGTCCGTGCCAATGGCCGTGGTCTTGGAGGAATCACCTTCGACAAGCTCCACCTGCTTGGTCTTTGATGGCGGCCTTGAAGGCGGGTTCGGCAGCAGTGATCTGCTTCTTCGAAGCCGGCATCTCCGAGGCATCGACTTGGTTCTGGATCTCCTTGAACTCCTCACCGTAGAGGACTGCTTTGGCGAAGGCGGCTTCGCTGAGCTCGCACTCCCATGCCTTGGTGAAGCTTCCGTGAACAGTGATGACGCCATTTGGCCCGGGAATCTTGAGTTTGTTGTAGACAAAGCACGACCTTGCGAGGAAGGAGTGGAAGATGTCACGTACGAAGATTACGTGGTACACGCTCTTGAAAGGCACCACTTCAAAGGTCATGCGTTCTTGGCAGTAATTGTTTACATCGCCAAAAGTGACTGGAAGGGTGATGCAGCCCAAGGAATTTGCTTGTTGGCTAGGGACAACCCCATGGAACACGGTATTGCTCTTCCTTAGCTGGGTCTCCATAAAGTTCATCTTGTGAAGTGTATCCAGGTACATGATGTTGATGCTGCTTCCACTGTCCACGAGGCACTTGGTGAACTCTGTGCCGTTAATCAAAGGGTTGATGACCATGGCATACTGGTTCTCCGTTGGGATGAGTTCTGGGTGATCCTTCATATCCAAGTAATTGGAACTTCCAACCACCTGACATACTAGGGAAACGGAGGGAGGGTAGCCATCAGTATCCTCATAGAAGTTTTTTGGGCCTGGGCAGTTGGAGTGCCAAGGAAGGTGTGGTAACATGGAGCCTTCTTTTTGAAGGGATTTTTCCCTTTATCCTCTCCCTTGTCAAAAGATTTTGGGTCCACGTCTTCGTCCATATCACTTGATTCCTTGGGCTCTTCCTCCTTTTTCCCTTTGCCCTTTCCACGGGTTCTGTTCTTCCGACTTCGCTTGTAGCCGGACTCAGGGTCCTCCTTGAGATCATTGACAAACTTGCACTGGTGATTGGTGTGGGTGGATTTTCCATTGGCATTGAGATGGACGAAACACGGCATATCGTGTTACTCATTGTATGTTTGGGGAATACGGGGCGCTGAGGGTGTAGTGTCACTCCTCTGCTGGCCACTGCTAGCTCCCCGACCACGTCCACATTGTCCGCTGATATGTCCAAAACATATCTACTTTCCCGAACACTTTTGCCATTGTTTCTCCTCTAAACTTGTGTGATTTGGATGCAACTAACACAGACTGATGCTGTTTTCAGCAGAATTGCCTTGGTGTCTACTTTTTGTGCATAAAATCAACTAACAGGAAAAATCCCGTAAAATATGCCAAACATCCTATTTCACCAGAAGACTCCCGGAACCAGAATACGAGACTGAGGGGGGCTGGGCCCAGGCCACACCACCTGGCCGCGCGGGCAAGCCCTGGCCGCACCAGGGGGTGTTCTGGCCGCCCCAGACACCCCCTCGGTCTCCCTCTTCGCCTATAAGTTGCCTTCTGACCTAAAAACTCAGGGGGGGGGTCGTCGTTTTCCTAAAAGGAGTTCCGCTCCACTGCCACCACCAGATTCCACGAAACAGCACCAGAAACTCCGTTCTGGCACCCTGCCAGGACGGAGAATTGGAGGAGATCATCGCCATCATCATCACAATCGCTTCTCCATCGACCATCCATGCTTCCCCCATCTATGAGTGAGTAATCCCCCACTGTAGGCTATGGGGATGGTAGGGATTGGATGAGATCGTTCATGTAATGGCATTTAATTGTTAGGGCATGGTGCCTAGTATCTTTTATTAGTGCTTTACGACTTTATTGCGACTTGTTATGCTTAATGCTTGTCACTAGGGCCCGAGTGCCATGATTTCAGATCTGAACATGTTATTGATTCATTATGATAGTATTGTTTATGGTCTTACCTGCAAGTTGTATACACACGTTGTTGTCCGGAACCAATGGCCCCGAAGTGACAAAAATCGGGATAACCGGAGGGAATGGCTTTGACGTGAGGATCACATGTGTTCACGGAGTGTTAATGCTTTGCTCTGGTGCTCTATTAAAAGGAGCACCTTAATTGCCAGTAGTTCCCCTGAGGCCCCGCTGCAAAGGGCTGGCAGGACAAAAGATGTTGTGCAAGTTCTCATTGCGAGCACGTATGACTATATATGGAACACATGTCTAGGATTGTCTAGTACTTGGGTGCTTTATCTTATTTATCTGCAATTGCCCTATGTTCTGATTGCTATGTGAATTGTCTTGTCCATGCAACGCCCGTCCATCCATCCCTATGCCTACCGCACTCGAATCCTACTGTTTGCTGCAATTGTTACTACTGCTGTTACTTTACTATTCCTACTACAAAACTGTTGCTACTGATAAACTGCTGTGAGCAAGATTGTTTCTAGGTGCAGCTAAGTTCACAACTCAGTTGTTAAGGCTTATAAATATTCTTTGGCTCCGCTTGTGTCGAATCAATAAATTGGGTTTCACTTCCCTCGAAAATACTGTGATACACCCCCTATACTTGTGGGTCATCAAGACTATTTTCTAGCGCCGTTGCCAGGGAGCATAGCTTTATTTATCAAGTTCACTTGGATTCTCTATTGTTCGCTGCTATCCATCCATCATGGGTAAGTCTCGTGATGGCAAGGTTCCTATTTTACCATCCACTACAAGAAGAGGTATGGTTCTGAACACCTCTGTTGCTCTTGATTCACCATGTGTTATGAGTAAGCTCGTTACACCACCACATACACATGCTACACACACTGCTACTACTGCTGAATCTGAAACTTCTGATGCTAATGATGCTGCTTCTACTGTGCTTGATAAGAGTGGTTCATTAATAAAGACACTACTACTACACCTGTTAGTTCACCTGAGTCTAGTGAAAGTTATGATATTGAAGATGGTTATGTTGATATGACCGATGAATTTATTAAAGAATGTAAAAACACCCATGATAGGAGCGCTGCTAAGAGTCTCCTTGAGAGGCGTACTATTAGACCCAAATTTTCTCCTATTGCTAAGTTTGCTGCTTCTCCCATAAACATTAAAGATAAAGATTATGATTTCTCTCTCGATCTATCTTACATAGCCATTGTTGAGAAAGAACCTTTTTGTGGGACTAAGAATGAAAGTGCGGTAACACATATGAATGGACTCTTTACCATGAGTGGCTTGTTTTCTGATGACATTAAGATGCGTACTTACTTTGTTGCTAAGATTTTCCCTTTTTCACTAAAAGGAGAAGCTAAAACTTGGTTTAGTAAATTTACCACCTAGATCTATTGATAGCCCTGATTGCTTGATTAGTACTTTCCTGCAAAAAATATTTTCCTCCTAGTGCTAGACATGCTATTTTGCAGGAACTTTTTGATTTTAAACAGGGAGAAAAAGAGATATTGCCTGAATCATGGGCAAGGTTTTGTGCTTTGATTCATGCACAGGCTAGATGTCCATTACCTAAGAATGAGCTTCTTGATATATTTTATAATGGACTAACTGATGAATCTAGGACATACCTAGATAGTTGTGCTAATTGTGTTTTCAAGAATAGGACTCCCAAGGAAGCTGAGGAATTAATGGCTAAAATAAGCAAGAACTATGAGGATTGGAATCCTCCTGAACCAGCTATACCTGAACCTACTATACCGGTGCCTATTCCAACATCAAAGAAGATGGGAGTTATTGAATTAAATGATGAAGTGATGAAGGAAGCTAAGAAATGTCTTAAGGAGAAGGGAATTAAAGCTACAAATGTCAAGAATTTACCTCCTATCGAAGAATTATGTAAGCCTATCCCCTACTCATCCACTATTGAGGTACACTCTCTCCAACACTTTGATGAAGGTGATATCCCTTACTTTAAACCTCCTGATCAATGCTTAGAAGAATTCGATATATTTATTGTTAAGCAAGGTAATTTTAATAAAAGGGTGCAAAATCATCTAATGGAAAACACTAGAGCTATTGTTGAGTTAAAGGATATTGTGGAAAGAACCTCTAATGATGTTAAAATGATTGTTAAAAACTTTCAAATGGTTCAAACTCAAATAGATCAACTCATTAAAGTGAAAAAAGACTTGGTAGTTAATGCTGCTAAAGAAAAACATGCTTATGAAAGTAGAACTAGAAGTGGTGCTGCTACCCAGGATCCTCTATATCCTGAGGGGCATCCCAAAAGAATTGAGCAGGATTCTCAACAAGCTAAAAATAGTGGCTCTACTCGTAAGAAAAGGAAAAAGAAACATAAAACTATTGGAGAACCCTCTGAACCTGCTATAGATCCTAATAGTATATCTGTCTCTAATGCTGAAACTGAAAGTGGTAATGAAGAAAATGAAGCTCCAAATGAAGAAAAAGTTGAAGAATAACCTGAAAAGCACACTAAGAATACTAAATACACTAAAGAAGATTTTGTTGCTAAGAAACATGGTAGTGAAAGAGAGCCTTGGGTCCAAAAACCTATGCCTTTCCCTGATAAGAAACACAATTCAAAGGAAGATGAACACTATAATAAGTTTTGTGAGTGGATGAAACCTTTATTCCTGCAAATTCCTTTGACTGATGCTATGAAATTGCCTCCTTACTCAAAGTATATGAAGGATATTGTCTCGAATAAAAGGAAGATCCCTAATGAAGAAATTTCTACTTTGCTTGCTTATTATTCCTTTAATGGTAAGGTTCCTAAGTAACTTGGAGACCCAGGGATTCCGACTATCCCTTGCTTTATTAAGAATAGTTATGTTAGAATTGCTTTGTGTGATTCGGGAGCTGGAGTTAGTGTTATGCCTTTCTCTCTCTATAAGAGACTTCAACTAGAAAAATTAATACCAACTGATATATCTTTGCAAATGGCTGATAAATCTACCACTATTCCTATTGGTATATGTGAGGATGTACCTATTCAAGTGGCTCATAATTGCTTGATATTAACTGATTTTGTTGTGCTTGAAATGCCTAAAGATGATAATATGTCTATTATTCTTGGGAGACCTTTTCTTAATACTGCAGGAGCTGTTATTAATTGTAATCAAGGAAAGGTGGCTTTCAATGTTAATGACAAGGAACATACTGTCTATTTCCCCAAGAAGATTGAAAGGACTTATGGTTTGAATTCAATTGGACATTTTGAGGGTATTCAAGTTGGAGAAATATATTGTCCCATACCAAGAGAAAAATTTGAAACTATTATGATTGGGACCATTGCTATCAAGGTTGAGGTAACGTAATCATTAGTAGAATACAAAGTTTTGCCTCATATGGAATTGTTTTGGTAACAAGACCTGATCAACCTTGTTAACAAAAGGAGTTCGTTGAACAAAACAATGTTTTCACTATGATTATCTCTGTTTACTTTTATTTTATCCATTTTAATTTTGCTTTCATTTAGTCTTCCTTTTCTGTTGTTAGTTGCTTGCATATTAGAGTGTCTTAGAGCTTCTGTAGTTCTAGCCTTGTTTTGTCATTGCATCATTCCAGAAAATCTTTTTCTGTCAGAAAAGCATTCTTTTATACCTGAAAAATACCCAAAAATAAAGTGTCTCGAAAAATTCTAGAAAATTCATATTAAATTTTAACGTGAAAAAAGGGGCAGAGAAGTGCCTGGAAGGTACAGGGGGACCCACCAGGCAGGCTCACCACCTGGTGGCGCGGCCTTCCCTGGGTGGCGCCATGCCATGGTGTGGGCCACCCCTGGGCCTCCACTAACTCTCTCACCTGCCACTTTCTTCTCTCTCCTGAGAAACTCCAGTTCATTACTCAAAAATGTGTTCTTGCTGTGCTTGCTCTCGATTTTTTCGATCTCCTTGCTCAGGCCATCTTTGTTGCTGAAATTTGGAGCACTTGTTCCCTGGTATGTGACTCCTCCCCTTGTCCAAGTAGATTTGTGTTTAGTAGATTATATCTTGAGTATTTTGCTGCTATAGGTGACAGGTTGTGAGAGCTTGTAAGCTTGTTTGATGCTTAGAGATAGAGTTTTGATGCATGTTTAGGCCTCTTACAATTCCCTATGAGTAGTACCCTTCATTATATTCACTTTGCAATCAATTGTTTAATAGGTGTTTAAATTTCAGAATATCAAGCATGAACAACCATACTTTTGGAGAGATATTTGAGAGGGATGCACCTAGGAGGTCGAGGCCCTCAAGATCAGCCTCTCAGTATAGGCCATCATACAACGAAGACCTTATTGCAACTCGTATTAGTAATGAAGGGGATGGTGGGGATGCTCACCCATCTACTTTTCCTTGTTTTACTTTCTTACAAGCTGCAGGGATTCTTGATGATTTCTTGCTACTGATTCAAAGGGTTGGTTTGACCTCATATATGCAAGATGAGAGTGAGCAATACGCTATGCTCACCAAAACCTTTGTTGAGAGCTTCGCGTTTACTAACACGCCCTATCAGTCAACTGTCTCTTTCAAAATATATAATATGCCCTTTGCCATGTCATTGGAAAGATTTTGCAGTGTTGTAGGTGTAAGAATGACAGGGACCGTGAATAAAATTCAAGGGAGACCCGCTGATTTGCTGGAGCTTTACCGAGGGGTGACCAATGATGATGACTGCGTGGCGCAGCGCGGAAAGATAAGAAACATCCAACTCCCTGCTCTTAGATACTTTGCATACTATCTTGCTGCTAGTGTACTTGATAGGGAGAACACAAGTAATATCTCTAACTATCATTTAGCTTTCCTTGCTGCTGCGCTCAACAATGATACTCGGTACAACCTTGGCTCGCTTATTGCTCGCCGCCTAGCTGCTAGGGGGCCTATCTATGGGGGCATCAGTGCCTCACGTATGGTCAATGCATTAGGGCTTCCAGTGGACCCCAATGATACTGTATTGGCACCACAAAGGCTTGACCTTGTTGCTATGAAAACTCATCATTTTGTCACTATTGATTCTACTTTGGACGGTCTAGTAGATACGATGTTGTTTACTGACGGGGATGAGAGGGAGATCCCTTTGCCACAGTCTTCTTTGTTTAGTGTTCATAGGAGACCGTGGTCGCGCTCTAAGTAGGAGATGGACGAGCAGCTCCGCTTGCTAGGTTTCCACGACCAACATCAGGAGGATGTACCCTCCTACGATTACTCCACGCACTACGGAGGGACGTTCTCGAGCTCGCACCAGGACGAGGGTACCTCCTCGTCATACCACGGTGACACTTCATCCTGGCCAGCTTGGGATTGATACCCACTTAGGACAAAAGCCTAAGCTTGGGGGGAGGTACGCCGACACCGCACTCATCTCCATATCATTTTGTGTCGGTACTTTGTATATTCATGTTTCGTTTCTTTTTAGTTTTTGTTATTTCTTTGCTTTTGCTTTCTAAAAACACAAAAAGACCAAAAATATTTCTGTTGTTTCTTTTTGGTTTGTTTCTTCTTCTTTTTGCCTTGGTTTGCTTTTCCCTTTTTTCTTTGTTTGAACTATTCGAAAAACCCAAAAAGATTTTGCTTTGCTTGTTTTTCCTTTCTGGTTCTTGCTTTAAAAGTCGAAAACACCAAAAATATTTGATGTTCTTCTTTGGCTTTGTGAGTTTGCTACAGGGTTCAACAGTCCACAGTGGAGTCTGGTTTTCATATTATTATTCAAGCCACGCAAGTGAAGAGCAATAATGAGGATTAATGACAACTTGAGGAGTGGTAAGAGGCTGATAACAAACTCTATTTGTTTTCATTTTTGAACATATACTCATCATTGTGGGCATTCTTAGTCTGTTCATGTAGGGTGTATGTTATTTGTGGATGCTTAGTAGTTCTTACTTTCTTATGATTAGCTCTAGCTCGCTAATAGTTTGTAGCATGTCATATGAATGTTTGCTTGCATTGCTCTATTCATAAATTGGTATGACATTGTGGTATCCTCCTCTGAATGTTTCACTTGAATTGGCTTGGCACATGCTCACGCATGCACATGACTGGAATAATCAGTTAAGGCTCGATGAATTATTTTGCCTCAGAGGTCTTGTATCACTTTCATGCCATAATTAGTCCTGTTTTGTTTCAAGCATGATTATGATAGTTATTGCTCTCTCGTTTGTCGCTCCCTCTCTATTGCTAGCCTTCACTTGTGGTGAGTATAACCATTACTCGTGCATCCAACTCCCTAAAACCAATATTGCCAAAGTGTCCACCATATCTGCCTATTAGCATCATTGGCTATTCCGTGCATATTAAGTATGCCTTGTTTTCTTCCGAATAAAATGTTTGCTTGTTATGAGAAAGTTAGTTAGTAAAGCTCTCACGAACTTGATGGCACACTTTATTTTCTTGCACTTAATAAACCTGAACCATTGTGTCCTTCTTTGTTGTGTATATGCTTGCGCTTTATAAGTTGAAGTTAGCAGAACCATGTATCATGGGGAACGCTTTCAACATTGCATTGGTACTTAGTACCTCGTTGATATCATATTCTTTTGCTTATGGATCCCAGCGGTGTGAAATAAAAGTGGAACTTGTAAGATCATGGAGTTTGTATGTATGTTAGAGAAACGCCTGGGCTGCTAGCCTAAGCCATGCCTAATCATGGTGGAAACTTGCAGCATAACCATAATGAGCATTCTATGAAGCATCCTCAATAAAAATATATGCACATAGTAAATAAAAAGATCGCTGAGATGCTCATTGTATGCTTGCCTTGTCATTTTGATTATGGGATAGCTCCTGTATCATGTGCAAGGGGTACCCCGTTGGCGGTTCTCTATGATACGTATATACTTACAATGACAAGAGCTTACTCGTGACTGAAGTTGAGTACCATGAGGATCGGTCTTCGTAAGTAAGGGGCATGAGACTTTGATTTATAACTTGTCAAGCATATCCTCTTAGTTGTGTCACTTTAACCTTAACCATTTAAGGATGCTTATGATAGGGGCAATGAGAGCTCAAAGCTAACGAGTACCGTACTTTCAGCATTTGGAATCCTTTCAATCTTTTCAAAACCTTTTTCATTTCTTTGTTGGGTCTCCACACATTCTTTGAGCACTTTCTTGAGAGCATAGTTGTCATTCTTTGTGCTTGTCTCATTACTTGATTAATTGTGTTATGACTTTGATGCTTATATCTTTGACATTTTTACTTCTAGTCTTCACTTGAACTTTAGAGGTGCCTTGGCATTCACAATCAAAGGCAAGCGAGATACCACTCTATCATACCTTGTTATGAGCATTGCAATGTTGCTTATGTTTATGTTTCATGCTACTTATTATTTTTGAGTTGGAATCTCTTCATAGCTTGCAATGACTATTAAGTAGACTCGGTAGCATACTCTTTATTATGAATTGCCTAAGTAGTTGATCACATGTTGAGAATATATACATCATATAAATCAAATGTGTTCGTGAAAGTTCTTTTATCGCACTCAGTTTTCAACTGAATTGCTTGAGGACAAGCAATAAGCTAACCTTGGGGGGAGTTGATACATCCAAAATGTATCTACTTTCCCGAACACTTTTGCCATTGTTTCTCCTCTAAACTTATGTGATTTGGATGCAACTAACGTGGATTGACGCTGTTTTCAGCAAAATTGCCTTGGTGTCTACTTTTTGTGCAGAAAGTCAACTATCAGGAAAAATCCCAGAAAATATGCCAAAAATCCTATTTCACCAGAAGACTCCCGGAGCCAGAATACGAGACGGAGGGGGGCTGGGCCCAGGCCACACCACCTGGTCGCGCGGTCAAGCCCAGGCCGCGCCAGGGGGTGGTCTGGCCGCCCTAGACACCCCATCGGTCTTCCTCTTCGCCTATAAGTTGCCTTCTGACCTAAAAACTCAGGGGGGGGGTCAACGTTTTTCTAGAAGGAGTTCCGCTCTGCCGCCACCACCAGATTCCACGAAACAGCACCAGAAACTCCGTTCTGGCACCCTGCCGGGACGGGGAATTGGAGGAGATCATCACCATCGCTTCTCCATCAACCATCCATGCTTCCCCCATCTATGAGTGAGTAATCCCCCGCTGTAGGCTATGGGGATGGTAGGGATTGGATGAGATCGTTCATGTAATGGCATCGGATTGTTAAGGCATGGTGCCTAGTATCTTTTATTAGTGCTTTATAACTTTGTTGCGACTTGTTATGCTTAATGCTTGTCACTAGGGCTTGAGTGCCATGATTTCAGATCTGAACATGTTATTGATTCATTATGATAGTATTGTTTATGGTCTTACCTGCAAGTTGTATACACACATTGTTGTCCGGAACCAATGGCCCCGAAGTGACAGAAATTGGGATAACCAGAGGGAATGGCTTTGATGTGAGGATCACACGTGTTCACAGAGTGTTAATGCTTTGCTCCGGTGCTCTATTAAAAGCAGCACCTTAATTGCCAGTAGTTCCCTTGAGGCCCCGCTGCAAACGGGCTGGCAGGGCAAAAGATGTTGTGCAAGTTCTCATTGCGAGCACGTATGACTATATATGGAACACATGCCTAGGATTATCTTGTACTTGGATGCTTTATCTTATTTATCTGCAATTGCCCTATGTTCTGATTGCTATGTGAATTGTCTTGTCCATGCAACGCCCGTCAATCCATCCCTATGCCTACCACACTCGAATCCTACTGTTTGCTGCAATTGTTACTACTATCTTTATTTTACTACCGCTGTTACTTTACTATTCCTACTACAAAATTGTTGCTACTGATAAACTGTTGTGAGCAAGATTGTTTCCAGGTGCAGCTGAATTGACAACTCAGTTGTTAAGGCTTATAAATATTCTTTGGCTCCCCTTGTGTCGAATCAATAAATTGGGTTTCACTTCCCTCGAAAATACTACGATACACCCCCTATACTTGTGGGTCATCATCCGCCCATTGCCTCTGCCAGTGAACATTGCGGCGACCATGTCGGCTACTTGCTTCTCTTCGGGCGGATTCTTTCGCTTGTTATTGTTGTTCTTCTTGGCCTGGGTAGGGATTTCTATCGACGGTAATGATCCACGCGTGTCGTCATCAGTAGCAGCGAACTCGCTAGCCATGGAGATCATTGCATTAAGGTTGAGGTCATTGTTTTCTTGCCTGCGCTTCAACCCATGCCGGAGCAAAGTTCCCTTTTCCAGACCATCAATGAAGGCGACCATAGCGGTCTGTTCGTGGACCCCTGCGCAGGAATTTTTCATATCCAACCAGCGAGAGAGGTAGGCACGAGAGGTTTCATCCTTTTCTTGCACACACCGCTGTAGGTCTCCGATAGTGCAGGGACGTTTGTACGTACCCTCGAAATTCTTGGTGAATGCTTCATGCATGTCCAACCAATTGCATATTGATTTCTCCGATAAGTCGTCGATCCATCGCCGGGCGGTGCCGGTCAACATGAGTGGGAGGTACTTGGCAGCGACATTGGGGTTTCCCCCTATGATGTGGATCGCTTCGCTGTAGTCCTGCAACCATGTTGCTGGCTAATACATTGCAAATGTATCTATCATTTTTTATGTTCCATGCTTGGTTTTATCCACTTTCTTGTGTTTTGTTCCAACTTTGGAGTACTTTTCATATGATTTCGTGGACTAACCTATTAACAAGATGCCACAGTGCTAGTTGCCTGTTTTCTGCTGTTTTTGGTTCCAGGAAGTCATAAAATCAATATTCTCGGAATTGGACCGGACAAAAGCCAAAGTTGATATTTTCCCGGAAGACTCATGGAGCCAGAAGGAGAGTCAGAGAGGGGCCACAGGGTGGCCACACCACCCCATGGCGCGGGTCCCCCTAGGCCGCGCCAGGGCATGGTGTGGGCCCCTTGGCCGCCCACCGACCTTGCCTCTTCGCCTATAAGATGCCTCCCGATGCCAAAACCCTAAAAAGTCAAGCCTCCAGCCATGAAAAGTTCCGCCGCGCCGCCGCCACCAAAGGGGAGATTCAGGGGACAGAAAGTCTCTGTTTCGGCACCCTGCTGGGACGGGGAAGTGCCCCCGGAGCCATCTCCATCGATCTCCACCACCATCTCCATCACCATTGCTGATTCTCATGACGAGGAGTGAGTAGTTCTCTCTCGAGGCTAACGTTCTACCGCTAGCTATGTGTTCATCTCTCTCTCTATGCATGATCTTATTGAGATCATGAGCTTGTAATCTATAGATCTACCTTGCTACTCAAGTGCTTTAATAGATCTCTGCTCCCCCCATGTGTGTGAAAGTGACAGCGTGCTCACCATGGTGGCACTTAGGCTAGAGCTTACAAATACTTGTTATGAGTTATATTTGGAGTTGGATGTCTTCATGAAATTGTGGTGTTTGTTGGAACCATCTAAAGCTCAAGGTGACAGTGTGGGGTTATCTAGATGGGGAAGGCTTACTTTGAGGTGTGCTGTTATAGCCCTACCATCGATTAGAGTGTCCAACCGGAGAGTAGTTAAGAGTAGTATCATAAAGAATAATATATTTATATGAGAGTGTTCACTAGTGAAAGTATGATCCCTAGGCCTTGTTGCTAAGCATTGAAACACCGTTTGCAACTAGATCTATTACATGTTTGCTTTCTTCCATCTTTATTTCAGTTTTGCTTTAGTCTTTTCCACGCCACCAAACTATTCTCTATCGCTGTTACCACTTATAATTATCCATACCACTTGTATTTCACTATCTCTTTGCCGAACTGGTGCACCTATACACCTGACAAGTGTATTGGGTGTGTTGGGGACACAAGAGACTTCTTGTATCTTGATTGCAGGGTTGCTTGAGAGGGGATACCTTTGACCACTTCCTCCCTGAGTTCGATAAACCTTGGGTAATCCACTTAAGGGAAAACTTGCTGCTGTTCTACAAACCTCTGCACTTGGAGGCCCAACAACTGTCTACAAGAATAGAAGTGCGTAGACATCAAGCTATTTTCTGGCGCCGTTGCCGGGGAGGAAAGGTAAAAGGTATTCACACCGGAGGATTAAAGAAGAAGAACCTCCCACGGCAAACGCCTATTTTCCGGTGTGAGTGCTCGAAGTTATTTCCTTTAGATTCTGCAATTTTGTCTTTTTGTTTCTTGTTTTCACTAGTTAGGCTTAATGGAAAACAACAACAAAATTAGAGAACTTTATAGTATTTATCTTGAGTTAGGACATGAAGTGTTTGAAGAGAAAATTAAAAAACCTATGGAACTTTATTTGCATGCTAATAGCAATGTTGTTAGTATGAATTCTTTGGACACAATTATTGCTAATGCTATGGAAAAGTCTAAGCTTGGGGAAGCTAGTTTTTATGAAGATGATCTTTTTAGTCCCCCAAGCATGGAGGAGAAAATTTACTTTGATGATATTATGCCTCCGATTTATGATGATTACAATGATGAATATGATATTTTCAGTCCACCTACTATTGAGGAGAATATTAATGATTACAATATACCTCCTATATTTGATGATTATGGTGATGAGGATAATAATGATAGCTATTTTGTTGAATTTTCTCCCACTACAATCAATAAGAATGACTATGCTTATGTGGAGAGTAATAATTATTATATGCATGTGGCTCATGATAAGAATGTTTCATGTGATAGTTATATTGTTAATTTTATTCATGATGCTACTGAAATTTATTTATGAGAGAGGGAAACATGGTTTTATGCACCTCAACAATATTAAGTTTCCCCTCTTTATGTTGAAAGTCTTGAAATTGCACTTGTTTTGCTTTCTTATGCTTGTTGCTTTGTGCTTTCATGACTTATTTCTTTACAAGATTCCAATGCATAGGAAGTGGGTTAGACTTAAATGTTCTTTGAGTTTGCTTCTTGATGCTCTCTTTTACCTCAATTCATATTTATTATGTGAGCATCTTCTCAAACTATCATGCCTAACTTAAAGGCGTTAAAGAAAAGTACTTATTAGAAGATAACCCAAAAGTTTTAGATGAGTCTTGGAAGTTATTACCACTGTAATAACCTCTCCTTATCCTTTTTATTTGCTTTTTGTGCCAAGAGTAACCTCTAATGAGAGAGAAGTAATGATTGGGAAAGTTGCTGTCCCGAAACAGATTTCTGTGCTTCACCGTAAAAATTCGTGTAAAATCTCTGAACGTCTTTTTAAGGCGTGAATTTTTATGCTTCTGCCCCAGGTTGTTATCTAACTTTCGTTAGTTCAACACTTTTTTATTTGAGCAACAGAAGGTCTTCGAAAAAATTTGTCTTTACCTGCTGGTCTGTTTTGACAGATTTCTGCCATTTTCTGCATTTGCTTCTTGTTGGTTCCTTTTTGAGTTCTTTTGGGGAATTGAGCTTTCTGAGGGAAGTGCTACAGTAGATAGTGTATTAATGGAAGTTTATTGGTGTTAGAACTGAACCTAAAAGTCTTATTATTTTGAATGCACTAATGTTGCTAATAAAGATTGTGTGAAGTTTTGTATGAAGGAAAAATTTTAGGTGTATGGAAGGAATGAGTAATGAGATTAAGGATGGACTAAAGCTCAAGCTTGGGGATGCCATGCGTGTCACCCCAAGAAACATCCAAGAATTACAAGCATCAAAGCTTGGGGATGCCCAAGGCATCCCCTTCTTCATCAATAAAAATCCCAGGTTTCTTCCAAACGCTTCATTTTTATTGTTTCATGCACAGTTGTGTTGTTCTTGGAGCGTCTTCTTTTTCATTTTCATTTTGGTTTCTAGTTTGCTTGGTTTGCTTAGTTTTCTTGAATAAGTTGGTTGGATCCCAACACAGTTCTTTTGGAGAGACATGCTCCGTTTTTATTGCCTAGAACACTCTAGTTTTCATTCTTATTGTTCTGTGAGTGTTCTCTTTTGCTAGCACCGTGTTTAGCCTTAGTTTTCTCGTACTTTCAGCTTATAAATTTGTAGTTCTTCTTTGTGGATTTGTGATACAAGCTCATGGATCTTTATTGATTATTATCTTTGTGAGTAGTTTTCAAATAAGTTGGTTTGGATTGGACAAGAGTAGGAAAGTTCATGCTTAAGTGGTAAAGGAGCTTGTTTTTTACTGTGGCCTATGCTTTGTCATGCCATGCTTGATATTTTTTTGGCTTTATGATTAGTATTCTTTGGTGTATCATGACTTGTTATAAACATTTGAGATTGCTTAATGTGCCTTGGATGAATCATGTGTTGTTTTAGCATATTAAAGCATAGTATTGTGGTATTCTCCTTTGATGCTTTATTTGGGTTGACTTGGCGCATGCTCACACCATGTTATGACTATCTCAAGTCACCATATCCTTTATGATCCCTTAGTTTTCAACTTGTAGTATCACTTTATGCTTTGATCAATGATGTTTTGTCGCTCTGCATGATTATGGCTATTATTGCTCTCTTAGTTTGTCGCTCCCAGTCTTTTGCTAGCCTCCACAACCAAGTATGAGTTCCACTCATGCATCCAACTCCTTAAACCAAGTTATTCCAAAGTGTCCACCATACCTACCTACTAGCATATGCTATTCCAAGTATATTCATGCTTTTGTTTACCTTCCAAATTAAACTTGTTATGAGAAAACTAGTGACTAAAGCTCTCATGAACTTGATGGCACACTTTACTTTTTTGCATCTAATAAACTTGAAACATTGGGTCCTTCTTTGTTGCGTATATGCTTGCGCTTTATACGTTGAAATTAGCAGAACCATGTTTCATGGGGAACACTTTCAACATTGCACTTGTACTTTGTACCCCGTTGATATCATGTTCTTTTGCTTATGGATCCCGGCGGTGTGAAATAAAAGTGGAACTTGTAAGATCATGGAGTTTGTATGTGTGTTAGAGAAACGCCTGGGCCGCTAGCCTAAGCCATGCTTAATCATGGTGGAAACTTGCAGCATCACCATAATGAGCACTCTATAAAGCATCCTCAATAAAAACCTATGCAAACAGCAAATAAAAAGATCGCTGAGATGCTCATTGTCTGCTTGCATTGTCATTTTGATTATGGGATAGCTCCTGTATCATGTGCAAGGGGTACCCTCGTTGGTGGTTCTTTATGATACATATGTACTTACAATGACAAGAGCTTACTTGTGACTAAAGTTGAGTAGCATGAGGTTCGGTCTTCGTAAGTAAGGGGCATGAGATTTCGGTTTATAACTTGTCCAGCATATCCTCTTAGTTGTATCACTTTAACCTTAATAACCTTCAAGATGCTTATGATAGGGGCAATGATAGCTGAAAGCTATAAGTACCATAATTTTTGGAAGCTCTTTATGAGACTTGAATCCCTACTTCCTTTTATAAAGGCCTTTCTTCCACTTATATATTGAGTCTCCACCTTCTATCTTTATGCACCTACTTTGAGAGCATAGTGGCCATTCTTAGTTCTATGTGCATTGTCCCAAGACTAGTTGATTGATGCATAACTTGATATTGCTTGTTTTAAACTATTTGTATCTAGTCACTCTTGTCAACTTTGAAGGTGTCCTATGCATTTATATTTGCTACTCTATGAGGGACAAGCTGAATACTATTATGCCATGTTTTCTTTATGTGAAACAAACAAACGTCTTGCAAAGCATTGTTATTCATGAATCTTTTGTTTGTGACTTTTCATGTTGCATCATAGTTTCTTTGCTTATTGCTAGAACTCTGTCTTTCATGTTATGATTGAAGTACTACGATCCCAGCTTTGAATGTTTTGCAAATATTTTCATCAAGTCTTTGATGGTGCATGTCACCTCAAAAATTATTCTTTCTTTTTATCACTTACCTACTCGAGGACGAGCAGGAGTTAAGCTTGGGGATGTTGATACATTGCAAATGTATCTATAATTTTTGATGTTCCATGCTTGGTTTTATCCACTTTCTTGTGTTTTGTTCCAACTTTGGAGTACTTTTCATATGATTTCTTGGACTAACCTATTAACAAGAGCCACAGTGCCAGTTGCCTGTTTTCTGCTTGGTTCCAGGAAGTCATAAAAACAATATTCTCGGAATTGGACCGAACAAAAGCCAAAGTTGATATTTTCCCGGAAGACTCACGGAGCCAGAAGGAGAGTCGGAGAGGGGCCGCAGGGTGGCCACACCACCCCATGGCGCGGGTCCCCCCAGGTCGCGCCAGGGCATGGTGTGGGCCCCCTGGCCGCCCACCGACCTTGCCTCTTCGCCTATAAGATGCCTCCCGATGCCAAAACCATAAAAAGTCAAGCCTCCAGCCACGAAAAGTTCCGCAGCGCCGCCGCCACAGAAGAGGAGATTCGGGGGACAGAAAGTCTCTGTTCCGGCACCCTGCCGGGATGGGGAAGTGCCCCCGGAGCCATCTCCATCGATCTCCACCACCATCTCCATCACCATTGCTGATTCCCATGATGAGGAGGGAGTAGTTCTCTCTCGAGGCCAAGGGTTCTACCGCTAGCTATGTGTTCATCTCTCTCGATGCATGATCTTATTGAGATCATGAGCTTGTAATCTATAGATCTACCTTGCTACTCAAGTGCTTTAATAGATCTCTGCTCTCCCCATGTGTGTGAAAGTGACAGCGTTCTCACCATGGTGTCACTTAGGCTAGAGATTACAAATACTTGTTATGATTTATATTTGGAGTTGGATGTCTTTATGAAATTGTGGTGTTTGTTGGAACCATCTAAAGCTCAAGGTGACAGTGTGGGGTTATCTAGATGGGGAAGGCTTACTTTGAGGTGTGCTGTTATAGCCCTACCATCGATTAGAGTGTCCAACCGGAGAGTAGTTAAGAGTAGTATCATAAATAATAATATATTTATATTAGAGTGTTCACTAGTGAAAGTATGATCCCTAGGCCTTGTTGCTAAGCATTGAAACACCGTTTGCAACTAGATCTGCTACATGTTTGCTTTCTTCCATCTTTATTTCAGTTTTGCTTTAGTCTTTTCCACACCACCAAGCTATTCTCTATCACTGTTACCACTTATAATTATCCATACCACTTGTGTTTCACTATCTCTTCGCCGAACTAGTGCACCTATACACCTGACAAGTGTATTGGGTGTGTTGGGGACACAAGAGACTTCTTGTATCTTGATTGCAGGGTTGCTTGAGAGGGGATACCTTTGACCACTTCCTCCCTGAGTTCGATAAACCTTGGGTGATCCACTTAAGGGAAAACTTGTTGCTGTTCTACAAACCTCTGCACTTGGAGGCCCAACAACTGTCTACAAGAATAGAAGTGCGTAGACATCACTAGCCTGGTGGTGCTGTTGTATGGCTTGATAGTCTTGTCTATCCAGATGCCCTTGGGGTAGGTTGTGGCCCGTATGACTGGTCCTAAACAACGTGGCCCAAGGTATGGGAGCTCCCGATCTTCTTGGATCTTGTCCAGCCGTGACCATGCATCGTATGGCTCTGGCTGCTTCCCTTTTCCGTCATGGGGAGGGGAGTTGTGGCGCGGTTTGTGAGACCCGCCATGCCCTCCGCCATGATGGCTGCTAGGTGGCGATGGTGGCGGTGGAGGTGGTGGGTTAGCTCTCTTGATGTGCCCCTCCTGTGACTCCTCCCGCCTGTCGCGGTTGCTTGTCGGACGTGGCGGTTCCTTGTGGGACCTGCTTCTGTGTCCGTCATGGTCGGTGCATTCTCTGGCATGCCGAGGCTGTTCGCCCTGATTGCATATAACGATGTCGGGCTGGGACCGCCTTGGAGGTGGCATGCTTGTGCGGTGGCGCGGCTTTGGTTCCTCGTGATGTCGATATGGTGGAGGTGACTAACGATGAGGACGAGCCTTTTCTCCGTGGTCGGAGGATATGGGGATAGCGTCAGTCCTGGTGCGTGCCTCTCTCCGTCTTTGCTCTATAGAGCCTATGCGTGATCCTTCGTCACAGGGAGATTTTGGCCTTCTGCGACTGTTCAGGGTTGACTGCCAAAGCTCCGGGTTGGACTCAAGCGTTTGCGAGGCGGCCTTTTCCTATTGCTTGCATGCCTTAGCGACAAGGTCGTACACCTGAGCAACTGCTTCTGGCGACCTGTTCTACTCCAGGAGGGTCTTGGCAACAACGATGTTGAGAATGGGAGTTGGCATGACCTGCCTCCTGCTCGATCTCCCTCATAATAGCGTCGTGTTCCTCTGAGTTAGCGTCCGAGCCACCGGCATCCATACTAATGTCGGCGTAAAGCGCATCGAGGATGGAGTCGGAGTTGGCTTCGGTGTTGCCGATGGCGGATGTGGAGGGTGATGGAGGCGGGCCGTTGTTGTTGTTTCCTTCTTCGGCTACGACGGTGATTGCCGCCATGGCCTCTTCATTGGCATTCACGTATTCATTGATGATGGCAACCATCTCACCAAGGGTGAGAGGGCCCGTGGCCTGCCGTCTTCGGAGGGTATGCCGGAGGAGTGTTCCAGGCGTGATCCCTTCCACGAAGTGGTACATGAGCTTGTCGGCGCGGTCGCCCTCTAGGGTTTCCCTCACCCTCATCCATCTGGCAAGGTATTCGTGGGGAGGTTCCCCATCCCTTTGAACACATCTGGCGAGATCGAAGATGGTGACGACGATGACAAAGTGTGACCTGCGCATCTCTAACGCTCGGGGAAGCCAAGCGGATTTGCGGGGTCCTTCTACCTTTATGTCCTGCACAGGGAAGGTTTGGGTGGGCCTTCAAATTTCCTGATCCGAGCCACCATACTCCAAAGAGAGGTATGGCCCAGATCCTTCCGCGAACGTGTCCTGCTCATAGGCGGTGTGTGCGGGGCTTGACGAGTTTCTGACTTCCTGGGAGCTAGGACCCGAGTCAGTTTCGCCGATGAAGATGTGAATTTCACCGAAGGGGATGACGGAGCAACGCGTGGGGTTCATCTTCGCCGGCACCCAAAACTCATCTGGAGGGATGATCGGGACGTTGCCGGAGAAGAGAACACGATCAATGGCTACGGTATCCCCGATTCCCGCGAAGAGATTGAACCTTGCCCGGTGTAGAGCTCGAAGCGCCTCTTGCCCCACGGTGGGCACCAACTGTCGTGGTATTGCCCACGAGTACGCCATGGAGGGGTCCTCACAGTGCGTATTTAGAGACATGGGGTAAGGCAGAGAGTTGGTGGGTACGAGGTAACACAACTTACCCAGGTTCAAGTCCCAAAACGGTGGCGGAACTCTACTCCTCCTATAAATCACTGTAATGGCAATACGCCGAGTTATAGAGATAGGTTCGTTGTGCGAGGTGGTGCGCGTTGTACGCAGCAATCTATTGTGTTCTGACCTAAAGGCTCCTGCATGCCGGCTTATAAAGGTGCCAAGACCTAGGGTGTACAGGGAAAGGTCCTTGCCGGACAAGGTAAAGAGTCCTATACCTACACGAACTAGTCTTCCACGTCTTGTACTCCCAGGCTCCGAGTATGTCGGTGACTCCTGCGTAGCCTTCCTTTATCCGACATGGGCCTCCCTTCAAGATCCGTCTAACTGGGCCGCCCAGCAGGCCATAGGCCTTGCTACCAAATATGGGCCACTCGGGTTAGGCGGATTGGTGACATGCTATGAGGATACCCATATAGCATATCCCCAACACTTATGGAGCACATCCATGACTTATCAAAGAGAAGGGGGAGAGCGGATCCCCCTGCCTCAGCTCCCTCTGGTTGTATATCATTGCTCCCGGGGAACCATTCACTAGGACTCTCGTCGATGCCAAGCCTAGCAATCCACAGATCATGCCAATCCACCTGTCCCGAAGCCAAGCTTCTCCAGCACCTCGAGCAGAAACACCCAATCCATTGTGTCATACGCCTTCGTGACATCAATCTTTAGCATGACCGTCGTTGTTTTGATCCGGTGGATCTTCTTGGCCGTGCCCTGCACGAGCTGGAAGTTGTCGTGGATGCATCTCCCTCGGATGAACGCACTCTGGTGGGGGCCTACCAGCTGTGGCATCCTTGGTGCTAGACGGACCGAGAGAACCTTCGCCACCAGCTTTGCCACATGAATCAGACTGATGGGGAAAAGTCCTTGACTTCCACCGCATATGCATGCTTCAGGAGCAATGTGATCAACGCCTTGTTAGTTGCGTGTAACCCCCGGGAGTCCCCTTCCCACAACGCCTGGAAGGCAGCAAGGACTTCAGCCTTAATAATAGGCTAGTAGGAGGTGTAAAACCTGCATGTGAATCCATCAGGCCCAGGCGCCTTGTCTAGCTCCTGAGATCGAATCACCCCCCACACTTCCTCCTCGGAGAAAGGAAGGTCCACCTCGAAGAGGTCGTGCTGCATCAGCCCCAAAAATCCTAAGTCCAAGGACTCCACACGTTCAGGGCAGGACCCCAACAGCTGCTCGTAAAAAGCATCCACATCCTCAGCCTTATTCAGCTGATCGGCCACCAACACCCTCTCGATCTTGAGGTGGGCAATATAGTTCTTCCTCCTCCGATGATTGCTTGTAAGTGGAAGAATTTGGTGCAGGCGTCCCCATCACTCAACCACAACAGCCTGGATTTCTGTCGAGTGATCGTCCTCTCTAGCGAGGCTAGCCCTAGGAGATTCTTTTTGAGAAGCCTACGGAACGCATGTTCGCTGGGGGAGAGGTCCCTTGACTCCATAGCGACATCCAGTCTTAGGATCAACTCATTGGCCAACATGGTCTTCCTCTTGTTGTTGCCAATAATCCTATCACTCCAACTAGTCAGGGCCTTAGCCGTCGTAGTCAGCTTCACTGCGAGCCGTTTGAACGGGTTCACGAGCGTAGGCCCCGAAGCCCAGGCGGCCTCCACCATCTCCAGAAAACCCTCCACTTTGGGTTAGTAAGCCTCAAAACAAAAGCGTTTGCCGCTCTCTAGTTGGGCGTCGAGGTTGAGGAGGAGCGGTCACTGGTCTGACATCGAGGAGGATAGCACCGAGAGGAAGGAGGAGGGGTACCTCACCTCCCAGTACACAGTCGTGAAGACCCTGTCAAGCCTCTCCATTGTAGCATGCGCCCTTTTTTTAGACCACGTATAGCGACGACCGTTTAGGTATAGCTTCTTGAGCTCCAGCGCAGCCAGCATCTGCCAGAACTTGGTCATCATGCGGCGGTTAAGGTTGGGGTTGTTCTTGTCTGCCACGTCGACAAACCATTAAAACTCGATGGGTTTATGGTTTTGGACCATTTTTTGTCTAGAACGGATGCGGTAAAAGTCCAAGGGGCTGTAAATATTTTATGGGTCATGGAAAACACGAGCATCCGACAGGTATATTTATAGATACGACGACAATGTACATGATACATACCGGGCAGATTCCCTAACCTCGCCTCCTGCACCGTCGTCCGTACATCTGCCTCTAGCTGTTGTTTTCTCATAACTCCAGCAAAATCGGGCCCCTCGAAGCAGCTAGCCATCACCCAGCCGTAGGAATCGCCACCATCATCCAAAGCATAAACTGTCGAGGGTCTTATTAGACTATGTAATAGGTACGTGTACGTGTATGGAGTAGTACTCCGACCATACATGTACAATCCTTGTACATGCCGTATAGGGGGCTTTTCCCTATCTATATAATATGCAACCGATGGCCCGAAAGGGTATGCATCATTCCACCAAACATTGACATGGTATCAGAGCCATCCTCTTCCGTGCTCTAGTTGCCACAAACCGCCGCCACAACTAGTGCCGCCACCGCCTCTTGCCGCCACCGCATCAAAAACCACGACCAAGACCTAAAACCCAAGATCCGCCGCCGCCTTAGCTTGCGCCACCACTGCTCCTCGCCACCGCTGCCTACTATTGCCGCTGCATCAACACCACGACCAAGACCAAGACCCTCTGTCGTCACACGTGTGCCACCGCATCAAGATCTCTACAACCCAAACCCAAGACGAAGATCATCGCCACCGCACCGGATTCCACGTCTCGTGCCGCCGCCGCATCTAAAACCCTAGATCATCATGTCTTCGTCAACGTCCTCCACCACGGTTCTCGCCGCAGCGCTCGAATCTCTGCCCTCGCAGCTACTTACACGTGAAAACACACTGATCTGGAAGGCCCTTGTCATCCTGGCTCTTCGAGGTGCCCGCGTTCTTGATCTTGTTGAAGGGAACGAGGAGGCACCGGGAAGATCCTAGAGACAGAGGACATCAACAAGAAGAAGGTGACCATCGAAAACCCCGAGTATGTTTCCTAGATCTCTCGCGACCAGTAGGTGATCCGCTGGATTCTCAACGCCCTCTCACCTGATGTGCTCACGCATGTCGTCGGGCTTGAGACCTCAGCCGAGGCGTGGGCTACCATCAATGCCCATGTGTCCTCCATGTCCAAGACCAGGATGCAACAGCTGCGCTCTGCCCTCAATGATACCCGCAAGAATGATCTCTCCGTTGACAAGTACTTTGCTAAGATGAAAGCTATTTCTTCTGAATTGACTGCTGCAGGAAAATCTCTCGACGCCGACGAGTTGATCTGGTACGTCCTCAATAGCCTTGGCAGTCACTACAACACCCTCTGCACCGCCAACCCCAGCACCACTCTCGATGACCTGCTCACTTAGGTCCAAGAGTATGATCGCATGCACAAGACCAGAGGAGGGGGGGTCACCTCTTCGGCCAACATGGCGCGCCGTGGTGGTGCACCCCCACATGGGTCTGACCATCCGCGCCAGGATGATCGGCCTCGCCAAGAAGACCGCCCTCGTCAGTCGCGCTATGATGAGCGTCCGCGCTATGATGAGCATCCATGCTATGATGATCGGGGCCGTGGTGATGACCGTGGCCGCCACGACTACCGTGATCGTCGTGATTTCAATGACCATCGTGATGATCAGGGTCGCCACGATGGAGGCGACTACCAGGGGTGCCGATTTGATGATGAGCGCCCTCGTCGTCATGATGATAAAGATCAACATGGTGGAGGTGGGCGTGGCAGGCGTGACCACCAGCCCACTCCCTACGTCAATACCACATGTCAGATATGCAACATCCACTGGCACCCCGCTCATGACTGTTGGTGGCGCTACGACGATGATTCCCGTGGTGATGGAGACCGCGGGTACAAAGGTGCTAACTTCACAGGAGTCGACACCAACCGGTACTATGACACTGGTGCCACCAACCATGTTATAAGCGAGATGAGCAAGCTCCACATGCATGATAAGTATAATGGTCAGGATCGTGTTCACACCGCTGAAGGCACAGGTATGCACATTAGTAACATTGGTCAATCAGTTTTGCACACCTCACATAATTCCTTTAATCTTCATGATATTTTACATGTTCCAAGTGCATCTAAAAGCCTTCTTTTTGTCCATCGTTTTACCCTTGATAATCATGTCTTTATTGAATTTCATCCGTTCTTCTTTTTGATCAAGGACCAAGCAACACAACAAATTCTATTTAGAGGACCCTTCCATGGAGGACTTTATCCCTTGATGCCCATCTCTACCGCGTCCTCCAAGCATGCATTCATCACAATAAAGCCGTCATCATCTACATGGCATCGTCGCTTAGGACATCCATCTTCATTTATCGTTCAACAAGTTCTTAGAAGAAATAAGATCGCTTACACTCTAGAAACTACTTCATATATATGTGATTCTTGTCAGTTAGCTAAGATTCACCAATTGCCATACCCCATCTCCACTAGTAGATCCACTATGCGTTTTGAGCAAGTCTTCTCTGATGTATGGGGTCCTGCACCTTTTTCTGTTGGAAAACATGCCTATTATGTAAGCTTCATTGATGACTATAGCAAGTTTGTTTGGATCTATTTGCTTAAAAAATGCTTTGATGTTTATCAAGCTTTTCTAAATTGGAAAAACTACGTTGAGCGCAAGTTTGATAGGAAAATTGTTACTATGCAAACTGATTGGGGGAGAGTATGAGAAACTCAATGCTTTCTTTCAAACGGCTGGTATTGTTCATCATGTTTTGTGTCCACATGCCCACCAACAAAATGGTTCTGCTAAGAGGGAACATCGTCATATTGTTGAAGTTGGTCTTGCTTTGCTTGGTAATTCCTCCATGCCTCTCAAATACTGGGATGAAGTTTTCCTCATAGCCACGTTTCTCATAAACTTACTTCCTAGCAAAGTCATAAATCTTGAATCTCCCACTGAACGTCTTCTACACATCTCACCCAATTATGATGCTCTTCGAACTTTTGGCTATGCTTGTTGGCCCAATCTTCGTCCATACAACACTAGGAATCTTGCTTTTCATTCAAAGCGGTGTGTTTTCCTTGGCTATAGTCCTCTTCACAAGGGAGTTAAATGCTTAGATGTCTCCACGGGCCACGTCTATATATCTCGTGATTTAGTCTTTGATGAGAATGTCTTTCCCTTCCATGAACTTCATCCTAACGTTGGTGCTCTTCTCAAAAAGGAAATCCTTGTACTTCCATCCTCCACTCCATATAAGGTTGCACAAAATAATGATGCACATATGTCTACTATTGTGCTTGTTTGTGTTCCTTCTGTCTATGATCCACAGGTATATGCAGCAGCAGGCAAAAATTCTAGTTCAAATGATACTACACAGCTCTCAGAATCATTTGATGATCTAAGCTCACAAGATTACAAAACCGACACAAACACCGAAGAAGATACATGGGAACATTCCCCTACAGGCACTGATCCCAGCGTAGATCCTTCTGGGACACCGCGTGGTCCCAGGGCCTCGTGCTCCGCACCGGACCAGGTCACTCCCGCGCGCACGCCTACACCCCGTGCGCCGAGAATCGCGTCCCCGCCACCCGCCTCCACTCCCCAGGCGATGCGTGGCGCTGGGAGCCACGTTGTCTCTCCTGACACCCGCGCGCCGCTCGACAGCGATGGGACGGCTCTGTCTGGATCCTCTGCAGCCTCCCCTCCAGTGTCTCCTGCTGTGCTGTCTCCCGTCGGATCCGCTGGATCATCTGTGGCTGTGTCGAGTGCATTCGACGCTGCACCACCTCCGATGCCACCAGGACCTCGCACTCGTCTACAAAAAGGTATCAGACAACCAAAACAATATACTGATGGTACAGTGAGATATGTCTTGCTCTCCTCTACAGGTGAACCTCGCAATTTGCCAGATGCTCTCAATGACACTCATTGCGCACTGCCATGCAAGATGAGTATGATGCTCTCATGTTGAACAAGACTTGGACTCTTGTTCCTCCCAGCACCAGTAAGAACATTATTGACTGTAAGTGGGTTTATCGTATCAAAAGACGTGCTGATGGTACTATTGATCGTTACAAAGCACGGCTGCTTGCAAAAGGATTCAAACAAAGGTATGGAATTGACTATGAAGATACTTTCAGTCCTGTTGTCAAGATTGCCACTATTCGCATTGTTCTTTCCATCTCTGTCTCCCGTGGTTGGAGTCTTCGGCAACTAGATGTCAAGAACGCGTTTCTTCATGGTGTTCTGGAAGAGGAGGTTTATATGAAACAGCCACCTGGGTTTGAACATCCTGATGCTCCTCGTCACATATGCAGGCTTGATAAGGCTCTCTATGGATTAAAATAGGCTCCTTGTGCATGGTATTCAAGGTTGAGTGCAAAATTGCAAGAGTTTGGTTTTATTCCCTCCAAAGCTGACACTTCCTTGTTTCTCTATGATAAGTCTGGAGTTACTATCTTTGTCTTAATTTATGTTGATGATATCATTGTAACAAGTTCCTCTGATGCTGCTATTTCTATCCTGCGCAAGGACCTCAATGCTCATTTTGCTATCAAAGATTTGGGAGATCTTCATTACTTTCTCCGTATGGAGGTCACTCGCACACATGATGGATTGCTTCTTACTTAGCAAAAATATGCTCATGACATCCTCACTAGAGTTGGTATGCTGGACTGTAAGTCGGCCCCAACTCCTATCTCTATGTCCGAGCCATTATCTCTGCATGAAGGTACCCTCTTGGCCCTGATGATAGCTCTCAGTATCGCAGTATTGTTCGTGCTCTTCAGTACCTCACCCTTACATGGCCAGACCTGTCGTTCTCTGTCAGTAAGGTTTGCCAGTACCTTCATGCTCCCACCACAGCTCATTAGACTGCTGCTAAACGCATTCTTCGCTATGTTAAGGACACATCTCAGCTTGGTATTACATTCAGGAGGTCCTCCTCTACACTCCTCAGTGCTTTTTCAGATGTTGATTAGGCAGGTTGCCTTGAGGATTGCCGCTCCACTGGAGGTTTTGCTATCTTTATAGGTCCGAATCTGGTATCCTGGAGTGCCAGAAAGCAAGCCACGGTATCTCGTTCCAGTACAGAGGCTGAATATAAAGCTCTTGCTAATGCCACTACAGAGTTAATATGGGTTGAAGTTGTTCTTTGTGAGCTAGGTGTGATGAGTGAGAAGCCTTGTTTATGGTGTGACAATCTGGGGGCCACATTTCTCTCTGCCAATCCAGTGTTTCATGCCAGGACTAAACATATTGAGATTGATTATCACTTTGTTCGTGAGCGTGTTGCTAGTAACAGTCTTGATATCAAGTTTATCTCCACCAAGAACCAAATAGTTGATGGCTTTACCAAACCTCTTGCTGTAAAATCTTTAGATGAGTTTAAGCGAAATCTAAACCTCTCATGTGCTTTAGATTAAGGGGGGATGTTAGACTATGTAATAGGTTCGTGTACGTGTACAGAGTAGTACTCCGACCGTACACATACAATCCTTGTACACATAGGAGGCTTTTCCCTATCTATATAATACGCAACCGATGACCCGAAAGGGTATGCATCGTTCCACCAAACATTGACAGGTCTCACACATTGAAGCGGCGAGCCTTCTCGTTGAGGTCTTGTGCCACTGTGTGGTGATGCGCCAATGCTCGTACAACACCCGCAAGGCACCCTCCGACGCTAGGTTGTTCTCGCCAAAGTCCATGGCGCTTGTAGGTGTCACGGCCGCAACGGCCATGGGGGTCGCTAGCACGAGTGCTCTCGGGTTGGGGGTGGCGACGGGCGGAGCGGAGGAGACCAGATGGAGGCACTGGGAAGCCTAGGCGGCAGCGCGGGGGACAGCGCGGGGAGGGCCAGTCGGTGGCACGACATTTTTTTAAGTAACCGTGCATTCCATTGATAATATAAAAAGAGATTACAAAATTTCCTCACGAAAACTACCAAAGAAATCATACGGAGACAAGTGCCCTAAAAACTTTGCAGAGAGAACTCTACACCCACCGACACTATGGGCCATCGCCAACCACCGGCGATGACGAGATGCCCACCTGTAGAAAAGGAGAAAGACCTCCATCGTCTCAAGAACGGGGAAAGTGCCATCACCATCAAGGCTTTTTGAACCGAAGATCAGGATTGCCGCGCGCGGCGAGGAACATATCATTGTGGAATGTCGGTCGAGGATCTTCCTCGTGCATTCCTGGCCCTAGATTCGTCACCTCCCATCGACATAGTCAAGAGACCATCCAGATCCGCCATCCACGGACCACCTTCCAAGCTTTAGATTCGTCATCTTCAACCGCACGCCGGTGCCACCACAACCATAGGTTCCAGCCACTGGGCAACTCCTGAGCAAAACCTCCCTGATCCACTATGGCATTGGAGACAACGCCGTAGTAACGGGGACAGAGCAGGAGGACAGTGGCGAGAGGAGGATATATTTATCTATTTATTATAGTATCTATTCTTTTCGCGTCTGTTTTACACCATAAAATGGTTTTAGGTGCACTTTATATATGACATTTTATGGATTGAATTTATAGGATCTGTTAGAGTTGCTCTAACAAACCGAAGAACCACAATTTAGAAAGAAGCCGAAAGTACGCATGGAAAACTCGACCTCTCTTGTTCAACCTTTCAGAGTGCTTTCCTTTTTTCTTTGATAGAGAAACCTATCAGACGTTCCTACTACTACTAACTGAGACTGCTGCACTCACAGCTGATTCCCTACTCGTAACACTTTGCTGCGCTCGATCTCCTGGTTTAGCTTCCTAGCTTGTAGATGGATAGCAGGGGGGCAGAGTGGTGCAAGAAGCTGCAGATATATATGCACGCGACAGGACACGAGCGCGTCCTGGATGGCCGGTGGGCAGAGAGGCCGATCGAGACGAGACCGCGAAGGGTGGCGTGAAATTACGAGCGGAGGAGACCATTGGTGCCTTCCAGTTCTAGCTTGGCTCCCTGGCTGGACATAGCTAATGTTGGATGCTGCGTGCTTTTCAAAGCTTGACCGTACCGCATCTGAACGTGCACAGATTCCAATGACTTGGGTCAAGCTCTGTACTCGTGCAGAGGGCCTCGCACGCGGATGGATAGGTTAGTGAGTAGTGACTCGCTGTTAAACTTGGCTACACATTCGTAGGCTTTTGTTTTTACAACTTTTTTTTTGGCGGGTATGTGTTTACAACTTAAACCTCTCTTTATTTCATTGCTAATAAAAGTTACTCTCTCCGTCCCAAAAAAGCATGTCGCGATTTTGCCTACATTCAATCGCAAGCAAATCTATGACATCATCATCCTTTTCGACAAACGGAGTACATCTCTCTTAACAGTATATATATATATATATATATATATATATATATATATATATATATATATATATATATATATATATATATATATATATAGGAACAATCGAACTAGGTGGATCCTCAATCCAATCCAAGTACATTGAGGTGATCCCCTGGACTTCAATGCAGCTCATCTAGGTCCTTCGTGACCATTCCCGTTAAAAAAATCCCCTAGCCAGGTAGCCTTGAAGTTCATTGAGCTGCATACCGGAGTATTTGCTGCTCTGAAAACATGGATCAACTGAATCTGTAGGAACACTGTCGAGAGGTGGTCATGGTCATCAAAGATCGCTGCAGCTATGCCACGACCGACTCGCTGTTAAACTTGACTACCCTATCTATCGTAGGCTTCTGTGAGTCGTCGGTGTTAATCATCCGGAAGAAAACGCTTGGAAACGGAAACGCGCTTTGCTCCGTAGACTCGATCTGGAACGAGACCACGCATTGTCGCGTGGACGGAGAGAGGAAAGACGTGCCATGCGTAGTCCCGACTTCGTCTGCTCCATTGTGCTCTGTCTCCGGCTTCATGCATCCAGGTAAAAGTGCAGACCGCCGCATCCGGACGTGTGCAACACGTACGTGCACAGGAGGGCAACAACCGGCAGGCATGCAGAGCATTGACCGTGGCGTGAACGTCAGTCACACAGCCGAGCTCTCTGGCGTGGCTGAAGAGCATCTCGTAGGGGCTCCTCCTATTTTCTTTAAGCTCAGAATTAGTGGTGTTTTATGTGACTCTAATAAGCACTGTAAACTACAAACGGCGACCGAGCTACATGTAGACTTTTTATTTACTCTAAAATAATATCTCAGAGTTGTAAAAGAAAATTTAATAAGTTCTGGATGTAGCTAACAGTGTATGCTACAAACATGTAAAAGTGTTGACTTGAGTATAGTAAATAGTGCATATTCCGAATTAGAAACTAAAAAAAAGGGTTTCCATCTACTACCACGAAAAAAAAATGATACCGTGACAGACGTGTACCTTCTACCATGGTCGATGATCAAACCATTGCGGATGGTTTTTTTTTATGGTGAGAGAAAGTTCCATTGAAATTCCTTTGTAAGGGGTTGTATTTTATAGATGATAACATTTTTATTCCTGTAATTTTTTAACTTTTTCTTTTTGAAAAAAATGTGGTAGGAGAAGCCCTGCAACGAGTCTATTTTTAAAATAATAAAAACCCAAATGTATGTTTACGGGGATTTGAACTTAGGTGGTTGGGTTGTACATCAAATTTCCTAACAAAGTGAGATAAGCTCACTTCTTAAATAATATAAGAACCCAATCCTACTTTTTTCTAATAGATCCATTAACATTCGATATGTTTTACATCTTCACGAAGATCAGTCAAATTCCAAACTTGATTATAGTCTATCTCGGATTTCATGGCATCTTGCCATTTAATGGGCTTAGGACTCATCATAACTTCTCTGTATGCAGTTGGACTTCGTCCTCAAATCTCACTATTTGATTAAGAACTCTACCCGTACTAGGTGGTTCAATAGTAGTTTCGATTTTCGGGACTACAACTCTTGTAGGAATGGGAGCTTTAGGTGTCGTAGCTGTCTCCGGAATGCTTTCCGGTCCTACACTATTTTGCTCATCTTGCTCAGATTAATAATCTTATCGAGCTCTATTGTCCTTCCACTTAAACCTTTCGGACTCCTTCTCGAGAAATATGTTGTTCTTGATGACAAACATTTTCCCTTCGCTTTTATGGTAGAAGGAATATCCAACGGTTTCTTTGGGATATTCTACAAAGACACACTTATCCGACTTGGGTTTGAGTTTATTTTGCTGCAAACACTTTACATAAATATCGTATCCCACAATTTTAAGAAATGATGATTTGGGTTTCTTCCCAAATCATAACTCATATGGGGTCATTTCAGCGGATTTTGCTGACACTTTATTCAATGTAAAAGTTGCAATCTCCAAAATGTATCCTCAAAATGACAAAGGCAAATCGGTTAATTATATCATAGATCTCACCATGTCCAACATGGTTCAATTACGCCTCTCGCACACACCTCGTTACGTTGGGCGTCCCAGGTGGCGTAAGCTAAATTCCAATAGCTTTAGCGTGTAACATCACATGCATGTGCGCAAAAGATCACTCAACAAGCAGGAAATATCAAAAAAATAAGAAGATATCATATACATTATTGAACTTAATTCAAACTCTTTGACAGTCCATAAGACTAAACTGAAGGCTATCAAAGAGTTTGTTCCTTATTTTTAGCCATTGTTCATGTGTTCCTTGGTAGCTTAAATTGCTACTAGCAGTTTTATACTGGTTGCTTGATGCTTTGCGTATAAATCTGTAGGTCGACCTCACTGAGTATGTTGAAAAGCATGAATTTGTGTCTGGTGCTGTTTTAGATGATGATGTTACAGGTGATGGGGTGAATGACAACCATGTGTGCTTATTTTTAGTCTCTTACACGTCTGAGGTCAAGGTCTGTTGATCATCAGAGCTGAACGAAGATGCTGCCAGTTCTCATGGAGAATAGTGGGTCGACTATTGTGTTGTGATCGTACGAACAAATTTAGACTCTAACTTTCTTATAATGTGGATTGTCCGTGCATGAGAAATCCCTTCTTAGGAAGAAAGAAAGGGTAAAGTTCCAAAGATTGTTGGAAGAGAAAAAATATCAGATAAGAGTGATGTTTTGATCAGTTGATATGACTATCTTGCTATCTCAATATTCTCTCCTAAGGAACCCGGCAAAGTTGTTGTTGACGGAGCTGTAAAAGAAATTACATGAATATAAGATGAAAATTGTGTTGGACAGATCAGCCTCCTTGTGGAGGAACTTTTTGGTGATGTAGTGTAGAATTTCAGACAAGAAGTGATAGCTTTAGTTGGATACAATCTATATTCAGAGAAGGGTAAATTAACATCAGGCAGCAATGTCGTCCTGGCCGGCAGACAAGTACAACTTGATGTTTCAGAAGAGTTTTATGAGGAAAAATGTAGCTGAAGTTAAAACAAGAGTAGGATATGCATCAGAATGAGATTTCGTAGCCTTCCTTTGATCAGAAATTCTCATTCTTATATCCTCTCAAATATGTTGTATGACGTTTTTTCATTATTCATTTTATACCGCTTTGTGCACGGTGAGAAAATATACAAACCCACCAGGGCCCCAGACTGCAAAAACAAACCTACCACATCTAGCATAGGTTGCCAAAATGTGCCACTAGTGGAGCCACGAAGCGCGCATTTTCACCTAGTACATTCTCGCTTTCTTTAACAGTGAGAGCCAAAATGAATTAAGCACTTCAACCTGACGATAGTAGGAGCCCGTAGGTGCTTGCGTGAGTATGCCTCTTGTATCACCATCTTGAGCGTTATCGTGTCAGCTTCAAAATTTCATATCTTGGTTTTTTTTTAAAGTAAGATCACATAAATTGAGCAACAGGCCGTCTCGTTAAAAACCCTCTCGTCCGCTTAGGTACCCTGGTAGGGAAAAGAGTGCGTAAGAAACCTGTTGCACCGAAGATTACATAGTGTTCTTACAATCTAATGTGACCAGATCCCGAACACACTCAGGAACTGAGTCACGAATAAGACCTGAAGACCCAGATTTACCAACTTGTGCTAAAACATGCGCAGCACCATTACAAACCCGCTCTATCTTTGATATGGATATATCTTTGTAAACCTTTAGTAGTTCTCGGGCCTCCAGAATCTTTGTCCAGGAAGCCGACTGATCCACCTCTTTCTTTGTGATAGCCTGTACCACACGGAGACAATCCGACTCCAGAATAGCAGGCCAGCGGCGAAGAGAGATTAGGTGGCGAAGCCCCTCGAGACAAGTAATAACCTCGGCTTCCTCAGCGCTACGACAAAACGGCATAAACTTCCACTCAGAGAGGAGGGGGCGACCTTGGTGATCTCGGATGATAATACCTACACCTGTACTTTTAGAGGTAGAGTCCCAACCAGCGTCAACATTAGCTCTAACAGTACCTGCGTTAGGGGGCGACCAATAGACCACGCTGCACACAGCCCCTTCACCACCCGTATGAGAGCGGTGGTAATTCACCAGGTACGGGGCATACGCAGAAATCGAAGCCTACTCGTCGCCATGCACAATATTGTTCTGGTGGTGCCAGGCACGCCACAACATAAAGATGATTTTGGGCATTTGCTCCTTTGCTGCATTACCCAGGAGCTGAAATAACCATTCCTTCTAATTACACCTGAAAGCCTCCTCACTCGGAAGGTTCCAATGCCCCTGCAGTTCCTCCCGAAGAGCACGCGCCATAGTGCATGTGACGAGCGCATGATGAGCATCCTCAATCTCGCAAGCACAAATAGTACATATAGGATCCACCGACCGAATGCATCGGTAGAGATTTTGCCAAACTCCAAGCGAGTCTGAAGCAACCCGCCATGCAAATATTCTTAACTTCGGTGGAACATTTGGTTTCTAGACAAGGTCTCATATTTTCCTTTCTCCATCGCCTTACATCGAGCTAGATTGGCCCCCATTAAGCTCCAAAAGTTTCGGTAGTATACCAATACGATAAGTCGATCGAACACTGAAAAGGCCATTGTGCTCACCCGACCAAGCAACAAAGTCATCGGTTGGGCGAGGTGCCAACTTGATATTTAGAATTACTTCCGCATCATGGGGAAAGCAGCATGCGCGTACAGCAACCTCGTCCCATGACCTGTTCTCGTGATTAATGAGTTCCGACACCCATTTACGTCGCGATGAACCTTTCTTCCCATCTACCTGAAGTGCTCCCGTCTTGGAAGCCAATTTTCCCGGAATATTTTGACCTTTGATCCAGTACCTATCTGCCAGATTATGTCTTTCTTAAGTAATTCAAGCCCATGTACAATCCCCTGCCATGTTTGGGACTGGTTCTTGATGAAAGCCGTATCTAGCAAGTGCCTATAAGGATAGTATCTTGCTTTGAGGAGTCGAGCGCATAAGCTATCTGGGCAGTAAATTAAAAGCTTGTTTGGCCAGGAGAGCCTGATTAAATACTCGAAGATCTCGGAACCCTGTACCTCCGTACGTTTTTGGTCTGGCCACTATATCCCATGAGAGCCAATGCATCTTCCTCTTATTAGACTCGTCACCCCACCAGAAGGTACGGATGATCTGCTCCAACTCCTCGATTAGGCCAACCAGGAACTGAACACTCCCATAGCATATGTGGAAACTGCTTGAAGAACGGATTTGATGAGCGTATCCTTCGCACCCGAGGACATGTACTTCTCTGACCAATTACTTGCGTGTTTTGAGAATTTTCCTTTAGTATATTTGAATTTCCCTTTTGACATCCGACCTTCTGGTACCGGCAGTCCCAGATATTTTTCTTCAAAGCAAGTCGTGTCGTACTTCAGAATCTCTTTTATCTCAGCCTGCACCTCAGACGTGCAACGATCCCCATACATGATGGAGCATTTGCCAAGACTAACCAGCTATCTAGTAGCACGTTCATAGCGATCAAGAATGGACTTAATGACCCTGGCTTCGTCTATTGACGCTTCAAAGAAGAGGATGCTATCATCGGCAAAAAGTAGATGGGATATACCCGGAGCAAGCCGATAAATGTGTAGCTCCCGTAAACAGGGCTCCTCAATTTCATTCTGAATAAGACAAGAGAGGCCGTCAGCAACAAACGAGAATAATTACGGAAAAAGGGGATCACCTTAGCGAATGCCGCGAGAAGGGATAAAGGGGTCCAACATGTTTTCGTAAAGCGAACTGAGTAACGAACGGTTGTGACGCATGCCATCACCCATCAAATCCACTGACTATTAAATCCCAACTTCACTAAAACCCCTTCTAGAAACCTCTAGTCTACACGATCATACGCTTTAGCCATGTCCAGTTTGTACGCACAGAAATTCTTACGAGCTATTGAATCAGTCTGAATCGAATGTATACACTCAAAGGCTATAAGAGCATTATCTATTATGAGACGTCCAGGGATGATCGCACTTTGGGTTGGTGATATAATGTCCTGCAGAAAAGGCCTCAATCTGTTAACCAACCACTTGAAGACAACTTTAAAAATAACATTGTAGAGGCTTATTGGCCTAAAATCCCTTAGCTGCTCAGGATCATTCTTCTTCGGAATTAACACAATCGTTGTGTCATTGACCATCTCAGGCATGACACCCGACTAGAAGAATAACTGCACCGCCATTACCACTTCCTCTTTTAGAAGGTCCCGGTTCCTCTGTAAAAAGCGTGCAGGAAAGCCGTCCAGGTCCGGAGCCTTTAACGGACCATCTGAAATAGAGCATCACTAAAAAAAAATTCAGTAAAAGGAGCGCACAACTTCTCATTCATCTCCTTCCCAACACAAGTTATCATAGCGTCAATGACAAGAGCCGGGTAAATATTGTCCTCACACAAGTAGAGCTTTTGAAAAAATTCAATTTTTCCATCTCCTCAGTATCAGATGTCCAAGAACCATCTTCTCTTTTCAATCGGCGAATCCTATTTTTCCGCCGCCTCCATGAAGCACGATGATAGAAGTACTTAGTGTTGCGGTCACCCTCACGCAACCAAGCAATTCTAGATCACTACATCCACATAATTTCTTCCCTGTATAGCAATTCATCCATCTCTTTCTCGATACCAATGCGGGCTATAGTGCTAGCTTCGTCAGTAGAATTTCGCAGCTCATCCAGCAGGGTACATTTATTCTCTAACTCTTTAGGCACCGATTTAAAGTGAACCTTGCGCCAGCTCTGAAGATTACTCATAACCGTGTTCAAAGATGCTGCAATGTCACCCAGATCGCGTCTCGGCACCCTACACGACCAGGCATACTTGATAGCAGCCGCCAGGGTAGGTTCACGTTCCCGTACTACCTCGTATCTTCGGATTGGTCCATTAAACCTGCATCTATTACTGTCATCCGTCGAAAGTAAGATGGGGCAATGATCAGATCGGGTTGAGACCACATGCTAGAGCCTATGCATCGGAAAAAGGGCTGACCATGCCGGCGAAGCAACGGCCCTATCCAACCGTACCTTGACGTACCTCTCACCCTTTTGCTTATTATCAAAGGTCCAAGGAGTACCAACAAAACCGATGTCATGTAGGTCGCAGTACGAGAGGATCTCACAGAAATCCATCATAAGCCGCTCCGACCGCACCGTCTGGGAAAAGTGCTCCTCTTGCCATAGAGCTTCATTAAAATCACCTAGCATAAGTGATTATTGGCTCAACACGTCGAGCTCGTTGGGGAACCCCAAGAGGAAGGTATGGTGAGCACAGCAGCAAGTTTCCCTCAGTTATGAAACCAAGGTTATCGAACCAGTAGGAGCAAGGAAACACCTCCAAGGTGTTGTTACCAACTTGGAATCCTGCACAACACAACCACAGAACTTTGCCCCCAACTTACAGTTAGGTTGTCAATCTCACCGGTTTTGTTGAAAACAAAGGATTAAACGTATTGTATGGAATAAAGTAATAGCATGCAGAAAGTAAACAGAAAATAGTAAACAATTGTAGATTGATGGTAAAAGAAAGGACTGGGCTCCATAGTTCACTAGTGGTGGTTCTCCTTAAGATAGATGACATGTTGGATGAACAAATTACAGCGGGGCAATTGACAAACATTGAGAAAGCATACATGCATATACTAATCATCTATACTAATAAATTCACAAAGAACAAAGTGACAGGCATAGGAAGATAAAACAAGAGTAACTTCAAAACTCTCAGCACATAGAGAGGTGTTGTAGTACCATGAAAACTTCTACAACCATATTTTCCTCTCTCATAATAATTTTAAGTAGCCTCATGAATAAACTCAACAATATAACTATCACATAAAGCATGCTTTTCATGATCTACAAACACATAATTTTTATCAAGCTCAAAAATAGTGGGATTAAAACCTTCAAACCCACTTTTAACAATTTTATAACAAGATGACTGATCAATCTCATTTTTAATAGTAGTACAATTAATATTATCAACCAATATATGACCACCATCTAGAGCTTTATTATATACATTTTCAAAAGAATCCACAGGAACATAACATTCATCCTCCTTTGGTAATCATGGAGGACAATCAAATAATGTAATGGGTAAAAAGTTACTCTCATTAGAAGGTAGGAATGGGTAGATCCATTCTTCCTCCTCTTAATCATCACTCTCCTCCTCCTTTTCATTCAATGAGTTTCCAGTTTCAGCAATTTCTTCTTCCATAGGCTCCTGCAAGGCATTAGTCTCTTCTGTTGGTGGAGAGCATCTATTAAGATATTCAAGAATATAGCCATTTTCTTCCTTGTAATTATCAAAGAAAAATTTAAGTATATCATAAACCTCATATTTATAAGGTGCATCATCAATATTTTCGAGCAAATAAGCAAGTTCTAATGCACCCTTCAAAGAAATAAATTCTTCAATTTGTTCCACATCATAAAAGTCATAATTTCCCTTAACATAAGAAGATATGGTAATATCATCATTATACTCACATTGAAAAAGGAGGTGTTTATACCTCTTACAGCAACAAGATTTATCAAAGCAATAAGTAACATTATAAGTAGAGCACGCGTTTCTAGCAATTGTATACAATTAATTAATTTGTTCCCATAAGTGTTTCCCTTTTTGTGACAAGCGGTGTTTCTTATAATAATATTTTTGTTCTTCCATGAACCCACCTTACCAATAAGATTCAGTTTCAAAGAAACCAACCATTGATAGAAAGCATGATAAAGCAAGACAATAACAGACCAACAAAAATAACAACTATAGTAGGAACTATTTTTTATATTTTTGATAAAAAGACAAAGCAGAAATAAACTAAGCACAAGAAAAAGCAAAGTAAAGAGATTGGTTATGAGGGACTCCCCTTGTGAAGATGTCCTTGACTCCCCGGCAATGGCGCCAGAAAAAGCTTGATTATTGGCTCAACACGTCGAGCTCGTTGGGGAACCCTAAGAGGAAGGTATGATGAGCACAGCAACAAGTTTTCTCTTAGTTATGAAACCAAGGTTATCAAACTAGTAGGAGCAAGGAAACACCTCCAAGGTGTTGTTACCAACTTGGAATCATGCACAACATAACCACAGAACTTTGCCTCCAACTTACAGTGAGGTTGTCAATCTCATCGGTTTTACTAAAAACAAAGGATTAAACGTATTGTGTGGAAGAAAGTAATAGCTTGCAGAAAGTAAACAGAAAACAATAAACAGTTGTAGATTAATGGTAAAAGAAAGGACCGGGGTCCATAGTTCACTAGTGGTGGTTCTCCTTAAGATAGATGACATGTTGGATGAACAAATTATAACGGGGCAATTGACAAACATCGAGAAAGCAATACATGCATATACTAATCATCTTGACTCCTATGAGATTTGATTGGACATTACAACATTATACATAGACCGTAATCCAACTGCATCTATGACTAATAATCCACCTTCAGGTTATCAATCCGAACCCCCTCCAGTATTAAGTTGCAAGCAACAGATAATTGCATTACGCATTGCGTGTAAAGTAAATAATACGGTTGTTCTATAAATAAAGGATTGTTGTTTTCTCCCTAGTAGCAACAACACATCTAGTACCTTAGAGATTTTTGTCACTTCCCCAGATTACTAGAGGCATGAACTCACTATCGAGCATAAATACTCCCTCTTAGAGTTGCTAGAATCTACTCGGCCAAGATAGTTACTAACAACGGAGAGCATGCAAGATCACAAATAGCAAAGACATGATAGAATCAATAATCAATCTGAAATAGCATCTCAATATCCATCGGATCCCCACAAACACAACATGTATGATTACAATTAGATGATCTTGATCATGAACAAAGCTCACAAGATCTAAACATGGTAGCACAAAGGAGAGGAACCAACCATCTAGCTACTACATGGACCCGTAGTCCAAGGATGAACTACTCACGCATCACACCGGAGGCTTGAATGGTGATGAAGAAGGCCTTCAGGGTGAATTCTCCCCTCTGGTAGGGTGCCGGTAAGAGCTTTAGATCCCTCCCGATCTAGGGATGGAGATGACGGCGGCTACAGACTCTTTCGTGGAATTTTGATTGGGTCCTTAGGTTTCTGTATCAGAGGCATCTTATAGGCGAAAGGGGAGGCCGAGGGGGTGCCCTAGGTGGCCGCACCACCCCCTGGCGTGGGCCAGGCCTGGCCGTGCGGCTAGGTGGTGTGGGCGGGACCCCTGGCCCCTCCCCGTCTCGTATTTTGGATCCGTGTCCCCCTCGGTGAAATGCTGACTTCGGCTTTTGTCCCGTTCAATTCCGAGAATATTCATTTTCTGACTTTCCTAGAACCAAAAACAGCAAAAAACTGGTAGCTGGCATTATGGCATCTTGTTAATAGGTTAGTCCAAGAAAGTGTATAAAAAGTACTCCAAAGTGTGGGAAAAACATAATAAAGTAGATATAAACCAAGCATGGAACATCAAAACTTATAGATACGTTCACAACGTATCAATAAGCAACGCCTTGTCTGAGCGGTCCCTTATTTTCCGTATCATAGTCCACACATGGTGCCGATCGCTTGCCGGCTCCCGATAGATGAAAGTGCCATGCCACATCTAATCATAAGGATTACAATGTCGCCGATGGCGGTGTCATGCAAATTGGATCTGGCGTATGGGAGATCGTAGATCTATCTATTGGGGGAGTCGCGATGTCTAGATCTATTGTGGCGTAGCGTGTCGCGATTGAGAGAGATTGTCTGTTGGGGGAGAGGATTCCTTCTCGTTGGACCCTCCTAGCCTTTATATATGGGGAGGCTAGGTCTCAGGTACCAATACGAGTTGGTTACAAGTTAGATTCAAACTCTAGTCTTGAGTTTTCCATGTCTTGTGCGTTTGGGAGTCCGTGTCCATATAGGCTTCATACTAGTCGAACCGTCATAGGCGTCATGGACCTTGGAAATTTGTCGAGTGCGCCTGTAGCATCCCAATTGTCTAACAATTGTAATGCTACTTGTCCTAGTAAGATATTGGCTACTTCATATATATTATTGTTGCATCATAATGATATCATGCTCATGTCATCATGCCACCTTGCATTTGAGCATCATATAAAACCCTCTTTCTTTTGGTTTTTCTCTCATATGCATTATTAATTGTATTTGCCTCTTGATATTGTATTTGGTTATTGATATATTGTGCAATGCCCAAGTTGAGTTGGGGGCATATCTTTTATTCCCCTCCATTATCTTTTCTTTTCACCACTTTATAATCCCACCATCCCATTAACCATGAGCTTGTTTCTCTTTCTTTTGCTATTTTTGTTCTAGCTCATGTGGGATGGGGTGGATCTAGTCCTTTAAAATTCCTTTGCTTGGCTTTATTCCATTTCTTGGAAATGCATAAGAATAATGCCATCATATTATTATTGTTGCCACAAAATAAATAATGGCATTATTATTTTTGCATGGGCCATGCAAGCTTCTCCACCACCTTTTTCCTCCATTGGTTTTTCTTTGGATTTGGTAGATCCTATCTAGGAAAACCATCTCCTACCATTCTACCTCTCCATAGTCTCAACCATATCTTCTTCTTTTATTTATTTCTTCAAGCATGATCATATGAGCCTTTTTCCACCTAATTCTTTTCTTCTCTTTCTTTCTTGTTTCTCCTCCACATTAGATCATGCAAGATCAAGCCCTATGGTTCTTCTTGGATTGGCCTCATAAACCAAATTAAAATCTAATTACCTAATAAAACCTAACCAAGGTTCTCTCTCTCTCTAAATTCTCCTAAACCCTAACTCCACTTACCTCTCTCTCTCACACCCCTCTCTCTCTACCATGGGCACCACCCTGGCCACCCTCTCCCTGGCCCACACCCAGCCACCCTAACCCTCTCCCTAACCCTAGCTAAACCCTAACCGAGGCCACCATCTACCCTAGCCCGATCTACTCCCTCTTCTCTCTTTCTTTCTCTACCGCCAGGCTAGCCCCACCCTGGCCTCTCTCGTCCTCGGCCCCACTTGCAGCCTTCCCCTGTCGTGCCTACCTGCCCACCCCGACCTGCACGTGCTCGAGGAGAAAGGAGAGAAAGGTGGCACCGAGTACACCTTATCTCTGCCGTGCCCCGCCTGCCTTCCTCCTCTCTCCCTCTCCTTTTTCCCTCCTTTCTCACGCCTCTCTGGCCTCTCCCAGATCTGCCTGAGCCGCCCCCTTCTTCTCCTTCTTCCTCTCCGACCTCCACAACCGACGCCGGTCGCCGCCAGCACCACCTCGCCCCCGACGTTCCAGCCGGCGTGCTTGTCGTGGGAGTGGCTGAGAAGATCGAGGACGTCCCTCTGCGTCGCCCCGTGGCCGTCAGCGCGAAGGAGGGAGCCCCAGCACCGCCATTACCTCGCCGCCCGACGCCAAACCCTAGCCGCTAGTGCGCCAGCGTCCTCGTCGTACCAGCGCCTCCCCGCCCGATCCAACACCACCGCCGAGCCCGCGGTGAGCACTTCTTCCCCTCTGACATGCTCCGCCTTGCCGTACCGCCCTAGCCCCGCCGTTACTTTTGCCGAGCGCTCTCCGTACACGCCGCTCGCCGGAGTCTGTAGTTTTCCCGCGCCGCGCAGAAACCCTAACTAGGCCCCCGCCACCCTCCTGACAGCTCCCCTAGCCCGCCGCACTGGTTAGCCCCCTCAGCGCGCACTCCCGCGACCCGGGATCGAATCCTCGCTCCGCGCCGCGTGCACGCACGCCGTCAGACAGAGAAGAAGAAAAACAGTAACCCGGGCCTGTGGTAATTTTCATTAAGCCCCCCACCTTTTTGATTCCTACAACCCGCGCTCCTAGAGACCCCACCTGTCAGCCGCTCTGGTAGAATTGCAGAAAACCCCTCTGCTTTTCCCGGCCGCAACCCGCGCTCTAGCCCCAGCCCCACCTGTCAGCCCCTGTCTTCCTCACCGCTGTCACGTGGGCCTACGCCAGTTGGCCCACCCCGCAGTCACAGTGGCTAGCCCAACCCGCGGTGACAAAAAGATTTTCCCCGCGCGTGGTCCAGTCAGCACAAAGGCCCACCTGTCAGTGTCTGGGGTTGATTTCGCCTGGGTAACAGAAGTATTTTCCTGTGGCTGTTTTAATCAAATCTTTTTCAAATTGATTTAAATTCAAATTCAATTCAGATTCAAATAATTTTTAAAATACAAATCCAAATAATACATATAATATATGTTTTGGAATCCGAAAAATGTGAGGAATTCAAATATGCCCTTCAAAATATATTTTGAACACTTTAAATTTCGAGTTGATTAAAATTACAATAAAATGCCCTTTTCCGTATTTAATTAATAACTTTTGTTCCATAACTCCAAATTTGACAAATAATATGTCTAAATCGATCAGCGCGACGAGCCCGTTCTATGTATGCAGTCCTTGTTCTGAGTTGAAGCATGCATCATGTTGATATTAAAAATCTGAACTGTTTATGACAATAAAACTTGGTTAAATGAATAATAAAATGCTTTATCTCTCGTATCCACACCTCACCTGTGCATCATTCATCATAGCATGTTTGGTTGCTTGTTGCATTTTAATTCATATGCTCGTGCACTTTATTTATGTTGGCCCTTGTTTGTTTGGTTCTTCTTCAGATAGACGCCCAGCAGGAGAATTACCAGGAATCTCAGGAGTATTACCCAGATCCATCTCTCGCTTCAACTGCGCTGCCAGGTAAGCACTACCACATGCTTGCATACATACAGTACATATTGCCTCTATCTTATTCTTGTATCATTGAGTCGCGATTGCATTAAATTGAATCCCAGGTACTGCATGGCCTTTACTTTTAAACCACACCAAGCTTGTTCCGGTCCCATGAGCCATTACTACAGGAGTTGTTTGAGCCATGCGAGTCGTAGAAAAGCATGAGTAGGGTATGTGAGTGTCTGATGGATAATGAGGTACCTAAACAACATAACCTGAGTAGTAATGGGATAACTAATGAAAGAGGCACCGGTGAGCAATATCTGCTATTTGGTTTTTCCTGCTCACTTGTGTCCCGTAGGACCCCGAGTACTTGATTCCTGTTCCTTGCTTATTCGCACTATCCACATCCGGGAGGCCTTATGGACCACCCTGAGCTAGAGCTTGATTCATTCTTATTTCTTGGGGCCACAATTAGTTTGGGGCTTTATTACTATCCTGTACTTATGCCATGTTACTGCTTTATTTAAGATTGTGCGAGGAGCACCTGTACTATTTTGGATCGTGACACGTTTTCGCTGTATCGACAAGCCCAGTCATATTTTCGGATTCCCAGTCGTTTACCGCCGTCCACACAAACCTTGGGTCCGTCTCGGAGCCGGCCAACTTCGTTGCGGGTAGCTTAATGGGGTGGCCCCCTGAAATATTTCTGAATCCTGTGATTGCTTTGTCGTGAATGCCTCGTTGGGTTTTGATTTGGTTTTTCCGAGGTTGATCGAGTGTGTGTTGCTATTCGTGCACCCCTGTAGGGTAAATCTTTCTGAAAGCCGTGTCCGCGGTTATGGACGACTTGGAGCACAGTTTCTTGATCATAGACAAGTATAACTAAAGTACCGCTTTTAAATTGACTAAGTACTTGACTAGTAAGTAGTGCAATACTCATGGAATGGTTAATAAAACTGCCAACGGATGATGGGGGTTGTTCGTCCGCTTCCTTGTTGGTAAGCGAGGAGGAGGATGGATCTGTTAATTGTACTGTTATAACTATTGTTCTTAATTCACGGACTTTCGTCTATCATTGGTTAGACGGAAGGTTAGCGAGTATCTGTAGAATTGTTAGGTATTATCTTTTGCTGCAATTGCGTCACCCCAGGTTGTGTCCCCTTTAGCGGCATAAAGACTTGATGAGTACCCCTAGGGTCTCACACGATAAATTGTTTGATTCAGATGAACAGGTGTACCTGCAAGATGGATACTAGGTGGAAGAGACAGATGATGTTGGCAACGATCATTCGGTGTAGAGATTCCGGGAACGGGGATCCGTGTAATCTGTGGGCGGGATGTGTTTATTTATGGGGCATCTTATGCCAATTTGCTTCTTATCCGTACTCGGATCTTGTTTTCCGCTTCCGTCTGATACGCTGATGTGTGATGTATGAGGAGCTATCTTAAATTATTATATCTATCTAGGATATTTGGATCTTGCCGTTTGGCGTTGCTATATTTCTATTTCTTTTATATGGAATGGCTCTGAGGACTGTTGTATGTGGCTTGCATACATACTCATTTGTGTATGTAGTTGATCCCTTCGCCTGCCGATTACGCCGCTCGTTCTTGTCCCGTTGTCTGAAAGTGGTTAGGACGGCCGAAAGGTCTACCGTGAGTGGCCCTGGGCCCCACCGTACTATTTTAACCACTTTCGTTCATCCAGGCATTAACTAAGAGCGTAATTCACCGAGGTAGTTACAACGCCTTCCGTCGAGCCGCACCAGGTAGGCTGTAGTTGAGTGCCTATTGGGCATACCCATGTCAGTAGCCCCCGAGTGTCCATGCGAATCGTAGATTCGGATGGAGACTCAGAAGTCTTGAGTCTTGCATTAGGCTGACGGAGTCGACAATTATGTCGAGTGCGAAGCACTTTACCCGGAAGTTCGTCGGGCCAGTCGAGTTTATAGTAATTCATAGGGATGATGGTAACGTGCCTGGTGCGCTCGATGGATCGAGACCAGTTAATTGATCTAGGGCAAAAACAACGTCACCTACTCAAACTCGAGTCCCCGGACTCGAATTCGGAAATTGCTGGCATAATTCGACTCAAGGCGCGGAGGTCTTATAGAGTTCGAATCCCAGTGTATAAGTGTGAGCACTTGACGCGTCCGTCAAGGCATATTCATCGTACCTGCAGGCACGGATTATTTCTGGTAGAGCACAACAGATGCGTTTCCAGGCCTTATTCAGGTCTTATCTTCACGCTGTAAGCGCGGCATCTAAATTTTTTGTCATCGCGGAGATGATTCGGGTGGCCCAGGAGATGTAATCTCTTTGTAGGGAAAATATGAGGCGGAGTCGCCATAGCATTCGAGTGTGGATGTTATCGACACACAGTACGATGTACGAGGAAGAAAATAATCATAGGGTGCGTGGCCAGCGCTCCCTATGGGAGTAGCCCCCGAGTGCCTGGTTGAGTCGAAGACTCAAGCAGGGACTAAATAACTTTTGCGACTGCTGTCGTCTTTTGTTGCTTGTTTCAGTCGAAGATTCAGGCAGGGACTAAATAACTTTTGCGACTGCTGTCGTCTTTTGTTGCTTGTTTCAGTCGAAGACTCAGGCAGGGACTAAATAACTTTTGCGACTGCTGTCGTCTTTTGTTGCTTGTTTCGGTCGAATATGCTTTCAGCGCTCCCTATGGGAGTAACCCGAAGTCCACAATCGAATCGTAGATTCGAGTGAAGGGTTTTCATGATGCTTGGATATTTCCACAAATTTCTTCGGGTGCGCGGCCAGCGCTCCCTATGGGAGTAGCCCCCGAGTCCTTAGTCGAATCGTGGATTCGAGTGAGGACTCAGAGCGTGTCACTCGAGGATCTTGTATATGCGCTACCAGTTTGGAGTAGCCCCCGAGTGTCTGGCGGAGTCGCGGACTCAGGTAGAGACTCGAGTCTTGTATCTTTGTAAATGTAGTGGCCAATCATGCGAGAAGAAAACATCGGTGAGTCGACGATGCAGATGGAGTCGATGCAGTCACTTTTTTCGGGTGTGTGGCCAACACCGCATGTGTGTAGCATCAAGCGATGCAACCATCCGAGGAGGGACTCGACTCGGGTCTTGAGTGTATAGCGTAGCTAGTTGTTTTGTCTGACTCCTGTTGGAGGACCCAATAGAATAGCTTGACGAAGTCGACATCCTTGTAAGCTGCAGAAAACATATAGAATTGTGAAGTATTTGTATCTTGTAAAGAATATTTGCATATCGGTTTGCAAAGTAAAATTCTGGTGCCAATCGAGTCGACACTTCCACACTGTATGCTAGGCCTTTTCGTTAGCCTGATTACCCTTAGTCTCAGTACCTTCCTGAGGCACTCGGGGTTCAAGGATTCGACGATCAGGCAGAATCAGCTACTCGGGTTATCGCGTATGAGGTGCTCGAGTGCGTGTAATCGATGGCACATTAGGTTACTCGAAGAGGGTGCAGCCCCCGAGTGTTTCGAGTGCGATTAAAGTAAGAAAGAAAGCATCTCTAATAGAGGGTAACTTAGCTTTATTGGTAGTCGTTGTGGACGAAGTCGATGCAATCACGGACGTAGTCGATGCGGCAGCGGGTCACGTGAAGGAGTCGAAGACACATCAGGTTGGCGAAGTCGAAGACCACAGCGCGTTACCACAGCCGAAGACTGCATCAGGTCGCGTGCTGGAGTCGAAGATTGTAGCGGCTCGCTGTCGCGGGAGTCGAAGACGGCAGCAGGTTGCGTGATGGAGTCGAAGACTCAATAGGTCGGCGGAGTTGAGGACCATAGCGAGTCGCTGGATCACCAATGCTGAGGGAGCCCCCGCGAGTCGCTGGAGTCGAGGACCACACCTGGTCACCGGAGTCGAAGAAGTCCTTGTGTTGCCGGAGTCGAAGACCACAGCGGGTCGCTGGAGCCGAAAGAGCCCCCGAGTCACCGGAGCCAAGAATCGCAGCGTGTCGTCGCAGCCGAAGACTACAGCAGGTCGCGTGATGGAGTCGAAGACTCAATAGGTCGGCGGAGTCGAAGTACGTGACGGGTCGCCGTAGAGGAGGGAGCCCCCGAGCCGCGCTCGCTGAAGCTGATGCGGTCGGTCGCCGCAATAGAAGATTATATTGGGTTGCCGCATCCGTTGGATGTAACGAGTCACCGCAATTGAAGACCGTAGAGGATCATCACAGTCGCAAACCGCAACAGGTCGATAGTCGCGAGTCGTATGACCAAGTGGACGCAGCCCCCGAGCGTGGAGTCGAGGACCGAAGCGGATCGTACGGCGGAGTCGAAGGTTGTAGCGGCTCGCGGTCGCGGGAGTCGAGGAAGCCCTCGAGTCACCCGATCTAAAGATTGAAGTGGGTCGTTGAAGTTGAAGACCGCGGTGGGTCGCCGCAATCGAAGATTGCAACATGCCGTCATAGTCGAAAACAACAGAGGGTCGTGGCGAAGTTGGCGTAGTAGCGGGTCACACGGCGGACGTAGTCGACACGGCGGATCGAAATCGCGTGGTGGTGATGAATTGCCGCATATGAAGACTGTAACGGGCCACAACAGTCGAAGACCGTATCGGGTCGCCTCATCTGGAGATCGCAGCTGAAGGCCACAGCGGGTCACGTGATGGAGTCGAAGACTCAGTAGATGGGCGGAATTGGAGACCGTAGTCAGTCGCCGTAGAGGAGGGAGCCCCCGGGTGTAGAACCGATGTAGCGGACGTGTGGTCCAGGTTGACGGAGTTGCGGGATGGACACAGAGTCGGCATGGTGGATGGTGTCGCACCGCGGACAAGGTCGCGCTACGGATGGAGTCGACGAAGCCCTCGAGCATGGCGCTGGTGGTGAAGGGATCGCAGGACCTCGGACATCATGTTGATTCTAGTGCAAACGCGTCGCCGATCCACGAAGACCACGATTAATCGGTGTAGATGGGCCCTTCATTACGTAGCGTGGTGCATGTATTCTGATAGATATTTGCAGCTGGTGCGTGGCAAAGTTGCGTGGCTTCTTCCTCGATTCGGCCCGATACTATTGCACGGAATCCTTTTTCGACTTCTCTTCTTTCCAAAATTAGAAAATAGGGAATTTGTGTGGAGTTACACTATCCCGTACCTGCCACGGTAGCTCTCAATAATACTAGTTTTTCCTTCCTCTTGAAGTAGTACTAGGCGTGGCCTAATTTCTTGAGATTTGTGGTCGTCACGGCTGTTTGTATTGACACGGTCGACACGTACGCAGCATCTTCATGGCCGAGGGACACACAAACTGTACTACAAACTTGTAGTGTCCGACGCGCTTCCAATCACGCAACTGATTTGCTGCTTGTGTGGCTGCCGCCTCCAATTCGTGTATCTATAATGAATTTTATTCATACGATCCCAGTTGTAGTGTAGCAGCATTCATTCAGATTTGTAGTTAACCGATGAAGGATGGCATTGTTATCTCCATAGACTGCGTCAAGTCGGGAATTTGTGGCGATGACGGAGTCGTGTTGTTGTTCCCCAGAAATCGGCGAGTCATAAATCGACGGATCGTAGATCATCGGGTTGATGGAGCCGTCGAGATCGCAACATCAACGCCCTCGATTCCCACAGACGGCGCCAATTGACGAGGGTTTAACTCATCAATGTCCATTGTTATGGACTTAGGTTCGAGGAATTGAGGAGCGCTGGAAATCTCGGTACGGCTAGCAAACAAGCACACAGGGACGCGAGGTTTACCCAGGTTCAGGCCTCGTAGAGGACCCTACTCCTGCTTGTCTGCTCTTGATTGATGATGATCCGAAGGATTACAATGTCGCCGATGGCGGTGTCATGCAAATTGGATCTGGCGTATGGGAGATCGTAGATCTATCTATTGGGGGAGTCGCGATGTCTAGATATATTGTGGCGTAGCGTGTCGCGATTGAGAGAGATTGTCTGTTGGGGGAGAGGATGCCTTCTCGTTGGACCCTCCTAGCCTTTATATATGGGGAGGCTAGGTCTCAGGTACCAATACGAGTTGGTTACAAGTTAGTTTCAAACTCTAGTCTTGAGCTTTCCTTGTCTTGTGCGTTTGGCAGTCCGTGTCCATATGGGCTTCATACTAGTCGAACCGTCATAGGCGTCATGGACCTTGGCAATTTGTCGAGTGCACCTTCCGTCGAGCCGCACTAGGTAGGCTGTAGTTGAGTGCCTATTGGGCATACCCATGTCAGGGCTTATACGGCTACACCAAGCAGACGAGCTCCTGAATAGTTGCAGGTTGCCCTAACCCACGGCTGTTCCAGCCTAATGTCGTCATTGGGCGCGATGGTCCTCCTCGAAGGAGGCCACCGATGTTGCCAATTCATTAGGTGTTTCTGACATCTTCCGCAGCTTCGAACGATCCTGGGGATCAGTGTATGATGGGGGTAGAGGTGGAATAGTACCAGGGTACTGTAGAGGGATCGTGATTGCTTGGTGCACCTCCAGTTCCTAGATCTTCGGATTCATAAGTCAGAGTTTTCCTGGCCCCAACATCACCTTCCACAGTAGTCTCCATAGGGATAGATTTTGTCGGGCTCACCGCCGTGTCCTGAAGGTCATCCTCTTCATCGAGTGAGACATCTTGGGAAGAAAGCTTACGAGGGCCAGCCCCATCGCCCCTATCTGCTCTACCACCCCGGCCACGAGTAGTGAAGGTATGTGGCTCCATAACCGGTGGGTTTGCACGCCTCTTTGCAAGCATGAAATCTCCATATTGGAGCTCACTATCAGTCCAAACACCATCGCCACATTCTCGTGGTTGTGCCCCATTAGTCCGCGGTGCTTACAAAAGTAAGGTACTTTTTCATACTTAACCAGCAACCTCTTCTTCCCCCCACCTTCCATGTTGAGGGAAGCAACACACGCAAGGGGATTTTTAACCTCAACTAATACTCGAATTCTGATATAATTCCCCTCGTAGAACATCTTGGGGGTCATTTGAACCTCCTTAGTTTTTCCAATGCGCCTAGCTAGGTCATCAACAACCTTCACCTTCCGATACAGCTCCGGTATACCATGGATCTAAGCCCACACATACAGTCCTCCAAAGGCAACTTTCTTCGGGTCTTCCCGGCCATCATAATCCTCGATGAGGACATCCGAGCCCCGGAAGGTCCAAAGACCCTGATGAACGACTTTTTTCTAGTCACCTAAACAATGCATCTGGAACACGAACAAAATTTCCCCCGCCTCTCTGCTAATCGGATCTTTGGAGAGGTTCTAGATCGCTTTCATCTTACCGAATAGTGCATCAGAACTAAAGTTCCTTGTAGTATGGACCTTGCCGATTGCCATCCAGCGAGCCTCCTTCTGAAACTCCTTGACATCCGCTTCTCCAACCACAACATCGTCGAGCTCATCATCACGTAGATCTAGGTGCATTAACAGGTCATTAATCTCTATTTCAGATTCCTTCGCTGCACCTGAGGTTCTAGCACCGGATCTTGTTGTCATGGCGTCGCCTCTCGAAAACCCTAGACCGCCCAGGGCAGGGATGAAGAAAACGGTAGGGAAGTGGTGTGATCGTTCGGGGAAGGAATAACGTGGAGAGACACCCAAGGGAATCAAGCACGGACACTGTGAAAATCTCACGTCGGCGATGGGATCTTGTCTTGGCTTTTCTACAGTATATAGTCCATTGTTAATTAAGACTATACAAACTAAAAATGTTAAAACCAGTCTAACATGAAAGAGGGGTTTTTGTGTGTGCGTTTTTTAGACATGAGAGGTAATTTAAACCACAATGTCAGAAATCCACTTTGGCTTGGCTCCTAGCTGCATATGTACTCATTGCCTAAAAGTACATATCAAAATATTAAAAAATTACATGTACATCCCGACATTTGATGTTCGCAAACAAAGTTTTGAGATGTACATTCGGCTATTTGATGTTCGTAAACAAAGTTCCGGGAAAAAGGAACATCTTTTGTGGTATTATATGTAAAAAAATATAAGTACTACTATTTCCGTGACCTTTTTGTGTTTTTATGAACTTTTTTGGGGGGGAGACTTTGTATGTATTTAATTTTTTTTCTTCAAAACGAGTACATGTACATCTATGCATGTAGCCAAAACACCACGTCACCTCCACCATGTTAGGGTAACTTCAGCTATACTAATGGTAGTTGAGAGTTAGGGAAAATTAGGTCTGTACCACTAAAAGAACCACTATTTCGGTCTATACCATCAAAAGTTCATTCTTTAGGCATATACCATTAAAAGGTTGCAGCTCTTTTGATTCTCACCACTTCTGTTAAGTCTCCGTTAGTTGTGACCACTGTACCCTTCACGAAACCATTGGACAACACCTCCTCGGCTGATCAAATTTAAGCATGCATTCAGCAAATGAACAGAAGCAGTTTGGCACCATATCGACAGGATATAGCACAATATATCAGCAAATGAATAGAAATAGTTTGGCAGCAACTACGAAGTAGGCACAGACAAGAATCTCTAATCGATATGCCTTTTTTGGTTCAGTTCTGTAGCAGCAACAAACGCATGGAACAGAGAACAAAAATAAGCTACAAACACATGGAATCTCTATTCGCAGCTCCCGCAGATAAAGGAATTGAAAATTTTATACATGGTCATACAATATTACCTAACTTGAACATCAGGACGATCCATCCAAGCCAGGAGCAAGAACCTGCAGTAGAGGTCGGGGATGAGCAAGTGAAGGAGCACGGGGAGGCTGGTGTTGGATAATAGGCACAATTTTCATGATTAATTCCAGAATATTAAACATGACAATATCAGCTACTAGCACATGTAACTCGAACATACTAGATGTACTAAACAACAAGATGAACGGAAATAGGCAGTAGCTAAACATGTACTCGTAGAACATGATGAATAACCAGACAACAGCACGTCACACGTATCGTTCGATTGCAGTAGTCGCAGCAGTAAACTTGGGGAAGATTGGTCGAAGCAGACGGCGGCGAAGACGACGATAGGCAGCACCACCCGACTTGGATGGAACTCGAGCAGTCGCGCAGAGCGCTTCCTAAAAACCTTATTCGCCCTCTCCCGTACAGGATCGCAAAGGCGAGTGGTTCCGGAGACCTGCTCTCCCGTTCGCCGGTGCACGCCGTCAAGCGAGATGGAGTAGGCTACGGTGGCGGCGCAAGGCAGAGAGGAGGCAAAACCATAGATTGGTACGTCGTGGACCAAGCCCATATATAGAGCGGCTCGGGAATCCCGCATAGGGCACGTCGTGGACCAAGCCCACGTTGTGCACGTTCGGTCGGTTCCAGATAGCCCACGATCCGGGAGCGACCTGAATAGGCTGACTGTTGACACTTCTGTCAAAACCGCACAAGTTTTTCCAAGCAGCAAAAATAAAGCTCGGCTCGGCGAGATTCCCGCAACCCGCAGCGCACGCGCGTCGTGACGAGACGGACGGGCGGGTGGGCGAGCGTGCGAGCGGCGGCGGCGGCAGAGGAGGAGCGCGCGTGTAGTTCTCCTCTTCTCACTCACTTTACTAAGTGGTGAACCACTCCACCTTATAAGGTGGTGTAACTCTCCTTCAACTTTCTATGTGGGACTAAACTTTAGCTCCCACTCCACTCATATGTGAGCTGCCACCAAATTGGGCTAAATCACACATGGGCTTCCACACACATGGGCTTTGAGATTTAGGGATAAACCGAAATCACATATGGGCTTAAATAAATTAGCCCATTATTTCTAATAATCCCCCACCAGATCTCAAATGCCCATTTGAAGATTTGCCAATCCTCGCTACTTGTTTATATACTAGTGTTTCAGCAGAGACTGTTAAGTTGAACATCCGCCTAGAATCTTGAACTACGTCTATCAGCAACTTGAACAATGGACGAACCTTGAATTGCAAGTTTGGTGCCAATAGATTTCACTCAAAATCATAACTAGTACCTGGCTGCCACTATCCTACCCCGCGGGTTGGAGCATATGCGTCATATTCCCTGGTCTCTTCATGAGTTTACTAGAGGCCACCCAAGTCTCATAGACCGCGACGTTTACAGTCGAGCTCATATAGGTGTGTTCTTTCAAGAATGCCCTGTAGGACGGCATCTTCGCTAGTTATAGCCAACAGAAACACATTAAGGCATGTTGCCAACCTGCCTTACAGATTTGAGAGTCATGCATCTTCACCTAGAGAGGGTTACAAAAGTACTCTCCTCAATCAAACCACTAGCTTGTTCTTCCCAGATCCTAATTCACGGGATCTCCGATCACATATGTTGGGTTACCACTGTGGTGTGACATCCATGGGTCTCAAACCCATCTCCCTCGATGCATTTTCTATCACAATTCGTGATAGTCCCTTTGTAAAGGGATCTGCCAGGTTTTTATCTGTTTGAATATACATAACAGTTATTACTCTGGAGTTTCTCAATTTCCTGACAGATTTCAAACATCTCTTGACTTGTCTTGATGACTTCGCGTTATCCTTAGAATTGTTCACTTTGACAATAATAGTTTGGTTGTCACAATTCAAAAGGATTCCCGGCACAGGTTTTTCAACCACATGCAAGTCCATCAAGAGTTCACGCAGCCATTCTGGCTCAACAGTGGCTGTGTCTAAAGCAGTAAGTTTTGCTTCCATAGTTGACCTCGTCAATATGGTCTGTCTACGAGATCTCCATGAGACTGCGCCACCTACAAGGGTAAACACATACCCACTCGTGGAGTAGAGTTCATCAACATCAGAGATCCAGTTCGAATCACTATATCCTTCAAGCACAGCAGGGTGCCCTGAATAGTGAATCCCATAGCTCATTGTACCACATAGATAGCGCATGACCCTTTCAAGTGCATGCCAATGATCAATACCCGGGTTAGACATGAACCTACTCAACTTGCTCACAGCAAAAGAGATATCGGGTCTTGTAGCGCTTGCTAAGTACATGAGAGAACCAACAATTTGTGAATATTTCAACTGGTCTGTTGGTTCCTTCTTATTCTTTCGCAATGTCAAATTGGGATCATAAGGTGTTGGAGAAGTCTTGCCATCAATAAAGCCAAAACGGCTCAAGCCCTTCTCAACATAATGAGATTGCGTTAAAGTAATCCCATTCTCGTTCTTAATAAGCTTGATGTTCAGAATCACATCAGCCTCTCCCAGATCTTTCATATCAAAACTCTTTGACAGGAAAGACTTGACTTCATTTATCACATCCATATTTGTACCAAAGATCAGAATATCATCCACGTACAAACATAATATAATGCTATCGCCCCCACCATGGCGATAGTACACACACCTATCAGCCTCATTAATGACAAAGCCAGCAGAAAGTAGAGTTCTGTCAAACTTCTCATGCCATTGCTTAGGTGCTTGTTTCAGGCCATATAAAGATTTTAACAACTTGCACACCTTTGTCTCTTCACCTTTTACTACAAACCCATCAGGCTTATCCATATAGATCTCCTCTTCCAACTCTCCATTAACGAAAGCTGTCTTCACATCCATTTGATGAACGAGAAGACCATAAGAGGCAGCCAGGGACAGTAGTACTCGAATGGTGGTCATTCTAGCGACAGGTGAATAGGTGTCAAAGTAATCTTCGCCTTCTTTCTGTGTGTAGCCCTTTGCTACAAGCCATGCCTTGTACTTCTCAATAGTACCATCAGGCCTTAACTTCTTCTTGAACAGCCACTTACAGCCCACAGGTTTGCAACCGTAGGGTCATTCTGATAGTTCCCAAGTTCCATTATAAAGAATCGATTCCATCTCATTTTGGACAGCTTCTTTCCAATCATCTGCATCTGGAGATGCATATGCCTCTGCAATGGATCTGGGAGTATCATCCACAAGGTACACGATGAAATCATTACCAGAAGATTTTGCAATCCTCTGTCTCTTACTCCCTGTGGGAGGTTCATCGTCATCCTTCTCTAGGACTTCCTCATGTGTTTGTTCAAAATTATCAATAGACGCACTAGATTCAGGAAGTATTTCAGAAGAAATTCTAGCAATGCTATGCATATCCTTCAGAGGAAACATATTCTCAAAGAATGTTGCATCACGAGATTCCATTATAGTATCAACATGCATATCAGGAACCTCAGACTTAACCACTAGAAATCTATAGCCTATACTCCGTGGAGCATATCCTAGAAAGATACAATCCACTGTCTTAGGTCCAACTTTGCGTTTCTTGGGAATCGGTATATTGACCTTAGCCAAACACCCCCAAGTGCGCAAATATGCAAGTGATGGTTTTCTCCCAGCCCACTCCTCATAAGGGGTCTTTTCTTTATTCTTGTTAGGAACTCTATTCAGGACATGACATGAAGTCAACAAAGCCTCCCCCACCATGCCTTTGATAAACCAACAGTGGCTAGCATGGAATTCACCAAGTCAGTCAGCGTGCGGTTTTTCCTCTTGGCAATCCCGTTTGATTGGTGCGAATAGGGAGGCGTCCTCTCATGAATAATGCCATGTTCCTCACAGAACTCGTCAAAGATTTTGGGAAATTATTCACCACCACGACCCGACCTAAGACGTTTGATATTTCTCTCTAGTTGATTTTCAACTTTGGCTTTATAAACTTTAAAGTAGTCTAAAGCTTCATCTTTAGTGCGCAACAAATAAACATAGCAGTATCTAGTCGCATCATCAATCAATGTCATGAAATATTGATGACCCACAAGTATAGGGGGTGTATCGCAGTATTTTCGAGGGAAGTGAAACCCAATTTATTGATTCGACACAAGGGGAGCCAAAGAATATTTATCAGCCTTAACAACTGAGTTGTCAATTCAGCTGTACCTGGAAACAATCTTGCTCACGGCAGTTTATCAGTAGCAACATTTTTGTAGTAGGAATAGCAAAGTAACAGCAGTAGCACAGCAAAGACAGTAGTAACAAAAGCAGTAAACAATGGGATTCGAGTGCGGTAGGCATAGGGATGGATGGACAGGCGTTGCATGGACAAGCCAATTCACATAGCAATCAGAACATAGGGCAATTGCAGATAAATAAGATAAAGCACCCAAGTACTAGACAATCCTAGGCATGTGTTCCATATATAGTCATACGTGCTCGAAATGAGAACTTGCACAACATCTTTTGTCCTGCCAGCCCGTTTGCAGCGGGGCCTCTAGGGAACTACTCGCAATTAAGGTGCTCCTTTTAATAGAGCACCGGAGCAAAGAATTAACACTCCGTGGACACACGTGATCCTCACATCAAAGCCTTTCCCTTCCGGTTATCCCGATTTCTGTCACTTCGGGGCCATAGGTTCCGGACAATAACGTGTGTATACAACTTGCATATAAGACCAAGAACAATACTATCATAATGAATCAATAATAAGTTCAGATCTGAAATCATGGCACTCGGGCCCTAGTGACAAGCATTAAGCACAACAAGTCGCAACAAAGTCATAAAGCACTATAAAAGATACTAGGCACCATGCCCTAACAATTTGATGCCATTACATGAACGATCTCATCCAATCCCTACCATCCCCATAGCCTACAGCGGGGGATTACTCACTCATAGATGGGGGAAACATGGATGGTCGATGGAGAAGCGATGGTGATGATGATGGCGATGATCTCCTCCAATTCCCCGTCCCGGCAGGGTGCCAAAACAGAGTTTCTGGTGCTGTTTCGTGGAATCTAGTGGTGGCGGCGGAGCGGAACTCCTTCTGGAAAAACGTCAAACCCCCCGAAGTTTTTAGGTCAGAAGGCTCCTTATAGGCGAAGAGAGAGGCCGAGGGGGTGCCTGGGGGCCCACATCACCCCCTGGCGCGGCCTGTCCTGGCCCGCGCCACCAGGTGGTGTGGCCACCCCAGGGCTCTTCTCCGTCTCGTATTCTGGCTCCTGGAGTCTTCGGGTGAAATAGGATTTTTGGCATATTTTCCGGGATTTTTCCTGATAGTTGATTTTCTGCACAAAAAGTAAACACCAAGGCAATTCTGCTGAAAACAGCGTCAGTTCGTATTAGTTGCATCCAAATCACACAAGTATAGAGGAGAAACAATAGCAAAAGTGTTCGGGAAAGTAGATACGTTTTGGACGTATCAACTCCCCCCCAAGCTTAGCTTATTGCTTGTCCTCAAGAAATTCAGTTGAAAACTGAGTGCGATAAAAGAACTTTCACGGACACATTTGCTTCATATGATGTAAATATTCTCAGCAATGTGATGAACTACTTAGACAGTTCATAATAAAGAGTATGCAACTAAGTCTACTTAATAGTCATTGCAAGCTATGAAGAGATTCCAACTCAAGAATAATAAGTAGCATGAAGCATAAATATAAGCAACATTACAATACTCATAGAAAGGTATGATAGAGGGGTATCTCTCTTGCCTTTGATTATGAATGCCAAGGCACCTCTGAAGTTCAAGTGATGACTAGAAGTAAAGATATCAAAGATACAAGCATCAAAGTCATAACACAAATAATCAAGTAATGGAACAAACACAAAGAATGACAACTATGCTCTCAAGAAGGTGCCCAAAGAATATGTGGAGACTCAACAAGTAGAAGAAAAATGTTTTGAATAATTTGAAAGGCTTCCAAATGCTGAAAGTATGGTACTTGTTAGCTTTGAGCTCTCATTGCCCCTATCATAAGCATCTTTAAAGTGGTTAAGGTGAAAGTGAGGTCCAATCTGAGTTATATGCTTGACAGACTATAAACTGGAAATCTCGAGTCCCTTGAGTACGAGGGCCGCTCCTCATACTACTCAACTTTAGTTACCGGTAAGTTCTTGTCATCGTAAGTATGTGCGTATCATTGAGAACCGCCAACGGGGTACCCCTTGCCCGATGATACGGAAGAATCCCCATATCAAAATGACAAGGCAAGCAGACAATGAGTATCTCAGCAATCTTCATATTTACCATGGGAAAATGGTGTTTTTTTCTCTCTTTCCTCTTTTCATAAATCTCATTTTTTTCTTTTTGTCAATAGTTATCTCTCTCTTTTTTTATAAGAAGAATGCTTCATAGATATCACTATGGTTACGCTGCAGGTTTCCACCATGTCAGCATGGATTAGACCAGTGGCCCAGGCGTTTCTCTAAACACACATACATAACTCCATGGACTTACAAGCTCCCCTTTCATTTCACACCGACGACATCCGCAAACAAAAGAGCAAGGTATCAACTAGGTATATATTTACAAGTGTTGAAAGCGTTCCCCGTGATAGCACGGTTCTTCTAATCCCCAGCCTATAATTTGCAAGCATATAACTTTCATGGAGAGTTCACAATGGTTCAGGTTTATTAAGTGCGGAAAATAAAGTGTGCCACCAAGTTCGTGAGAGCTGTACTAACTAATTTTCCCATAACAAGCAAACATTTTATTCGGAAGAAAACAAGGCATATTGAATATGCACGAAAGTAGCAAATGATGCTAATAGGTAGGTATGGTGGACACTTTGGAAATATTTGGTTTAGGGAGTTGGAAACATGAGTAAAACACTCAGTGGAAGTGAAGGATAGCAATAGTAAGGGAGCGACAAACGAGAGAGCAATAGCTGTCATTATCATCCTTGCAACAAAACAAGACTACTCATGGCATGAAAGTGATTCAAGATCCTCAAGGCAAAATAATTCATCAAGGCTTAACTGATTATTATAGTCATGTGCATGCATGAGCATGTGCCAAGTCAATTCAAATGAAACATTCAGAGGAGGATACCACGGTGTCATACCAATTTACGAATAGAGTAATGCAAGCAAACATTCATGAGACATGCTACAAACTATTAGCGAGCTGGAGCTAATCATAAGAAAGCAAGAACTATTAAGCATCCAAAGAAAACATACACTCTACATGAACGGACTAAGCATGCCCACAGTGATGAGTATATGTACAAAAATGAAAACAAATAGAGTTCGTTACCAGCCTGTTACCACGCCTCAAGTTGTCATTAATCCTCATTATTGCTCTTCACTTGTGTGGCTTGAATAATAATATGAAACCAATAATCCACTGAGGACTGCCGAACCCTGTAGCAAACTCACAAAAACAAAAGAAGTACGACAAATATTTTTGGTGTTTTCGATTTTTAAACAAGAACAAAATAGAAAAACAAGCAAGGCAAAATCTTTTTTGGTTTTTCGAATAGTTCAAACAAAGAAAAAAGGGAAAAGCAAACCAAGGCAAAAAGAAGAAGCAAACCAAAGAGAAACAACAAAAATATTTTTGGCCTTTTGTGTTTTTAGAAAGCAAAAGCAAAGAAGAACGAAAACTAAAAAGAGAACGAAAACATGAATATACAAAGTACCGACGCAACATGATATGGAGATGAGTGCGGTGTCGGCGTACCTCCCCCCAAGCTTAGGCTTTTGTCCTAAGTGGGTATCAATCCCAGGCTGGCCAGGATGAAGTGTCACCGTGGTACGACGAGGAGGTACCCTCGTCCTGGTGCGAGCTCGAGTACGTCCCTCCGTAATGTACAGAGTAATCATAGGAGGGCACATCCTCCTGGTGCTGCTCGTGGAAACCCAGCAAGCGAAGCTGCTCGTCCACCTCCTCCTTGGAGCGCGACCATGGTCTCCTGTCAACACTAAACAAAGCAGGATGTGGCAAAAGGATCTCCCTTTCATCCCCGTCAGTGAAAAGCCTCCTATAGACTAGATTGTTCAAATCAGAGGTAGCGGTGACAAAGTGATGAGTTTTCATGGCAACAAGGTCAAGCCTATGTGGTGCCAGCATATCATCATCGGGATCCACGGAAAGACCTAATGCATTGACCATGCGCGATGCAATGATGCCCCCATAGATAGGCTCCCTAGCAGCTAGGCGGCGAGCAATAAGCGAGCCAAGATTGTACCGAGTATCATTGTTAAGCGCAGCAGCAAGGAATGCTAAATGATAGTTGGAGATATTACTAGTGTTCTCCCTACCCAATACACTAGTAGCAAGATAATATGCAAAGTATTTGAGAGCAGGGAGTTGGATATTTCTTATCTTTTCGCGTTGCGCCACGCGGTCATCATCATTGGTCACCCCTCGGTAAAGCTCCAACAAATCAGCGGGTCACCCTTGAATTTTCTTCATGGTCCCTATCATACGCACACCTACAATACTGCAAAATCTCTCCAAAGGCATGGTGAAGGGCATATCATAGATTTTAAAAGAGACAGTAGATTGATAGGGTCTGTTAGTAAATGAGAAGCTCTCAACAAAAGTTTTGGTGAGCATAGCGTATTGTGCACTCTCATCTTGCATATAAGAGGTCAAACCAACCCTCTCAATCAGTAGCAAGAAATCATCAAGAATACCTGCAGCTTGCAAGAAAGTAAAACAAGGAAAAGAGGATGGGTGAGCATCTCCATCATCCCTTTCACTGCCAATGCGTGTTGCAATGAGGTCTTCATTATATGATGGCCTAGTTTGAGAGGCTGTTCTTGAGGGCCTCGACCTCCTAGGTGCATCACTCTCAAATATCTCTCCAAAAGTATGGTTGTTCATGCTTGGTATTCTGAAATTTAAACACCTATTAAACAAGTGATTGCAAACTAAATATAATGAAGGATTCTACTCATAGGGACTTGCAAGAGGCCTAAACATGCATCAAAACTATATCTCTAAGCAACAAACAAGCTTACAAGCTCTCAAAACCAGTCACCTACAGCAGCAAAATACTCAACATATAATCCACTAAACACAAATCTACTTGGACAAGGGGAGGAGTCACATACCAGGGAACAAATGCTCCAAATTTCAGCAAGAAAGATGGGCTGAGCAAGGAGATCGATGGAATAAAGAGCAAGCACAGAAGGAACACGATTTTGAGCTATGAACTGGAGCTTACTCGGGAGAGAGAAGAAAGTGGCAGGGAGAGAGTTAGTGGGGGGGGCAGGGGTGGCACACACCAGGGCATGGCGCCACCCAAGGCTGGCCATGCCACCACATGGTGTGCCTGCCTGGTGGCCCCCTGGTACCTACCAGGTACTCCTCTGCCCCTTTTTTTCACGTAAAAATTTAATATGAATTTTCTGGAATTTTTCGAGACACTTTATTTTTGGGCATTTTTCAAAAATGGAAGAATGATTTTCTGACAGACAGATTTTTTTTTCTTTTTTTTGGAAACATGATGCAAGGACAAAACAAGGCTAGAAATACAGAAGTTCTAGCATGCAAGCAACTAACAACACAAAGAAAACTAAAGGAAAACAAAAACTAAGATGCAAAGGATAGAAATAAATGGAGATAATCATAATGAAAACATTGTTTTGTTCAATGGAATCCTTTTGTTAGCAAGGTTGATCAAGTCTTTCTACCAAAACAATTGCATATGCGAAAAAACTTTGTACTCCACTAATGATTATGTTACCTCAACCTTGATAGCAATGGTCCCAATCATAATAGTTTCAAGTTTTTCTCTTGGTATGGGACAATATATTTCTCCAACTTGAATGCCTTCAACTTGTTCAATTGAATTCAAGCCATAAGTCCTTTCAATCTTCTTGGGGAAATATACAGTATGTTCCTTGTCATTAACATTGAAGGTCACCTTTCCTTGATTACAATTAATAACAGCTCCTGTAGTATTAAGAAAAGGTCTCCCAAGAATAATAGACATATTATCATCTTCAGGCATTTCAAGTACAACAAAATCAGTTAATATCAAGCAACTGTGAGCCACCTGAACAGGTACATCCTCACATATACCCACAGGAATAGTGGTAGATTTATCAGCCATTTGCAAAGATATATCAGTTGGTATCAATTTTTCAAGCTAAAGCCTCTTATAGAGAGAGAAAGGCATAACACTAACTCCAGCTCCCAAATCACACAAAGCAGTTCTAACATAACTGTTCTTAATAGAGCAAGGGATAGTTGGAATCCCTGGGTCTCCAAGTTTCTTAGGAACCTTACCATTGAAAGAATAATTAGCAAGCAAAGTAGAAATTTCTTCATTAGGGATGTTCCTTTTATTCGAGACAATGTCCTTCATATACTTTGAGTAAGGGGCAATTTAGTAGCATCAGTCAAAGGAATTTGCAAGAATAAAGGCTTCATCCACTCACAAAACTTATTATAGTGTTCATCTTCCTTTGACTTGTGTTTCTTATCAGGGAAAGGCATAGGTTTTTGGACCCAAGGTTCTCTGTCACTACCATGTTTCTTAGCAATAAAATCTTCTTTGGTGTATTTAGTAGTCTTAGTGTGGTTTTCAGGTTCTTCTTCAACTTTTTCTTCATTACCACTTTCAGTTTCAGCATCAGAGATAGATATACTATTAGGATCTATAGCAGGTTCAGAGGGTTCTACAATAGTTTTATGTTTCTTTTTCCTTTTCTTACGAGTAGAACCACTATTTTCAGCTTGTTGAGAATCCTGCTCAATTCTTTTGGGATGCCCCTCAGGATATAGAGGATCCTGGGTAGCAGCACCACTTCTAGTTCTAATTTCATAAGCATGTTTTTCTTTAGCAGCATTAACTAGCAAGTCGTTTTGCACTTTAACGAGTTGATCTATTTGAGTTTGAACCATTTGAAAGTGTTTAACAATCATTTTAACATCATTAGAGGTTCTTTCCACAATATCTTTCAATTCAACAATAGCTCTAGTGTTTTCCATTAGATGATTTTACACCCTTTTGTTAAAGTTATCTTGCTTAACAATAAAGATATCAAATTCTTCTAAGCATTGATCAGGAGGTTTCAAGTAAGGGATATCACCTTCATCAAAGTGTTGGAGAGAGTTTACCTCAATAGTGGATGAGTAGGGAATAGGCTTACATAATTCTTCTATAGGAGGTAAATTCTTGACATTTGCAGCTTTAATTCCCTTCTCCTTAAGACATTTCTTAGCTTCCTTCATCACTTCATCATTTAATTCAATAACTCCCCTCTTCTTTGATGTTGGAATAGGCACAGGAATAGATGGTACAGGTACAATTACTTCAGGTATATCTTGTTTAGGAGGAGTCCAATCTTCATAATTCTTGCTTATTTTAGCCATTGATTCCTCACCTTCCTTTGGAGTCCTATTCCTGAAAACACAATCAGCACAACTATCTAGGTATGTCCTAGATTCTTCGGTTAGTCCATTATAAAATATATCAAGAAGCTCATTCTTAGGTAATGGACTTCTAGCATGTGCATGAATCAAAGCACAAAACCTTGCCCAAGATTCAGGCAATACCTCTTTTTCTCCCTGTTTAAAATCAAAAGGTTCCTGCAAAATAGCATGTCTAGCACTGGGAGGAAAATATTTCTGCAGGAAAGTACTAATCAAGCACTCAGAGCTATCAATAGATCCAGGAGGTAAATTACTAAACCAAGTTTTAGCTTCTCCTTTCAGTGAAAAAGGAAAAATCTTAGCAACAAAGTAAGTACGCATCTTAATATCATCAGAAAACAAGCCACTCATGGTAGAAAGTTCATTCATATGTGCTACCGCAATTTCATTCTTAGTCCCACAAAAAGTTTCTTTCTCGACAATAGCTATGTAAGATAGATCGAGAGAGAAATCATAATCTTCATCTACAATGTTTATGGGAGAAGCAGCAAACTTAGCAGCAGGAGATAATTTGGGTCTAATAGTACGCCTCTCAAGGAGACTCTTAGAAACGCTCCTATCATGGGTGTTCTTACATTCTTTAATAAACTCATCAGTCATCTCAACATAATCTTCTTCAGTATCATAACTCTCTCTAGACTCAGGTGAGCTAATAGGTGTGGTAGTGTCTTCATTAGGAGTTTCGGTATTTCCAGCTATAGTTCTAGCAATCGTAGCATCTAGGAAAGGACCTAATGAACCACTCTTATCAAGCACAGTAGAAACAACATCATAAGCATCAGAAGTTTCAGATTCAGCAGTAGTAGCAGTGTGTGTAGCATGTGTATGTGGTGGTGTAACGAGCTTACTTATAACAGATGGTGAATCGAGAGCAGCAGAGGTATTTAGAACCGTACCTCTTCTTGTAGTGGATGGTAAAATAGGAACCTTGCCATCACGAGACTTACCCATGATGGATGGATAGTAGCGAACAATAGAGAATCCAAGTGAACTTGATAAATAAAGCTATGTTCCCCGGCAACGGCGCCAGAAAATAGTCTTGATGACCCACAAGTATAGGGGGTGTATCGCAGTATTTTCGAGGGAAGTGAAACTCAGTTTATTGATTCGACACAAGGGGGGCCAAAGAATATTTATCAGCCTTAACAACTGAGTTGTCAATTCAGCTGCACCTGGAAATAATCTTGCTCACAGCAGTTTATCAATAGCAACAGTTTTGTAGTAGGAATAGCAAAGTAACAGCAGTAGCACAGCAAAGACAGTAGTAACAAAAGTAGTAAACAATGGGATTCGAATGCGGTAGGCATAGGGATGGATGGACGGGCGTTGCATGGACCAGACAATTCACATAGCAATCAGAACATAGGGCAATTGCAGATAAATAAGATAAAGCACCCAAGTACTAGACAATCCTACGCATGTGTTCCATATATAGTCGTACGTGCTCGCAATGAGAACTTGCACAACATCTTTTGTCCTGCCAGCCCGTTTGCAGCGGGGCCTCTAGGGAACTACTCGCAATTAAGCTGCTCCTTTTAATAGAGCACCGGAGCAAAGCATTAACACTCCATGAACACACGTGATCCTCACATCAAAGCCTTTCCCTTCCGGTTATCCCGATTTCCGTCACTTCGGGGCCATAGGTTCCGGACAATAACGTGTGTATACAACTTGCAGATAAGACCAAGAACAATACTATCATAATGAATCAATAATAAGTTCAGATCTGAAATCATGGCACTCAGGCCCTAGTGACAAGCATTAATCACAACAAGTCACAACAAAGTCATAAAGCACTATAAAAGATACTAGGCACCATGCCCTAACAATCTGATGCCATTACATGAACGATCTCATCTAATCCCTACCATCCCCATAGCCTACGGCGGGGGATTACTCACTCATAGATGGGGAAACATGGATGGTCGATGGAGAAGCGATGGTGATGATGATGGCGATGATCTCCTCCAATTCCCCGTCCCGGCAGGGTGCCAGAACGGAGTTTCTGGTGCTGTTTCATGGAATCTGGTGGTGGCGTCGGAGCGGAACTCCTTCTGGAAAAACTTCGAACCCCCCGAAGTTTTTAGGTTAGAAGGCTCCTTATAGGCAAAGAGAGAGGCCCAGGGGGTGCCTGGGGGCCCACACCACCCCCTGGCGCGGCCTGGCCCGGCACGTGCCACCAGGTGGTGTGGCCAGCCCAGGGCTCTTCTCCGTCTCGTATTCTGGCTCCTGGAGTCTTCGGGTGAAATAGGATTTTTGGCATATTTTTCGGGATTTTTCCTGATAGTTGATTTTCTGCACAAAAAGTAGACACCAAGGCAATTCTGCTCAAAACAGCGTCAGTTCGCATTAGTTGCATCCAAATTACACAAGTATAGAGGAGAAACAATAGCAAAAGTGTTCGGAAAAGTAGATACGTTTTGGATGTATCAAATATCTCTTTTCACCTTTTGTCAACACACCATTCATCTCACATAGATCAGAATGTATGAGTTCTAAAGGTGCCAAGTTTCTCTCCTCGGCAGCCTTGTGGGGCTTTCGAGGTTGCTTTGATTGCACCCAACTATGGCACTTAGAACCTTTGGCAATAGTGAAATTCGGAATTAAACTCATGTTGGACATCCGAGACATCAAACCAAAATTAATGTGACATAAACGAGAGTGTTAAACACTGGTATCGTCATTAACATCACCACAAATATGATTCATGGATTTATTACAAAACTCTGAAAGAGAGAAACGGAACAAGCCTCCAAACTCATAACCTTTACCAATAAATTGTCCATGTTTCGAAACAACGACTTTATTAGACTCTAGCACAACCTTGAACCCATCTCTGCATACAAGGGAGCCACTAACGAGATTCTTGTTCATAGTAGGGACATGCTGCACATTGCTCAGCTGCACGATCTTTCCGGAAGTAAACTTCAGATCCACCGTGCCAACACCACGAACAGAAGCATGTTATCCAGTCCCCATTAGGACGGTAGAATCCCGTGCGACCTGATAAGAAGTGAACATAGAGATGTCAGCACACACATGAACATTAGAACCCGTATCAATCCACCAACATGGTGATTGAAACACTGAAAGAACAGTAAATAAATTACCATACCCATCTATGTTGCTAGCGGTCACGATGTTGACAGCCTTTCCACTTTTCCCTCTGCGATCTGCACGTTCTGGGCAGTCCTTGGAGAAGTGTCCGAGCTCTCCATAGGTAAAGCATCCTAGCTCGGCTTTGTTCGGCTTATTCTTCTTCTTGAAGGTTGTAGTCTTTTCAGTCTTGTTGAAGGAGGGCTTATAGTTCCCTTTGTTCTTGCCAAAGGTCCTCTTCTGCACCATGTTGGCGCTAGACTGGCCCTCGCCTCCTTTCTCAGCAGTGTCCTTAGCCCGAGCCTTCTCCTCAACATCAAGAGACGCTATCAGGTTTTCAACCGATATCTCTTGTCTCTTATGCTTGAGAGTTGTGGCAAAGTTCCTCCATGAAGAAGGCAACTTTGCAATGATGCACCCAGCCATAAACTTGTCGAGTAAGTTACACTTAAGGATTTCAAGCTCCTTGGCAAAGCATTGTATCTCATGAGCTTGTTCGACTACAGAACGGTTGTTAACCATCCTATAATCATGAAAGTTCTCCATGATGTATAGTTCACTGCCAGCATCTGTTACACCGAACTTAGCGTTTAGTGCCTCCCAGAGCTCTTTGCCATCTTTGAAGTGCATGTACACATCAAACAGCTTGTTGTCAAGAACACTCAGAACGCATCCCACAAAGGCAAGATTGGTTTCCTTGAACTTGTTCTGATCTTGTTCAGATATAGTTCCTTCAGGTAAACCCTCACTAGCCTCGAATACTTTCAGATTTTGCAGCCACATAGTGGTCTTATACTGCCACCTCTTAAAATGAACACCGGTAAACTTTTCTGACTTCATCGCATCGGCTAAGTGTCCCATGTTTATCAGAAAATTGCCTATAATAAGGTATTTGGATTGTTGGATAATTAGGCACAATTTCCATGATTAATTCCAGAATATTAAGTATGACAATACCAGCTACTAGCACATGTAACTCGAACATACTAGATGTACTAAACAATAAGATGAACGGAAATAGGCAGCAACTAAACATGTACTCGTAGAACATGATGAATAACCAGACAACAGCACGTCGCACGTACCGTTCGATTGCAGTAGTCGCAGCAGTAAACTTGGGGAAGATTGGTCGAAGCAGACGGCGGCGAAGACGACAATAGGCAGCACCGCCCGACTTGGATGGAAGACGAGTCGTGATGCAGAACTCGAGCAGTCGCGCAGAGCGCTTTCCAAAAACCTTATTCGCCCTCTCCCGTACAGGATTGCAAAGGCGAGTGGTTCCGGAGACCTGCTCTCTCGTTCGTCGGTGCACGCTGGCAAGCGGGATGGAGTAGACTACGGTGGCGACGCAAGGCAGAGAAGAGGCAAAACCCTAGATTGGTTTTCAGTGTGTGCGTGGTGGAAGCCACACTGGCATTTATATAGAGCGGCTCGGGAATCCCTCATAGGGCACGTCGTGGACCAAGCCCATACATAGAGCGGCTCGGGAATCCCGCATAGGGCACATTGTGGACCAAGCCCACATTGCGCACGTTCGGGTCGGTTATAGATAGCCCACGATCCGGGAGCGACCCGAATAGGCTGACTGTTGACACGTCTGTAAAAACCGCACAAGTTTTTCCAAGCAGCAAAAATAAAGCTCGGCTCGGCGAGATTCCCGCAACCCGCGGCGCGCGCGCGTCGTGACGAGACGAGCGGGCGTGCGTGCGTGCGAGCGATGGTGTCATCGTCGGAGGAGCGTGCGTGTAGTTCTCCTCTTCTCACTCACTTTACTAAGTGGTGAACCACTCCACCTTATAAGGTGGTGTAACTCTCCTCCAACTTTCCATGTGAGACAAACTTTATCTCCCACTCCACTCATATGTGAGCTGCCACCAAATTGAGCTAAATCACACATGGGCTTTGTGATTTAGGGATAAACCGAAATCACATATGGGCTTAAATAAATTAGCCCATTATTTTTAACAGCTGGGCCTTGAGGGTGTCGGGAGGAGCACGTCGCGGTCGTGCCGCGAACGGTCGAAGTGCGACGGCGATGGCCGGCCACGTTGGCGAGCTCATAGAGCCCTCGTGCTAGGGTATCAGGCGATTGGCAGGGCCCCTCCGTTCCATGGCTACGGGAGCAGGATTCATGAGGGACGGGGGCCTGCCGCCGAGGAGATCCTCCGCCGCGATCAGTGTGCGTGGTGGTCGGGCCGCTGGGTTCAGTTCGTGTCTGAACTCTCCGAAGAACAGAGCTAGGAATCTTCAGACTTAAGTTAGATGGGCACAGGGGTAAAAAGGGAAAAGGTAAATCAATTAATCGACAAAAAAAAATTCTAATAGAAGCAGGCGGAGTGGCAAAATCCAATAACAGAGCTACCTTTTAATGGTATATGCCTAAAGAATGAGCTTTTGATGGTGCAGACCTAAAGAACGGTTCTTTTAATGGTACATACCCAATTTTCCCTAGTTGAGAGGGTTCTCTTGGAATTTTGCAGCCTAAAATACAACGTAGTTCATATTGAGATTTTGCGCGTTTGCAGTATACACCATTGGCAACATGCGGATTTTTTTCCATATTTTTAAACTTTAAAATATAATTTTTAAATTTAAAAAATATATACATGTAGCTCGGCCTTGGTTTGAAGTTTCCAGGGTTCTCTCAGAAGAAGAAAAAAAAGAAATAAGGGGGAAAAGCAGAGCGAGAGAAAATCTATTTCTGAACGGAAGGAGGTGCCAAATGTGTGATGGCTTCCCCGCAGAATCCCCGGCGGCGGCAGCTTGGCGCGGCGCAGTCCGCCTGGCCGGATCTACCACCGGAGCTCCTGGAGAGCATCTTATGCCGCCTCGGCCCGCTGGGCCGTATCGCCGTCCGCCTGGTGTGCTCCCCGTGGCGGTCGTGCGCGCGAGCTTGGATCTCGGCTGACCTCCCCTTCGAGGCCCCGCGACTCCTCCTCCGCCGCCCCGGGTCCTGCGGCAGCCTCGCGTTCTTCAGCCTCCGGCGCGACGAGATCCTCCCTTTCGCGGTCCCCGACCGCGTCAACGCCGGGCGGTGCTGCGGCCAGATCGGCGGCTGGCTCGCGATGGCCTTCGACGAGGAGCGGGCGATCGAGCTCCGCAACCTCTTCTCCGGTGAATCCGTGGCCATGCCCCGGCCCCCCGCGTTCCCGGTGGCGAAGATCGTGCTGTCCGCGCCGCCCACCTCCCTGGGGTGGGTGGCCGCCGTGCTGGGCAGCTCGGGCACGCTGGCGCTGCTCCAGCCGGACGTATCCGGCGGCGCCTGGATCACGATCGGGGCGGGGGCGGAGCACGGAGGTTTCCGGGACGTGGCGTTCTGGCGCGGGCGGCTGTGCGCGCTGGGCGACGACGGCGCGGTCCTGGCGTACCGGGCCGACCTCCGAGCCCGCGTGGCGGCCGTGTCGGAGCTGCGGGAGAAGGACCGGGATCACCAGAACTACCGGCAGGTGCGGTGGCAGCGGCAGACGTACCTGTTGGAGTCTGAGGGGGAGCTCCTGCTGGTGAGGAAGCTGTACATGGTGATGAGGGACTCGGTGGAGGTGGAGGTGGAGGTGCGCCGGTTCCGGCCGGAGGAGAGCAAGTGGGAGGAGGTGAGCGAGCTTCCTGGGAGGGCAGTATTCGTGGGGGCAGTCGCGTCGGTGGTGGTGGCGCTGGCGACGGCGGCGCTGCCAGGGGTCCGGGAGAACTGCGTGTACTTCACGCGGCGGGACGTGGACCTGATAGTGCCGCACGCCATCGGCGTGTACTCGCTGGGAGACCGGGACACGGCGGTGGTGGCCATCGAGGGCGGGCATTCCGTCGAGGTCGAGCCCGTCTGGATCATCCCCTCGGTCGTCTGATGTCTGATCCCACGCGCCGGCGTGCAGGAATAATCAGCAGAACGAGCACTGCTTCTGCGATGGATGAAACTCATGCTTGTGTGTGTGTGTGTGTGTTCGTTTGCCGGTGACTGTGATCTCTTTATGAGACGGGTAGAGATGAGGTTTCCCTTTCATCTTTTTGTGCTCTGCGAACATTCTTTTCTTTAGAAACGGAGCACTGCGAACTTTATAACTGTGAAGTGCAATGTTGGTTGTAATGTTGATTTGTCTGCTTTGCTCACCACATGTTCAGATTGCACATGTACAGCACCTTTAGTTCATATGCTTTTAAGTTGACAAACTGGCTTTCTGATGTAACCTGATTGTTGCAGATGCATATTTCGTTGGATCGCAGTCGACTGCAACCTCGCGGCTCCACATTATCCAGTTTAAGAGCACACAATCACACATGAGCTGGAAATCCAGCACCAGGGACGCCCAGCGCCTAGCTCGATACCATCTGGCATGTGTGCCCTGCTCCGCAGGTCTTCCTGGCGTCGCTGCAGCAGTAGCGGTGCAGCACCCCCATTCTTGTTGCTGAGCACCTGTGCGGCTATTGCACCGATGAAGCTCTAATGGCACAAGGGACGAGCCCTATTCCACCTCTGGCCTCCGAAAATGCAAACGACGGCCCTCGACGAGTCCTGGCAACATACAGAATGCACGGCATTGACACCAAAGCAACAAGTGTGAACAACCTCCAGAACACAATTTCCTCGTGATGACATGCAACCTTCTTCTACACAGGGTTTTCAGATCCTGGTCTGCTACACAAACATAATAGGTATTAGGTAACTGGTACAACAGAATAGCCAGGCCACAACACAGAGATGACAGAACAAGTTACATACATGTTGGCATAAGGATTTACATTCAAGATATAACCAAATTCCCTGCCAAAAAAAAAAAAGATATAACCAGATGAATGGTCTAGTTCCACTGAAACATCAGTGACAGCTTAAAGAAAGTTCGATATATAGTCACTTGCGTGGTCGAAAGCACGAGATGCCCTTTACAACAGTCAACCCTTGTAGATTTTTCAACTAATTTTACAGCCTTATGCCTCATGCTCATATGAAGGCCAAAATCTCAACAAAACGACGGGCAGACACCCCAAAGGGGATACTATATTCAAACATGTATGTATTCCAGTGGTTCAACAAGGAAAACCTCAATGTTCCAGATGTTAATACAGTGCTCACCCCAAGGACTAGTTTATGGCAATTATGAGGAACCCGACTGAGATATACATGAGGAATACAGGATATATTGCCAAAGCCTTTCTCCTTGGGTTAACTGCAGCGCTCATGAAAGGGTAGGCGGCCCAGGAGCTCCATGCCAATGTGACTGTCACAACGATGATCTTCAGTATGACATTGTCCTTCAGCATGCAAATTAGGGCTCCAACATCCAGAGGAAACAAACAATAGCCAAGAAGACTGAGGCTCTGGAAGAAGATGATGTGCCCGCCCTGCAGGTTAGCGGAACAAAATGTGACATTAGATATAGTACATTAAGCAAGTGTGCATATAAGTATAGCAAGTGAGAGAGAACGCTTACCAGAAGCAGAACATTGAGTGTTAAAATTATCGCCCCAGCTGCCAGGACAGCGAATGCAACAGCAAATACTTCAGACTATAGAGACAGATGACACTGAAATCAGCATTTTTGGGCGGAAAGAAAAAAGATAAACTGTAAAATACAACGATAAGGGACAATTCTAAGGGATTTGGGCCGCATATAAGTATGTTGGCCGCTTAAGAGGAAAATTGCATAATAAATTAATAATGCTAATATGCCAACATAGAGAAACAAAAACCACAGGAAGTTCAAAAGTGAATATTCATGAGTTTGTAAGTATGAAGTTTTAGGGTAACGAGAAATCTACAAGGAAATAACTGAACCACGATTTCTTACATATCATGTATATACCATAAACACCACATTCAATGACATGCCTTACATCTGAACATGGTAAGAACAGCAGGGGAGAACATATTTTGGCATATTTTCTGGTCAATCAGGACAACCACTAACCGGCTACTCACAAACACAACTACATTTCTGCAAGAGAAAATGTTGAAGAAATTTTATGCATTGCTATAAAGAACTAGCACAGCCTTCTGGATTATTACTATTTTGCACAAAAAGCAGTTCTAATAATTAGTTGTCACTAATCAGTACATAATATTGCAGACACTCTAAAATGGGTTCCAGAAGCACATTTTTTGTTGTAAGGACCAATCTTAAAAGTGACATTCATCAGTACACAATGTTGCAGACACTCTAAAATGGGTTCTACAAGCACATTTTTTGTTGTAAGCACCAATCTTAAAGGTGACATTCTAATTCACATGGATTGTCCACATGTTATAAGAGAACATAACTTTTTAGGCGCAGATATGCATATCGTGTAATAAATAACAAAGAATCACCTAAATTGTCATAATGGCACATAGAAATTTACAGCTCAGCACAAGTCTACAGCTGGTCCATTAGATAATTCTTTTTAACCAGAATGGATCGAAGGCATGATAACAGATATACAAGCAAATATGTCAGCTCATCATTCACCTCTAGTGTACAGACCATCGAATTTAAGTGTTCATCCATTATGACGCCTCTAAACCAATTGAGAACTAAGGAATACTCAATTGTCAATCACAGCCATACCAGAACAACTGAAATCGGCTTCAAAACAAATACTAGGGGAATTCCTTGTCAGGATGCAACCACAATTACCAATGTGTGACAATGACCGGAAGCGAGGACACTGGAACACACAGCTGAATAAGAACATGATCCCCACATCATCCAAAATTAACTAGATACATCATTTCTGAGTGATCGTTCTAGTTCCACCCATCTCACGCAACTAACAGTCTAACACCTAATCTGACCACATCAGATCTTCGGTTATCCCAAGAGCAACTTTGAACTTGCAAGAGGATGCTTATCACCGATGCTTGCCTCCAAGCAAACCATGAAACTTAACATACAGTTCAATGAAGTGCAGCCCAATCTATTAACTCATAAGAGATATCATAAAATCTACCAGATCGAGCACTAACTAGGCAAAAGCTACATCGACTGACATATTGATGCAAAAGCTACCACGAGATCTGGTTGTGGGGGGCAGATGTCAGGTACCTTCTTAACAGAGGCGGACCAGGAAAGGGTGAGGCCGAGGAAGACGATGAAGAAGAAGGGGCCCCAGAGGTCCCAGTCCCTGAGCGCCTTGCCGGGGTCATCGCGGTTGGGGTTGGGGAAGACGACGAGCTTGAGGTTGCTGACGATGCGGGCGAGGTCGCGCTTGACGGTGTCCCAGACGGGCTCGGTGAGCGTGTTGGGCGGGGAGCCGAAGCCTTCGGACGCGATGGCGACGGAGACGGACGCGGGCGGGGCGGCGGATGGCGCCTGGGGCACGAAGATGGGGATGGAGGAGGTCGGGAGGGGCGGCTTGGAGGAGGCCACGGGGGGAGGGGAGCTTGAGATGGGGATGGAGGCGCGCGGCGGGGAGGGCGGCCGCGCGGGGAGGACGGTGGCGGAGGGCGCGTCGTACATGAGGCTCTCGATCTCGTCCATGTCGGACTGCGCCGACGACGCGTTGAGCGGGATCGTGTCCCCGTAGTTGTGCGACATGGCGGCGTCGGCGTCGGCGGCGGTGTCGGCGAGGTGGATCTGAGGGGAGACGGTGGGGGAGGGAGAGAGATCTCGCGCGTTCGCGGGGAGTGGGGATTTGCGGGTGCGTGCCGGCCTGCTTTGCTTGCTGCGGTGGGGACTGGGTTGGGGACTAGCAACTAGCCAGGCGAGACGACGGAGGGCACGTGAGTCACGTGAGAGCGTTGCCTTCGGATGCAAGGCCGGGAAGGCGACGACCGGCTGCACGATTCATGCGTCGTCGATCGGGGAGATGGACGGTCCAGAGTAGTAGCAAATGCACGGCAACTGGCTTTCGTACCATCAAGCAACATCGGCTTTGTTGAGCAAAAATCCACTCACAGAGTGGTTGATGCTAAGGTAAAATTAATTACAAATATAATTTTTTAGCTAAGAGCAAGTACAATAGAATGACATCAGCTGGCTATAAGAGTTAAAATACTACTATATTTTAGCAAAGTTGAAGGAGGGAGAAAAGAAGAGAGAGGAAGAAAACGGTTGTAAGTTAAGAGTCGGTTATAATACGTGCTCCTATGTATTTTATAAGAATGACATGTGGGCAATGTATAGTAAAATAGTACATATTTATAGTTAATTATTATACTTGACGGCTACTATAGATGACATGGCAGTAGTTAATAGACAATAATTGGCTATACTATTAAACTCCAATGACAAAGAAAGTTGTCTTTTTTTTTCTTCGGCATCAAAGTATACGAGTCAGCTAGAAGAGAACCCTCAAAAATCGTCTAGATTAGCAGGTATATAACATATTTTAGTGTATTACACATGTAGATAAATTCGTATTGTATCATATAATTCTTAACGGATTGAGTGGCCGTCTAGAAATAAATAACTTGAATTTGTCTAGATCACATATAACTAAATCTAGTCACTTATTTTTGAACGAAGAGGGTATGATATTACTTTATGCCTTTGCGGGCAATCAATGTCACATTAACGTGATAATTAAATTTAAGTACTTCCGACATTTGGGTCTGTTGAGCTTTGAAATAGTTTTTTTTAAGTTCACCACTCTATTAATAACTATCAACATAAAGAAGCTTAAAATCATAAGGACGGGAATGGGTAACCTTTAGGGTACCCTTTGTCCTCTTTAGTATAAAAAATAAACTATTTTTTTGTATATCATCATTTTTTAAGAAAACTAGACCTCTGTGAGACTGATCTCGACCTCTGCGAAAATGGCGACAAAACCATGTCGTCCCTTTGAATGTGCCGTTGAGGATGCAGATTCCACAAACTCCTACCTCCCAGCTGCATAGATCAGCGATATCATCTCCTCACCTCGCCTCCACGACCGGTTGGAAGAGATAGAATAACACATCAACTCTGTGGCTAGAGGTGAACGCAATCTTGAAATTTACTTGAAGAGTTGTGGGAAAGTCGAACTTGAGTCGCCGTCCACCATGGAGGCCAACAGAAGAACCAATACCACCCAATCTCGGCGTTGCTTGCTGTTGCCGAGAAGAAGTTCCGAGGCATCCCAAGGCCACCTCCCTGCCAAACTCTGGAACCGAGGAGAAAGCAGCCACTCCTCCACTTTCCCTCGCCGCCCTGGCCGGCCAGAAGGGGAATCACAACGTCGTTGCCCAAGCTCAAGCTCCAGAGGTGACCACCGCTCTTATTCAAGGGGCCTCCAACCTTAGCCACCCCTCCATACATCTCCCATCTCAGGAGCTTGACAGAGGTCGTCGAGGAAGGCCGGCCGACGCCGAGCGGCGGCACCGGGCGGAAGAGCCCCTTCGGCATCCCGCCAGTCACCACAGAGGCACACACACAACTACCCGTAAACGTACATCTACAGCGAGAACCAACAACCCTACAATGGACAGAGGGACCCGACCACCGTCTCCAGCTCTCCTCCAGCAGGCTAGGCCAGCGGAAGATGAGAGGAGTGGCGTCGGGCGGATGAAGACAACTCTCGAGGGTGGGGCGGATAAGGCAGAGGGAAAGGATAAGGTTTGTCGTCAAGTAGAATTCTTTTTGGGAGTGCCTAGATCTCAGACGCATGAGAATTTGTTATATCTAAATCGCTGATGTCATCATACTATTTGTGCTTCTAGTTGCGACTCATGTGTAGGCTACACGTTGCACGAATTGCGAGGTAAATCCAAAGACGAGAGAGGTGACTGAGAATTAAAAAGTTCTCACGCGCCTGCAAATCCTCAAATCCAGAATTACTCTTTGTACGAAATATACACTCTCAAATCTCGATGTAACTAAGGATGCAATTTTCAGGCCATCCAACTTTGAGAACTCGGTGACACATCCTGTTTTGCAGCAACGAAATGAATTGCTTATGAAGCCGATCGAGCCGTATGTTTCTTTTTTTTCTTTTTTGAGGGAACGTATATGAAGGCGCGATAAAAGGAACCTCAGCTCGCAGCAGGTGCCTTGAAAGTTGAAACCCAGGCCAAGCCCATAACCATTCGGAAAACAAAAACAACAGAAAACCCTGCCCCTGCACCCCGCGCCGCCGCCGTTCCCATCTAGTCTCAAATCATATCAGGCGGCAGCAAGAAAACCGGCGGAGGCGAGAAAACCATCCGCAGCTGCTGGTTTACCAAGGAACCCAACCGAAATCCTTTCACTCCCCTACGCTACTTGATCGAACACATGGACAAAGAGAAGATCAGTGCCGTCCTTTCGCGTAAAGACATTACCGGCGAGGAAATGAACAGGCTCTTAGAAGAGGTACATACAGTATGTTTCAATTGCTTTTCTTGTCTACTCTTTGTCGACTCGTTCAGATCTTAGTTCGTCGATTGGGCATCTGCTACATATATATTCTCCCGTATGCATTGTCCAGATGTTTGTTTCACCTATGGTCGTGTTGACGAGAAATCGATCTACACTTCAATGATTTCCATCCTCAGGTTGTGCTTATAATTGGAGAAGGTTCAAGACATGCTTCGCTAACATCTATTTACTGTTCAGGAACTGGACGCTTGCGTACCTCCTTCTCCAGGATTTGACAAGTTTGTGCGTCGGGAGGACGAGGAGGAGCACATGGACGAGGACGAAGAGGAATCCGAGGACAGCGATGAGGATGAGGACATGGACGAGGCGGTAACAAACTCCACTCAATCCATATTTTCAAGATGACCGAATTCAGCTTTGCAGTCTTAGACCAGTATCCGTACTTAATATGTACCTTATCTACGTCTATTTACACTAGTAGAAATCAGGCTATTAGCACCGGTTCGTAAGGACCTTTAGTCCCGGATCGCGACCCGCGACTGCAAAAGCGGAATTAAAGGTCCAAGTATTAGCCCCGTTTCTGTTATGAACTGGGACTAGAGGTCCAACCACGTGGCCCAGCGAGCCCGCTAGACTCCCTGCCGCGGCAGCGTTTTGGGCAATTTGTTTACCGCGGCAGGAGATGGGGTAGGGTTTTTGTGTTTTCCTTTTCATTTTGTGTTTTGTGTTAATTATTTTTCATTTTGTGTTTTCATTAGAAACAAGTTTTCGTATACATACAGAACGCTACTACACTGTACTTGTACACATTGATACAATATATAATATAATTTCTCTTACAAACATACATGAAGTCCCAACCGAGTCCAGAGCATGCTATTTGATTAAATGGAGATCATTACATGGATGCTTTAGGGTCTACGTAGAGAGAATTCTCCCCGTGGGTCTATGACCTCGTCGATAAAAAATCCAGCAAATTCCTCTTGGATTGCTATTAGGCGATCCTCTGGTAGGAGCTTATCCCGCATCGCGTCCAACTATATAAAGAAGGAGATCGTATGAATTAGACTGAACACAACTTTTTGTAATAAAAATAAAGAGTGGATGTATTGTTTACTTACTTGAATATTTTCTAAGGGCTTCTCAATAGTGATGCGAATGAACTCGCACACGTAAAATCCACATAGTTAGTCCCCCGTGGCTGCCTCGCGCACTTTACAAAAATAGAATTCAATCAAATAATAACTCTAGCATGATAAATACACATAAACAAGAATTAAATAGATGCGCGGACTTAGCTCGTACTACTTATCGAGAGCGATTTAAAAAATAGCTCCTCACGCCATTGACCGCGGATATGGTTCTTGAACCGTGTCCAAACCGTACCCGACAAAGAAAATGAATGTATGAGTTAATAACCACTTGATATCCCAGATAATGAACGAAAGAAATCGATATAGTGCGATAATGGTTGAAATTACCTCTGGAGCGCATCGATACTGCTGCGGTAGTCTTCAATGTCTTTGTTTAGTGAGTCCATGATGTAAACTCTTCCCAAGTCAACTGAAATACTTATAAGAATCCAGTGGTACGTACGGAAGGGTTTACAAACGTCAGTAACTCATCATTTATACTGAACTCGAGTAAGCAAAATTTAATGTGTACAAGAACTCACTTGCCATCGTGGTAAGGAAATAGTATTTCATTACAGAAATGCTGGTTCGTGAGAAACCGGAACAAGTTGTGCTCGGTCTCCAGTGGCTTATCCTTTAGTATAGCTCCATGAACTCGATGTGGGTCAATGAACCCAAATCCATTGATATCCTTTCTTTTTACAATTGAGAATCTTCATTCTGCATCATTATATATAGCGTACAAAAAATATAGTGAGTATAATTACTGGCAATGAATTGAACAAGCTGAGATAGACTTAATTACATAAATAAAGTAATCACTTACAGACAATAGGAACTGAGGATAGGTTTGTCGAGTTTCTTTAGATTGAATAACTGAAATAATTCTGTAAATTCAACAGGGACCTCGTCTTCAACGAAGTAATGCGATTTTCGAACTTTCAGTATGAGCCACTATTGCTGTTCTTTTGATACTTTCATGTACCATTAATGCAATCGTTGTATTTTTGTTGGCATATCCCGAAGCCTCTCAGAACTGACTAGAGGCTCCCCGTGAACAAATTTGGGTGCTACCTCGGCCTTGGGTATATCGCCGTGAAGAATGTCATGAATAGACATATTACATTGCTCGACCAATATCTTAGCCGTTTCTGGATCCATAGGTTCTACCTCATATAGTTGAGGTTCGGGTATCTGCACCTGGAGGGGGGGGGAACGATTGATTTGCTTGTTTTCCCAGCTGGGGAACGTCTCTTTTCGTTCTTCGGCTACGACTCGATTGTTTTGCTTGTTTTCCCAGCTGGGGGACGTCCGTTCTGATGCTTCCGCTACCACTCGATTGTTTTGCTTGTTCCTCTGCTGGGAACCTCTTCTGTGATGCTTCCTCTACCGCTTGATCTCTTCTGTTTCAGTGTCTTTTGAAGACATCGTGTATAGTCATCTAGTGAATTTAACCGATCTTAAGATGGCTGCGTCAGTAATTTTCTAAAGTGCTCCTTGGTTTCCGGTTTTATTTGGATCTCTCGCTCAGGTTGTTTCTTTTTAAAATGAGCATCCACTTCGGCCCGTACAACCGCATCGGTCTCCTCATCTGTCAGGTCATAAGTCCTCTTGGGAGGAACCGGCGGTACTCTCGCGTGGTGATCGGGACGGTGTCTCTAGCAATCACTCCGCATTGAGTTATAAATGCATTCACGGATTCTTTGGGCTCCAACGGTTGACCCAGCGGAGAGACTAAGTCAATGCTGAAATGGACATCAGCGGGTAACTTGTGTGTCAGGCCTCTTGTCATTGTAGAAGATTGACCGGAAGCGGAGGTCTAAGAGAAGAAATATTCGTCAGTACATATATACGAATCAATTAGTGCATCTATACTAGTGATCGATCGATAGAGGCTTTATATACCTCGACGGAGTTTATTATTATTATGGTGTCTTCACCATGGTCTCCACCATGGTCAGCACCATCGTCTCCACTATCGTCTCCACCATCGTCTCCTCCAGACAAATTAAGATACTCGGAGCCATCGTAATAAGAACTCCCAGTACCCTCATCTATCATGTTGAGAAGCTCCTCTTCATTCTGTCTACCGTCCATAGCTTAACTAATACAAAAAAGAATATTGCATTAAGTAAAAGAAGATTACAATTGCGACAACTCAGATATAATATAAAGTACATTATTAATACATCTTGCTCATATCTCGCTCATAATATAAAGTACATTATTAATACATCTCGCTCATATCAAACTAGCAAACTCGGCTGCCGCGTGCTGTGCTACGGGAGCTCTACAGCCAGAGAAGAGGAACCATCACCAGAGAATAGCTCAGGTGAGATCCGTGAACCTGCCAGATATTGGAGAACCTAGTCCAAAAGATATATATATCGTCGTACGTGCTCGTCCTCCTCTCTGATAAGACGACGCACCAACACTCCTCGGAGGCCGGCTCCCTCTAAATCGCTCATGGACCTTGTGGACGCCACCAAAGAAGCTCCAGGTCAACGATAATAACCGGATTACTCACCAAGGTACGAGTCCCGACAGGTAGCACCTCCCAGTGCCAACCCGGCGGAGCCTAGGCTCGGACATCCCCGGAACCGACGGAGTCCAGTAGGCTCGGACGAGGAGGACGCGGCATAACTAAATAATAGGAATTAAAAATTATAAAGCATAAACAAAACTAAATCACTAATTATTGCCCTAATAACACTAACTCTAAACCTAACACTAACTAAACTAAACCTAATTAACTAACTATTCTAACTAACCCTAACTAATCCTAGATAAATACTAACCTATACAATTAAATACTAATCTAATACTAATACTAACTAATATTAATACTAATACTAACTACTAAATACTAATACTAATAATAATACTAAATACTAAATAATACTAATATACTAACTAATATTAAATACTAATACTAACCTAATACTATAATAACCTATAATACTAATACTAACTAAATACTAAATACTAACTAATAGTAAATACTAATACTAACCTAGCTATAATACTATAATAACCTAATTAATACTAAATCAACCAAAATAATACCAAAATCAACCAAAATAACCTAATTAATACCAAAATCAACCAAAAATAGTGGCGAGGCGGCGATCACCTGAGGCGTCGTGGGGCGGAGACGGTGCGGGCGCGGGGCGGAGAAGGTGCGGTGGTGCGGCGCGGCTGCTCGATCGGCGCGGGGAGGGGCAGCGCGGAGACGACGCGGCGGGGCGGAGACGGGACGGCGCGGGCGGCGGTACAACGGACGGCGTGGGCGCGGTGAGCTCTATGGGAAGATGAATGTGGCTCTCCAGGTCGTGGCACGACCCGGGGTTTGGGTGGGGGTATTTATACCACCCCCCTTTAGCCCCGGGTTGTAATACAAACCGGTGCTAAAGGCCCCCTTTAGCCCCGGTTTGTATTACAACCCGGGGGTAAAGGGTTTTTCGCTCGCCGCTCTTCCCGCGCGCATACACCCTTTAGCCCCGGTTTGTAATAGAAACCGGGGCTAAAGGGGGGCCTTTAGCCCAGGTTTGTATTACAACCCGGGGCTAAAGGAGGTTTTTGGCGTCAAAACCAAAAATGGTTTATAGTTTTCAGAAAATTATGTATTATATATCAAAAATTTCAAAAAAAGAAGATCTATAATTTAAATATGTTATCATACTTTATTATACAACTTAAATGAAATTATCTATTGTTTAACAAGTATTATATTTAGTACAAATGTTGGAAAAATATAGTTTATTATTTAAAAACGAAAAAATACATATAATATACTAAAATATTCACAAAAAATAATATACTCATTAGAAATATAATATTTAATACTAAAAGTATGACTAAAACATATTTCCCGTCATTTCCCCCGCTTCCCGCTATGTTTTTCCACCATTTCCCCCGCTTCCCGCCATGTTTTCCCGTCATTTCCCCCGCTTACCGCCATGTTTTTTCCCGCCATTTCCCCCGCTTCCCGCCATGTTCTCCCGCCATTTCCCTCTATATCTAGGTCGACCGCCATGTCCATCCACACATCCACACCTTCCCTCTCACAACAATGGACACCGCTTACTGGGCCTTTCTGACGCTCGAGGAGATCGAGGCGATGTGCGCCTCCTGCTACCCATGCTCGCCGGGGGTACCGGCTGCCCGCCGGCTGAATGCTGAGCGCTGGAGGGGTTCCTGTTCCTCCTGTGCCTCAAGGTTAGGCCCTCCAGGCGGCCATCACGAACCACTTCTACCTTGAGGTCATGCCGGAGCAGCGGATGGATCCCCATTGGGATCCCGACAACCTCGACACCTGGAATGTCTTCTTCGCAAACCGGCGGGAAAGGGAGCTCGCCAGGTACGAGGGTGACGGCCCGCCCCCAGTGAACCACAACGAGGCTGGTCACCGCCTGTGGTGGGCGAACCGAACTATCGCCGGCGTGATGCGCTACATCGCCATGGGAAACCATCCTCGTCTAAGGTACCCGCACTTTCACCAGCCACAAGAATGGTGGTGATGGTGAAGGCCTAGGGCGTACTGAGGTCGTCATCCGGGAGCCCCCTCCCCCGTGTGTCGTGAATCCGAGGCCGGAGGATCCAGTCGCGTGCTACGAGGAAGGGCTGAGCATCCAGCCGCGTGCTACGAGCGACCCTGAACATGTGTACTACAGGGCTATATATGATTATGACTAATTTTTACGTTTTAATATTAATAAATGTATGACCACATCAAGTTGCAATACTACCTTCTGAGATCGAGATAATTCATATCCATATACATATAAGCAGATTATTAAAAATAAAGGTTTAATAATATTGTACATCACCAACATCCAGACATCTCTATTGTTAGGATTTTCTTCTAATCCGTAACCATGGATCATCTTCCTTACTTAACGGAATGCTTGGGTCATCCTTCACAGCGAAGGGCGGAATTTAATGAAACTTATCATAATCTTCTGACATGTCTGTCTTATCCTCCACTCCCATGATGTTTCTTTTTCCTGAAAGAACTATGTGGTGCTTTGGCTCATCGTATGCTGTATTCTTTTGCTTATCTTTCCTTATTCTTGGTTTGATAGACATGTCCTTCACATAAAAAACCTGAGCCACATCAGTGACTAGGACAAATGGTTCATCTCTATACGCAAGGTTGTTGAGATCCACTGTTGTCATTTCGTATTTCTTGTCTACCTCAACCCCGCCTCTTGTCAGCTTGACCCATTTGCACCGAAACAAAGGTACCTTAAAAAAAGTCCATAGTCAAGTTCCCATATTTCCTCTATGTAACCATAATATGTATCCTTTTGACCATTCTCGTCTGTTGCATCAAATCGGACACCACTGTTTTGATTGGTGCTCTTTTTATCTTGGGCGATCGTGTAAAATATATTCCCATTTATCTCATACCCTTGGAAAGTCAATATAGTCGAAGATGGTGACCTAGCCAACAAGTACAACTGCTCTCCAACATTTATGTCATTCATTAGATGTGTCTGCAACCAACCGCCAAAAGTCCTCACGTTTTTATCTCTAATCCAGGAGTCAGACTTTCCCGGGTTGTTGGAGTGTACAATATTCTTGTGTTCCTCGATATACGGAGCCACCAAGGTGGAACTTTGTAGAACTGTGTAGTGTGCTTTAGTGAGAGAATGTCCGTCCATACATATCCTTGCTTTCTTTCCTAGCGTGCCTTTTCCACTAAGTCTACCTTCATGCCGTGATTCGGGAACACCGATGGGCTTAAGGTCAGGAATAAAGTCAACACAAAACTCAATGACCTCCTCTATTCCATATCCCTTTGAGATGCTTCCTTCTGGCCTAGCACGGTTATGAACATATTTCTTTAACACTCCCATGAAACTCTTAAAGGGGAACATATTGTGTAGAAATACAGGACCGAGAATGTTAATCTCTTCGACTAGGTGAACTAGGAGGTGCGTCATAATATTGAAGAAGGATGGTGGGAACACCAACTCGAAGCTGACAAGACATTAGACCACATCTTTCTGTAACCTTGGTAGACTATCTAGACTGATTACCTTCTGAGAAATTGCATTGAGAAACGCACATAGCTTCACAATGGGTACTTGAACATTTTCCGGCAGGAGTCCCCTCAATGCAATCGGAAGCAGCCGGGTCATAAGCACGTGGCAGTCATGAGACTTTAGGTTTTGAAATTTTTTTCTGCCATATTTATTATTCCCTTTATGTTCGACGAGAAACCAGACGGGACCTTGATATTGTAAAGAACTTCAAAAAAGATTTCCTTCTCTTCTTTGGTAAGAGCGTAGCTAGTAGTACCTTCAAACAACTCTAGATGCATGTCGTCTCAGTCTTTTATACGTTGTTGGTCCTGCCGTGCTTCAGGTATATCTTTGCTCTACACGCCCAAGAAGCCTAGCAGCGTCACGCAAAGATTCTTCGTCAGGTGCATCACGTCAATTGCAAAGCGGACCTCTAGGACTTTCCAATAGGGTAGCTCCCAAAATATAGATTTCTTTTTCCACATGGGTGCGTGTTCGACATCGTCCTTCGGAACATATTGTCTACCAGGACCCTTTCCAAAGATTACGTTTAAATCCTTCACCATATCAAATACATCATCACCAGTACGGCGGATAGGCTTACACCGGTTGTCTGCCTCACCATTGAAATGCTTACCTTTCTTTCTTAGGGTGTGCGTGGGCGGAAGAAAACAACGATTCCCCGGGTACACATTCTTCTTACATTTATCCAAATATACACTTTCAGTCTCGTTTAAACTGTGTGTGCATGCATTGTATCCCTTGTTTGTCTGTCCAGAAATGTTACTAAGAGCAGGCCAATCATTGACTGTTATGAACAACAACGCTCGTAGGTCAAATTTCTTCTGCTTGTTCTCATCCCACACACGTACACCTTGTCCGTGCCACAACTGTAAGAGTTCTTCAACTAATGGCCTTAGGTACACATCAATGCCGTTGTCGGGTTGCTTTGGGCCTTGGATGAGCACTGGCATCATAATGAACTTCCGCTTCATGCACAACCAAGGAGGAAGGTTATAGATACACAGAGTCACAGGCCAGGTGCTATGACTGCAGCTCTGCCCCCCAAAAGGATTCATGCCATCTGTACTTAGACCAAACCATAAGTTCCTCGCGTCACCTGCAAAGTCCGGAAACCCTCTCTCGATTTTTCTCCACTGCGACCCATCAGCGGGGTGTCTCAACATCTCGTCTTTCTTACGGTCTTCCATGTGTCATCGCAACAACTTGGCATGCTCTTTGTTTCTGAACAAACATTTCAACCGTGGTATTATGCGAGCATACCACATCACCTTAGCAGGAACCCTCTTCATGCGGCGCTCGCCCTCAACATCATCAGGGCCATCTCGTCTTATCTTATACCGCAATGCAGTGCATACTGGGCATGCATCCAAATTCTCGTACTCCTCGCCACGGTAGAGGATGTAGTCATTAATGCATGCATGTATCTTCTGCACCTCTAATCCTAGAGGGCAGACAACCTTCTTTGCTTCGTAGGTACAGGTGGGCAGTTCGTTATCCTTTGGAAGCAACTTCTTCATTATTTTCAGCAAGTTTTCAAATCCTTTGTCAGTCACACCGTTCTCTGCCTTCCATTGCAGCAATTCCAGTGTGCCACCCAGTTTTTTGTGCTCATCTTCACAATTTGGATGCAACAATTTGTTATGATCCTCTAACATCTTCTTGAACTTCAACCTCTCCCTTTCAGTTACACATTTTTCCTGGGCATCAGCAATGGCTCGACTAAGATCATCATCGGGCAGATCTGATGCCCGTTCTTCATCTTTTTCTTCATCAATGTCTTTCATTGTACTACCATCGTATTCAGGGGACATAGTAGGATAGTCGTTATCATTCTCTCCTTCTTCGTTGTCTTCCATCATAACCCCTCTTTCTCCATGCTTGGTCCAACAATTATAGCCGATCATGAAACCGGACCGAAACAGGTGGCTGTAAAGGACTCTTGAGGAAGATTATTCCTTATGATTCGGACAGACACCATATGGACAAGACATAAAACCATTCTGCTTGTTTGCCTCGGCCACAAGGAGAAAAGAATGCACGCCTTTAATGAACTCGCTAGAGAGTCGGTCAGCGTACATCCATTGCCGGCTCATCTGCATTATATAATTAATTAAGTACATCAAACATAATCATAATTAATTAGTACTAATCCAAAAAGCAAAATTAAAGCCAGCAACCGGGACTAAAGATATAATGAACCTTTAGTCCTAGTTGGAGGCACCAACCGGGACTAAATGTGGATGTGGAGACAACATGTCGACACTATGTCCTCAGTGGGCAGCACTAAGCCAGTAAATTAAATGACGACACTATTTTGGGTGGGTGGCAGCATAATCATAATTAATTAGTACTAATCTAAAAAACAAAATTAAAGCCAGCAACCGGGACTAAAGATATGATGAACCTTTAGTCCCGGTTGGAGGCACCAACCAGGACTAAATGTGGATGTGGAGACAACATGTCGACACTATGTCCTCAGTGGGCAGCACTAATCTAGTAAATTAAATGACGACACTATTTTGGGTGGGTGGCAGCACTATGCCAGGAGTGAGTGTGTCGACATTATGTCATCAGTGCCCGACATTATGTTGTGTTGCTTAATCTATAAATAGGTATGCATTCTTGTGAAGAACTGCAAGATGGTGCGCGAGACCAGGGACACCAGTACGGCGGAGCTTCTCGAAGATGTCTTAGGACCTCGTCCTCATACATCTTCGAAGAGCTCGCCGTAGAGGCACTCTCTAATATCTGAAATTAGTTAGCTCCACCAGCATACTGGTCTAGCTAGAGAAGATATAAACTGAAAGATGGTGTGCGAAAGCAGGGACACCACTACGGCAGAGCTTCTCGAAGATGTCTTAGGATCCCGTCCTCAGACATCTTCGAGGAGCTCGCCATAGAGGCACTCACTAATATATGAATTGTTTTAGTTACCTGGCGTATTATTCTATAACTAGAGAAGTTATTAAATCTAAAATGGTGCGAGAGGGACACCACTACAGCGGAGCTTCTCAGATATCTTCGAGGAGCTCGTCATAGAGGAGCTTTTTGAAGATGTACTGTGATGTCTTCTTATCAAACTTTTATGAATTAACCTTATCTCTGTTACAATTTTTTCAGTTTGTTGAACAAAGGTAGACGAAGAAGGATATTTTGCCCAACTAGTTAGAATGATGAACTCACGCATGTGTGTGCTTTTAAAATCAAATTTCGAGAGACTATGTGCCAAAACAAGATATATATAGATAGAATCCACATATTGTGATATTTACCTTAGAGTTCCTTACATTAATATAAGATAAATAAAATCTAAACATTGATCTCATGTTATCATTGCAAAAATTACTACCAAACTAAATCAACAAATCCATCTACAAGATAGAGCATGAAATGAGCTAATATAGCAATGAGAGTTCAAAGAATGAAGTTGTTCACCTTTTAGAACCTTTGGATAGATGGGGCACCACAAAATATAGACAAATCTTGAGAAAAAATTGGGCATGACCTCGAGATATAGCCAGACCTTTAGTCCCGGTTCTAGACACGAACTGGGGCTAATGGTCCACCTTTAGCCCCGGATCGTATAACAAACATATACTAAAGGGTCTGGCGTCTGATCCAGCCTGCCTGAAACCCTTTAGTCCCGGTTTGTTACACGACCCGGGACTAAAGGTCTCGTTCGAACCGGGGCTAGTGCCTGCCACCCCCTGGGATCAGATCTAGCCGTTGAACCGAGGCATTAGTCCCGGTTTATAGCAAAATAGGTGCTAATAGCTTTGAACCAAAGGTCCATTTTCTAGTAGTATTAATAGCAACTGAGCCGCGAGATCGAAGAAGCCAAGAAAGGCATCCAGAGATGGTTTACCGAGTTTGTCAGGCCAGATCCTTTGCCCGGCCTACGCTACTTGTTCGAACGCTTGGACCAGGAGAAGATCAAGACCATCAGTAACCGTAAGGATATTACGGGTGAGGAAAAGAACAAGCTCTTGGAGGAGGTGCGTTCAATTGCTTGTTTTGTCTACTTTTCTCTCTCCTTCATTCGTCGATTGAGCAATCTGCTATATATACATATTCTCCCATCTGCACTATATATCTGCATGCACTGTTTTCTTTTCCATCCTCAAGTTGTACTACTCCCTCCGACCCAAATTAATTAACTTGGATTTATCTAGATTTAGATGTATCTAGACATGTTTTAGTGCTAGGTATATCCGAATATAGACAAATTCAAATCAATTAATTTGGGTCGGAGGGAGTACTTATATTCAGAGAAACTTCAAGACATGCTAGCTACCTAACATTTACTTGTATTCAGGAAGTGAAGAGATGCGCACCTCCTTATGGAAATTTTGACAAGTTTGTGATCATGAACAAGGAGAAGGAGAACAAGGAGGACAAGGTAACAAACTTCATTTGATCCATATATTCAAGATCTATGTTGGGTTGGCCGAATTCAGCTTTGCAGTCTTAGATTAGTACCTTTATCTAATTTGTACATTATTTACGTTATTCAGTTGCAGCTGGGTGATGAGGAGAAACCTGGTATCATGAAACGGCCACAGTCGTCCCTGCTTGTTGAAAGCGAATCGGAACTCAAGAAGTCAAGGGTAGCAGCAGGTTTAGGCTGCCAGCGAGAAGAACCTGAGGCTGCAGAGATGTAGAATTCCTCTTGGTTTACTTATCTTTGAACCCTACATCAGTTTCCGAAATTCACAAAAAACCAGCGCATTTTGATTTGTAATATTTTATAAATATTTAAATAGCCGGATATAGCGCCTAGCTATAGCCCTGTTATAGCCATCTTCGCATGGTGTGGCTAAGGCTGGTCATAGTGGTAGTATCATGCATATGATACTAGTGTATGATACTATCTCCATAGTGCATGGTATCATATGGTAGTATCATACTAGTACTATATTTAATGATTTGTAGAATCTCAATACAAAATTGTGTACAAGATTTATTTGCATGAGGATTTTCTAGTTTTACGTGCTATGATACGGTATCTACCTATGATACTCTAACCATCTCTTTCTTCATTAATTTTTGTGTGTATGATACTAGCTATGATACTCCCACTAGGACCAGCCTAAGTGCATAGCCCGCTAAAAGGTGCCAAATCCCTTAAATAGCCAGACTATAGCCGGACTATAGCTGTTTCCGAAGGCTACGGCTATAGCTTATAGCCGGCTATTTAAAACATTCAGTAAATTGCACTTTGTACTTTCTAAGATGATCTTAGTCCTATAGAACAGTTCAGAATAATCCTTTCAATAGTCAAGTCAGACCGGGCGTTTCTGCAACTCCAGAACAACTTAAGATTAGACAAATGTGTAGTTTACTATAGATTACACTAATTGTAAGTATAAATATTTGTTTATTGACACCAAATAAAGTGTCACCACCCTAGCATTGTCTCCTCCAGGCGACCGAGGGGGCGAAACCCTAACCCCACCCCCTCCGGTGAAGGTGGTGGTGGTGGGGGAGGATCTAGCTTCCCGGTGTTCGCGCGGTAGAGGGAGGAAGCCGCGGTGTTGCCCGGGGTCTGCTTGCCATTAACGATGTCGCCGCTGGCCCTCTATTGTGCCCCTCCCTAGGCCGACCTCTAGTGGTTACTCTCCCCTCCTAGTGGGTGGCCCGGTCTGGAGCCGGTTGTTGGTTGGAGTGGCCTCCAGTGGGGAGTCTGTCGGTAGTGCCCTCGGTGGGGGCTCTGTAAGTCGGGGCGGTGGCCTTGGGAGGTGGATGCGGCATCGTCTCAGCGGCGAGCGGCGAACACGGGTGGTGGTCGATCTCCTCGGGCAGTAGGATGATCGACATGTGATGGATATGCTGCTTCGGCGGCTGGTCAGATCCGCAGGTTGCAGTCCTCCTCCGCATCGCCTTTGCGCCCATCTTGTCGGACCCAGGGAGGCAACTCCTTGTTGGAAGTTTTGTGATAGCCAAAGGGTCCTACTCTGCGAGTCGTGGGATGCGAGACATCGGGTGAAAGCTCTGGTTGTTCTAGCCTCGGGGATGGTGTCGCTTACGGGCACCGCGACCTTCTTGGAGGCGTTATGGTGGTCTCCATGCCCCTCCTAGGTCCCAGCTAAAAACCCTATGCCTTTTGGGCCGGGAAGTGGTGGTGGCTCGACGTCGCAGGCTTCTTGGAGACATTTCGTTAGAACCAGGTGCTCCAGAGTATGGTGAGTTGGTCCAGACTTGCAGCAGTGCAAGGTGAGCCTCTACCATGGCTCCGATTAAAGTTCTTTGGCTCAGTTTCTATAGGTTCTTTCTAGTGGCCATGGAATTCGGCCCTTTTCCATGTTGTTGGTTGATGATTCGGCGCCCTTGAGTCTGTGCGAGGGAATTGGAGTCCCCTCCGACGGTAGTGTTTGCAAGGGTGGCGTTAAAGCCCGAATTTTTCTCAGTGGCACTGGCTATTCCTTCGCCTTGAGGTTGGTGTGGTCCTTCTCCACTAGTAGAAAACGGGCATTTAGTCCCAATTTGGGATGGCCTCTAGTCCCGGTTGCCCAACTAGGACAACGAAATCGGGACTAGAGCCTCCCTTTAGTCCCGGTTGTTGTATGAACCAGGACTAAAGGCACTCCACGTGGCCGTGGTCGAGAGCAGGGGATGGAGGACCTTAGTCACAGTTCTTAACACGAACCGAGACTAAAGGAGCTCTGCCACCGCAACGTTTTGGGGCATTCGGTTGCCGTGGTAGCAGATGGCGGTGCGACAGCAGATTCTGCCGCGGCAGCATTTTGGGGTGGATATATGCCGTAGCAGTAGATGGCGGTGCGACATCAGATCGTGGTACGGCAGCTGGTTCTGTAGCGACAATGTTTTGGGGGATTTGGCTATCGCGGCAGCAGATGGCGGTGCAACAATAGGTTCTGTCCCAGCGGGATCGTTATATTTATGCACCGCTCACTGACCGACTCCCTTATGAACTTGCAGACGTAGTATCCACATGCCATGACTTATGTTAAATGAATGATATATATATTTCTCATTAAGATTACAGTACAAAAATACCTCTCCATACCTGATGGATTTTTGGGGCGCCACAAGCGAAAAGTACCTGCAATAGTTGGATGCGCAGTGGACGAGGGTTCACGGCGACTATCGAGGGCGGCACAAATATTTATGCTGTGTATTACCGATATTGGCACTAAAATGTGTCACGGTAGGTGGTAGGCAAGTGTGACGCTGTTTATTACCGTGGTTGACTAGGCGTTGGCACATTCGTTGGTGTCGTGGATTATACGCGACCTGCATAGTGGGACCGTCTGGGCTGGCAGGTTAGCCCCATCCCACTGACCGTTGATCCCCACCACGGAAGGCAAAATTCGACCGGGCGGTTATAAAGTATCTCTTCCATACTCTTCATCGTCTCCCCACTCTGATCCCCACTTATCTTCACCCTCTCTCTGCACGAAGGCTTCAGCCGGCAACATGACGAATCTGAAGAGAGCTAGACAACACGCTACAGAGATCGAATGTGAGATGGATGTAAGCCTTTTTCTGGATTTTAATTTTGATTTAGGTGGATATTGGGGTTTCTTGATCGAGATCGACCTGTTTTCACATTTGGAGGGATATCCCGTTTCTTAACATTTTATCATCCATCTTGTAGATTCTGCTTGGATTACCTCCTGATGTTATTAATGACGACCCGCAATAGAATGGGGTTGATACGGATACACAACTTCTACGCGTGTGCGGCCTTCCACTGCGTCACAGAGCTATGTATGACCGTCGATGAATCCATGACACTGACTGCATGTTCCTTGGATACGGTTAGGAGGTTCCTAACTACAATGCCATTGTATGTGTCGATCTGAAGCACAAGTCTACGCACCTTTAGCGAACGTGATGTCTCTGTTATCGAGATAAACATAAGGAAGTGTTGCAGAAGCAACGAAAGGTGTTCCAGATTGAGGAAATGAATACCAGAGCTCAACAAGAGGAGGCCAAGTTTCTCCGCGAGAAGAAGGAGGAATGCCATGAGCTCTCCTACAAGATGCTCGAAGTTAGTACTAGAATGAGACAGATAGTTCAAATTGATGATGTGGAGGACCTAGCAGATGATGACGCGGACTCTGTTACCTATGTTGAGTCTATTGAGGAGGATTAGTTTGGACATGTTTTCTATAATTGAGTAGTAATCCGTGTGTTATTTTTTGCATCTGTATTGTACAATTATTATCTATTATAAGTACTTTATTTACTTTTGTTATTATTGTCTCTCTATCTTGTTTAATGGGCCAGAACGACCAAACCCACCAAGCTTTAGATCTCAACCTTATCTGAAAGAAATCGCCCAGTTTCAGATCTCACTATCATTCTAGATCTTACTTTCACCCATCACCTCTCCAGCAACCTCAATCGTGGCTGCACAAACCTCTCCGGCGCCCTCGATCGTGGCTGCGTGAACCTCTCTAGCACCCTCGACCACGGCTGCGTGAACCGCTCCAGCATCTTCCCTGGTACCTCCCGTTGATCTGAATGGTATCTGTATGTTATTTTTGTTTGAAGAGAATAAGTTAAATTTGTTGGACTCTATAGGTTAGGAATGTCTAATGCAGATAAAAACCCTAAAAAGGTATCTAGCTCTCGTCCGATCATGTCCTCTACCATTCTAGGTGTAGTGGTGAGACTAGATCAATAACATGCATGTATGTATCTGTGTGAAGTAATATAAGTTCATTTCAGGATTAAATGCCCGAGTTGTAGATAAGTATGACCTTGGCTATAGGTTTGGCAATATTGTCTACATGACTACATTAAGAAGGATAAACCTAAGGAGGATAGTCATAAGATACAAGCCAACAATCCCTTACTACATTTGCACCATGAATAAGCACAACATCTCCAAAGGAAATATAGTAGATTTCTTACCACAACCAGTAGTTGTTTCTTTCTTCCTATTAATGTTCGGATTTACCATAACCATAATTGTTTCTCCCTTCATATGTAGTACTTTTCATGCCATTTTGCTCACATGTTTCTCATTCCTCACATTCATGATCACGACGGCAATGAGACTATCAAAGAAGTTCATGTGAAGCATGGAAATGACGACACTGTCATCTTGATTTCAAATTAGGAAGACTGTGTTGTTTAGAAGAAGCTACAAGAAGGAGAAGTTTATGCCTTTGAGTTGAAAGCAAAGGAGGGCTATTTGGTCGTGATAGTGCATAAAATCTAAGTCACTTGTTATGAAATAGTTAGTTAGTTTTTTAGAGATGTATGTGAACTAGATTTGGGTGGTGAACTTGCAACTATATATGTATATCACTGTCGTGTGATATGATTTTCTATATATTATGAGTTTTTTGTGTTTTTATATATGTGATCTATATACAAAACATTCTAGATTAATTATCAATTTAATTATATTGCTATGCACAAACGCATTCACCGACATCTACCAGACCAGGCATTATCTTTGTGTTGTCATCTCACAGCTGCCATGAAACGTATGTAGAGCCTCCTTACATGGGTCGCGACGTAAATGCCTTCATGCTGCCTCAGCGCTAGCTCGGCGGATCACGTTGTGCCGAGTCAAAAAAAATATCCGGCGTCGTTGCACAATCCTAGATGCAGTTATCCCTGACATTTTTTTGCCGCGCGAGCGCGATGACTAAGTGAAAGGGAAATGGACGTCGCCTAGAGGGGGGTGAATAGGCGTTTTAAAATAATTACGGTTTAGGCTCTAATAAATGCGGAATAAAACTTAACGTTTAATTTATCAAGCCAAAACCTATATCCACTAGTTTCACTAAGTGCACCAACAACCTATGCTAAGCAAGACAAGCAACAAGGAGATAGCAAGATATAGTACTTCAAGCACGAAGGCTATCACAATGTAAATTGCATAGGTAAAGGGCTCGGTTGAGAGATAACCGATGGACACGGAGACGATGATTTGTTTCCCGAAGTTCACTTCCAAAGAAGATACGTCTCCGTTGGAGAGGTGCGGGGGCACAATGTACTTCGAACGCCACAAATGGCTCACCACGAGGTGTGGTGGCTCGATGCTCACCCAACGCCACACAAGGCCTCACCAAGGATGCGAAGCCACGCAACTCACCGACGCCATAAAAGGCTCACCCTATTCTCCCGTGAGCTCGCCACAAAGGCCTACTCACGTTCCACTATGGGACACTTGAGGGCGGTCACCGAACCCGTACAAGGCTTGGGGCAATCTCCACAACTCAATTGGAGGGCTCCCAAGAAATGCCACAAAGGCTCCACAATGCCACAAAAGGCCTACAAGCTTGGGGAACCTCCACAACTCAATTGGAGCCCCAAGAACAATGCCACAAAGGCTACAAAGCCACAAAAGGCAACAAGGCCACAAAAGGCTACAAGACCACAAAAGGTCAACTATCCAACCACAACCGTCTAGGGTTCCAAGAACCCAAGAGAAACAATCCCAAGGGATTGAACTCACCGAATCTCCGAGGAGAACTCAAACCTATGCACCAAATGCAAGAGGCAAGTCCTTCACTCTCAAATTCCACCAAAGCTACAAAAGCTATTGGGGGAATAAGGGAGGAAGAACACAAGAGGAGAACACAAAACTCTCCAAGATCTAGATCCCAAGGATTCCTTCAAAAAGAAGGGATTTTGCTTGGTAGCGCTTATAGATCTAGATCTCCTCTCTCAAATCACTCAAAAAGATGCAAGAATCATAGGAGGGAGAAGGGGAGAGAGCAAGCTCTTCAAGGTCAACAATGGAGGAGAGAGAAAGCCAAAAACCGAGAAGAACAAGTTAAGGCCGAAGGGGAAAGGGGAGCTCCTTTTAAAGGGCTCCCCGATCTGCCCGTTACCCACAAAATCGCGCACGGCAGGTAGTACCGGTGGGTGCCGGTACTACCGGTGGCACCCAGCCAACGGTCAGAAAACAACGAGGCAAAGATCAAAAACGCGAGCTTGGCCGGAACTACCGCTGCTTCGCCGGAACTACTGGTGGCAAGAATATCCTAGCGGTACTACTGCCTGAAAATCCGATCCAAGTTCCGTCAAATAGCACAAACCAGGTAGAGAGGGTACTGAACCAAAATTTGGGTTGCCGGAAGTTAGGCCGGAATTAACACCGGTACTACCGGCGGCATTTCTTCCCGAGCGGTACTTCCGGCGTCTGGCCGGTACTACCGGTGGCCCACCGAAACTACCGGTCAGGCAAAAACTTCAGAACCAGAACTGCCACAACTTTTGCATCCGAACTCCAAACGAGATGAAACCAATTTTGTTGGAAAGATAACGATGTGTAGATAACGAAATATTGGGTATCACCAAGGGAGAAAATACCATGAATATATATGTGAGATACCTCCCAAGGTGTGGAGCCGGAAAACCCGCAAGATCAAAAATGCAATAAGATATGCAAGGGAAATCCGTTTTTGATGAACTAGAGCTTGTTATGAAGATAACCACAAGCTCTAGATCCTCGCATGGACAAGAACCAAACAACAACCAAGAAAGATGATGCTATGAATGCAAAGGTTTGAGCTCTCTCCGAAAGATACGAACGAGTCACCCACTCGAGAGCCCCTCTTGATAGTACGGCTATCTATCCTAAACCCGGTCTCCCAACACTACAAGAGACCGGTAAAGTAGAAACCCTATCAAGATGATACCTTTGCCTTGAGCATCCCACTTGAGCTTGATGTAGACGATCTTGACACCTTCAAGTTGGAACACCTTTCTTGATTGCACTTGCTTGCACTTGCTTGATGAAGTCTTACGAATGGCTCCCCCATACTCCATGGGGAAACCACTTCCTTGACCTTGTCTTCATCACTCCATGAACGCCGAGGATGTCAAGCTTCAAGCATGAGATCTTCTAGAGATGACGCATCTTGAGCTTGCACTTCAATTCTTGATGATGCCTTGAAGATAGCCATGAGGAACTCCATCTTTTTTCTTCTTCTTCTTCAAGACAAACTTGATCTTCTTCTTCTACTACTACTTGATTCCAATAGGCACAAAGCCCTTGGACGAAGCTTCTTATTTTTCATCCTTGAAACCAACACATGGTCCAAGCGATGCCAATGGACAAACCTACAAGTGAAACTCAATTTGCACATTAGTCCATAGGGATTGTCATTAATTACCAGAACCACACATGGGGGCATACATGCCCTTTCAATCTCCCCCATTTTGGTAATTGATGACAATCCCCGAGACAGGGTTTAAATATGGAATTTAACGAACAAAATGGTTGCCCCAACATCAAATACTACACAAGTATGTGATGTTGGTACAACCACACTATATAGATCAAACTCTCCCACAATCTATGCATGTGTGATGAACTAGAATTTCATTGCATAGATTGCCAACCATTACGGGTGGTTGAGTTTCCTCTATATATTAAACATGCAAAGCAACAACAAAGATGCAAGAGCATGCAAGGCTAATGCTTTAGAGCCAACTCAAAGCATAAACCAACTTCCCTTAAACCCTCCAATACTTCTCCCCCATTGGCATCGATTGCCAAAATGGGTGAAAAGTTCTAGATGGCCAATATAGTGAGAATTCCTACAAAGGTGTGCATATGCACATATCCACTGATGGATCCTTGGGAGGAAGTAAAACTATATTGAGGACCCAAAGATTGCAAAAAAATATAAAAAGAAAATGAAAGAAGCTTCAACAAATGAAGCAAGCAAACAAAAGATCCAAAAATACCAATTGACAACATCAACTGATACCAAAACAACACAAGACAAAATGATACGAACAAATGAGTGTGTAGATGTAGTAGGGAAGCTCCCCAATCTTTGTGCACAAATTAGAATCAACTAATTTGAATACATCTTGCACAAATATGGAATCCTCACTCCCCATAAACATCCAAGACACAAAAGATGAGAACAAAGGCAAATGAGCATTCTTAAATGAATTGAAGAAGCTCCCCAAGGATTATGCACCAATTATAATAATTGTATTTGGAAACAAAGTGCACAATCATGGAATCCTCACTCCTACAAACTCATTTAAAAATACACGGTAAGAGAGATGAGTGCCTGGAGATGCAAACAAAAGGGACAAGCACCCAATTTTTTTTGGAAGCCACCGAAGAATCAACAAGAAGTAAAAGGTGGTCTCCAAGGAAAACAAAAACAACCAAAGATTTATCTTCTCTCGTGTGTATAAGTTTCTATGTGGAAAATATCACAAAGACATATGCCCACAAAGAAACATGCACACACAAAATAGATACACAAGAAAGGACATGAACAACAAAATGAAGTCATATAACATACCAATAGGATTTTTGCATAAAAGCATGGCCAAAGGCTCAAATATATCTTATTATACATCAATGAGCTTCAAAAACCAACACACTACATACATTGCAACTATTACCAAGGGAAAAAGGGAATAGTTGGAATATATGGAGAAAGACAACAAGTATCACAAAAAAAAAACTATGCAAAATACTCACTATTGCTCATGAGAGTGAATGAGGAAAAGATATGCAATAAAATTGCTAGATTGACATATTTGGGGTAAGTGAATCATGATTTTGTATAGCCCACTTATACGCACTCATCTCATCATACACACATTTGCAATAGAGGAGAACTTGCAAAAAAAAAATAAGAACCACAAAATTTGTCCAAACACAAACTCATGCCAACAAGCAACCTACAAAAGGTTGGAGACAAGATAAGTATGCATGAGAGAGATACTTGTTACCGAGATATAATTGGTAGGATGTAGAGGATATGAATTCGTTGATCATCCTAGCTTGCCTCCAAATGACATGTAGGCACCACTTCTTCCTAATGGATGAGACAAGCATCCAATATATCTCCAATGTACCTAAACACAATTAAGTACACTATGTTCCCAAACAAATTGGGTCCAAAGTAGTTAGTGCAACTACAATATATAGGATACCCTCCACATAAATATGTGCATATTGATATGAAATTGAATTTCATGCACATCTTAGCCGTTAGGATTTGGTGGAGTTTCCCCTATACATTGGATCATAGAAAGAAAGCATGCCATAATATATACAAGAAGTAAATATGCATGCACAAGACTCTCAAGAACCCAAAAAGAGATACAATTTGAACTAAAACACCAAGTAAACCAAGAAGTAGCGCACAAGAGTGTGACATGACAAAAGGTGTCCAAATTGTATCAAAGAGCCAAATCAACACATGAAAGGACACAAATTCAACAAATGAACAAGGCAAAAGCCAAAGAGCGAAAGATGCACAAAACACACAATGCTCAAGGATTTATCTCATTCTAAAAGATCAAAAGAAGTAACAAAGAATGAGACAAAGCCAACTCCCAAATAGAGCAAGGTTCCAACACATAAACCAAACTCTCTACACTTTTCATGATGGCACAAAGTACCAAAAGAAAACATAAAGCATGCAAGCACAAGAAACACTATGTGGATCAACACAAGAAGCATAAAAGGAGTGTTCTAGATAATATAGGGAAGCTCCCCCATGAATGGTGCATCATATTGAATTTTGCTTTTGAATGCAAAATGCACACAAAAGAGATCATCACTACTACCTACATTAAATAAAACAAAAGGGAATACAAATAAACTAAAGGGATCCACAAGAGGCAAGGAAGACATGGGAGAAAAAGGAAACAATCTCATGGCCAAAGATGGGACAAAGAAAAGCAAAGGCCAAAGTGAACATGATCAATAAATCCTACCATATATGGAGTGTCACTTGTCCAAGGACAAGGATTATGGGGAAAGTTTTCCCGAGGTAGTTTGCAAGGAAATCATGATCATATTCACACAAAGAAGCATGTAACAAGATATAACAATTATGATTGATGCTTCGAGAGAGAGATTCTTGATAGCTCCAAATAGTCACACAATCACTAGTGATTAGAGTAACTTGAATCAAATGGTTTCCATGTACGATATGGAGGTCCAAATAAGAGGAAACACATATCAAGAAAATCTCTCACAAACAAGATCCAAACGATGAGCAATAAAAGAAACAAAGCAAATTAGAACTTGTTTGAGCAAAATGTGCCACAAAGGAGCTAGATAAATAAATATCAATTCTAAGTGGCACTACCTCTAATGTTCACATTTTCTAGGTTTGTAATATGCACTAAGCATATGACTCCCCCATAATGTGATAACCAACAGATCTCGACAAGAGGCAAAAAGATCGAAAAGGAGATGATTAATGGACATTATGGAATTCAAATTCTTCATGAGAATGACATACCACATAGAGACAAGATAAATATGTAATGTCAACACTAAGTGGTATTCCTCATGTACACACATTTTAGGATTGTGGGATGCCCAAGCATAACACTCCCCCAAAATGGGATAGTCCATTAATCTCTCCCAAGAGCCAAATGAGATACCAAATGAATTCAACAAAGGCTCAAACATAAGAACACAAATACATGATGTGCCAACCAACATACACAAATATACTAGACAACACAATATAGGTATGAGGAAAGCACAACATGTACAAACACATATAAAGGTACAAAACCAACACATGCACAAGGGAGCAAGTAACTTTCAATTTAAAGAGTTAAGCACATGTTACCGCAAGGAGGAACATTGGATATGAGATAGAGGCAAGATAATCCAATTGGCTTGACTTGACAAAAATAAATGATGAAGACCCCTCAATTCTTCATAATGTAGCCAAGCCTCCAATGCCCTCCAACCAACACCTATTGATCAAGTTTTAGCTTGTTGGTCCCCAACCAAGTTGGGTCCTAAGAAGTTAGTCACAATAGGCTTGGCCACCCAAATGGTTCTTTTCTTGACACCACTTTTGGCACCAACATATTTGGCAAACACATTGCCCACCTCATCCTTACCAAGAGAATATGCATCATATATCAAGATAGGTTTCGATGAGGAGTTACCCATGGTGCATGAGGAAGAGAGGTGCCCCTTCTCGCGGCATATGTAGCAAGTTCTTCTCTTGCCATCTTTCTTCTTGGAAGATGCCACCCCATGAGGAAGAGCATGAGTCTTGGGAAGGGGTCCACTTCTAGCTTGGGGTGGAGCTTGGCGTGGAGCTTGAGGCCGCTTCCCTTGTTGCTTCTTCTTCATTGGGAAACATCTCACATGATGGCCTTCTTCCTTGCACTTGAAGCACACAATGTTGGCCGGATTCTTCACTTGACCTTGGCCATTCTTCTTGTTGCCCTTGTGCTTCAACAAGTTGGTGGGCTTGTTCTTGATGTTGGAGTTATATCCAAGCCCACTCTTGTCATTTGGGGATCTTCGCACACCCAAGATGTTCTTGAGTGTGGTCTTCCCTTCATGACACTTCTTCAAGTCATTCTTCAAATAATTGACTTGAGCCTTGAGCTTCTTATTTTCCTCTACATGGTTAGTATCAACAATAATACTAGAGGAAGTAGATGCTATGTTGTTAGAGCAACAAGGCAAGGGATGCAATTCATCACAAGATATAGCAATAGCATGAGTGGATGAATTACAAGGACTAGCACATGGCAATACTACACTAGGAGGAGATGTAGTGCTAATGTCCACATGAGGCATACTAGATGTTACCTTTGATATAATAGCCTCATGAGCCAACTTTAGACTACCATGGGAAACTAGAAGGTCCTCATGCGAGCTTGAGAGCTTAGCATGACTCTCTTCCAATTTCCCATAGTTTCTAGTTAGCAAAGCAAGTTGAGCACGTAGCTCAACATTCTCCTTCACAATAGATGCTTCACAAGAGATAGAGTTAGTAGCACAAGCATCATCAATAGTAGTAAGAGGTGAGGGCAACATGGAAAGCTCTTTAGAGTATGAAGCTTGAAGTTGCTCATGTGACTCGGTGAGTTTGATGAGCTCCCCCTTGATGACCCTAGAGCCATTGTTGAGGTGCTCAAAATCCTTAAGGAGTTTGGCATAGGCAACTTCAAGTTCATCATTCTTAATTTGGAGGGCACTTGCCACCTCAAATTCTATATCACGAGATTTCTTCACTCTAGATATCTCTAGAGCAAAGGTCTCCTCAAGAGATTCCTTGGTGGTTTGTTCCTCTTCTAGAGCTTCATTAAGGTTTGCAATGTCATTAGCATACTCACGCTCAAGACTACACATTTTTTCAATTGTGTCCTCATGCTCATAAATTAGTTGGTTACTTTCAATGGCAAAGTTCAATATTTCAATGAAAGTGGAGCAAGCATTTTTATCATTGTGAAGAGCACGAAGGACTAGCTCCCCCTTCTCTTTTAGAGAAGCAACATCATCATCTACTTCATATAAGTCAACATTCACATCATCAAGAGGTGCATTGGGGTCCAAATGAGAAGTTACCTTTGATTCCTTAGCCATGAGGCATAAGTGAATGTTGGAAGAAGGTGATGATGGGGGAACACTTGAAGCTCCAATCACAACCTTGCTTTGGCCCACACATTCTTCAATTTCCTCTACAAGGTTAGCAACACAAGTACTAGAGGAAGTAGAAGTACATTTATCATGGCAACAAGGCAAAGCAAGCATATCATCATGAGATATATTCAATCCATTTCTACATGATATGCAAGGGCAATCACAACTAGGATGTAAATCACATATGGTCCTACATGTGTTCATGCCCAAAGATACAACATTGCAATGAGATATATAAGGAGGATCATGAATGGCAATCACACTATCCACATTGCAAGTTATATCACCACTCACCATATCATTACCTTGTGACAAATCACATGTTGGTGTAGTGGAAGAAAATGAGAACTCATCACGGCCGGAGGTGGAGGGAACACAATCATCCTCATCAATCTTGGAAACATCATATTTTGCTTGAAGCTTGGTCCAAATATCATGAGCATTCCAAAAAGGCATGATTGAGGAAAGAACTACAAAGCTCACAACATTAACAAGCACGTTAGATGCTTGAGCTTCGAGATAAGAGTTTGTCTCCTCCTCCAAAGATAGATTTTGAGGATCCATAGGAGGAGACAAGCCCATATCTAGAATTCGCTCAATATTTGGGTCAATGACCCGGAAATTACTAAGCATGCGAATGTGCCAAACATCATAATTTGTGCCATCAAAAGTAAATGTGTGAGAGTGCACTAAACCCCTAGGAGACATCCTAACTCTCGAGGCGGTGAAGCCTAAAAAACGAGAGACCTCGCTCTGATACCAATTGAAAGGGAAATGGACGTCGCCTAGAGGGGGGGGAATAGGCGTTTTAAAATAATTACTGTTTAGGCTCTAATAAATGCGGAATAAAACATAACGTTTAATTTATCAAGCCAAAACCTATATCCACTAGTTTCACTAAGTGCACCAACAACCTATGCTAAGCAAAACAAGCAACAAGGTAATAGCAAGATATAATACTTCAAGCACGAAGGCTATCACAATGTAAATTGCATAAGTAAAGGGCTCGGTTGAGAGATAACCGATGGACGCGGAGACGATGATTTGTTTTCCGAAGTTCACTTCCAAAGAAGCTACGTCTCCGTTGGAGAGGTGCGGGGGCACAATGTACTTCGAACGCCACAAATGGCTCACCTCGAGGTGTGGTGGCTCGATGCACACCCAACGCCACACAAGGCCTCACCAAGGATGCGAAGCCACGCAACTCACCGACGCCATAAAAGGCTCACCCTATTCTCCCGTGAGCTCGCCACAAAGGCCTACTCACGTTCCACTATGGGACACTTGAGGGCGGTCACCGAACCCGTACAAGGCTTGGGGCAATCTCCACAACTCAATTGGAGGGCTCCCAAGAAACGCCACAAAGGCTCCACAATGCCACAAAAGGCCTACAAGCTTGGGGAACCTCCACAACTCAATTGGAGCCCCAAGAACAATGCCACAAAGGCTACAAAGCCACAAAAGGCAACAAGGCCACAAAAGGCTACAAGACCACAAAAGGTCAACTATCCAACCACAACCGTCTAGGGTTCCAAGAACCCAAGAGAAACAATCCCAAGGGATTGAACTCACCGAATCTCCGAGGAGAACTCAAACCTATGCACCAAATGCAAGAGGCAAGTCCTTCACTCTCAAATTCCACCAAAGCTACAAAAGCTATTGGGGGAATAAGGGAGGAAGAACACAAGAGGAGAACACAAAACTTTCCAAGATCTAGATCCCAAGGATTCCTTCAAAAAGAAGGGATTTTGCTTGGTGGGGCTTGTAGATCTAGATCTCCTCTCTCAAATCCCTCAAAAAGATGCAAGAATCATAGGAGGGAGAAGGGGAGAGAGCAAGCTCTTCAAGGTCAATAATGGAGGAGAGAGAAAGCCAAAAACCGAGAAGAACAAGTTAAGGCCGAAGGGGAAAGGGGAGCTCCTTTTAAAGGGCTCCCCGATCTGCCCGTTACCCACAGAATCGCGCACGGCCGGTAGTACCGGTGGGTGGCCGGTACTACCGGTGGCACCCAGCCAACGGTCAGAAAACAGCGAGGCAAACATCAAAAACGCGAGCTTGGCCGGAACTACCGCTGCTTCGCCGGAACTACCGGTGGCAAGAATATCCTAGCGGTACTACTGCCTGAAAATCCGATCTAAGTTCCGTCAAATAGCACAAACCAGGCAGAGAGGGTACTGAACCAAAATTTGGGTTGCCGGAAGTTGGGCCGGAATTAACACCGGTACTACCGGCGGCATTTCTGCCCGAGCGGTACTTCCGGCGTCTGGCCGGTACTACCGGTGGCCCACCGGAACTACCGGTCAGGCAAAAATTTCAGAACCAGAACTGCCACAACTTTTGCATCCGAACTCCAAACGAGATGAAACCAATTTTGTTGGAAAGATAAAGACGTGTAGATAACGAAATATTGGGTATCACAAAGGGAGAAAATATCATGAATATATATGTGAGATACCTCCCAAGGTGTGGAGCCGGAAAACCCGCAAGATCAAAAACGCAATAAGATATGCAAGGGAAATCCGTTTTTGATGAACTAGAACTTGTTATGAAGATAACCACAAGCTCTAGATCCTCGCATGGACAAGAACCAAACAACAACCAAGAAAGATGATGCTATGAATGCAAAGGTTTGAGCTCTCTCCGAAAGATACGAATGAGTCACCCACTCGAGAGCCCCTCTTGATAGTACGGCTACCTATCCTAAACCCGGTCTCCCAACACTACAAGAGACCGGGAAAATAGAAACCCTATCAAGATCATACCTTTGCCTTGAGCATCCCACTTGAGCGTGATGTAGACGATCTTGTCACCTTCAAGATGGAACACCTTTCTTGATTGCTCTTGCTTGCTCTTGTTTGATGAAGACTTGAGAAATGCTCCCCCATACTCCATGGGGGAAGCCTCTTCTTTGAACTTGTCTTCATCACTGCATGAACGCCGAGGATGGCAAGCTTCAAGCATGAGATCTTCTAGAGGTGACGCATCTTGAGCTTGCACTTCAATTCTTGATGATGCCTTGAAGATAGCCATGAGGAACTCCATCTTCTTCTTCTTCTTCAAGACAAACTTGATCTTCTTCTTCTTCTTCTTCTTCTTCTTCTTCTACTTGATTCCAATAGGCACAAAGCCCTTGGACGAAGCTTCTTCTTTTTCATCCTTGAAACCAACACATGGTCCAAGCGATGCCAATGGACAAACCTACAAGTGAAACTCAATTTGCACATTAGTCCATAGGGATTGTCATTAATTACCAAAACCACACATGGGGGCATACATGCCCTTTCACTAAGGATGTGCCTTAGCATCTATAAGCGCCAGCGCCCAATCTCCGTCTTGTAGTGTTATTGAATGCCTGAACCTACCTTACCAGGTGAAGTAAACTTAAACCTAAATCAAATCCTTAGAAAACACCAAATCCAAACCTTTACAAACCTATAAAGAAATCAATGGGGAATTAGTACCTAGGGATTAGAACGCTTGCACCTCATATACTATGCATCCCAGTATATTGACATCTATAAATATTAGTCCTTATCGGACCGATGATGCTACTCTTCTAATTGGATCTTATGATGGTAGAAGATGCCGATTGGAAAACCTGCAATCAGAAGGCATCCTTGCACAAAGCTTGTGATACCAGGCTTGCATGCCCTTTTACAAGTGCAGTCTTACATGTAATTTGAATTATTTTACAAAAACTTTTTCATAACTTTATCACCTGCATTAAAAGCAAAGTACCGTTGTATAAATAAAATGAAGTGTGAAATGGTGAGTAATGGAATCATGGATTGGAATACAAGGTTGGGAAGCCGTGTGGTGAAGATTCCATTATACTAGGAAAGTTAGGATTTAATAACAAATATAGCCAGTGATTCAAAGCGCAGTATAAACCGTGCTAACCACAGATCTAGGAATGGGACGGACAAGTCAGCTAGACCCACTGTTCAAAAAATCGTCCGATATGCCGATTTATCGCTTATCACTAGGTGACTGATAAGCCGATTAATCGATTTATCACCCGATAAATCGGCCGATACACCCAAAATATCGCTAATTTGATGACTGAGAAGTTAACGATAAACGATATCCTCAACATTGGCTAGACCTTCTTCCTTCCATTCGTCCTCGTATGCTTAGTCGGATTGTTGTTCCTTGCGGGGAATAGTAATGGGTTGGAACCTGTGATGTCCCTATCCCATGTCCCTGGATGACGACTGGATATATTAGAAGAGATGGTAATTGGACGTAGGTCTCATGACTGAAACCCGTTAGAACAAGGCTAGTGATTGACTAGTTTGTAGACTAGGCCTCATTCGTATGAAAGTATGAATGGAGATATACTCCTGGTCGTGCAACAAGGCTAAAAATGTTTGTGTGTAAAGTCGCGTACCTCTCGAGAGTGTATAAAGGTATCATGACACTCCCTATCCTGGAAAAGAATTACGAATCGTAGTGTGGAAATGAACTCCATGAAGTTCTCATAACACGTGAAGACTGATAGACATAGAATTTTATAAATTAAAACTTATCTTTTCTAAAAACCGATATCGAAAACCTGCACAAGCATAGGATATACTATCCGCGGCTATAGATAGTGCATCAAACAACCATATAGTTAGAACTTGCTGAGTACGCTCGTACTCAATCTATCCTCCTCAACCCTTGATTAGGTATTAAAGACAATGATGGACTGCAAACATGACAGTAGAATACCTAGGAAGGCATCTACAGGAAGCTGATGTTAGCTCAACGGATTGAAAGGAGTTAGTACTGAAACATAGTGATAGTGGAGATCAAGTCAAACTTAGTTGAGATCCAACTTCCAAATATAGGAACCATTCCAATATTAGTTGCTAGGCGAATAGACTTTAGTTAACGAGATAGGATTAGAGGTAGATCTAGTACTAGACTAGACTACACGATGTTTCTTCTGGATATTGGTTTGAATAGGAGCTTACCTAGCAAGATCACTGTGTCATAAAAATTCCGAGGATCTTCTATGAAGATCTGTGATATGAATAATATAGTTATACCTTGGACCTGCTATGATTTTGTTGTACTACTCTGGTAGGTGTAATGTTCATGAAATGGTGTTCCGTGAGTATTATGCTAACGACTCGCGCTCTACAACATGTAGTGGAGTGCTAGGTCACCACGGCTTTTTAATGTGTAGGTTAATCATTTTGCTTCGAACCTAAATACGAAAAGACGTCTAGATAAATGTATTTAAGAAAGAAGCTAAAACATCTTATAACTTAAAAAGAAGGAGTAGAACTTTGAGAGGTATGGATTCCACGCAGTGGTAGAAATTTTAAAGGCACCGAAGAGGCATTGTGCAGCAGCTACTCCACTCCATCTATAAAAGGATCCTTGGTTCATAGCAGCGTTAACTATGAATTTGTTTATTGATACATTGCAAATGTATCTATAATTTTTGATGTTCCATGCTTGGTTTTATCCACTTTCTTGTGTTTTGTTCCAACTTTGGAGTACTTTTATTATGATTTCTTGGACTAACCTATTAACAAGAGCCATAGTGCCAGCTGCCTGTTTTCTGCTGTTTTTGGTTCCGGGAAAGTCAGAAAATGAATATTCTCGGAATTGGACGGGACAAAAGCCAAAGTGCCTATTTTTCCGAAAGGGATCAAGTGCCAGAATACGAGACGGAGAAGGGCTGGGGGCCGGTCACACCACCTAGCCGCGCGGCCAGGCCTGGCCCGCGCTAGAGGGTGGTCTGGCCGACCCCAGCACCCCCTCGGCCTCTCCTTCTGCCTATAAGTTGCCCTCGGGACGAAAACCCTAGGTACCCGATCAAAAATCCATGAAAGAGTCTATAGCCGCCGTCGTCTCTGTCCCTAGATCGGGGAAGGGGGGTCTGAAGCTCTTCCCGGCACCCTGCCGGAGAGGGGAATTCACCCTAGAGGCCTTCTTCATCACCATGCAAGCCTCCGGTGTGATGCGTGAGTAGTTCATCCTTGGACTAAGGATCCATGTAGTAGCTAGATGGCTGGTTTTTCCTCCTTTGTGCTTTCATGTTTAGATCTTGTGAGCTCCGTTCATGATCAAGATCATCTATTTGTAATCCATACATGTTGTATTTGCGGGGATCCGATGGATATTGAGATGCTATTTCAGATTGATTATTGATTCTATCATGTCTTTGTTATTTGTGATCTTGCATGCTTTCCGTTGTTAGTAGCTATCTTGGCCAAGTAGATGCTAGTAACTCCAAGAGTTAGTATTTATGCTCGATAGTGGGTTCATGCCTCTGGTAATCTGGGGAAGTGACAGAAATCTCTGATCACCCTCTACTAGGGGACCTATCCTTGCTTATACAGGGTCGGGCCTGAGCAAGGACCTATGGCATGCTCACACGTGGGGTGCACGCGTCGCTACGTCCGGCTGGGGCACCCGACACTTATGTAGAGCTCCTTTTTTTGAAACAAACAGAGGTGCCAAAGGCACCTGAATACATTGAAGGCTCGACAACAGATTACATTTTGAATTACATAATCCTGCCATTGAAGGAGATAATTTTTTTCCAAGCAAGGGCAGGAGAGATTTAAATGAGTTGTTGAAGAGCATTTAAGGATAGGTGCAGTAGAGGAATTTCTATGTAACTTATGAGCATTATTGTGAGAAATTGTGTTTTCCTCTCTACAGATATGGGAAATACTAGCTTTAGTCTTTTTGACTGAATTCAATATTCTAGCTAGAGTTTCCCTAGTGTTCCAGTGTATGAACTCTGAGTCTAGCTTGTTACTGTTGACTGCATTTGCTAGAAGCTTGTTATCAGTGTACAGAATGGGCTCCTTCAGGGATAAGGAATCCACTATCTCAGCTGCTAGCAGCAATGCTTTAGCCTCTTCTTGAAGAGGAGAGATAGAGGTCGAGGTGGAGGCTTGGATTTGGATGCTACAATGATCTTCCTTTTCTCTATACTGAATGTATATGCCAATCCCTGTGAAATTAGCTCCCAAATTAGGGAGAGGATTTTCTTCTTTCCAGGTTGCATATGAGTAAATAATAGTTTTATGATCATTTTCCTCTTTTCCTTTCTCCTTTTCCTGCTCAGGAGCATTTTTACCCTGGTGATTTCCTTTTTCTTTCCAGAGTGTTGGGTATCCTTTCCTGGTAGATCCAAGAGACTCATGGATTTGAGGATTGCTTGGGCATTCATGCTGATATGATAGGGCTTTCCTTGCTTTCTGTTGAAATGGTGATCATTTCTTGATTTCCATATGCACCAAAGGAATGTAAGGAGGTTGGGGATAGTGGCATATGGATGATCCATGCCAATGATATAGTTTAGGATTTCTGTAATAGAGTGGTAGTTTTGAGTAATGTTTTCTATTCTTATGCACCAGGGAGAGCAAAACCAAGCCCCTTTGACAAAATTACAAGTAAAGAAGAGATGTCTGTCATCTTATTCTAAGCCACATCTACTACAGAGTTTACTGATGTGACCAGTGTATTTTCCTATTCTTGCACCAGTGGGGATGGCCTTTTGAAGGAGTCTCTAGGCAAAAGTCTGAATTCTTGGAAGAATCTCCTTTGTTTTCCATATTTTGTTGAGGAGAATACGAGTTGCTGGGGATATGTCTTCATGTTTGGGTTCTCCTCTTTCCTGGAGATATTGATAGCAAGCATAATATGCACTTTTTGAGTTGCACTTCCCTGTAGACGTAAGGTCCCAGTAGAGGATATCTTCCTCTTGTGAAGGAATGATAGTAGTTTCCTTGATGTTGTCTACAAGTGGCTGCTGGAAAAGCTTGTCAATGAGCTGGTTATTCCATTTTTTCTCATTATGAGCCCAAAGGTCTTTGATCCTTGAAGGATAGACATAATCTTCGTCTTGAATTATGAGACATTCATAAAATTTTCCCCGATTCTTGCACCAAGGATTATTCCAAATGGAGATGTTGCCCTGGTGAAAGGGAAATGGATGTCGCCTAGAGGGGGGGAATAGGCGTTTTAAAATAATTACGCTTTAGGCTCTAATAAATGCGGAATAAAACATAACGTTTAATTTATCAAGCTAAAACCTATATCCACTAGTTTCACTAAGTGCACCAACAACCTATGCTAAGCAAGACAAGCAACAAGGTAATAGCAAGATATAATACTTCAAGCACGAAGGCTATCACAATGTAAATTGCATAAGTAAAGGGCTCGGTTGAGAGATAACCGATGGACGCGGAGACGATGATTTGTTTCCCGAAGTTCACTTCCAAAGAAGCTACATCTCTGTTGGAGAGGTGCGGGGGCGCAATGTACTTCGAACGCCACAAATGGCTCACCTCGAGGTGTGGTGGCTCGATGCTCACCCAACGCCACACAAGGCCTCACCAAGGATGCGAAGCCACGCAACTCACCGATGCCACGAAAGGCTCACCCTATTCTCTCGTGAGCTCGCCACAAAGGCCTACTCACGTTCCACTATGGGACACTTGGGGGCGGTCACCGAACCCGTACAAGGCTTGGGGTAATCTCCACAACTAAATTGGAGGGCTCCCAAGAAACGCCACAAAGGCTCCACAATGCCACAAAAGGCCAACAAGCTTGGGGAACCTCCACAACTCAATTAGAGCCCCAAGAACACACCACAACTCCACACAACCGTCTAGGGTTCCAAGAACCCAAGAGAAACAAGCCCAAGGGCTTGAACTCGCCGAATCTCCGAGGAGAACTCAAACCTATGCACCAAATGCAAGAGGAAAGTCCTTCTCTCTCAAATTCCACCAAAGCTACAAAAGCTATTGGGGGAATAAGGGAGAAAGAACACAAGAGGAGAACACAAAACTCTCCAAGATCTAGATCCCAAGGATTCCTTCACAAAGAAGGGATTTTGCTTGGTGGGGCTTGTAGATCTAGATCTCCTCTCTCAAATCCCTCAAAAAGATGCAAGAATCATAGGAGGGAGAAGGGGAGAGGGCAAGCTCTTCAAGGTCAACAATGGAGGAGAGAGAAAGCCAAAAACCAAGAAGAACAAGTGATAGGGCCGAAGGGGAAAGGGGAGCTCCTTTTAAAGGGCTCCCCGATCTGCCCGTTACTCACAGATTCGCGCACGGACGGTAGTAACGGTGGGTGGCCGGCACTACCAGTGGGACCCAGCCAACGGTCAGAAAACAGCGAGAGAAAGACCAAAAACGCGAGCCTGGCCAATACTACCACCGCTTCGCCGGAACTACCGGTGGTAAGAATGTCCTAGCGGTACTACCGCTTGAAATACCGACAGAAGTACCGTCAAATAGCACAAACCAGGCAGAGAGAGTACTGAACCAAAAATGGGTTCACCGGAAGTTGGGCCGGTATTAACACCGGTACTACCGGCGGCATTTCTGCCCGAGCGGTACTTCCGGCGTCTGGCCAGTACTTCCGGTCAGAGAAACTTCAGAACCAGAAATGCCATAACTTTTGCATCCGAACTCCAAACGAGATGAAACCAATTTTGTTGGAAAAATAACGACGTGTAGATAACGAAATATTGGATATCACAAAGGGAGAAAATACCATGAATATATATGTGAGATACCTCCCAAGGTGTGGAGCCGAAAAATCCGCAAGATCAAAAACGCAATAAGATATGCATGGGAAATCCGTTTTTGATGAACCAGAGCTTGTTATGAAGATAACCACAAGCTCTAGATCCTCACATGGAGAAGAACCAAACAACAACCAAGAAAGATGATTCTATGAATGCAAAGGTTTGAGCTCTCTCCGAAAGATACAAACAAGTCACCCACTCGAGAGTCCCTCTTGATAATACGGCTACCTATCCTAAACCCGGTCTCCCAACACTACAAGAGACCGGGAAAATAGAAACCCTATCAAGATCATACCTTTGCCTTGAGCATCCCACTTGAGCGTGATGTAGACGATCTTGTCACCTTCAAGATGGAACACCTTTCTTGATTGCTCTTGCTTGCTCTTGTTTGATGAAGACTTGAGAAATGCTCCCCCATACTCCATGGGGGAAGCCTCTTCTTTGAACTTGTCTTCATCATTCCATGATTGCCGAGGATGGCAAGCTTCAAGAATGAGATCTTCTAGAGATGACGCATCTTGAGCTTGCACTTCAAATCTTGACGATGATGTCTTGAAGAAAGCCATGATGAACTCCATCTTCTTCTTCTTCAAGGCATACTTGATCTTCTTCTTCTTCTTCTTCTTCTTCTTCTTCTTTTACTTGATTCCAATAGGCACAAAGTCCTTGGACGATGCTTCTTCTTTTTCATCCTTGAAACCAACACATGGTCCAAGCGATGCCAATGGACAAACCTACAAGTGAAACTCAATTTGCACATTAGTCCATAGGGATTGTCATTAATTACCAAAACCACACATGGGGGCATACATGCCCTTTCACCTGGGTTATTTGATAATGGGAGTGAGCTTTGAGAATGGGAAGGACTTTGAGAATTGAGGCCTAGAAAGCTGATTTTGGGGAGTTTGGATTTGGGAGCCAAATAGTGGAGTTTGGGAAGTATTTGGCTTTAAGAATTTTGTGGAGGAAGTCATTTGGATTTTGAGCAATGCGTCAGGCAACCGTAAGGATTAGACTGTAGTTAATGGCTTGAAAGTTTCTAATCCCTAGACCTCCTTCCTTTTTTGGGGCACATACATCTTTCCAAGCTCGGAGGCAAAGGGTTCTATTAGAGCCTTCTTTTGTTACTCCTTTCCACCAGAAGGTTCTGACTATATCATTGATCTTGGAGATGAAAGATTTAGGAAAAATGATGTTGGACATGTAGTAAATAGGAATGGTGGCAAAGACTGATTGAATAAGAGTGAGACGAGCAGCATGAGAAAGGTGATCGTCTTTGAAAGTGGTGAGCTTGTTTTTGAATTTGTCAATGACAAAGTTATAAGCCGAGGTTCTGTCTTTGCTTGGAAGAATGAGAGGATGCCCAAGATGAATGAAGGAGTTGTCTATAGCAGGAACAAGGAAGATATGCTTGATAGCTTCAGTTGTATTTCTGTCAACATGCTTGTTGAAGATAATACTTGATTTGGACCAGCTAGGAGTTTGACCAGAATCTTTGCAGAAGGAGTCCAAAATATTCTTTATGTAGGAAGCCTCTTGAAAATCAGCTCTACCGCAGATGAGAAGATCGTCTGCAAAAAGGAGAGAGTGAATATGAGGGCATTTTGGAATTTGTCATAGCTTCCTATAGCTCAATAGATAATTCATTAATGGACATGAAAAAAAGGTACGGCAAAAGAGGACAACCTTGTCGTATACCTCTGCTGCATCTGAATCTCGCAAAAGGTTATCCATTAATGATAACCGAGAATGTCGGTGAGGAGATGCACACGTGGATCAAATTTATGAAATGACCATGCAGCCCTTTATGTGCCAGGGTGCGAACAATGAAGCTCCATTCGACTCTTTCAAAAGCTTTAGCAAGATCAATCTTTAGCATAAAAGCTTTTTATTTCCAAGAGGAGAGAGCAAAAGAGTGAGTAATTTCCTGAGCAATAATGATGTTGTTGATGATTCTTCTTCCTTCTATAAAATCTTGTTGGGCAGGATGAATGTAGTCTGGAAGATGAGGCTTTAGTCTTTTGGCTAAAGATTTTGCAATCAGCTTATAGATGACGTTGCAAAGACTTAAGGGTCTATAATCAGCAGGGACTATAGGAACCAGCTTTTTTGGGATTAAGGCTATATGGGTGTCATTAATCTGCAAAGGAAGAATTCCAGTTTCAAAGAAAGTTTTTACCAGCTTGTAGACATCTTCTCCTATCTAGTCCCATGTGGCTAGGTAGAACTCCACATTAAAGCCATCTGGGCCGGGTGAGGCATTCCTTTTCATTTCTTTTAGGGTGTTCCAAAGCTCTTGCTTGTCTGGGATCGTGTAAGTGAAGTCATTGATCTCTTTTGGCATCTGATCTCACGAAAGGTTTATCCTGGAGAACATTTTGAGAGTTGAAGATATGCCTGAAGTAATTAATGAAGGTGTTACCTATTTTGCCAGGCATGCTTTGGAGAATATTGTCTTCATCCTTAATTGAAACAATTGTATTCCTTCTTCTTCTTTTAATGATAACCTTGTGAAAGAAGGAGGTATTTTTATCTCCATCCTTTATCTTCATCCTTAATTGAAACAATTGTATTCCTTCTTCTTCTTTTAATGATAACCTTGTGAAAGAAGGAGGTATTTTATGTCCATCCTTTATCCAATTATCTTTTGCTCTCTGCATGTAGAAGTCTGTAAGTTTTATCATATTCTCTTCATACCTCTCCACCAGGTTTGCTTCTCGGGCATGGTCTTGATCTTGAAGGGGCTTTTCCTGGATATCCTTTAGTTCATCTTCTATTTCTTTTAGTTCCTGCTGAATAGGTCTTTTTCTCCTGCTCCATATCTTAAGGGCTCCTACAAGATGATTAGTTCTGACATGAAAGGAGCAATTCTGTTTATTGTCCCATATGGATTTTGCATGCTGCTAGAAATCACCTTCTTTTAGCCACCGGTTTTCAAATTTAAAAGGCCGTTTGATTTTTCTAGCATGGCCTTCCATGGACAGGAGAATTGGCGCATGCTCACTTAGGGTATGAATTAGAGGCATGTTATACACATTTTAAGATGGGTAAATAGAACACCATTCAACATTTACCAAGCAGCGGTCCAATCTTTCATAAACTGGCTTGGATGAAAATCTTTTGTTGGTCCAAGTATAAGCTGGTCCACTCAAACCCAAATCGAAAAGGCCACAGTTTTTTACCATCAACCGAAAAGCATTCATACGGCCACGATTAATATTTAAGGAGTTTTTATCCATATCATACATGAGTTCATTCATGTCGCTAATGCACATGATGGGCATGTTGTCATTATCATATGCAAAAGAGGCTACTTGGTCCCAGATTTGGCTAGTGATCCTGTGATAGGGATCGCCATATATACAAATAAGACCAAAAGTAAGATTACTACTTCTAATATTAGCAGTGGCTAGCATAATGTAGTGGCTGAAGCTATGCACCAGAATTTGCATCTCGTTTGTCCACATCAGCCAAAGGCCTCCTGAACGTCCTCGAGAAGGCACTACAATAGCATCACTCATGTTAAACCTAGTAGCAAGATCATTTGCACAAATTTTTGAGGATTTAATTTTTGAGATAAAGATTACCTGGGCTTTGGTAGCATAGATCATTTTGGCAAGAAAGTTCATTTTAGAACTGCCTAGGTTCTTGTCCATTCCTTGGCAGTTCCATCCCAAAGCCCTCATGGCGTCTGTGGCGCCTTAGAGGCTGGCGCAATTGCCTCTTCATCCAATTCCATGCTACTTCCGTGTTGCTCTTGATGGTGATCTTGCATACTAGTTGCCATGTCTTCTCCAACACAGGCTCCAGGTTGTATTTCACCTCGATTCTCTTGCGTGCTCCCTTTTTCTCTACAGCCAAAACCAACATACAGAGCCACATAGTAGTCCCTAGCCATTTGAGAAGGCGAGAAAGCTCCGTAGCGAGAATCTTGTGAGCCATCTGAGCTAGCTGGTGACACAGGCCGAAGGGGCCAGGGGTCGTATTCAGGTTGGAGTTCAGCGCTGCTTCTTGTAGGCGATTTACTGTGCGAAGCAACATAGGGGTGCACCACATTTCCTAGAGCCTGGCTCCTGTCTCTGCGGCAAGGCCCACCGCTCCCCATTTTACTTTCTATTTGGCTACTTCCTCTAAGGGAATTGTCATGCTGATTGAAATCAAACCCCAGAGGAGATGCGATGAAAGTTCTACCTTTGGTGCTATCTTGGATGTCCCCTCCAGGGGCCCAATTGCCAGCCCCGCCTTCTGAAGCGGCATGGAGGGCTCGATCTCCCGATTCGCTAGCGTCAGGCCTTGTGCTTCCTGATTCTCCATCAACCTTTCTTCTTGAGTTTCTGACTTCGTCTTTTCCTTCGATGTAGCTTGCTCCTTGGATAAATGTTCCAGGAGCTGGATGGGAATGGAGATGTGAGGGGGTGGTGCTCTGGTTTTGCTCCTTTTGAGTTTGCTCGGAGCTAAGAGGATGCGGGGTGGGAGTGGGTTGAAAGGGGGGATTTAGTATTGGTGTGTGAGATCTGCACCGAAGTCCCGCTTGGGATGCCATCTCCCAGCGAGGAGATTTTCTTGGGTGGTGGCGGCACAGATGGGTTGGAGAGGGGGAGCGGTCGCTTGGAAGAGGATTTGGGGAGAGAATCTTTCTGGCAGGGAGGTGGTATGGAGTGAGCTGAGTGGAAATTGCGGGGAGTGGCAATGGGAAAGTGGGTCTGAGCACAAGGATTCATGGTGGATTGTAGGAGTTGCGTGATAGAAGTCTGCTGGATTTGATGTGTGTTCAGGCTTTGTAGAGGCATAGGCATGGTATCATAAGAGCAGAAAAGAACTGTGTGATGTTGCTGGTGAAAGGTATCTAGGGTTGGAGACGAAACGTTAGGCTATCCCACTTGCTGCTGTCCCACTTGCTGACTTGAACTAATATTCAGCAATCTGCAAAGGTAGGGAGAGCTTAGCTTGTTGGCCCAAAAGAAGCCCAACTCTGCTAGACAATCTATCTGGATTTGTACTTTCTGCAAATTTCTAGAGTTCTCCTGTTTGGGCAAAGCCCATATTTGTCTGTCCTTCTATTTCTCTCTCTAGGATTTTCTGGATGTTTGTGGGGACTGCATTAAAGGCTTGCAGTGGCCTAGATCTTTCTCGAGTAGGAGAGTGTTGACTAGTAGCCACTGTTTGCTCAAAATGACCAAAGTGCCCTCGGTTATCAAAGCTTGCTGTGTTCATCTGATCTTGAGTTTGGGAGCTTGATCCTCTTCCTTTTCCTTTGAACTCATCCGCAAATAATCTTTGCAGTCTGCTTAAGATGGCATTCCCTGCTAGATCTATACATGAATGCTGAAAAGTAGTGTTTTGTATCACTTCTGCTGGGACATAATCGTCATCAATTATCCATTGTCCAAATCTTTGGGTTGGAATGTGAAGCTCAGTCTGATTGCTCTTAGATCTTTCTGTAATCAGACTGTTTCTGAAGTTACAGTTTTGGGCAGTATGAAACATAACACCACAAAACAGGCAGATCCTTTTTATCTTTTCATAATGCAAATAAGCTATCCTAGTAGTATTATCTGAGTAATTAACTATAACTCTGTCTTTGACTGGATCTCCTACTTTCAGTTTTGCTACTCCCCAGATGTAACCTTGCCTTACATAGAGATTGTTGTCTTGTAGAATGTGGTATTCATAAGCAATTCCTACTTGGTTCAGAATGTCCTCTAATAAGCTGAGAGATCTGCTGTTTCTAGGTATGCCATAGGCTCTGATAGTGACTAAAATATGCTCAAACTTGTAGTCTTCTTTGGTGGAAGCACGAAAGCTTGGATCAAACCAGTCTAATAGCATAATTTCAGAGTTCATGGACCATGGCTGCCTAGTGTAAACCCAATCATATCTTCCTGACTTCTGAAATGGGCCATAAAGACAGTATTTGATACCTGGGATATTGCATAGAAGGAGTTCTTCCATGCCTTTGCCATAGCTTGTTCCAGAGCTTGTTGCGTGATTCTTCTTGGAGTTCCTCCTGTACATGCCACCTTCATTAACAAGCAGTGGGAGAAATCAAGAAGCTGCTCTTGGATTACTTGACGGTTCTGCACTTTGCAAAGCCCATGATCTGTAATACTCATAGCTTGAAGAGTAGAGGCCAGATCTGTTGTTGGTCCTTCATATCGCACCATCATGCACTGCTCTTCCTTTTGAAGGTCTTTTTGGGCTTGGTTTTTTTCCATGGCTGTTTGGTGCCTGAATGAGTTTTTGGTGGGATTTGGGGGGTGACGAGAGAAGAATTTGGAAAGTTGTGGTCGTGGATTGAAGGGGATGGTGGAGATGATGGATTTGTGTGTGTAGGTGGGTTGGAAATTGATTGGAGCGGTGGGGATTTAGCTGGGAGGGAGGCATTAACGCCAGTCGCCATAGATGACAAGTCTCTATACTAGGTGGGACAGAGGTGCCAGAAACCACACGTACCTTCCCCCGCCGTGACCTTGGCAATGGCAACGTGTTGGCTGTGTAGAGCTCATGGTGAGGTGGCTTGGTGTAGAGCCACGCCACCTTCCAAGCGTGAGGCGCCTCTTGATAGAGAATTGGGCGGCCCAGGTGGCTCGTGTTTCGGGCGGAAGGTGTCTTCGAGGCGGCGCCTCCCCGTCAGGCAGAGAGCTCCTGCTCCCAGGGCAGGGATGTGGTTTTCGGGTCTTCGCAGGGGAGCGTCTTCTGCATGCACTTGCTCCAGAGTGTTGGTGCCGCCACCTAGCTGGTGTTTGGGGAGCATACCACGCTAGGTCCGTTCCTGAGTGTCGCGTGCTCTACGTCCCCAAACACAGGCGAGTGGGCATGATCATCAGTAGGGATCCTTGATGGCCACTGTGATCCACGCTCCGTCTAGCCCAAGGGGAACCCCCGTTCCAGCGGGTCTGATAGCAGATATTAGCAGGAACGTGAAACAGAAAACATAGGAACACATATGCAAAAAAAGCATGATCGATTAAACCCTACAAAAAAGTAGACGTGGAATGAACGAATCCTTCGATATGTTGTCCCTCGTTTATCTGCTTTCTCTGTATGCCCCTATTTCTTCGCCTTTGCCGCTGATTTTTTCGAGAAACGCAGTACAATCGTAGACACTCACAACATGTACATGCACCCACCCTATAAACGTACACATGCACATCCTATTCCTATGAACATCTCCGAGAAACTGAGTCGACGGATCGGATCTTGAGATTGACGAAGTCATTATGGACGTCTCACTGTCGACGGAAACATCGCCTTCCACTGAAAGGATATATCGCCTTTTATGCTACACACAATGTCAAACCTGTGATTTGAACTCTAGTGGGCTGGGGTATAACCACCCTCCTAGTCACCCAACCACAGGTTAGTTTGCTACCGCTGACTATTATATTTTCTTTATTTTTCTGTTTTTGGTATTGGACATGCGGGAGGCGACGCTAAAGAACACAAACAAGAACGTCGTTCTGCCTTTATTCCGCAGAGGCGGGTTAGAGCATGGCTAATAGAAGAGCCTGCTGTCGGCTATAGGGCGATGCCATGTCACCTAAAAGTCCACTCATATAATAGATTGACTATAGATTAGCTATTAGATTGACTATAGCATTAAATGCATGAAGTTAAACGAGGCAAATAATTGGTAGTTAGGAATAAGAGCTAGCTAAAAGTTCTCACACCGGCTGCATGCAGGCTCTTTGTCCTCGTTTTGTGTGTGCAGCCGGGTTGTAGATGTAGAGCTCGCTTTATTCTCTCTCTTCCATTATCTCTCCTCCACATAGGATCTTGCTGAGGTAGATTATACTATAGCCAGCTGACTAGGATCTATTATACTTGCTCTTAGAAACCGTCCTCTCTCCGCACGAAACATGTTGTTGTCTCTTGCAGCGACCCGGTCGTTGAAGACCATCGCCCCACTTGCCACTTTATATAGGTTAGGTTTGTGCTACAACTCATGATACTCTCTTCGTTTTAAAATATAAGATATTTTAGCTTTATAAAAGAAATGTATCTAGACCTCTTTTAGTGTGTAGGTTCATCTAGGTTTAGAATGAACCTACACATTAAAAGGAATCTAGATACACTTCATTCATAAAATTAAAACATATTATATTTTGAAACAGAGGGAGTAGTTCGGTGTCGTTTGCTTTTCATGCGTGGGCTATGTAAATATAGTGAAATGTAAGACTTGGAGGCTAATCAATATGGATGACTTAAAGCACTGTGAATTTATTCGTGAGTCTACTGAAACACTTTGAGTTTATTTGTGACTTTATTTTAATTTACTTGTTGATTTAGTGAAATGTATACCATCGTAGAAACACGTTTGACTTTGGACTCTTAGAGCATCTCCACTCGTGGCCCTCAAAGGCCCCCAAAGGCCTTTGAAGGCCGCCGGCGCCAATTTTTGGCCCCACCCGCGTCCCCCAATTTTGATTTGGCACCGGCGCGCGCGCTCGATTTACCCGACGCGTCCGGTCAAAACCCAATTCCAAGGGAGGATATCGGGGGCGCCGGACGGCGGGGAAAGTTCGGCAGGCCAGTCTTGTCAGCGACCTAGCTGAAATTATTCCCCTTTCTCACCAAAATTAGCATCGGTTCCCTCCAAAATTAGCCCCTACCTCCCACCTCCCCTCCCGCCTCGCCTCCCACTCCCGCCATTTCCTCAGCACAGACCAGATCGCGACGCCATGCCACCGAAGAAGTACGCCGCTCCCCGCGCGACTGCAGTAGCGCCGCCTGTGAAGAAGAGGGGCAAGCCGGAGAAGGAACGGCCGGAGGGGATGACGAATGCGGACTGGGCGTTCGACCTGCAGCGCCGGCAGATCGAGAACGCCAGCCGCCGGCAGAGAGAGCTCAGGGCGAGGAAGAAGCGGGCCTCGGAGGCTCTGGCCATGGAGGTGCTCATGGCGCAGAGAGCCACCCACATGGCGGGCATGCCGAGCTTCCCCCCGCATGCGTGGGGGAGCCAAGGGAGCGTCTCGTCACCGTCGCCGTCTTCGGCCACAACCCAGGCTGGCCCGATGTCCCAGGACAGCCAGGGTACACCCAAGCTATCTCGCTTCTCGCGGTGCGGGCCACTCGACGTGGGCGGCAACTTCAACCCCAATGCCTTCAGCGCCGTCGACCTCAACGCCAGCGTCAACCCCAATGCCTTCAGCCAAGGTGCACCCAACCTGGCCGCCTCTCCTACTCTCCATCGCCCCCTCTTCCACGACGGTATGCCCACCACCGCTGTTAGCAGCGACGGCAGCCATGGGGTGCTCGACAAAACGACGTTGGGCACCGACGCCATCATGACCGACATGATCAACGGCGGGGGGCTGCCACCGTTCTACACGCAGGGGGAGGCAGAGGCCTACGACGGCTGCGACGACAGCCAAGAACCCTAGGAGAACGATACCTACGCCTTTGCCGAGGACGACGAGGAGGAGGCGCCCGCGCCGATGCCCAAGGTGGTGCCCGTGGTCAAGAAGAAGAAGAACGGCAGCCACGGGCTGAAGTGGAGCTCACGGGAGGACGAGTGTCTCGCTGAGGCTTGGAAATCGGTCAGCATCGACCCCTTTATTGGCGCGAACCAGAGCTCCGAGGCCTACTGGCTGCGTGTCAAGGCGACGTACGACGAGCGACGGCTCTTGGACCCCTACTTCAAGGACATGTACCACGACCGCAACAACTCTGGCATGTCGCACCGCTGGCACATAATCCAGCATGCTTACAACAAATGGCATGGCGTCGTGGAGGAGGTGCGCCGTGTCCATGTCAGCGGCACCAACTTCGAGGACCAAGTAAGTGAACCCACCGTGTCCACTGTCCATCGTAGCCTTGTGTTGGGTCGCCGGCCATTGATCACTATCGTTTGTTCGCTGCATTGCATTGCTTTCGTAGATGCGCGCCATGATCACCGCCTACCGCGAGGACAACGACGACGTCGAGTTCAAGTTCATCCATGTGTTCGCCAGGATCAAGACGTGCGGCAAGTGGACCGAGACGCGCACGGCGCTCGCCAAGGGCAAGTACGACCCCGACGCGCCGCCAGCTCTCTCCTCGGGAGGCCGTCCGATCGGGCACAAGAAGGCCAAGGCGGCGAGGTATGCCGCGCCGGCCATCGAGAAACTGCACAGCTCGATCATGGCCTGCATGGCGGATGCCGCCTCGCACGTTGCCAAGAGGGCGGAACAGGCCGCCAAGATGGAGCAGGTTGCCGCGGTCAGGTGGGCGCCGGTCATCGAGAGGCATGACGCGAAGGTCGAGCTGATCAGGGCCAATGTGGCCGCGAAGAAGAGGAGGGAGGACCTGTCGATCCTCATGGTCGACACCAGGGACATGGACGCCGACGTGCGGGCATGGTGGGAGGCCCAGTGCACCGCGATCCCGCACGAGGTCCGAGGCCCACCGGCATCCACTACCCCAGCACCTGCGGCATCCACTTCGCCGGCGCAGCTTCTTTTGATTGCTAGACTATGATGTTTTGCAGCGATTTGCGACGATGTGATCGTCGAGACTTTGTTTTGTAACGCCCAGACTATTTACGTTCGGCTATGCGATCTGCGATCGGCGATCGTCCATTCTACCCGTCATATTATTTTTCTTGCTCGAATTTGAAATTTCTAATTTGAGGACCGATTTGGGGGTCACAGCTAGAGACCGACTCCTCCCCATAGCCGGTTTTTGCGCTGACGTCCACCATATGGTCTTACGCCGAGGTTAAATTGGGGGGTTGCGAGTGGATATGCTCTTATCCCTGTCACGAGGTGCAGTACTGACGAGGTGCCTGCTATTTTTTCTTCGACACAAACTCTTCTCCACATACTTCTCGAGTTTGTGCGTTCATATGCAGTGTCTATAAAATAAATAGCATTCACTGAGCCATCCAAAGGTATAATAGGGGCAACCCCTGGGAGTTAACACACTAATTAGCGCATTTGGACCGTCGGATCGACCTCCTAGAGCGCATCCCATCCGTCCATACATGGTTAGTCGTTTTTACCCCCGACAGCAAATTTGCTGCGCGCGCTGAAGCTTGGTACCCACGCACCCGAGTCTCTCTGGCTAGCTGCATTTCTTTCCTATTGAAAACTATCTAGCCTACATGTCAGCCTCCCAATTAATATTTTTAATGTGCCTTTGACGGGTATGACGTGGTCTGGGCAGGGGCATCGAACTCCGGTGCGAGGTGAAAAATCTAGACAAAATGTCACGACAGTTGAAACCCTAAACCAATCCCCACCATCCTCCTTCCCCAAGGAAATCCCGTCTCTCCGACCAGCCACCGCCGCCCCACCTGGTTCCACTCCGCCAACGCCTGCGCTCCTCTCCCTCTCCGCGTTCTCTTTCCCCGTTGCTCTCTTCATATCCCTCTATCTCCTCTTGCTCCCACTCCTCCTCCCTGAGGAGTGGTGGCTGCTCTCTCCTGAAAAAGGCAAACCGGCAGCGGGGACCAAGGGAGCCGGCGGCGGGCTAGCAGGTAGCGTGGCAAGCAGTGGCCACGGTGGAGAGGAGCAGCGCCTTTATCCTCGGCAGCCTGCGACCCTCGCCTCCCCTCCCGCTCTCCTCCTCCCCTCCACAGTGCTCCTCTCTCAACACCGATGAGGCTGCCGCCTCACTCCCCCAGCCAGTCACAAAGGATGAAGGAGGCCCCACAACTTCCAGCAAGGGAGGGCGTCGCCCTGTTCCGTCCAGCACGTCCTGCCCACTATGCTAGGTTTTCTGGTGGCACCACCCGCCGGCGGCAAGAGCTCCTCCGCTGCAGCGCTAGGCAGGAGGAGCACGGCTCGTTCTGAGCTACGGCGTCGATCTAGCCGCTGCGCACCATGAAGTGGCCGGGCGGGAGCAGCGCCGCCGCGTCGCCAGGGATCGCGGGCTGCAAACATAGCTGTAGCATTGGTGGCCTCCGATCTTCCTGGACGCGCCTCCCTGTTGTGAAAGGTACCTTCTCATTTCCGATTCCCTTGTGTCCTCCTGGTTTGTTGTTGCGTGTGCTATTTCACATACGTGCTTGGCTTGCTTGCTTGCCGGTGTGCTCATATTGATCTGTTGGCTGCTTGTTGCCTATTAGCTAGGTTGGTGATTGATACTGCTCATATTTTACTGAGGTATAAATAATTCATGATGGATCTCTGGTTTGGGTGATTTGGGTAATCTATTAATGGCCATTACTACATCTGCAGGTAAATTGGCTAAATAAAGTTGGATTCAACATGAATCTATGTTTCTTGCCCTATCACCTCCAGCCTCCATTGCTCTAACCCAAAATGCTGTTTTTAATTTGCAAGTGTGTTGTTTCCCGACGAAGAGAAATTTGTGGAGCAGTTTTACATATGGCAGTGCTTTTACAAGAATTATATGGTGGTGATTGATTTGAAATGAACAAAAATTCAAGGTGAAATTCAGTACACATACAACTTTTGCTTTCATGATTTTATTGTGAGTCTTTGATTTATCTTGTTCATGATGGTCAACTGCAGGTTTCTTTTTTCTCTGACAATCATAAAATTAACTCGAGCGATGTAGTGTTAGCTGCGCTCCGCTTCTGCCTTCAGCTCGGCACTCAACTGGATGAACGTGGGATGTCCTCGCCGAGCTCCTGCTGCTGGTTGGCTCAACTTGAAATATTCGGTCCTAAGACCAATTGGAAGGTACAATATTATTCTCTTCAAGGATGAGATTGATTCAATTTATTGCATATTAGCAGTTTTCATCTGTCAAGAGAGCTTTGTTTGGGGAATCATCGCCTTAGGCTGAGACTAAGGATTCACATAAGTTGGCTCCTTCGGTTGAGGCTAAACAGGTGATTATCTACACATAAATCATGCGTGCTTATGTTTTTTGGTTTTAGGTTCCTCGGTTCTCAATGCTTACTTATAGATCGTTGATCAACCTTCTACTAATTTGTTGACTCTTTTTTTTGTTTCAGAAGCTGCTTCAGACCAGTTCTATCAAGCGGTGGTTGGTTGTTAATTTCTCTGCATGGTGTGATGTTCAGGCTCTTGTCCGAGACCTTAAGCAACTAGAAAGGGAATGATGTGTTTTACTTTATCTACAACATCTTCAGCTGTTCCTTCTTTTAAGTTGCTGAACTTTGTTTGTTGCATTTGACTGATTTCATGGAATTAGGGACAGAATCTGCGGGTTTTTTCATGGCAAAGGGAGGTAGAACTCTGATATAGTTATCTGCCAACAACTATCATTTTCAAATTTGGTTCATATTCTTTGGTGCTATTTCAATAGCTACACATGCAGGTATATGATGAAAAGCTCTTAATATGCTCGATTCTTTGTTTATAACTGGATGATTTTGTATGACTATTTTTTTATTCACTATATGACAACTTTTGAGAAGAAAGGAATGATGCTTATCCTCCTTTTTCTAGCATATACATACCTGTACAGATTACAGGAGGTCCAGTAAAGTTATTGGCTTATCAGTTTAGAAGTTATTGGCTTATCAGCTTAGAATTTTGTATAAGATTCTTTCTTTCGCATTTTTGTGCTTATCAGTTTAGAAGTTATTGGCTTAATATAGAGATATGATTCGGCAGGTCCATATTATGTTTTCACAATCATCCTACCTATGCATTTCTTGTCTCGCCTCTAACAGTAGAATTTATTTGCAGTTGTTGGACCCAATCTCCCTGGCTATGTTGGGGTGCGATTTGCGCCTTGGAAAATCATTGATTGGGATTTAAATCTGGAAGTTCATTCTCATCAAAAATTGCTATGCCTTACACCGCTATGTTGTATCTTGAATCAAGATGGTGTCAGTGTATGTCTGCAAAGCTTGTCGCCTATCACTCCTCTCACAACACAGGCAAGTAACACATTATGGATTACATCCCTTCTCTATTCAGCAGTCTGTTGAATCACAGAAATCCTAATAAATTACCGATTTGATCAAAAAAGTTGAGTGCATGGATCAACCTATTGGTACTTCTCATAGAGCAGATTATGGAGAGCCAAAATGAGTGTTCTGCATCGCCTCGTGTAGAAGCATGTAATACCTGCAGTAGTGTTGTGTGTTCGGAACATTGACAACCCAGACACCTAGAAACCACTTCACTTTTAAGTTTGAACGAGGCACACTGGATTTTCCCTTAGAAGCCAGAAGATGAATAGCTGCTGCGTTTTAAGAAAAGGATCCAACTGTATGAAGCGATGTTAGTTTTTAAAAGTTGGCTAGATTCCTTCATCGCCACTCCTGAACTCTGAAATTTATTTTAAGAGCTGGTATTTTAGCACAGTTTTTACTGATATTGTTATACTGTTATTTGAGTTCTGTTTCTCCTACACTTGCTATATGAACATATTGTAAGACCTACGAGTGATTTATAGAAGTTTGATAATCCTGCTTTTAAATCTAGGACAGTCTTGTTTATATTTTATTTAAAGAGATGGAGTTGTTTTGTATAGATTGTTCTGAAGCTCATCCTAGAGTAGTATTCTGACTGTCCCTGTTTTATTTAAGATAACAAAGTTTACAAATCATTTTTGAGATAAACTAGGATTTCTCCTTTAGATTTTCCACCTTGGACTTTGGCTTTTGTCCACCGTGCAACTAGGACTGACGATGTTGCCTCGTAATATCAGCCTGAGATATCTGAACATTGTCAGACTCGAGTTGAGATGTAGCGAACTGAAAAATTTGGAACTGTTGTCACTTGCCATCTGAATCTGATTAGTTGGCACAAGAGAACCTTGGCCCTGCGTTAAGTTGTCCACTAGTCCAACATCTCTCTCAGGTCCACTTGAAACATGGCCCAAGTCAAGAATTGCAGCGTGTGTCACACTTGGTGTCAGCATGGTCTGTTCAAAACACATTAGTGCACCAGACTTACGTAAATACATGTTAGCAAAAGCATCAGTCCAGGGACGTGACCTGGGGTGCACATTCCTCTCCAGGGCTATAATTTTGGCAGCATCTATGTCTGAATTACAAGAAAGCAACTTCCTCAGAAAAACACTAGCAACACTCTTGCACAGCTGACCACTAAACATATCATCGACCTCCTTTGACATAGGACACACAAAGACATGCTCCTTTGACATAGGACCAGCAGTAACATTTGATATCAAGCACGAATGTGAGTCATAAATGTAATTGTTAAAATAAATAGATCATCCGTTTGAACACCTCACTGTTAAAGTACAGTTCAAGAAAACCCACCCGGCTGGTGGATGCTGGGACTTCAGAAACAAAGGTAGTGTGAATTATCGGTCAGCAGTTAAATTCTCCACGAACAGTAGGAACAATTGTAGTAGTCAGTGGAACAGCAAAGAACAGAACATTGTTAACAACGGCCTTCGAAGTATCAACAAAGTTCTGACACATCTCTTTTTTAACCCAACATTTTCTTTGACCTCGAGTCCCACATATCCGCATAATGGCCAATTTTCATCCAAAGTCCACAAAGTTGGTTCATGGGGCATTTTGTTACACAATATCGATTTCCACCTATTTTTCTTTAGCGTTATATAAAATAGAAACTGGTGTGAGAGTCAAGGGGTTGTGCCCCAAGGCTCACTCCTAAATCAGAGCAGCACATTTTCTTTGACCTCGAGTCCCACATACATTTTGTTATGTTACTTTTGTACATCGTGTTCACTCATCATGTTCTAAATTACATGCAGACATCAGAATGCAGATCGGAGATTGAGACCACTTGCCAATAAATTGATCAAGTATAGTGCCCTGGAGCCTCTTCAATTTCCCTTGGAATACCACTTTTTTCTATTCAATAGGAGAATTCCCAAACATTAGGGAAAAATTCTCTCCTGTATCTTGGATGTGAAAATTAGGAGAATCATCATCTTTATGTTTAGTTCATAGCTGTAAGCCTATGAGGAGCCCAGATTGGATTTTCATATTCATGTCCAATGTATCTGAATTGTTCTCTTTTTACATATTCATGTTAGAGTGCATCGGAACTGATACCTTATCATTCACCCGCAACACTGGCAGGCTGCTTATTCTGTAGTGTCTAAGATGTCTGTTTTCAAGATATATACTGCCTTCTTCTCATACTGGTGGTCGCCCTATATTGTAAATTCCTGTTTGAATGCCACTTTGCGCATGGAAAAAGACTACCGTAAATTTCAGGTTTCAAGCCATTATCTACCTATTAGCGTGCTTCATCGATGGTTTACTGATCATGGATTGTTTGGGAAAAATACTATTGTTCTTTTCTGGTTTGATGTCATTTCCTGTTAGTTAACTGCGTTTCAAGTAGTATTGTTTCTTTTTCTTCTACTATTTGTTTATGTCGCTTATCAGCATACATTGTCTTCTCAGAGGATTTTTTTATATAGTTCTATATGGTTAGTGTGGAAAAATCATAAACACACTATTGTTTTCCCACCTGTTTTTTATTAGCGTCATCCACGATAGAAACTGATGCGAGAGTCACGGGAGGGGGGCCACGTGGAGAGCGGAGAGGACGGGCGGGAGGAGGTCCGAGGAGGCGCCTGGCAGACGAGAGACGACGACGGCGAAGACGGGGATGGAGTGTGGGAGGAGAGGGCGAGCACCATGAGGTGCGGGATGGGCAGGTGGATGATCAGGCGGGATAAGCTCCGGGGCATGAGGCGGTGCGGCCAGGGCGGGGTGACGGTGCAGTGGGACAGCGACGGGAGGGTGGACGAGAGATGGCTGAGATGGCCGAGCGGTACGGTGGTTCTAGCAGCCAGCGCCGCAGAGGAGTGGGGATGAGGACGGCGGCAGACTTCATGATGGGCGGCGTGGCGGTCATGGTGGCTAAGGCGGGGGTGGTGCTAGTGGAGCGCGTGAAGCTGCTGCTGCGGAACAAAGCGGATATGCTACGCCGCGGGGGAGAGGCCAGGCAGAGAGAGAAAGGGTGTAGATTTAAGCCTTGTGTCAGTGCTTCATGTTTTGCCCTGAAGTCCCCAACGTGCTCATTTGGCCAGAACCACCGATGGGGGGTCGTTCTCCTCCTGCCATATGAGTGATGGCGTTGGTGTGCAAATGACCCGTTTGCGTCCTGAGTAAGCCTTCTCCCTGGCACGGCTTCGCTGTGCGGAGGTCACCATTCACCCACTTCGGACCCGCCGACTGCTTTTAGGACGTGCCTTCAACGACTTCGGAGCCGACACGGATGAGGGGTCTGGCACAGCCACGGGCGGAGGTGGAGCCACGGAGTTTTCTCGATCCGATGTTTACCGTCGCAACATACCGGGTAAATTAAGACGGAGATTACGGGGTCGTGCGCCAAGGCGCACCCCTAAATCTAGTATGCATAGACGACTAGACTTCCCTCGCTTTCATAGTTACGACGTGATGGAGCGGGCAAAAGCTAACTAGAGCATGAGCTATATAAAATGAATAGAGTTCATTTTGCCAAAGGCATAGATGGCCTAATACCCCTGTCGCGCCATGTGGGCCCATCTGGCCCTCGTGCATCCCCCACCTCTGTCTTTTTACCGAGAGCTCCATATCCAATAAACCATATGCCATAATTTTCCCGAGATTTATAGAAGCAGCGGCAGAGGCAAAAGCTTCTCCGACTCCTAGAGAGGGCACATCATGCTGCTTCGACGCCTGTGCCATGGGGAAATCACTACCAACATTACCATCAACTCCTCTTTGGCGTAGGAGGAAGTGTCTTCATCACCATCTCCATCAACCCCAACATTAGCACCATCTCCGTCTCGAGATCCACTTCCACTTCACCCACCTTATAGGATAAATTGGACCCCTAAATAAATTTATAGTGTTGTGTGTATGGTTGTGCTTGGTAACTTGTTATTAGGACGGAAATATATATTTTCAGACTATGTTCTATACCATATGCCTCTCATCATTGTCATGTTTCATCGTTGTGGGTAATTTCCCGTGTTATCGAGTGTATAAGATTGATTGGCTATGATTTCTATATAGTATGCTATGAGTATTTGGTCAAGTTTTATACTTTTTATGTGGTTCGATGATGGTAATATACGCATGTCGAATGTGTGTTACTTCACCTATATGGGCTCATAGGGATGCACCTTAATGTAATACAGGGAGTATGGATAGTAGGAGATGATAGAAACCTTGTCCATATCTTTAGAGTTGCACTAGGGGGGTTATATGATCGGGGACCACTAAAGTTAATGCAATGGTTAGACATTTTTGTCTTAATGACTCTCTTTTTCGCTCATGTACATGGCCTTGGAACCAACCATTAGAGGTGGCTCATGTATATGGTTGTACCTAAATTAGGCTCCATCCAACGAGAATAAAATTTGACAAGATATTTAACATTCTTTTCTAGAAATGCTTATGTCATGAAATATGTGCCACCCTCGAGAACACTTCTCACCTATAAAAACACACTCAAACTTGTCCTCTTGCTGAATAGAGGAATGGGCTTTCTCTAAAAAAAAGTGCATTCACATCACTTGCATTCATTCTACTTGCATTTTACTATACTAGTTCCTAGCAAACCATAATCCACAGACACAAATATTTGCATCTTTTAGGTGTTTAATTGTTGAATTTACTAACCAATACCTTTTCTACTCCTCTTGGGTTTGGCAACCTTTTATATTCGAAAGGTACTATAGTTGATCACCTACACTTGTGTCCATCACGACAGGGGCCTACGACATCGAGAACGTCATCCTCCATAGCTTTGATGCCGGGAGGATCAACTTCCCGTTTGGCAGCCCCTACCCTATGCCGGACTTGGCCACTGCCGTGTGGAGTCTGCACGGGAGCTACGGAAGGATAGGGAGGCCCACAAGCGCCTCAAGGTGGAGCGCACCGACGACGAGTACATGGACAAGTTCTGTCGGTATCATCTGGAGCGCATCGAGGTTAAGCGTTGTGCATACAAAGAGTACCAAGCGAGGAGGAGTGCCGCTGCTGGCCGTCTTCTTCTGCAGCCGTCGTGCCTTCCTAGACACAGGTCATCGACCTCACCGCTATATACAACGATTTGTCTATTGAGAGGACGCTCAAGGACTACTTCAACAACATCTCTGACATCTATGTCGATTTCGGAGTGTTAGTTTAAATCTAGTTTAAATCCTTGTTTGTATCTACTATAAGGCATAACTGGTTCCGTGTCACTATGGCTTATGGTGCTCAATTGTTTCCACCGCTCAAAACTCTCCTCAGTTTTACCCTCTTCTTTGTAGCCTGGTCTCGTGAATACCCAGACGGAGTGTTTCCATCGATTCAAGCCCTTTGACCATTACTGCGCTGACAAGTGGGACCCTAAGAGTAATATCCTTGATGGGACGACTCAAAATTGAATGTGTTGTTTTTAGCTGTAAACCGACGCTGTCTCTATTGATGTTTAGTCCCACTTTGGAAGTTTAGAGAGCGTTTTAAGCAGTTTATAACCTGAAAATATAGAAGCATGCAACTTAGATATCAAACACCAGCTATCAATCAAGTATTGATAGCTGGTGTTTAACATCTTAGTTTTTTATAGGTATTTTTGATGATTAAATCAGTTGCTAATCATATCTGATGTTTTATACCTGCTTAATTAAACTTGACCTCATATTGAATTTAGTTAAGTTAACAATGATGATGATAAGAAGTTTACAAATGATAATGCAACCGTCCTAATGTGTTCTCTCCACCAGACTTAAACTCCATATCAAACTTAATTAAACAGTTGATTTGAGGTCAAGTTTAATTAAATATGTACAAAAGTAATCATACACTAATAGTTATGGTAAACAACCGTACGCCAACCTGACACACTAATAGTCATGGCAAACAACTATAGATTTCCAGAAGTCAGTAATAATTACTTTTAAAAATAATCGCGCATCTCATGTTTTGTACCTGCTTAGTTAAACTCAACCTCAAATTAACTTTAATCAAGTTAACATAAACCAATAGACACACAAGACACAAAAATAGTTGTCATATAGGCCTAGGCCGTGGCAAGCAACCGTAGATTTCCTGTTTGAAGGTGTGAATTTGAACAAAAGTCAAATTAATAGTATCACTTTGAAAGGGGGATCTAGTGTCAGTATTCAGTGTGACTATGGACCACCGTAAAATCATGACTGTCTCAAAATCATGGTCTTGAACATTTGTAGTCTAGTCCGAGGAGCTCTATGATCGATATATTGCTGCTTAAGAACACTCACAGCCCTCTGATGCTCGTCTCATGGGCAGCTAATTGCAACGTGGGCTTTTATTGTTCTGGGTTGATTTCCCCGCTTGTTAAATCTCTACCACATAGTTAATCGGTGAATATGAAAATCATCTATTATTGCATAAGTAAGATACTACTAAATATATATGATTTGATACGTGCTATAAAATAAATAAGCGATAAGTTATTGTCGTCGACTTAGTTTCGTCGCTCCATCTTTAGCTACGCCACCATGGCTACTGAAGGCATGTCTAGCTCTTGGTCGCTCCATCCTTAGCTACGCCACCATGGTTACCGAAGGCATGTCTAGCCCGACATGATATCTCCACATTGAAATCTATGCAGGTTTTGTTCTTACACTTGGAAAAATTCAACACAATTTTATTTCTTTATAACTTATTCAATAAATATACTATTGCAATCAATACATACTTCTATTACACTAAGCAAAGTTTACCACATATTTCATTATAACTTATTCTATCAATATACGATTAAACCTAATGTATGCCCCCATTACACTTAGCAAAATTAATTACATTTTTTACTTATTTATAACTCATTTTGTGCACAGGGGGTCACTATTAGCCTATTTTCTTTTTACACTTAGCAAAATTAACCACATCATCTATTTTCTATAGCTCCTTCCTCAAATTCTACAACCTAGCTCGTATATCATCATACTGCAAAAAACAATTGCCATATAACAATATCTTTGAATATAAAGTAAGATATTTTCATTATATAATAGCATCTATCACTACAAATGCTAAATTTGAATCTCATTTTGCAAACATAGTTATTATGTTTTTCATTTTATATTGATGCATTTCCCTTAATTAATATCCCTTCATAACGAAACACTCTTGGATCCGAGAGAAAATAGAATGCCTCCATGATTATTCTATGCTACTTAGTCTAGTACTTTGTATATTGATATGTGTTAGAGATCACTTAAATTTTCTCAAATATCTTTGCAAAGAGGGATTTATAGGGTATATATATACTCTAAGAAATATCTCAATAGAAGTTTCCAGGGTATGTAAGTTTCTAGTGTAAGTAAATAGTTGATTCCAGAAATGTCTACAATGATTTGTTCTCGAATAGTTGGCATTGTTTGTTTACATTTTTAATACCGTCTTTATTGGTTTTTCTATTGCTAACAAGTATTTCTCCCGTGTGACTTATAAAAATAATCCTCATATACCACATGACATACAAAATAAAAGGAACTTTTCATCCAACCGTACACCGTAAAATCCAACTATCTCTGGTGTTCTCCTACATTGACTCTTGGAGGCAGAAACAGCAGGCCTCGATCTACGACAGTGGCAAAAGCGTATACCTTCTTGCATCGCTGATTCTGCTCAACCCGAAGCTTATTCCATGTCCAACACGTCAGACCGCTCCCATAAGTAAGCTTGGGGAGAGGACAACAACAAGTGTTTTCCAATGGAATAAGTTCGGGGACAGGGAGGTCTGCTGGTCGTATCTTCGGTCCTCCCTCGCCTCCTTCCCACTCTCCTAGTTTGGCTGCCTCTTTGGACCCACTCGGTCCTCGCCTCCTTTACCACTGTCCTAGTTTTCCCGTTCTCGAAAAAAATGGCCCGAGACAACCAAACAGAGAAGGGTGGACAAAGACGTGGGCATAGCGGAGACAAAAGAGAGTGCCAAACCGAGGCAGTAAGGGAGAGGAGGAAAGAATTTAATGGAAGGTATGCAAGAGATGGTGGATACAATGAGACGGCTTATATAGGGCAGACATGAGCCAAAAAGCCGTAGATTTCCCGTTCGAATTTGTGAACACGAATAGAAGTCAAATCAATATTATTGACTGCTAAAACATTTTATGATAACTCAGGTTTTGTATTTTCCCTGCCAACTAGTATTCATAAAAGTATTATTTGTGTTTTTGTTTTTTTATATATTCCACTTTTTATTGTTTTTTTCAAAATAGGGTCAAATTGATAGCACGACAATTCATAGCAAATGGTTGAATCTTTCCAATATATTTATGGATGTTGTATACAAACCTACTTGGGTACCTTAAAATGATTTTCCCAATTTTATGGACCAAGCTAGAGCACAACTATACTTCAAATTTGAATTAATTTCGGAAAATTAGCCACAACTCATTTAAATAGGCAAAAATTAGTTTGAAACAGATAAAATTATTCATATCCAAGATTTTGCCATCCCATGTGTTATAATATTTTTCAAAAATTTAGTGGTGTGATTTTCCAAACTATTTATTGTATGTTCTTCACAAACTAACTCCCATTTAGCATTAATAAAAATAAAATTAAACTTTTTATTTAGCGTTAATAAAAAGAAAAAGGAAATTTTTGTGATAAAAAGTTGGAAACTCATTTTGCCTCTTTTGTTTGCAATGGCAAGATGCAACTTTCTGAAAAAGTAGGGCACAATATCGCCAAGGGGGCCATGAATATGGGCATTCACTAGTGATTTGGCTTGAAAGCCAAGATAACTCAAAGATGATAGCAATATTTGTGAAGGGTTTTTCTATTAGTTTGTGATACGTCAGGTTTAGTATTTTTCCCGGTAACCAGTGCACATAAAAGGAATATTTGCGTTGGTTTTTTATTCCATAATTTTTTTATTATTTTTTTCAAAATGGAGTCAAAATTGGCAACATGACAATTCATTGCAAACGGTTGAATCTTTCTAGTTTATTTGTTGATGCTGGATAGAACCCCACTTGGATACCTCAAAATGATTTTCCCAATTTTCTGGACTAAACTAGAGCACAATTGTAGTTTAAATTTAAATTAATTTCTAAAAATCAACCATAACTCATTTAAATGGGGAAAATTAGTTTGAAATCAATAAAATTCTTCATATCCGGGATTCTACCATCCCTTGTGTTCTAATATTTTTTAAAATTGTAGTGGCATGATTTTCAACCATTTATTGTATGTTCTTCACAAACTAACTCCCATTTAACTTTAATAAAAAGAAAAAATAAATTTACGCGATAAAAAGTTGGAAAATCATTTTGGCACTTTTGTTTGCCATGCCAAGATGCACCTTTGTGCAAAAGTAAGACATGGTATCATGAAGGGGCCATGGATATGGTCATCCACTAGTGATTTGGCTTGTAAGACAAGATAACTCGAGAGATGATAGCAATATTGGTGAAGGGTTTTATATTAGTTTGTGATACATCTAGTTCAGTGTTTTTTTCTAGCAACTAGTGCACATAAAATTAATATTTGCGTTGGTTTTTTTATTATTCTACAATTCTTTGATTTTTTCAAAATGGGGTCAAAATTGGCGGCATGAAAATTCATAGCAAATGGTTGAACTTACCAATTTATTTGTGGATGCTGGATAGAAACATACTTGGGTACCTTAAAATGATTTTTGCTGCTTTTCTAGATCAAACTAGAGCATAGTTGTAGTTCAAATTTGAATTAATTACAAAAATCAACCGCAACTCTTCGTATCCAGAATTATGTTATCCCATGTGTTCTAATAAATTTTTTAAAATTGTAGTGGTGTGATTATCCAAACTATTACTCTAGCGTTCTTCACAAACTAACTCCCATTTATGAATTTTTTGCTGACAAAAAGTTGTAAACTCATTTTGACACTTTTTTTGCGATGTCAAGATGCACCTTTGGGCAAAAGTAGGGCACATTATTATGAAGGGGGCCATGGATATGGCCTTCCACTAGTGATCGGCATCATTGGAGTGTGCCTTGTGTATTCGCCGTTTGCCGGTTCTCTATCAATACACACATGTTGTTCGACATCATAACAACATGTTACCCCTTCACGTTTAATGGTTTTAGGGTCTGCTAACATTTCACATCGTAATACCATCTATTTATGTGTATGGTTCATTGATCAATAGAATGACCATACGGTCGAACAACCTGGAAGGCTTGTGGCATGACCATGAAATAATGACATGTCTTCCTCGTCGAAAACAACTCCCACAACGTTAATCGTTGCCAGGGAAAGGCATTTGCATGGGTAGAATAGTGCCCATGACCTAGAAGTGGCGGTTGAGGCAGCGAATCATCTGCATCGTGAGGGTTTGGTCTGTCGCTGGCTCTCCAACATCATTCGACGCGTCAAAGAGCACTTTCAGACAACAACACCAGTAGGCGGCATGAGCGGATCAAGGAGGCTGCGGGAGCGGCGGGGCTACCGACGGTGCTTAGGTGGCACAAATCACGGAGGGGAACGGCGGGGAGCTGGAAGCGGCAGGGGGTGTCGGCGGGGGATGCGGTGGTGGCGAGCGATGGGAATGGGAGGCAGGGACAACGGCGAGAAGATCCGGCCATCGTGGGGTTGTGGTGGTGACTAGGGTGGCGGCAGGTGGCGGCATCGGTCGTCGGGAGTGGAGGAGGAAAATGGAGGGGAATCTTTTACTCCTACACCACTCGGGGGAGTAAAAATAGGAGTTGAGGAGGCCGACTCGTAAAAATAGGTGCGCGTTAGACCGGTTTTTCTACTTTGGTTAGAGATGCCCTTTTATTACTTTTAGGCCTCTTTGTACTGTTGTTGATGATTATTAAAAGATCGGTGGAATTTCGAAAAAAAAAATGAGGTGCGTTCAATTGCTTTTCTTGTCTACTCCTTCTCTCGTTCTGATTTTAGTTCGTGGATTGAGCATCCTCTATATAGGTTCTTCCATCCATGTGTGTCTAGCTAGATCTCTTACGTAATTCGCAGAAGAAAAAAGCTAGATCTCTTAGTACCTATGTTCGTGTTGGCGAGAAACCGATGATCTGTTGCATGCATGCGCTCTGTTGACTGTTGTTTTCCATCCTCAGCTCGTACGTATAATCATATAATACTGTATGAGTTTTAAGATATGCTCCCTTAACATTTATTTACTATTCAGGAAACGGATGCTTGTGTACCTCCCGAAGAGGACATGGAGGACGAGGGCAGGGATGAGGTAAGAGGATGTTGAGACGGGGAAGGCGGTAACAAACTCCATTCAATCAGTATACTTATTCAACTTTTCAGTCTTAGGTTAGTACATGCATGTAATCTGTACATTATGTATCATGAAACGGCCAGTCTTTCCTTGTTGAAAGCCAAGTGGAGCAGAAGAAGTCAAGAATAGCAGAAGGTTTAGGCTGCCAGCGAGAAGAGCCTGAGGCTGCAGAGGTGTAGAATTTCAAGCACCTACCAGCAAAACAGATGTATTAACATGAATTCAAATGGGAAATTCCCTGACCATGTACAGTGAAGTTACAACACGCCCTTATTTGTGAAACTCAAAACGGAAAAGGGAAAATGGGGATTGGCCCAGGGCGATGAACCAGAGTTTATTTCACTTCCCCAGCTTTGTAGAAGATACATGTTTCTGTTTCCTAGCCAGACAAAATTAATAAATAAATTGAACCGATATTTACAATATGGACAACTATGAATTGAACGGGAGACAACACTTCTCAAGATATCGAGAAAGCAATTGAAGCAGGTCCAGCCGCTCTTCCTCTACAGGCGTGGGTGGTGGAGGAAGTGGCAGTTCTGAAGGCAGATGTCGATGAAACGAATCTACAGCAGCTGCGACACCATCTTCATTCCCTATTGCTTTTGCCAATTCCATAGATCGTAATTTTACCTTCAGAAAAGTACCATGAACGGTCAGTTCAAACAATATTGCATCTGCTCATTACCAAAGAATGCGTTTACATATCATAAGATTAACTGATTAAAAATCTCCCATAAAAATTAGCAGATTAGTAGCATATACTCCCTCCGTTCAGAAATATAAGACGTTTTAGCTTTGTGAGTCGAATGTATCTAGAATTTTTTAGTGTATAGATTCGTAGAGGTTCAGTGTGAACCTATACACGAAAAAGCGTCTAGATACATTCATTTCACAAAGCTAAAATGACTTATATTTCTGAACGGAGGGAGTATTTCCCCCATGTAGCGAAAGATGACAAATGAACACATCATAAGAGACTACTCCCTCCGTTTTAAAATATAAGATGTTTTAGCTTTGTGAATAGAGTGTATCTAGACCCTTTTAGTGTGTAGGTTCATCTAGATTTGGAGTGAACCTACATACTAAAAGTAGTCTAGATACACTCCTTTCACAAAGCTAAAACATCTTATATTTTGAAACGGAGGGAGTAGAAAAGGAGAACGGAACAAGAGCATGAAAAGTAGTACTACCTCAGGATCAAGCATGAATCTTATTGCATTTGAAAGTGCCTCCACAGTAAGCTCTGTTACACGAATAGGTGCAGGACCCACACCTCGTGCATGAATTAACTCGCCCCAGAAGAACTGATCGCCAAAAAAGGGCACTATGGTGGTTGGACACTGTTAAGAGCATGAAGAATAATCAGGACATTCACAAAAGATTGGTGATAGTGAATGATAAGGAAATGTAAGTTGCTTAGTGTAGATTGAAGGTCTTGTACATTGAGGATGCTGTGCACAACAAGCATCAGGATAACAAGTGTTCTATTTATAAAATTTGGAGACTATGTTGCCAGCTGAACCTTTCAATATGGATATTACATGCTCTGGTTTTGTTCCAGTGGTGACTGGTGAGTGCCATGTTTTGCGCTAAAAAGTCTGAAAGGCATCATGTGCAAGACATATGTTCTTTGAACCTCTATCAGTTGTACATACTACTAGTAGGCTAGTAGCTTACCCCAGCTATCAGGCCTGCAGCTGTTGTACCTGCTCCACCATGATGCACCTGGTAAACAAATATATAACATGATCGGTATATTGCATGCGGAAACAGAAGTACAATATAGTTTTGGAAAACAGTCCGAAGCAGCATTTGAATTTTATAGTATAAGATGAGGAAGTTTTGACTCTTCAGAACACGTCTCTACCTTCCAAGTTAGTGCTACTATCTGTGGTGAAGCACTGTGCTGACCAAAAAGGTGTTTTAACTTCGAAATAGTCTACTAGTAAAACACAGTCAGGCCACCCAAGATGGTGGTCCAACCAGCAAACCGGCCGCCTCACTAGTTTGATTTTCAGAAACTACGGTTATTACTTAAGTATGTCAAGTCAGTTTGTAAGTTACTCCGAAAAATGTTCTTACTACAGAGGTGATGTCTGCCACCATACTGTACGCAAACCAATGGTACTGTACCGTCCTATACTACTCTGTCTGGCTATACCATGATACCATCCAATATATTGCTGCTAATTGGAGGTTTATAGTATTAAATAATTTTATAATTTTTTATACGAGTCGTTGCCATAAAGTTGTAGCACATACAGGAAGCGGAAAGGTCATGGTTACACAGAAGAAGAAAAATCTCATTTACTGCAAGCTCTCATCCATTAGAGACACTCTCCAGCAACCAAAACAATTGTAAGCAAGAAAGAGTCATATGATGTTAACAAATGGATGGAACTGCTGATATGATATTTATTTATAACTTCTGACATGTAGAGAATTTTTTTCCATAAGTTCCTTTTTTCTTTGACATTACAAAATGCATGAAGTTCAATATCCTGCTGGTATCACTTTATGAAAACTCCTACAAGTCAACAGATTGTGGTGTTGAAATAGTAAACTCACTACTGCAGTACAGCGAGGAAACAGCCAGTCGTGAGGGCAATCCTCCAAAATGAAGACGTCAACTGGAACTTCTGAAGCTGCAAGTTGCACAAATAAATAACAAGGCGGATGGGGAAAATGTGGACTAATAGTAACTCTTTTCTAACTACCTTCATAAATTTCTACAAGATGTAAGAAGCATCAGCCTACAACAGTA